>CM032118.1:18374550-19099870 GCA_018894105.1 Jacaranda mimosifolia | reverse complement strand
GCGAACAACATTACTACAACATAATTTTGTTATTGTTTATATTTTACAGAAATGTTTGTATCCATGCATTGGCATGAATTATAATTAGAGCTATATTAAATATATAAATATTTCACATTAATTATTTTACTTAATGCACTATATTAGCTTCATTTTAATGTATATTATTTGACAGTACTACTTAACTATTGAATTTATACTTTGAAGAAAATGATATTATTTTGTTAATTAAATAAAAAAAATTATAACTTTTTTAAAAAGTAGTACAATTAATTGTAGGTTTATGCAGAACTTATTTAATTGAGTTAAATAAATAAATGGTGCATAAGATGAAATTTATGCTAGTATGTGCTTATAAGCAAAACAACGTTGAATTGGTAAACAGGTTTTAAATGCATAAACAAACTATAGGGCAGATATTTGATTTTTATATTTTAGACCTGTGTGGATTTGGATCGAGTTATGGGTCTTCTTCAATCCCCGCCCTCTCCTGCTTAAATTATACATATAGATGTGTGTGCATGCCTGTATGTGTGTGTGTGTGTATATATATCATGTTATGTGTGTGTTTAGATGATATGTTTATACGAGAAAACATTGCATTTTACATTTACACTTTCAACATATGCAAAAGTAAGAGAACTTCTTTAAAATTATCATTTTTTCAGAAATAAAACATGTACATATAAGTATGATTATTAATTTGTTAATAATATTATTTTGACGTATTTTAAAGGTTATGATCTTATTTCTAAAAGAAAATTAACATTTTTATAATTATAAATTATTCTAGCAAATCAAGTTACTGGTAAATCTCTGGTTGAGTATTTTGCAAAGTCTGATCATTCCCAAGTTTCTTACAACTTTAGTTGCTGGTGGTGTTGGATTTTACCAGTGGAGACTCACTCCATTACTATCCCCACATGATTCATATGAGAAAAGGAGGGGAAGAAAGTTCTGTTAGGAAATGTATGTCACTTATGAACATATGTTAGGGTCTCTGTCGGATTTATTTTGATAATGACCAATTTATGTCTTTTTTCTTGTTTGTATTAATGCCTTCCTTTTATCTTGGCAGGAATCAAACATAGCATGTTACTGTTTGCAATCTTTCCTTATTTATGTTAACTCTGTTTCTCAAGCATGGCCAGAACTTAAAACAACAAGTGACCGTTGACAAAGATAAAAAGGAAAGCTATGACTGTCACTAGAAGAAGAAAAATGGCAGATTGTATGCTTGTGTATACATGGTATTATCTCTTGTATAGCCTATTTAAGTGGTAAACCTTGTGGAAATATGTACAACTCAAATAGACTTAACAGGCCTTGAATAGCTTTCAAATAGTTGAGTGAGTGCTATTGAGTTTCTATGATTTAATCAGGCATCTACTAGTGCAAGTTCTAGTTGATTGGTATTTTATATCTTGTAACTACTTATTCTTAATTATAAAGTGCAAGTTAAAAAATTCCAAGTGTTATCACTTAGGTAGTGGATGTAGGCTTTGCTGAACTACTATAAATTCTTGAGTCTCTTTACTTTAGTTTTTTTCTATTGTTTAATCTTCCAATGTTTACACTATTTATCTTATATCATATCTCTTTTCTTTACCCATATTGAATTCTATACATTTTCAATTGGCATTGGAGCTGAGGTTTTATTATAAATAAGGAAAGATCCTAATGGCCATTTCTAGTCTTGATATCTATGTAGAAGGGCAATCCTATACACGTCCACCCCTGTTCGACGGAACAAACTATTCTACATGGAAAAATAGAATTGAGGAGTTTTTCATAGCTCTAAACTATGATCTCTGGAACGTGGTTAGGGATGGGAATAGGTCAAGCTAATAGTTAGGGGCCTATGGCCTAACCTACTTATGACCTAGCTTGGCCTAGCCTATTTAATAGAGAGAACAGGTCAAGGCATCAAAAATAGCATTTTTAACTAAATAGGCTATATTTAGGCTCTTTTAAAAGTTTGGAAAGCCTAATAGGGATCCCTGTTTATCCTTCTTCATATAAAAATATATAAGAATAATGATATAATATTAAATAATTAATTTTATTTAATTTCTTTAATTAGTCCTTTGTGAAATCCTTTATGTTTAGTATTGCTTTTTGTTGAAATAATACTATTTTATACTTAAATTTGAACTTTTATAATTATGCATTTGCTATTTATCATTTCGATTATTACCTATCAAGTCTATTACAAGTTTGAGCATATTAAAATGTTAGATCTATGTGATATTTAGATTTAGGCAAAATTGCAATTTTAGTTTTGTAATTTTACTCTATTTGGTTTTTGGTCCTATAAGTTGTATAATTGCAATTCTAGTTCTATAAGTATTAAAAAATTGTCAGTTTTCATCCTTTTTTTCACCAGAGCCGGCGAAAGTCATTGGAAAAACTAATGTGGCACACTGTGCGTGTGGACATTTCTTGTTTCTGCCTTGTTGGCAGCTGACATAGCTTGATAAATTAAAAAAATAAAATAAAAAATTCCAACTAGATATACAATAAAATATACATGATATATTTTTATGATATTTATGATACATATCATATATCATATATATGATATATATATGCATATATATCTATCTATCTAAATATATGTATTTATTATTTATATATATACATATATATACATTATATATATGCCCCCCACCCAAACACCCGGTGGGCTGGCCATGGCTACCTTGGCCATGGCTGACCATGACCTCGCCAGGCGGCGGCCATGGTGGCTGGCCGAGCTTCTAGGCGGCTAGCACCTCGCATGGCTAGATCATCATGGCTAGATCTGGCCAGGTGAGGTCATGGTCGACCATGGTTGCCACCTGGCCAAATCTAGCCAGGCGGCCTCCATGGCCGACCTGTCATGGTGGGTGGGATGGTGGTGGGGTGGTGAGGCATGGGGGTTAGGAATTTTAATTTGTGTTTAAATTTAATTAAATTATTTTAAATATATGAGTTAAAATAATATTGTTAATGGCAAATTAGGGGAATGTTTGGTTATATTTTTTTTTGTGATTTTATTATATGTTTTGGAAGAATGAATTATTGGAGAATGTGAAAATTATATTGAGGAATGTGATTGATTTTTGGTTATGTTTTGGATAATAGTTAAAAATTAGTTTTGGAGAATTTTAGTATGTTTGTTTATGTTTTGGGGGTGATATTTTTTATTGTAGTAGTCAAATCAATATTTTTTTATTAGATTTTTGGGGGTGAAAATGGAATTGAGTGAATTTTTTTATTGTTAGAATAATAATATATATATATATGATATGTATGTATATATTAAAAATGGGAAAGTTTTGGAGATAATGAAGGATAGTAGAGGATATTTAGGGGAAAAAAATTGTATTTTGGAGGGAAAATGATGATATGTAATATATAAATATATATATATAGATGTGTATATATATATATGTGTGTGTGTGTGTATTATATAATATATTTGAAATAAATAAAAAAGAAAATACATGTATGCTGCCAACGAATCAAGAAAAAGACAAAAAATGCCTACTAGGCAGTCCAACATGGCAAAAACTCCAAACTGCCACATGCCTGGTGAGCTACATCAGCTTTTTCAGCGAAAAAGGGATGAAAAATGACAATTTTTTAATACTTATAGGATTAGAATTGCAATTATGCAACTTATAGGACCAAAAATCAAATGGGGTAAAGTTGTAGGACTAAAATTGCAATTTTTCGTTTAGATTTAATTGAAACTTTAGTAGAAAATAAGTTTTTAAGTAGGCTTTCAGGTTGGGCTAAGTCTTTAGAATTTATGAAAAAGGCTAGGCCTAACTTTAAAAGAAAGCCTATCACAGATAATAGGCTAGGCTCAAATTTGTCATTTGCATAACAAGCCTTACCTATTTAAACCAAAGCCTAGTCTAGCCTAACCTAATTCCATCCCTAAGCACGGTCATTGATGGACTTCTTATTCCAACCAACAAATATATGTCACCAAAAGGTCGAATGGAACTTACTATAGAGGATAAGAAAATCCTAATCAATTAACGCCAAAGACAAAAACATTATGTCGTGTGCCTTTGTTAAAGAAGAATACAATCGCATCAGCACTCGCTCTTCAGGAAAAGAAATGTGGGATATGTTGCAAATCGCACACAAAGAAACCTCTCAGGTAAAACTAGAACGAAATGCTCTTCTCACTCATCAATTTGAAATGTTCTTTATAAAAATAGGTGAATCAATAAGTTAATGTATGCTCTGTTTATAGAGATTGTAAACCCATTGTTTGCCTTGGGAAAAACCATTTTAGAAAGTGAACAAGTTAGAAAAATATTGCGATCATTGCCTAAGGAGTGGAATCTGAAGGTCACTACCATCCATGAGGCAAAGATTGAGAAAAGATGACCATGGGGGAACTTATCGGTTCTCTCACTTTACACGAGATGACATTGCTTAGCAAAGAAGAAAGTTCAAAAAGATAAAATAAGAAAAACATTGCTTTCCGTGAAGAAAAAAGGGGATTGGAACGAGAATCTGGGAGATCTTGATGAATAAGCACTAAACAAAGAAATTGCAATGGTCACAAGACAACTAAGACAACTTACTTAAGCAAAAGGTAGATTTAGAAAGGACTCAACATCCACCTTTAGAAAGAACAAAAATGAGTACCAAAAGCCATAACAGATCATATGCCATGAATGTCATGAGGCTGAACACAGAAGGCCAGACTGTCCTAAATTGAGAACAAGTTCCAAACCAGAATGAAGTTCCAAACAAAGAGTCATGACAATAACTTCAGATGTTTCTGATTCTAATCAACTCAACAATGAAGACAATTGTTTAATGGAAGACATGCAAGGTAACTTTTAGTTTTGGAAATGATTATAGAAACTTCAATTTTGATCATGAAAGTACCAGCTCTTTCAATATACATGTTGAATGTTATAATCAACTAATTGAATTATAAATTGAGCTAAACTTTCTTAAGGATTTAACTATAGAAAACTATTGATTAAAAAATAGAAATAGTTCATGTTTATATTAATATTATAAGAAAAGGATCGGAGGAAAGAAATATGATAATTAAGAAAAATCAAGATTTGGAAAGAGAAATAAAAGCTCTTCTTGAAGAAAATTACTCACTTAAAAAAGAAGACTAAAAAGAAAAATACCTCAGATTGATAGAACATTTCAAAATTTCAGGGTTTGCCACACTTGCAATTATGTTTGTCACGTATCATATAAATGTCCATTGAAAAGACACATTGGAACTAAATACGTATGAGTTAAAAAGTTTGACAAATCAGGACCCAGTAATATATAGGTACCTAAAAACTTCAACATCTATGATGTAGGAGCCAATAAAGAAATCGAGCAGAAAATAGCACCTGGATAGTGAATGTTCTAGACACATGATAAGAGATAAGTCATTCTTTCAGATCTACAAGAATTCAATGGAGGAAATGTGTTATTCATAGACAACACTAAAGGTAAGACCATTGGAAGAGGAACAATAGAAAAAAGCAACGGAACTTCCATTGAGAATGTATGGTTGGTGAAAGGACTAAAACACAATCTATTAAGTATCAGTCAGCTTTGTGACACTAGATATTAGGTACAATTCAAACCCTCGCTTTGCACTGTTACAAAAGACGATGAAACTATCTTTACTGCCATCAAAGATAAAAAAGTTTATTTTATTGACTTGGATGATCTCTCAAACCAAAAGGTAGAATGTCTCGTTGCATCAGAAGATCTTATTGGACATGGCATAGACGCCTAGGTTATGCAAACATGAAATTACTAAATCGCCTTGCTAAAAAGAATCTCATAAGAGGAATCCCTAATTTGAGTTTTAGTAAATACAAAGTATGCGACGCATGTGTTAAAGGAAAATAAATAAAAACCTCTTTTAAACCTATAGATGATGTGTTATCTTCCAAATCTTTGGATCTTCTCCATTTAGATCTCTTTGGGCCATGAAAACCTAATCACTAGGAAGAAGCAAATATGTCTTTGTAGTTGTGGATGATTTCTCACATTTCACCTGGGTATGTTTTCTCTCTCATAGAAAGGAATCATTAAAATCATTTATTCCATTCACAATGAAAATACAAAATGAAAATAAGAAGTGAACACATAATGGAATTTGATGGTATGGACTTAGTATTTTCTGTGATGAAGTTGGTTATACTCACAATTTTTCTACTCCTAGAACACCCCAACAAAATGGGGTAGTTGAAAGAAAAATAGGGTAAGAAATGGTGCGATCAATATTGAATAAATACAATCTCACAAAGTCCTTTTGGGAAGAAGCACTAAACAGGTATGTTACATCATTAATAAAGTATTTTTAAGACCATTCAACAAGAAGACACCATATAAGCTGTGGAATGAAAAAGTTCCAAACATATTTTATTTTCGAGTCTTTGGATGTAAATGCCATATTCTCAATGATAAAGATATACGAGGCAAATTTGATTTAAAATCTTACGAAGGTATTTTTGTTGGCTATTTAATTCATAGTAAAGCGTATAGAGTATTTAACAAATAGGAAAGGGTCGTTCAAGATACTATTCATGTTTTATTTGATGAAATTAATCCACTAGCTACCAAGGAAACATTGAGCATTGAATCTATAGGATTTGATCAAGTTATTGAAGTCTTGCATCAAGAGAAGGAAACTATAAAAGAATATGAAAGTAATGAACTTATCATAAGTACCACAACTGGAAGTTCCAATGAGCATGGTGATGAAAAGTTGAGAAAATTTAAACATGCTTCTAGCCATCCGACAGACAACACAATTTGAGACTCTCAAGCAAGAATTAGCACACGGTATAAGGTACGAGAAGTACTAATGTTGTGTTTTTATCTCTTTTCGAACCTAGAAATGTCAAAGAATCATTAAAAGATGACTACTGGGTTAAGGCAATGAAGGAAGAACTATTACAATTTGACAAAAACGAAGCTTGGAACTTAGTTGAAAGACCATTTTATCACTTTGTAGTCAGAACTAAACTGGTGTTTTGCAACATGCTTGATGAAAAAGATAACGTCATCAAAATAAAGCAAGATTAGTTGCCAAGGGATACTGTCAAAAGGAGGGTATCGATTATGATGAAACATATGCACCCATTGCACGTCTTGAGTCCATTTGCATGCTTTTGGCCTATGCATCTCATAAAATTTTTATATTATTTCAAATGGATGGAAAGAGTGCATTTTTAAATGGATGGATTAAAAAAGAGGTCTTTGTAGAACAACCACTAAGTTTTAAAAATTCAAACTTTTCAAATCATGTGTTTAAACTGTCAAAAGCTCTTTATGGTCTACAACAAGCTCCCAAAGCCTAGTATGAAAGATTTGACTACCTTTCTTATGTCAAAGGAATTTGCAAGCGCTCAATTGACACTACCCTGTTCACCAAACATTCTCAAATGACATTTTGTTGGTTGGTTCAAATTTATGTTGATCACATTATTTTTGGAGGAACTAAAACTGAACTTTGTGAAGATTTTATCCCATGCATGAAAATTGAATTTGAAATTAGTCTTATGGGCCAACTCGATTTCTTTCTTGGTTTGCGAATTAAACTAACTCCCAAAGGAATTTTTCTATGCTAAGAAAAATACATTAAAGAATTATTGAAAATGTTTGGTATGGAAAATTGGAATAATCAACTGTTCCTATGGCTCCAAACGCTAAACTGGAACTTGACCCATTAGAAAATAGTATTGATGAATCAATGTATCGAGAGATAATTAGGAGTCTCCTATATCTTACTACAAGTCGACTACAGATACTCTTTGCCACCAATCTCTATGCTAGATTTCAAGAAAATCCCAAGGACTCTCATCTCAACGTGATCAAGGAAATGCTTCAATATTTAAAAGGGCCTCCACACTTGGGTCTCTAATATCCTCGATCAAACTTTTTTTCTCTTGTTGGATTTTCTGATACTGATTATGCAGGGTGTAAAGTTGACTGCAAAAGCACCACTGGAGCTTACCAACTTCTTGGGGAATGTCTTGTAAGGTGGTGTACTAAAAAATAAAGCATGGTAGCCCTCTCAACCATAAAAGCCAAGTAGATGGCCTTAAGTAACTGCTACACATTTGGATTAAAAAACACTTAGTGACTTTAGATTAAATTTCTCTTGTGTCCCTATCTATTGTGATAATACTAGTGCCATTAGTATTACTAAAAACCCTGTTCGCCACTCTCGCACTAAGCACATAGAAATGCATGACCACTTTCTCAAAGATCATGTTGCTGATGGAAATATTTGTATAAATTATGTGGCTACCTCAAATCAACTAGTTGATATCTTCACTAAACTTTTATCTGAGGAAAGATTTTATTTTCTTAAAGAAAAATTAGGAATTACTTCCTTTCCCTCGTAATTTGAATACAAATATGTTAGAAAGAAAACTTGTCATATTTTTGGTGTCCTTCCTTAACTGCATTAGAACTCATCTCTATTCCCTGAATAACTTCAACCAATCTCTAAAAACTACACATTTAATCTCAAAACAATATTTGTATTTCAAAACTCGGCTATTCATGTTAGCATACCCATTTTCTTCCTTTTCCCTCTGAAACTTCACTAGTTCTTTCTCACTTCTCCACTATAATGGCACTTGCCTCTTTTTGGCGTCAATTTCACAAGGCAGCTCTTTTCCCTTCTTCACCCAAAGATACTGAAACCACCTATAATTGTTGCATTGTTGTCTTCGACAGTAAATCTGAGCCACCACAACCACTGTGTTGCCATGAGTCATCCTTTCAGAGCAGTCACTCTTATGCCAGATCAATTCCACCTTGCTCTTCTGTAGGGAACTTTTCCACTTTTCGCTCCCCAGGACGCTTATTGCCACTAAACCCTTTTCAAAAATCACCTTCACCTACTCTGGCAAATTTCACCAATTCTCTCTATCAAAATTGTGATTTTCTCTCTATTCCATCAAATATCAAGTTTCCAACTAACCAGCCTCTAATGCCTTCACTTCCCACATCCAGAATCATAGCATCAATAGGGGAAGGGCAATTGATTTCACACATATTCCACCATCTCTTGTCCTGAACAGGGTTGATCAAATCGTTGGAGAACTTTGATAAATATTCATGAACCTGCCTATCCTCTCTTGGTCCTACTGTTTTATGCTAATCTTACTTTTGAGGAAGACTCGATAACTAACTCTCTAATCTTCACTCAAATATCTTGGGCACTCTTATTACTCTCACTATTGCAAAAATTAATCAATATTTAGGATTGAAAAATATTGGTGTTAAATTGTTTGCATTTGAAGAATGATGTTTTGATTGTGCTTTTAATTTTTCTCATGCTAAATCTCTATTTTGGAAGGAGCAATCTCGCAAACTCCCTAAGGGTGATGCTCTAAATATGGTTCATATTGATCACTTCTTCATGCATAGATTAATCACCCTCACCATATTGTTCAATACATCTACCATTAGGTGGCACTCCAATGACATGAATAGATTGTCATTTTTTTATTTTTTTGTGTGCTCCACATGGCTGTAATAGGACAGTATAGGAATGTTGGGTATCTGATTCTTCACTATATCCATGATGTCCTCAACCATTATTCCATAAACCTCCCATATGGCATGCTTTTAACCCGTATTTCCAAAATGGCAATTTTTTTCTTACATTCTTCCTAGATTGAAGAACCCCATAAGCATAAGATTGTTGACTTAAAAAATTTAAAAAAGATGAAAATTCAGTATGGTAAAGATGGTGTTTGGTTTAAGGGGACCTCCACTTCTCTTGTTGCTGCTCCGGCACCATGACAACAATCTCGCTGAAACATAAGGAAAAAAATGTCTACACTATTCCTGATTCCTTTCATGATATCCCTTCAGTTGTTTCCAGTGTGGCCAATTCAAAGTGGGTACAACCCTCATTGGAGGTTCTGATTAGTCAGATTCTCACTTCTATTGAAGTTTTTTCCACCAAGGTTACTGAAATTCATACTCAACTCACTGCACTTGCCACTTTTAGACACAAGTTGTTGCTCTCCCCACTTCTCTTGATGAGAATTTTCACAGATCTCACCACCGTATCTGAGACTTAGGACATGATATTAAGGATCTTTGTCATATCCTTTGCAAAAGTTCTCGTTGGGACTAACTTTCTGATGATGAAGGGGAAGAACCTCTTGTTACATCCACTGCCTTCTCTGCTGATTACTGTCATTTTGATGCCTCTATGTTTTTATTGTCGTTATTTTGCCGTCTAGTCTCCAAACTTGGTACTTGTTATTAAAACAAATGTCCTTGTTTTGCTTGGTGATGATCTTATATGTCTTGAACAATTGATGAATTGTTGATGCTTTGAACATTTGATGGGTTGTTGTGGATTATGAATTGTTGATACTTTGAACACTTGATGAGTTGTTGTGGATTAGTACTTTATCTACACTTGACAGGGAAGGAATTTTTTATTTTTATTTTTGAACGAGGGAGGCATTTGTTGAATAATTATCTAAAATAGAAGGAGGTGCATGACATTGCTTGGTCATTATCAAAAAGGGGGAGATTGTTAGGATCTCCTCCAGATTTGTTTTGATGATGACCAATCTATGCCTTTTTCCTTGTTTGTATTAATGCCTTCCTTTTATCTTGACAGGAATCAAACATAGCAAGTTACCATTTGAAAATCTTTCCTTGTTTATGTTAACTCTATTTCTCAAGCATGATAGGAACTTAAAACAACAAGTGACCGTTGGCAAAGATAAAAAGGAAAGATATGGCTGTCAGTTGAAGAAGGAAAATGACATATTATATGCTTGTGTATACATGGAAAATATTATTCTTCTATAACTTATTTAAGTGCTAAACCTTGTAGAAATATGTATGATTCAAAATAGACATGCCTTGAGTAGCTTGCAAATAGGTGAATGAGTGCTATTGAGTTTTTGTGATTCAATCAGGTATCTAGCAGTGCAAGTTTTAGTTGATTGGTATTTTGTATCTTGTAACTGCTTATTCGTAATTATAAAGTGCAGGTTAAAAAAAATCTAAGTGTTATCACTTAGGTAGTGGATGTAGTTTTTGTTGAATCACTCTAAATTCTTGAGTCTCTTTACTTCAGTTTCCTTCTATTGTTTAATCTTTCAATCTTTACATAATTTAACTTATATCACATCTCTTTTCTTCATCCATTTTGAATTCTATAAATTTTCAACGTCCAATTCAAAATAAATTGAAAATTAATTTAATATAAAGAATAATATTATTATCTATATAGCCCATAGGTTCGACGGAGTACAATATTTTAATATGCCATTCAAGATAATGCTTATTGATACAACGGTGAAAGACATGCAACCAATTGCCCAGACACTCAGGAATTAAATATCAATAAGAAAAAGAATCTTATGAAATACAAGACAAAAATATGAGGAAATAATTTTTTTTTTTAAATGATGGAATATTACGACTTTTTGTTGGTTTGATTGATCAACAGTCTCTATTTTAAGCTCACGTTAATTCATGTACGCAACTGTTTGATTCAAAGTAGGAGAAGTAAGGGTCCGTTTGAATTCATTTTTTTTGGTGAAAATACATAGTGAAAAATTAGTTAAAAAAATATTTTTGAAAGTGAAATTGTGTTAGGATGTATTGTTTAAAATTATAGGTTTATATAGGTCTGAAAATGAGATGTATTTGAATGTTGGGTGTTTTTGTATTAAAAAGAAGAAAATTTTTGAATTTGAATTGATGATGTGATGTGTACTTATTTGAAAAAATAATATTTTTGTGGTGAATGATATTTGAAAAGTATTAGGAAGGTAAAAAAGTAGATATATGTAATAATAGGGGGGAAATATGTATAAAAATGGAGAGAGAATGTAAAAAGGAATGTTTTGAGAATGAAAATATATGAGAAAATGATATAAAAATTGATAAATTTCTATTTTTATTTTGAGGAAAAAATGAAAATGAGTGTAGAAAATAAAAACAAACGGGCCATTAAGTGAATGTGAGTAACATCATTTATATTAGTCGGGTGGCCTGTGGCCTAGTGGCATAAATCTCCCACATAATGTGGGAGGTCAGGAGTTCGAGTCCTAACTGACTCCTGATGTGCGTGTGTATGAATAAAAAAAAAATTATATTAATTTTCATTTAAACAAGATAACTACTTGAAAGAGAGGAAGAAAGTATAAAGCCATCATTATAATAAAAATATTCTTCTTTCAGTTACTTCCCAAAAATCATGTTAAATTTTCAATCCGTAAAAATAAGAAAGTTCAACAAGTAATTCTGTAAGTAACAATGACATGGCCATCAATTAATTCGCCGACTGTTATTACCCTTGTGTTAGGTTGAAATTCAAACCCGAATGAATTTTAGATGTATAATTGTATATAATAAAAAAAAAAAACAGTGATATAAAATTAATTTTTCAACTTATAACTTTATTTATTGTTATGAGATACATAATATTTTTCTTTATTCTATTACAGAATTATTTCGAAATTGACTTGGCCTTTACTCTTTAATCTAACCGTACTACAGTACTACCCATCCCCAGAAGCAGAAAAGATGAAAAAGGACTGTACAACGCTGATGGTCGTGGAATTGGATGCTGTTTCTTTTGTGTGGGTATTTGATTACCCGAAGCAGTCCTATCACCCATGGATGTAATTACGATTCTCAGAGTGACTCCAGTCCAACAATCGAACCCAGTCCGGTCCATATTTTAGAAGGGTGCAAGGAAGGACATAGTAGTTGCATGGCCAGCCCAAACTCACTAGTCTAGGTCCAAAGCTAAATTAATTTTTTTTTCTTGGTCGAAGCATTTTTAACGTAGGGTTGTTAATGAATCAGATTTTAATTCGAATTCGATCTAAATTTTAGGACTTTTAATCAATTAAAATATTGAATTAAATTTTAAAATTTTTAATCGATTAAAATATTAGATGGATCAAATCCGATTATCAATATCCATAATTTGAAATAAGTGAATCGAATATGAAATTAAACAATTCGATCCATTAAAACTCCGAATCCAAACTTTAATAATTTTTTATTAAATTAATACTCTTATATATAACATTAATAAAACTTTTAAAATAAAATCTACATATTATATTAGCCTAATATTTATATTATGCTATTGATAATTTGATAATTGAGCTTTAGCCCAAAAATAAAGAGGGATACTTGAAAAAATAATGTCAAATATAATAATGTATATAATTTAATAACTTATCTATATATTACTATAATGTTATATAATGGTTTAATTTTAGAATATTTAACTTTTGAGCCAATATATAATAAAAAAGTTGTTAGAAATTTCAAATATGACGTAAATTTACTTTAATTTTATATAATTCAAAAGAAAAAAAGAAAGAAAAAATGTTAAATAGAATCAATTTTTTTTATTGAATATCTAATTCGGATATGATACTGACTAATAAACACTCTATAAGATATCAGGTCGAATTTGGATATAAATATTGGTAATCGAATTTGGATTCCAAGACTGATTTCCAAATCTACTTGCTGATAGCCCTATTTTTATATATACTAGCAATTTTGGGCCTTTGGCACAGTTGATGTGTTGCTAAAACTTTTATAACGTAAAACAAATAAAATATTTATTTATTTTTTTAATATTCATTTATCTTTTTAGATGCTATTATACTTTTTAATATCTTAAATGTATTTATTTAAAATTTAAGATAGATAAAATAATTAAGATAAATACAATAATAAACAAAAGAAAAAAAGTAAACAATTGAAGAGAGAATAAAAGAAAAGAAACCTACTTTAATAATTATGAAGATTAAAAGATAACAAGGGGGACATTTTAAGGAGAACACTTAAAAACACACTAGAAAGAAACTGTTGCTTTACATATAATAATATAGATGCTGGTTTGAGTGATATTTTTATTTTGCATACTCTGAAATTGTTTTCCTCTATCAAGAGTCAAGACCTGAATTCTAATTTACCAGGAAGGCGTACAGGGTGGTTTTGAAGTTAAATTTGAAGCCATTGCAGGCTCTTAACAGGTCGGAATATTATTTGTCTTTTAACTGAAGATCATGCGTACTGTCGCTAAATCACATAAACAAAGCCTAAGCAAGTCAAGAACTTGGCTTGCCATCACCTCTATGTATGTATACAAAAAATAAGCATCGCCTTTTATCACATATGCGAATATTTTTGTGCTGGAACTCACTGTCTTTAAAGTAAATAGTAGTAATCTGAGTGTAGATAAATCACTTGTTTCTTCAAATGCAATTGGCTGTTTTGAGTTCTTGATTGCCATCTTGATGATCAAGTTATTATTAATGTGGATTGTAAGGGAAGGAAGGAGGGGAAGATGGCATGACTAAAGCTTGTACCTTTTCCAGAGTTTCTTGAGGATCATCTACAGAAGCATCAACTTTGAGTATCCCTTCAGATTCATCAATCTGTAGCAAATCTAATTGAGACTGCAGGAGTTTAGCAGGCATGAAATGCTTCCCTTCTGCTGCTCTTTTCTCCAATCTAGCGGCAAGCACCTCTGCCCCAACACTTAACAATACAAATTTTACACCACATACATAAGAACCTGCTATATAATCTGGGTCTGCACATCTAAGAATTTCTCTGTAATGCTTCTGCAAAGCAGAACATCCAAGAATTATGGTTTCCCCATTTACCAAGCATTCTCTTAGGACATCACGTAAACTTTCAAGCCAAGGAATGCGGTCTTCCTCTGAAAGAGGGATCCCATTCTTCATTTTGTCTGTTTTCAAAGAAATTAAAAAAACAAAGCATTATTATAGGCAATTGACACCATTACACCTCTAATTAACAACCTACCTTTGTTTGACAAGGGGTGGTAATCATCAGCATCAAGAAAGCGGCCATTTATCGCTTTTGCCAGCATCCCACCTATCGTACTGCAGAGGACAAGACATAATACACCAAGTGAACGTATAATAATACATATGGAAGCTCAATGATGTAGTTAACTTAGGCTTGTAATAGCAAGAAAAGGGGAATTGAAGTGTAGTCAAGGAAAAGAAAAAATAAGAACATGTGATATAAATGGTGTACTCACGATTTTCCAGCACCACTGACTCCCATGAGCACTATAGCTGTTCCTGTGAAATAGTAGTAACAAATGGATCATAAGACAAGGAAGACATGGCTCCAAAATGGAAAAATAAAGCATACAGATCTACATATAACGTTTGTTAGTAATAATTTGAGTATAATAGACAACAGGGAAATATAAAAGACCAGAAACATATGCAACCTTTATTAGATGCCATCTGTAAGTCAAATAATTAGCCACGTGTAACTTATGAGATATGAAGATCAACCGATAAAATATGTTTCAAAAGCCAATCAGGACATAAATCCTTGCCAAATGCAAGAATTGGTGGCAACCCTGCAACTCAAGAAAGTTGAGAACATAAGATATGCCAGGTGATATGCATATGATAAAGACAAAGTAATTTTCACAAAAGGTAAATTCATTTGCCTCAGAAGTCAGATGAGTTATTTATGGTGAAGAGGGAACGAGAGAACTTAAATACTAATACATATTCCAAGTCATAGTACTGCATCTGAATACAATAGTGAAGCTAAAACTCTGCAGACTATTGATTATGCCCATAAAAATCTAAATATGTATATGTTGCTATCCTACTTCTGTGAGGCCATATTATACGGCAGCCAATTAACAACTTTCAAATCCAATGCATTTCGAAAGGATAAGAAGGATTTTGCCACTGATAATCAAGCAACAATTAGGGGATAAATTAGTAGAAGGGCAACCTGTGGCAGAAGAAGGAAAAACAAGAGCTGGTTTTGATGCAACCCCATCACATTTTTTCACATGAACATCCCCGTTCATCTTGGCAACACGCCATTAGCTTGAAACTCAAAAGATCCTGGTCGATAAAACTATCAAGGTTTGATTACATAATACTAGAGTAGTATAGTTTCCAAGTTGCTGTGTCTTGGAATGTGCCCATATAAGCAACCCTCTTCTTGTTCAACTAATAAGCAGAAGAAATGGAAGTGGGATTTAAAAAGAAATTATCTGTCCCAGAGTGTCGTCTAGTTGTACAAGATCGCCCCCAAAATCATTCAGTTTTGCAAGCAAACAAAATCTCTGTCAAATCATTCCCAAATTACGTCTCGGTTTCCTAATCATAGAAACTAAGTCATCCAATCCCAATATATGTCATCAACAATTCCAGAAAATTAACCTTTTCACGTGTCAAAAAATAAATCTTGATCAACATCATCACAGGGTTCACACAAAAGTTTTCTAGTTAAAAAAGGAAAAATAAAAATAAAAAAAAGAACAATGAAAAATCAGATAATCCTACAAAGGCACATCACTGGAAGATCCTAAAAGCAAGCTAAGTAGAAAATAACAGCACAATTATGTAATAATTCTTACGAACTAGCGACAAAGCAGCCTTGACATTGGAATAGTAAGCAACGATTAGACTAGACGAACCTCAAATATTGAAGTACAACTTTCCTAGAAATCAGTAAATCAGTTGATGGGCTTCGTCAATTAGTTCTTGGGGTCGAATTTGGTTCTCCCAAGTGTCCAGAGGGGATGGCAATCATTGGTCTACTTCTTCAACTGCTGCTGCTTCTTCTACTCCCCCTTTCGTTTTTTATTTAAAGAAAAAGAATCGGTTGGCCTAGCAATAAATAGCGGGACTGATAACGGAATAACTTTGCGTGTTTTATCCCGAGTAAAAAGCACGTGCACGTAATTAGGATAAAATCCACTGGTCTAGCCTAATTTATTAAAGTCTCGTTTGATTTAGAATATAAATATTGATAAAAATTGTAACAGTAGGACATAAAGTGAGATTAAAAAATTTATTAGTGTGCTAGATATTGAATATTGATTTATCAATTATCTGCCACAACATTTTTTCTTAATCCCTATTTGAGTGTTTAACATGCAGTATTATCTTTGTAATGACAAACTTAATCTTGGTAAAAACTCTTACCTGCAACTCATTTTAAAAAGCCTTCTCATCCAAATGACTCACAATAGTCATCCCCAACTCCTCATCTTAAGGCCCACCTAATCGACGAGAAATCCAAAGAAGGTTTTCACCTAAAATTCTAGTACAAATAGGAATAACAATGGGGCGGGTTTGACTGAACCCGTACTCCGCCCTGCAAGACCTTATTCCGCCCCAACCTGCTGTTGGAATAGTGCCCCGCAAGCTAATTAGATTGACATTATAAATTATTTCAATTGTGATACAATCTTCATTGAATGATATTTTTAAATGACCATCTTTATCTTATACTTTTAATTACTTCACTGGCTTTTGGTTGAATTCCTTAGATCACACATAGACTACGGGACTTGGTCACGCATTAGTGATGATCATGGAATAAGTCTTACACGGTCGTGATCTTAAAACGTCCAAGTCATAGGATCTTATGAGACAAGGCATCTAAGATCCGAATAGACTTGCATTAACGATGCATAAATCCAAGGGTTGGATGTTGTTCCATTCCATGAGTAATCCTAAATGAGATATGGATGCATGTTAGTGGGCGCTTGTTAGGGAACAAGGCACTGAAGAGCCGCTCGGAGAATCTACTAGATGGCTGAAGTGGCAAGTTCTCCAGCTTACACTAATACATATAATTAGTCCTCTGACCTGAGGATCCATGTTAACCTTATATTTAGGTCCTCATGCTTTGACTCTTCTTTGGCCACGTAGCGGGTTGTTCAAGTGGAAGTTGGGTATGAGCTTCTTAGATGTGAAGGTTTGTGAGATTTAAGATGGAATTCGACTACTCGTCGTTGTGAAGGGTAGGTACATCTACTGTGTATTTTATAATGATCAATTTCAAGAAATTCTTGTGCAAGGTAGTATGACAATTTGGAAAATGAGTTTTCCAAAGATGATGTCATAAAGAGGAATCGAACATTTGAATAGAGACATAGTATCGAGGCTA
This sequence comes from Jacaranda mimosifolia, assembly GCA_018894105.1. Lineage (NCBI taxonomy): Eukaryota > Viridiplantae > Streptophyta > Magnoliopsida > Lamiales > Bignoniaceae > Jacaranda > Jacaranda mimosifolia. Next base: position 19,081,894 of record CM032118.1, on the reverse strand, counting down.
TTAGGGAACCGACAATTATCTTGCCCTAGGCCTCTTTTGGGAGATAGGAGATGGAAGGACTATATTTGCATGGTGCGCATAGAGGTAGAATAGTTCTCCAAAAGCTTTCATTTCAGCCAATTAGTTGGGCTCCATGGGCTTGAGATTGGACATCGACTATGGAGATTGAGTACTCTTTAATCAATGAAGATTAATTGAATTGAGTCTATTTTTTTAAAAGAGTTTAAACTAAAATAAATATATGATATTCAAATATCACAAGTAGTTGTGAGCCCATGTCCAATGAATGGAGAACCTAATGGGTCACATATAAAAGCTAATTGCATTTCCTACTTGATGAAGGGAAATTTTCTAAAAGTTAGAAAATCACTCATAGTGAACCGATTTTGAGGTTGGAGAAATTGAGGTCAATTTTGGCTTGATTAATTTAATTGTTAAATCGATCAACTAATTTAAGGAGTTAAGTTAGATCAATAATTAAGAAGTTAATTATTTGGTACCACACGACCATTAATTGGTCAAGTTAGCTTAAAGAGTTGAGTTAACAATTCTTAGCTTAAAGAGTTAAGCTAATTGACTTAAGAGTTAAGTCAAAGATTAATTAATTAAATTAAAGTGTTTGATTTAATTAATGAGAGAAATTTATATGGAGGAAAAATTCAAATGAAAGGTTCATTTGGTGTGGCATTTTAATTAATTTGAAATTATATTCCAAATGAAATTGAAATGCACACAAATTCAAATTTAAATTTGAATTGCGATTTGCTAACTTGCAAGGCCAAGTTGGCAGTCACCTTGAGGAAGGTGTGATGCCACTTGGCATCACATAACCCTCACTTTAGATATAGATATAGAGGGAGAGATAGGCGGCAGCCTTGATCACATTGTGAAGAATTAGATTCTTTCACATTTTCCCTCCAACTCTCAAAGTGTTGCCTCATATGTTGAAGCTTGAGATTAGGATTTAGCATTGTTGTGTGGATCATCACAATTAGAGGCAAGACACCTGGATTGCTTACTTTTGGAGATCAACTGTCAGGGCAATCCGCTTGACAATTTTTTCCTAGCACTTCCCTTAGGTTTTTTGAGATAAAGTTTTTACAGTAGCTTCATAAAGAAGTTGAGAAGGTGCTATAATTTTTTGGGAATTTTTGGAGAATTTTAGATTGGAAAAAGTTGCATCCATTCCACCATGCCGCTGTGTGACAGTTTCTAGATTGAAGAAGTGTTCTTTATCACTTCCTCAGATTTTTGCAAATCAAGGTAATTCTCCTTCCAAATCTAAATCAATAGCATGTTTAGATCCTTATTAGCATGTGTAGCCTAGTTAATTTTAGTTTCTATTATTAGATCCTAGTGCTACATGTGCCTTCAAGTGGTATTGGAGCCTAATTCATGCTATGATTTGGATTTTTGATTGATTGATTCATATGATGAATTGGTCAAATTACCAAATACTTGATCCAACCCATGGATTGAAGTGTTTGGATGATGTTGTGTGTGGCTTCTTGCTTGATGAATTGATTTCATGCTAATATGTGTTTTAAGTGTTAATTCATATGTTGAGCATGTTTTAATTCATTTTTGCTAATGTTGAACGTTGATTTGGCACTAGTTGTTGTTATATGTTGATATTACATGTTTAATTTGGCCTTAAGGAGTTTTGGTCATTTTTGGATCCAATTTGATTGGAGTTTTGTTGGAGATTTTTGAAGAATATGATTATTACTTAAGCATATTTTTGAAAGCGTAATTAAACACTTGAAATTTCATTTTTAAAAGGTGTTTTAGATCTAAAATTTTATCTAAACACTTGAAATTTCATTTTTAAAAGGTGTTTTAGATCTAAAATTTTATCTATAATGTGTGATTACATGTTTAGGAGGTGTTCTAAAATTTTTGGTGCACAAAAGCTCATGACCACAAAACAGGGCAGTTACTAGCCATGGCCGAGAGCTTGCGATGCAGTGGGCGTGCCATGCACGCGCCTGTTGCCCAGCCGTGTGCCTAGGCCTGGCCAACAGTGGTTAGTCTGGGTCAAGGCAGGTTTTGAGTGCAAATTTAAGCTCCTTCAGTGACCAAAAGTGTTTTGTATATCACATAATAGATACGCAAGTGTTGTGCAAGTTCTCAAAATTATGTTTGACATTTTTTATTACATTTAAAAACTTGTTAAAGTTAATCTTCAATTATGATGTATAAAGGTTATTCTAACTCTTGCTTGGCCAATTAATTGTTTATGAGATAAGTATTTAATTGTTGGAATTAATTGTTAATTCTCTATTTATTTGTTGTACATTTAATTATTCAATGGATGATGAATGAATGAGGATGATTATGAGCCTTTAATATTGATTTTATTTGTTTCAAGTTGTTGAAAATGGTTGTATTAAATTGGGGCTTGCATGCCTCTTAATTTCTATCTTGTAAATGTTACGAGATTAGAACCATTAGGAGTAAGGATTTCTTTCTCATGTAATTGTTACAAGGAGCAAATAAGACCTTTGAAGGCATGGAGACCCAGGAAGACTCATGAATGTATGGGGATACACTCATATAATAGATAGATTTAATCAACCCACTTAAAATCAACTAGGTGGTGCATCTATGGCTCTAAGTGCACCACTTGGTTAAGGCTCATGGTCATCCCACCCTAGGAGCATGCTAGGCGCATTTACTTATTTATGCTTTCCATATCCTATTGATGTATGAGATGCATGGTTAAGATATAGAAAACCTAAATAAAAAGACAAAATTGATGAGATCTTTGCAAGCAAGAAAAATCCTCCACTTAGAATGTTTAAGTACTTTAAAATAATAAGTCAAAATGGATACAAATTAAATAGAGTTTTAATTAATTCATGCCCTCTACTGATAGTATATGGCATGATGACGCTACCATCTTTGTGATGGCACTCGAAGTAGGGGTCACACTTAGGTGGAAAGCTGTGATCATATACTTAGCATATGATGAACCTTTGATTTGAGGCTTCCCATGCATTGGCACTCAAAGCGGGGGATGTCGTGAAGCGGTCTAAAATTAAAGTTTGATTGGTAGGTTTGACTTAACACTTAGTAATGTAGAGGCACTCATAGTGGGAATCTACATGAAGAGTGAGACAAAATATATCAAAAGTTACATAGATGCAATTAGCAAATATTACTTACCTTTCGATTATTTGTGGATGATATTCAAAGTAGGGGTCGACTTACAAGTCCTTTGGATCTTGATTCTCACTAGGAAATTTCTTCTAGGGGGTGAAGGATTTGACAAACTAATGAGAGAAAAACATGCTTGAAAGACCATGAAATGTTTTTTTTAATATTAAATATTTAATCATATGCTTATACTTTTTTTACGCCTTTTGAAGATTTATTCAAAATCTTCAAAAGAAAATGGCTAAGAATCTACTCTAATCTATTTTGGAAACCAATAAGCTTATAGGGCCTAACTTCTGTGATTGGTTAAGGAACCTTAAAATCATTCTTGACTCCAAAAAGAGAACTTATGTCCTTGGTAAAAGTTCGCCGTATACCCTAGGTGATGACCCATCTAATGAGGCACGTGAATTGTTCACTAAGTTTGTAAGTGATGATCTACAAACAAGATGCCTTATCATGGCATCCATGACCAATGAGCTCCAAAAGACTCATGAGCAAATGAGATATGCTTGTGAAATCTATAAATACTGCAATAGTTGTATGCTGTACAAAGAAGACACGAAATGTTTGCTTTGTCTAGAGAGTTCTTTAATTCTTGAATGGTAGAGGGTTCAAGTGTCCATGACCACGGGCTTAAGATGATAGGACTCATCGAAAAGCTTGGTTAACTTAATGTGGTTATGGACAATGATCTCTACATGGATTTGATCCGACAGTTATTACCCCTTTGTTCGACCAATTCGTTATGAACTTTAATATGTCCAAGCAAGAGGTGACAATTAACAAATTGGTGAACATGATGGTAACTGCCGAGGTGATAATGAAAAAGGAAAAGCCTCTTATGCTTGCATCGGCCTCCAAGTCGAAAGAACCTAGAAGCCCAAGAAAGGAAGGTAAAACGAAAAAGAGTTCCTCCTCGAAAGGGAAGCAACCCTTGAAAGGTTCAAGTTGAGTAAAGAAAAAGCAAGGTGACAAAACCAATGCAGCTTGTTTTTACTATGGCAAAAAGGGGCATTGGAAAAGAAACTGCAAGGACTACCTTGGCACCCTTGGGAAGGGTATGTACTTTATTGAAGTGCACTTGACTACTAATTCTTCCTCATGGGTATTTGATACCGCATGTGGTTCTCACCTTTGTAATTCATTACAAGGGATGGAAAGAAAAAAAAATCTTAATGAAGGGCTAGGAAATGGAGCGAGAGTTGCCGCCATAGTCCAAGGCATAGTCAAGTTAGACTTGGGGAATGCTTGCATTGTAGATCCTTATTATTATGTACGCCAACTTGTTAAGAACATTGTTTTAATTCCCGTTCTTGATAATGAAGGATATAATTTTTCTATATCGAATGGGGTGTTGAAAGCATTAAAGAACGGTTCTTTAATTGCACAAGGTACATTAAATAACTGATTATACATACTCGATTCTCAACCTTCATTCTTGCATATTCAATCAAGTAAAAAAAAGTTAGATGACCAAGAGGATGCCATTCTTTAGTATGCAAGACTTGGACATATGTCTAAAAATAGGATGGACAAGTTAGAAGCTCTCAAAAAACTAAATGTTAGTGGCATTAAGAACCTTCCTACTTGTGAATCTTGTTTGAAGGGAAAAATGTCCAAGTCTATCTTTGTAGGACAAATGGAGCGTACCACAAGTCCTTTGAATTTGATCTATACGGATGTTTGTGGCCCACTAAGAGTTAGTGCGAAAGGTGGCTATTCCTACTTCATCACCTTCATCCATGATTATAGTCAGTTCGATCATATGTATCTTGTGAAGTATAAGTCCGAAGCTTTTAAAAAGTTCAAAGAGTATAGGAATGAAGTGGAAAATTAAAAAAGACTTAGTATTAAAGCTCTTCGATTGGATCGAGGGGGAGAATACCTAAGTACTGAATTCTTGGATTATCTAAAGAAGAATGAGATTCTCTCTCAATGGAGTCTACTTGGCATCTCCCAACATAATGGAGTTGCTGAGAGGAGAAACTGTACCTTGTTAGACATGGTGCATTCCATGATGAGTTTTTCCAATGTGCCCATATCTTTTTGGGGATACGCCTTAGAAATAGGGGCGAGGCTACTAAATGCAGCACATTCAAAGTCGGTGCCAAAAACACTGCATGAGATGTGGTTTAGCAAAGGACCCACTTACTATTATCGTAAGGTTTGGGGGTCTCCCGGGTATGTCAAGCGGTTAGTGGGAGACAAGTTGGATAGTAGATTCACGTTGTGTAAGTTTATGGGATACCTAAAAAAGTCTTTAAGTTATTACTTCTATGGTCCCTTAAAACAAAAGATGTTTTGTATCGAGGAATGCCCACTTTTTGGAAAAGAAATTTCTATTAGATAGAAATGGCATTGTTGTTGAACTTGATGAAGTTCAAAATGATCATCAAATCCCATAAGTGGTAAAAATAAGTGAGCATTAAGAGCCTAACACACAACCTCTGAGAAGGTTGGACCGGATCAAGAAGCAACCCGAAAGGTTTGGATTCCTTCATGAGACGGGCTAATCGGATAGCGATCCGAAGACCTATGAGGAAGCTATATCAGACATAGACTCGGGATATTAGCAAGATGCCATGAAATTTGAAATGGACTCCATGTACTCAAACAAAGTATGGACTTTGGTAGATCCTCCAGAGGGAATAGTTCCTATTGGTTGCAAGTGGATCTATAAGCGAAAGCTTGGATTTGATGGAGAGGTATCGACCTTTAAGGTGCGACTGGTGGCAAAAGGTTACACTCAAAGACCCGGTATTAATTTTGGGAAAATTTTTTCACCAGTTGCAATGCCTAAGTTTATTCGGATTTTGCTTGCCATAGTTGCATATTATGACTATGAGGCATGACAAATGGACATAAAAACTACTTTCCTCAATGCAAACATTGAAGAAGAAATCTATATAAAGCAACCACAAGATTTTACATCCAAAGGGAGTAAGCAAAAGGTTTGCAAACTTCATAGATCCATATATGGACTCAAATAGGCATCCCAAAGTTGGAATATATGTTTTGATAAGACAGTCAAATCGTTTGACTTTGTCAAAAATGTGTATGAACCTTGTGTGTACAAGAAGGCTAGTGGGAGTAGTATACAGTTTATAGTGCTTATGTTGATGACATTCTTCTCATTGGGACTGAGATAGAAATGTTAAAGTGTATTTAAGCATGATTATCTACCCAATTATCCATGAAGGATTTAGGAGAAACATCCTACATATTGGGAATACATATCTATAAAGATAGATCGAGAAGGATGCTGGGGCTTTCCCAAACTCCGTACATTGACAAGATACTAAAGAGCTTTACTATGGAAGAATACAAGAGGCGATTCCTCCCTATGGGATTTGACATTCGTCTCTCCAAGTCTATATCCCCTAAGACTGATGATGAGAGACAAAGGATGCCCCACATACCTTATGCCTCTGCTATTGGGAGCATAATGTATACCGTTCAAGGTATAAGACCGGATGTGGCACACTCTCTAAGTGTTGCGAGTTGTTTCCAATCAATCCCGATGAAAGTTACTGGATAGCTACAAAAATAATCCTTAAGTACTTGAGAATGACTGGGGACTTATTTTGGTTTACGACAATGGAGAATTGAAACTCGAGGGGTTCTCAAACTTTAGTTTTCAATTTGATGTAGATGACCTAAAATCCACTTTTGAATTTATATTTTGCCTCAATGGTGGTGTGGTGAGTTGGAAGAGCTCCAAGCAAGACACCACGACCGATTCAACCACTAAGACAGAATACATTGCTACTTTAAAAGCCATAAAGGAAGGTGTTTGGATGAATAACTTCATCTAAGAGTTGGATGTAGTGCCTAGCATTGCTGAGTCAGAGTTGTCTTTTGTAACAACAACGGGGTGGTAGCACAAGCTAAAGAGCTAAGATCTCATTGGCGATCCAAGTACATTTTGAGGCGATATCATTTGATTCGGGAGACTATTGATAGAGGCGACATCTGAGTGGAAAGAGTTGCCTCAGAAGAGAATATAACATATCCATTGAATAAACCCCAATGCAAACGGTCTTTGAAAGACATCTTGAGAAGATGGGTCTTAAGACCATTGGGAATTAGCTTTAGGGAAAGTGGGAGAATGTTGGAATAGTGCCCCTCAATCCAATTAGATTGGCATTGTAAACTATTTCACTTGTAATACAATCTTTGATTGAATGATATTTTTGGATGGCCATCTTTATCTCATGCTTTTAATTACTTCACTGGCATTTGTTTGAAGCCCTTAGAGAATACATAGACTACGGGACTTGGTCATGCACTAGGTGGTGAGCATGGAATAAGTCTTACACGATAGTGATCTTAAAACTTTCAAGTTATAGGATCTTACGAGACAAGGCATCTAAGATCCGGATAGACTTGCACTAGCAATGCATAAATTCTACGGTTGGATGTTGCTCCGTTCCATGAGCAATCTCATATGAGAAATGGATACATGTTAATGGGTGCTTGTTAAGAAACAAGGCACTAAAAGGCCTGCCCGGAGAATCCACTAGACAGTCGAAGTAGCAAGTTCTCCAGCTTACGCTAGTGCATATAATTAGTCTTCTGACCTGAGGATCCATGGTAACTTTATGTTTAGGTCCTCATGCTTTAACTCTTTTTTAGCCACGTAGTGGGTCGTTCAAGTGGAAATTGGGTATGAGCTACTTAGATATGAAGGTTTGTGAGATCCAGGATGGAATCCGACTACTCATCGTTGTGAAGGGCGAGTACATCTCTTATGTATTCTATAATGATCGATTCCAAGAAATCCTTGCACAAGGTAGTATGACAATTTGGATAAGGGGTTTTTTAAAGATGAGGTCATGAAAAAGAATCGAATATTTGAATAGAGATATAGTATCGAGGCCATTAGGGAACCAGCAAATATCTTGCCCCAGGCCTCTTTCAGGAGATAGGAGATAGAAAGACCATATTTGCATGGTACGCATAGAGCTAGAATGGTTCTCCAAAAGCTTTCATTTTAGCTAATTAATTGAGCTCCATGGGCATGAGGTTGGACATCGACCATGGAGATTGGGTACTCTTCAATTAATAGGAGATTAGTTTAATTAAATAGATTAGTTTAAATGAGTTTAAACTAAAATGAATATATGATATTCAAAAGTCATAAGTAGTTGTAAGCCTATGTCCGATGAATGGTAGAACTTAATGGGTCACATTCAAAAGCCAATTGCATTTCCTACTTGATAAAGAAGAATTTTCTAAGAGTTAGAAAATCACTCCAAGTGAACCGATTTTGAGGTTGAGAAATTGAGGTCAATTTTGGCTTGATTAATTTAATTGTTAAATTGATCAACTAATTTAAGGAGTTAAGTTAGACCAATAATTAAGGAGTTAATTATTTGGTGCTACATGACCATCAATTGATGAAGTTAGCTTAAAGATCTGAGTTAACAATTCTTAGCTCAAAAAATTAAGCTAATTGACTTAAGAGTTAAGTCAAAGGTTAATTAATTAAATTAAAGTGTTTAATTTAATTAATGAGAGGAATTTATTTTGTAGTAAAAATTCAAATTAAAGCTTCATTTAGTGTGGCATTTTAAGTAATTTGAAATTAGATTTCAAATGAAATTAAAACTCACACAAAATTCAAATTCAAATTTGAATTTCAACTTGCCAACTTGCATGGCCAAGTTGGCGGTCACCTTGAGGAAGGTGTGATGCCACCTTGGCATCACACGATCCTTACTCTATATATAGATATAGAGGGAGAGATAGGCGGCCTTGATCACATTGTGAAGAATTAGATTCTTTCACATTTTCCCTCCAACTCTCAAAGTGTTGCCTCATGTGTTGAAGATTTACTTCCTCTCTTCTTCTCCTACCTCAAATCAAGCCTTCATCTTTGCAAATCTCCTTACTATTTTCTGGCTGATATTAAGGAGATTAGGATCTAGCATTGGTGCGTGGATCATAACAATTAGAGGCAAGATAATTGGATTGCTTGCTTTTGGAGATCCACTGTCCGGGCAGTCCACTTGGAAATTTTTTCTTGGGCACTTCCATGGGGCCTTTTGAGTTGAATTTCTTATAGAAGCTTTATCAAGGAGTTGAGAAGCTGCTATAATTTTTTCAGAATTTTTGGAGAAGTTTGGATCAGGCAAAAGTTGCATCCATTCTGTTGTGTTGCTATGTGACAGTTTCTGGATTGAAGAAGTGTTCTTCATCGCTCCCTTGGATTATTGCAAATCAAGGTAATTTTCCTTCCAAATATAAATCAATAGCATGTTTAGATCCTTTTTAGCATGTGTAGCCTAGTTAATTTCAGTCAGTAAAAGCATCAAATCAAAACTAGTTGACAACAATTAAAATCCAAATTTTAGGTACAAGATGAAAAATCTATGGAAACCAGATAAGATTCCAGAAGCAAAATCTGAGGAAAGAGAAAAATTAAAATAACAACTAGCACACACTTCTAAATTTTATACATTTGTGACAACAAAATGAAACAAAAAAACTCACAATTTTGGGAACCCTAAATTATATAGATATTATTCTTAATTTAAAAAATATAAATAAATTATATATAATACATTTATTATTATATGTATATTTTATATGGGGCATATTTGGGACAGGGTTATGGGGCAGGTTAGGTAAAACCTATACCCTACCCTAAATACTTCGTATTATAAAAATTATGCTCCATACCTCAACCCATACCTTGTTAAGCCATCCCAAACCCATCCCATTCGAGACGAGTTGAATTGGGTTTGGGTTTTGACCTGCTCCGTTGCCATCCCTAAGTACAAAGCTTTCTACAAAGCACTATTGATACAAGCTGCGATTCTGTATAAGTATTTCACTATGTAATTAATAGGTTGTTTTGAAATGGTCTTCGCCGATCTCCGTTGCAGTTGAAAGAGAAAAATGCTTCTAGTTGGTATGAAATAGGTATCCATCTCATACTAAAATTTTATTTTTGGGGTTACCATACTATGAATGGACTTGTGTTGTATTCTGCACCCTAAGAACCATATATGATAAACCACCGTATTGTGGCTTTATTATTTGTACTTTAACTGTCAATCTGTGGAATTTCCTTTTATGCATCACTTTAGAAATATTGATTATGGACTTAGATATGTTGGGATTATGCCATTTTAGCAAATAATTTGATCCATAAATAGGCTTTCTAGACATTCTGAACGGTAGATAATTTTGGCCTACCTATTCTTGTTGTTCAATTACAATTTAGCTAAGTGGTTGGAGGAAATTTCTCTAATTATATTGTTTTATAAGTTGTTTACAAGTTTTATATGTGTTGTAATGTTAATATGTAGCTTATATATTTTGTATTGTATGCTAATTTTATTGTTTGGAATCCATTTGTGTGCTTGGTTCTATATGGGTATAATAATTTATACAATCATACTATTGAAAATTTTATGTATGCAATGATTCTAAAGTTATCGCTTCAATGCCCTTTTTGTGGAGGTCTAATGGTGCTCCCATCAATCTGTGTACTCTTGTAATTTATGGCTTCAGTAATTGAATCTTCGCAACCCTTACATGAAATTTGCAATTCTCTTTGGTGGTTGTGTTGGATGTGGTTGCATTATCATCATTGATTTTGTCGGGTTGTTGATAGGTTTCATGATTCAAAAGCTTGTATTTTAATAGCTTTTTATGTATGCATAGGTAGTTATGAAAATATGTATGTAATGTACCTTTATAATCAAGTATAGACGTATGGGCTCCTTTTATGAAGTTTTTTATCGGCTAATGTGTTTTTTGATCATCTGTAACTTTATTTTCAAACCTTGAATTTCGTATATTAACATATCACTTTTGGTTATACTTGTACGATCATTAGTTGGTGCGAGGAATATAGTTTGATATCATTGCTGAATGTTGCACACTTGGTAATTCATACAAATCCATTCTAGATTGTAATCTTGTCTCTAACAGGTATATCTTATTGCAAGATTATTAAGGACAAAAATATTAGGATGGTTGGATATTTTGTCATTAAGTTAAGGGGAAAATATATATGTATTGGAGATAAGTTAATTATAAGTAGTACATGTGGTTTGTCCCTTATTTAATTGGCATGTTTGGACAAGCCAGGTTTTCTTGTACACATAGTTGCTTATAAAATAGATTTTAGGTTACCTTCTTCATAATTGAAAAAAAAAAAGGACAAAAATATAAGACTGGGGATTAGTATGGCAAAAAATGATATGCGCAACTTATAACATTAATTATTGCCTACTTGGCCTTGCTGATGTTTCCTACCTACAGCTTCTCTAAAAGTAAATTGAATCTATGTAGATTACAACCTTGCACCTAGCTAAAATAATGGAAAATTTCCAGAATCTCATCATGCATATTTCAGCCTTGCACCCTATGACATATACATGTGACTTCAGCTATATATTACATAACTATATCTATCTAAATATTCAATTGAAAGGATAACTCAATGAAAGGTTGTGCTTGGTGTCACTTCTAATCACATGTGGAGGCGCTATTATAAGCTAAATATATATTTAAATCTATGCATTTGGCTAGGTCTTAGAAAGTGTGCTAAGTAAATTGTCTCATTTTGTGTCAACTAAAAAACACTTCTATATAATCATCTCATGGCTCTAAGAAATTCCAGAATCGAGAAATTGAGAAAGAGTTCATCAAGCGACTCGTGGAGTATGCTCTATTGGATGGAAATTTTCTCGACGGCTTCGATGTTTTTGTCATTCATTTTTGCATTCACTAGGTGAATATTAAATTCAAGATTGACTTTACTTTTAAAGATGCGAGCATCCAATTCAAGAATCTACAACAGAGACATACTGTATTTGGGTTCTTTATTTCTCTTTTCGCAATTACTTATGATGAGGAAAATAATATTGTGACAGCTAAAGCTTACATTTGGGATATTACCTGTCAATATTTGCTTTAAGTTTAGATGCATTTTCTTATTTTTATTCCATGTTTATTACTTGGCTAAATTTTTCTAGTTTCCAGTTTAGTTCATACATAAAGCTAATTTATATGTTGGTTTTGTAGAAATACCCACTTTCGGAATCATACATGATGAAATAAGAGGCTCAGTGGTTGGAGTTAAGCGATATTTTTGGCCCTCATAAGCTGATTAACATTTTTGGAGAGCTAGACATAATAGAATACAAATTTTTGACCATAATTGTACCAACCTAATCAAAACAGTAAACAATATCATCCTATCGATGGCTACTCATGAACATGTTGAATGCTAACCTATGTAAACATCATTTTGGAGTAATTTGGCTAAGGTTTATGGGCATGATAATACAAGTCAAATCTCTATGAAATTCACTAATCATATACCATCTCCAACTCCACATGCCAATCTAATTTCTAAAATGTATGGTAGCCTATGGACAGAAGAAGATGATAGAGAAATGTTTGGAATTATTAACACTTCCCTAAGTGGATGTCCAACGAGCTTCCATGCGTCTTTCTCCAAACATGTTCTCGTCCCTAGGCATCAAAGCTATTATCATAATATTATATTCTTGTAGCCCATTGCTCGTTTGTTTGAATAAATGGTCATGAACATTACTGCCCTATAGCTTAGTATTTGAGGTGATGTTGTTTGCTTTGTGGTCAGTGTGTACCCCATTATCATAATGTGGTCTGTAGATATTTGGTAAAGTCATCTTACATTTATCATATTATGTATATTGTTCCCATATAAATCATTTCACTTTCTCATTTACTTTTACTTTGGTATATGAATATTTTTTATTAGCACAAATAAGAAGCACATTTCGTGCTTGGGTACAAATGAGAAGCATAAACTAGATACGTTAGTAATGTGCGAAGGCTACTACCTTTACAACAATTTTGACGCTCAAGATGTGCCTGGGCGTAATTTGTGTGCCCCCAGTGTATCTTTATGTTTAATATCATGCAAAGCCAATAGCTTTTGTGCTGGGACACAACAAATTTATGCTCTCCCCAAGTGCAAAGACTACTACTTTCTACCACAATTCTGATCACACAAAGGCTACTACCTTTTTCCACAAATCTGATGATAAGGATGTGCCTGAGCGCAATACGTGAGTGAGTAAGAGCCAAATTTGGATTTGATTTCTTCTACAAATTTAATTTAAAAAGTAGATTGATATTCATTATTCATACATAATAAAAGTTGGCAATGTTTCCTCCTTAATGCCCATTACTGATGATGTTTGTAAACTAAAGCTGTCTTTATTCACATTTCAAAAATATTGCAAGAATTATATTTTTGAATTTTCAAGTGACCCCCAAAATTATAAGTTTGGAAAAATATTATGTGAAATAAATATTTTACCGTTCCATATGTAGAAATTCTTCCTGCATGACAAAAAATTCAAAACCAGTTCAATTGGCATGTAAAATAAGACTTCTCAGAGGCTACATCATTTCTTGAAAGAAATTGTTTATCTTACATCCCATCAAACTAGTTATGGCCAGTTAATTAAACAACTTTGGGCAAAAGATTCACGAGAGTGGAAAAACATCAATAGAGAATAATGGCCAACAGTTAGTGCAACAAAATACAAGAAAAAAGTACCTGCACTAGAAATGACATTGGAAAGTTCAATGAAGAGAATTATTCATGTGGCTAAAATAAAATAAAAAGTTCCAACATATCTTTCAATATAGACAATATGCAATTTTCTTGCAAATGCATCAGTTAAAAGTCACATGTCATTAAGATTACAACTCAATAGAGGTCTCAAAAGATGCTAATTGAAACAACAGAAACAAGGTTGGCTACAAGTAACATGTAGAGTCCAAGACAAAAAACTTCATAATGTCAGTTCATGGCATTACAGCCTCAACAATTCATATTTACTCCCAGATTTCATGTTTGGCCGCACCAAAAACATAATTTCATGTTCCACATAACCATAAACAATGGCGTACTTGGATGCTAAAATGCTATGTTATAGAGCAAAATGACTGAGGCATGCTATTATCCTAATCTGAACGCAAAGTATCATATAGTAGCAAGCGCACATAATGAGCTCTTGCCTATTTGTTCGTTTCTCAAAACGCATCCATGTCCATTTTGTTGTGAGCCAAATGATAAGTAGCAGTGATCTAATCATCCAAAGATAAATTTGGATTTCGGCGGGTATTTCTAACAAAGAAGTTCTCAATAAGGAGTCCATGTTAGGCAACAATAGTAATGTATGAATTATTTTGTTAGCGAGATTTCCAAGGGTTGTTTTCAATTTTTCTAGTAGTATCCTCATCATCTTCTCAAAGTCAATGTTATGTGGTTCGATCGTCTTTCGCTTGCCAGAGGATGATGCTTTTTTCTTTGAACTCGACCCAAATAGTGGAGTGACAAACACAACATCATTTTCAGCATTATTTTCTATGGTAAATCTGGTAATTATCTCAACATTCTCAGCTAACTTTTCTCCATTGTGTGTGTGAGAACCTTATAATAACTCTTGAACAATATCGACCACATCAAATGATTGCTCATTAGTTGCCCTATCTTTTCCAAGTATCTCTACCTAATTATTGTAGCATAGGTGTAGTTTCCCTCTAAACTTGGCTGTATCAGGTTGTACCTAATCAACATAGAGGTGAACATAAGCACTCTTTGTATGCATAATTATAGAAGGAAAGTGATTAGTGAATATAAATTAATAGAAATAAAAACTTGAGATATCTAACTTGACGTATTCAGCCCAAATGAACTCTAACTCCATAGTTATAATATGCGCTGTGGGGTCCACAGTAGCTCCACCACTTCCATTACAACCAAGTATGCCTTTTAGAGTAGAACACGTCTTTTTCCCTATTTACAGCTTTGATTTTATAATTATTATGTGGATGACGCTACTGGGAATTTCTCGGCCATCATAGACTCCAGTATAAACATGTAACCATGTTTAAGAGATTCATTACAATGCCAACCACCTGCTTGAAATTTCTTCAATGTAATTATTAGAGCCTCTTCATCTTGATGAGTCCAAAAATAGTATGTGGTAGAGGTTGCTTTACTTGATCTACCTGTGCTGTGAGAGAAGCACACAAATTGCACCATAACCTAACGGTAACAATGTTATTTAAGAATAATAGCGATTAAGATAAATAGACATAAAGGTTTGCAATAGGCAGTTCATACGTGCACATATAAATTAAACACATAGATGTATATTTCAAAAATGAAATTCAAGCAATGCAATTTATATTTATCTATCAACCAATAAATAAACATTTGATTTGGAACATCAATTTAATTTTTAGAAGAGAAGTAGGACTCAAAGTGTCAAAATAAATAAAGCCATATACACTCTGCACATAATACTTTGGAAAAGTACAACTAATTCAGGACTTTAGTGGTCATTCATGTTCAACATGTCTCTTCCTATCAATTAGACATTATAGTAAGATATAGAATGAGTCCCTTTCCACGATTGGTACATATTGGCATCCATGCTATCATGCCAGTTGCTCCACTCTGACAGGCTTTCAATTGTGTCAATATAGTTGATATCCATATTTTGAGGGCCTTCTTTACCATACAACACATTATCCTCAAATGGGTTAATAAGCATCAATGAGTGAATGTAATTGTGCAGAAGCACACAAGCTAAGATTATCATGCTAGTGCTTCTTAAGACAACCAATTGCCCCTTGAGAAGTCCAAAAGCCCTCCCAATAACATTGCATGCCCTAACATGCTTCATGGTGAAGTAGTCATGAGGGTTTTGAGGTGCTAATACTCTATCTTGTCAGTTATCGAGGTGGTATTTGATGCTGCATATGGAGTAAAAAATCCTTCATAATTGGTATAGCTGGCGTCGCATAGATAGTATTTTCCTTAAAAAAAAAATATTAGCATCAATTTATATTAGTGTTTGTGATACCACAAGATAGAAGCGGAATAAAACAAAATAGATAATAGGGCATACCAACAAGTACCTTTAGGCCATTTATGTTGGTATCTTTTAGGCCATTTGGTTTGTTAGCAACTATGTGTAACACCCTACTATCCACAACGGAGCCCTCTTATCTAACAAAAACATATGGAGTTTCTTTCATAGTTGCAAACACCAAGAATATTTACTGAAATTTCACCTTTCGTAAACCTGTAGCGTGTTTGTTCATTTGCTAGTATGTGAATTAATACATAAGTACCAGCAAGAGCCCCAAAACAACCTGACAACATAAAGATGACAATTTCAACTAAATTAGAAATCCAAAAATTATTTAATTTAATTGCTTATTGTTTATTTAAAATTACCTTAAAGAAATTCAAAGTTTCATTAATTCCAAGTTTCATTAATACAATCATCATCGATAAGGAGTAGTGGACTGATCTTTTATAAATGCTTTAAGATATTGTTTGAAGTACTTGTTAATTGTCTGGCTGGATCTTTTAGAATAATGCTTCACAATCATATTCTTCTTATGATGGGCTAGAATAGACAAAAAATGACTACTTTTTCAAGAATGCTTACAAATTTTTCATTTTGAAGAGCCCTTATATGTTTCATTAAATAAAAAAGCCTCCAAAAGGAATTTATACCTAGTCACAAATTATCCAAACATGCTTGATCGTTGAGTTCCATAATCTCTCTCAAGTATTTTAATTTGATCTAGTATCTTAGAAATGACGCTCTACCTCCTAGGGGCCCAACTTTGTCTATCACCCCATCTTCCATAATGTATATGATAAGTATGATAAAGCAAATACATGCAAATAACTATTTGGAGCAAAAATACATGAATTCATATCTAAATATGAATTTTGCTATTCTAATCCACGCGATTTTCCAAGAACAATCCTAAAATGATACCAATGTGGAGTGATTAAACTTCAACGCAAAGGCAAGTCAAACATATAAGGAATGTGCATTTAAAAAATTTAAGAAAAATCAACCTATATAATAAGTATATAATTGCATAATGAAGTGATATTAATCCCCACCATTTCAACAGTACCAAGAAACAATACATAACAATAAATACCAAGAAATAGTACACTACAAAGACACAACATACTAACAATCTGAATCACAACCATACACAACAAAATCATGGCAAACAATAATTATACAACCATACACTATAGTATCTATAATGCCTTTCATAGAACTAAGAGGCTGTCAGTACCCATTAAAATTAATGGCTAATATTTCAAAAGAAAAGGAGACAAAATACAAAATAGGAAACTCCAGAAATTAATCAAATAGACGGTCCACAACTAAAATTTAGTATGGCAAGAAAGGATGCACTCTGATAGTACCGAATATTTCAAGAATTAAGTGAAATTCATCATAAGCAAAGAACTAGGGTTCGACGTTGGTAGTGGCAAAGAGGAGACAAAAATTGATTTTTTTGATTTGAGATACGCTGGAGAGAATATTATCTTTGTTCAATGGCATAGATGGAATAAGCCATGAATTGAAATGGTAAAGTTGTTTTCTTCATTGAAGTTAGATTTGTAATCTCACCCCCACACCAACTATTCCAATAGCTAGTAATCTCATGTAAAGTTGTGGGTTTTGGCTAAAATACGAGTTTGCTCGTAAATCTCATAATGCAAATTAAACAAGAGAATACTCCACATTAGAGGCCTATATACTAATAGCAGGAATCAAACATAAATATTTATCTTTCATTTACGTAATTATTTTGATATGGATCATCCAATGTAATTTTTTGAAAGTTTCACAATAGAATCTTATGTGGTATCAATTTATGTATGAGGTTTCTAGAAAATTTGTAGTTGAAAGAGCAATACAGTGGATTCTTGATTTGAGAATACACCTATTTTAATTACTTTAGTGTTTAAAGTCATTTGATATCCCAAAACCCTATTTTTTCCATTTATAATAGTATTTATATTGTTAGAGTTTTATGCCCAAGCTAGTACACTATATGTGAATGTTCCTGTATGCAAGGGTTCACCATCTTATCATATATTCTATTGTTGGTGATTTCATAAATATGTCATTTAGTCATATTATTTCCATACCATATAGTCTTCCCTTCTCCTAGTGAAAATTTAGAAGTTCCAAATTGAAGTAGATAATACTTTTACCTTATTATATGCTATTGCTCATTATTTTTTATCATAAATTTTTATTTTATTTTTTGGAGATAATTTTAATTCTATTTCAAATTTAATTAGGTGTTAGTGATAAGGTTTTTATGAAAACTTATATTAGTTCTGTATTAGCTTTTATTTTTACTCTTGCATATTCTTAACATGGTGGCCTCAAAAAGTAAGGCCCCATTTGGTTTCATTTTGAAATCCATTTCCACGACTTGAAAATGAGTTATCAACAACTTCTCATTATTTTCACCAAAATCCCAACTCATTTTTTAACTCAAAAAATATTCTCCAATGACTTATATATCTTCATCTAATAACTTATATATCTTCTCTCTCTATTTTCATTTTTTTCATCTCTTTCCACCTATAATCTTCTAAATCCTATATAATTATTACTTTTCAGACAACCTATTTAAACACAAACTCATTTTCTCTAATGACATTTACAAATTTTAAAAATATTGAAAATAGAAAATGGAATGAAAACATAATCAAATAGTACTTTTTCTCACTTTATTTTTTAATCTTTGTCCTTTCTTCCACACTTCTCTTCATTTTCCATTTTTCTTCTTTATAATTTTTGTTGTATCTTTTGGAAGAGGAGAGTGTTAGGATAACTACCACCAAAGAATGTCAGGATGTGGGGTAGGATGGTAAACATGGAGAAGAGTCATGGAAAGGGGCAGTGTCATGGAAGGAGAAGTATCAACAGTCGACTAGGGGCTGGCCACCCTTTACCGTGAGCAACTGACTCAGGGTCATCTACGTTGGCCACTAGCTATGAGGGTGTGGTAAAGTTGGATGCATTAACTACTAAACAAGCTGGCATGATAGACCTAGCTTGGCTGCATCAGCGGCTCGTCACTCATACATGCCCATGCTGCAATGGGGCCTTATTAGGCCATCTTTTGGGTTAGGGTTTGAGATTCAATCTAGTCTTGAGTTGTTTATCTCCTCGTCAGAGTTATCTAGGTTTGAGTGATGTAGTGAGGGAGAGTCTTCTAAGGAATTAGTAGGGGAATAAGTCTAATGAGGGTCAGATTTTGAAAGCAAATTACGAGGAAGTAGTATTTGAGATTCCATTTTGGCTTTCGAAGAACTCAAACTATTGCGTTGAATAATAGATTTATCTAATAAACATGAGTTCAGACTACCATTAAGGGAGAAACACATGGTGCCGCCTCTTATAGGGTACTTTTTACTATTTTCATCAACTATTTTAGTAATAAATTTATGGTTCCTCTAGACCCTTCGTTGCCTACCATGATTAGCAGCTGTTGGTTGTACTTAAGTCAGTTCCGTTTGAATTCTTTTATGTACTTTGTAGGGTTTCAATATTATCTCTCTAACTTAGGCCTCCTTATTATGGTTGATAGCTATCAAGCTCTCTTTATGGTTAGGTGAGGTCCTTGAGATCAATTTTGTCATTTCTTTCCTAGGGTTGATTGTAAGTTTATTGCGGTATATCATTCTTTTGAGGGCCATAGAAAGAATGATTTTTCTATGTTAGGCATGATGGTTGGGGCTTATCATCTACCTAGAGCAATTCTCCTGTTGTCATATGCTATCGACAAGTTCATTATGATATTAGGGAGAAGTTTAGGTCCTCTAGGTTGTTTGATGTATTTTTCGATATTTCTTATTTATTTCCTTCTAGTACTTGTATATTTTTTGTGTTGAATTATTATTTATATTATCTTACTTTATTATGCATCTTTTGATTTGATTGATCTCCTAATTTTTATGTTTTTTGGGAAAGAAGGCTAACTTGACATGCATACATAGTCAGAGAGACGAGGCCCCATGAGAGAGCCATAGCCCAAAGGAGGGGGTGGTTGACTCTGCAAGTTCATCACTAGGGATTTTCTTCTTGGAAGCATTTAGGGGATCGCGCATAGCCTCCAATTACTTTTGTTCAACCACCCAACTGCTAGTAAAGGATGTGACATAGATTTTGCTCCAAATAGGATGTGAGCACCCAAGGGGTCGTCCTCGTCACCTGGGGTCCATAACTTTGATGAAGAGAAATGTTTGTTTAATAATAGGTTGAAAAAGGTGTAAGCACAAATTTCTTTATCTATAATAAATAAAATTACAAGACAAGAAAAATCTATACAAATAAAATAAAATTCAAACTTATCAATTATGGATTCAATCTCTAATCTAATCTTCTTATTCTTCCCTTCCAAATATGATATTGAAATTTGATGAGCTCCACGAAAAACGTCTTGAACATTGTGGATCTACTTAAATCCGATTTGAAGAAAATAATGTCAATTCGAGGGCTTTGCACCTTAATCTCAAATCAAACACCAAAATATATGAGTTTCACAAAGAACGCTGTGAAAGTCGTGGATCTCCTTGAATTTTATTTGAAGAAAATAGT
This sequence comes from Jacaranda mimosifolia, assembly GCA_018894105.1. Classification (NCBI taxonomy): domain Eukaryota; kingdom Viridiplantae; phylum Streptophyta; class Magnoliopsida; order Lamiales; family Bignoniaceae; genus Jacaranda; species Jacaranda mimosifolia. The sequence goes on along the minus strand of CM032118.1, from coordinate 19,061,258 downwards.
GTCAATTCAAGCGCTTTGCACCTTAATCTTGAATCAAATGCCAAAATATGATAAACTCTTCCAAGAACACCTTGAACGCCGTAGATTTCCTCGAAATGATTGAGAGAATTGACGGAATCCTTCAAAGTTTCTCTCATTTGCTAGGATTTGTGTTGTATGTGGAATGATCTTTGATTGCCCCCTTTATCTGGATACTTGATGGGAGACTTTTAGATTGACTTGAACTTTTTTAATGGTTATATCTTCGATAAGATAATATCAAATATCTTTGATTGGATTGGTCCATAGACATAGACACTTCATCTTTGACACTTGTAAATATTTGATTTGAGTATAAATAAATACTATAGTATTAATTAAAATTAACTATTTATCTTTTGAAATTAAATTTAATAAATTTCAAGAAATTAATATAAAATTTAAATTATATCTAGTATATTATTTTACATGTGTCACTTCACCATTGGCTAAAATTAATATGTTTACAAATGCCCCCACTCAAAATTTGGCGAAAGATGTATTAATCATCCACGAAAGAGGCAAGGCTTGAAGTATTTGAGAAATTTTCTTTTCTTTCATTTTTTCACATACATTTGTGGCAAGAACATCTTTCAAGCATATCTCAAACTATACTGCTATCAAAAACTATTATCTATTTATGGGATCTTCATAAACTTTTTAGATTGCCAATACATGGAAAATTTTATGATGGAGTCATCCCATCTGCCTATGTACCCAATAAAAGAATCAATTCATAACACTATTCACATTAAATATCCTTTTGAGGGGGTAGTTGTACACAATTTATACTCACATGGGCTAGGAGTAACATGCAGTTTAGGCTTATGCATCAAGGAGCATATTTAACTTGAGTAAATATTTTATACTCGTGTCAAAGAGTCAATTGAATTTGATTGACAATTTATACTCATGTCAAGGAGTTTATTTGAGTTTGACTTAATAGACAATTTACACTCTTATCAAGGAGTACAATGAGAGACTTTAACTTAAAAATTTTAGATAGTTTATGCTCGTATCTAGGAGTGTTATTGACAGTTTAAGCTCTCATCAAGAAGCATATAGGGATACTCTAATTTGAAAATTTTAGATAGTGTATGCTCGTATCTAGGAGCATTATTGACAGTTTAAACTCTTATCAACGAGCATTTAGAATTTGAAGACTTGAGCTTGGACTTGAAAATTTGAAGATTTGAGTCTTTGATTTGGAGACTTGAAAATTTGAGCTTTGGACTTGGAGACTAAGAGACTTGAGCCTTAACTTGAAGACTTGGAGACTTGAGTTGTGGATTTAGAAACTTGAAGACTTGAGTTTTGGATTTGAAAACTTGAAAACTTGAGTCGTGGATTTGGAGACTTGGAATCTTGAGTATTGGATTTGAAAATTTAGAGACTTAAGTATTGAATTTGGAGACTTTAATTTGAGAATTTTAGATAGTTTGTGCTCATATCTAGGAGTATTATTGATAGTTTAGACTCTTATCAAGGAGCATTTGGAAGTATTGCCCCCAACATCTTCATCATCATCGCCACCACTTGAATTTTTTCGTTCTTCAAAATTCATGCTTATTTCAATATTATGTGTCCTAGTTGCCAATTTTTCAAAAGTTTTTGGTTTGATTTCTTGAAGTATATAGTAATGACTCCAATGAATTCCTTGAACATACATCTCAATGGCTGAAGTTTCTTTAACAATTGATGTATGTAATGACCAGCTCTTCTTTCCACTAGCGAGAGTTGATGAATTCAATCATACTGATTGTCCTTCAAGTGCTATAGAAGAGATTGAGGAACTCTTATTCCAGCTACCCCTAAATATTGATGGAGCCTGCCTCCAAGTCAAAATACCAATCAAAGGCATTGCCCTTCAATAATCAAACAAATTACTTTACTAGATGATCTCCATATGTCCCAACATTATTATAAATCTCCATAAAATGAGCCACATGTTGCTTTGGGTTGCCTTTGCTATCAAATTACTGAAATTTAAGGGGTTAGTAACCGATTGGCCTAAGTAAGTCATAGACAACCTAGAACTTCTATCAAGCTTGTATTTGATAGTCCCCATGATATGCTCCTTAAATGGGTCAATGGGAATTAGTCCATCAATGGAAACTTGTAGTTCTTTATTTACAATCTCTTCATTTTTGGCTGATTGTTTCTTTGTGGATGTTTCACCTTCATCCTAGCCTTAATTTGTTTCTCCACCATGTAGCTGGCATCAAGATTGTCCACTTTGCTCATCAATTTGGATATTTGAAAGTGTCACTCTTAGACATGCTTCGTGAGTCCTTCAATGGTCTTCATCAAATTTGCAATTTGTTCCTCCAGGGTTGTGGCACTTGTCACCATTATTGTCTCCATGCTCCAGGAATTTGATGTTGAGTGGGGAACATATGATGCAGATTATTCCTTTGAATCTCCACCATCTTCATTCATATTAATAAAATGCGGTAAACCTTTTCCACAGTAAGCAAATGAGCCACCTCTGAAGATGATTGAAACTTCTTGGACATACTTCTTGTGGTGACACGAACATTTTTTGCTCTAATACTTCAGAAATTTGAGATAGTAATTTTTAGTGTTGCAATCTTATAGGCGGCCATTTGATACTTCAATCTTGATTAAGGAAAGAAATGAGAAGTAGAGATGGTCCCACTGAGCGTGCCAAAATTTGTAAGCACAAATTTCTTTGTCTGCAATAAAGAAGATTACAAGATAAGAAAAATTTATACAAATAAAATGAAATTCAGATTTATCAATTATGGATTCAATCTCTAATATAATCCTCTGATTCTTCCCTTCCCAATATGATATTAAAATTTGATAAGCTCTACAATGAATCCTTTGAACACTACGGATCTTCTTAAATTTGATTAAGAGAATTGCTGGACTCCTTCAAAGTTTCTATCACTTGTTAGGATTTGTGCTATGTATGGAATGAGCTTTGCTACCCCCTTTATATAGATTCTTGATGGGAGACTTTCAAATTAACTTGAACTTCTTTGATGGTTATCTCTTCGATAAGATAATATCAAATATCTTTAATTTGATTGGTCCATAGACATTGACACTTCATCTTTAACACTTGTCAATATTTGATTTGAGTATAAAATAAATGCTAGAGTATTAATTAAAATTAACTATTTATCTTTTAAAATAAAATTTAATAAATTTCAAGAAATATATAGAAATTTTATATTAATATTTAGCATATTATTTTACATGTCTCACTTCTCCATTGGCTAAAACAAAATATATTTACAGAGGGCTCTCAACATGTATTCTCACTAGGATCCCTGCGAGACTTCTTATAGTTGAGGCAACTTGAAAGGCTTCGTAAATGAGCATTATGAGAATTAGCTAGAGTTTTATTCTCCCGTACAGTTAATGGAGCTTGTTGTTGGTGATTATGCTTTGATATCTGTCACCTTGCATATATTAGCTATGCTTTGTGGAATGTCAAGCAAAACTTATGCCTTTGAGCTTGTACTTGATTGACATAGCTTGAACTTACTCTATAGCTGGCCCATTAGGTTGAGAAAGTGGCTAATGAGACTATCAAACTGAAAATAGAGCTTGTTTGGGATAGTAGCCAAATAAGCTTGAGGAGAGGCTGGGCAAGTGTAGTAGAATTGGGATCCAGGGAATGAGCAATATAATCAAGAGATTGAGACCAAAAAGAAGTTTTTTGAGTTATCGACTGAGAAGATCTTCCTACCTTGATGAAGAAAGAGAGCGCTAAGGATTTTATAAAGTCTAATACATTTGAAACTATTGTGTTAGATGAGGCTTGCATGATATATAAGTAAACAACTTCGATGTACTCTTCGAGAGACTAAGGGATATCTTTTAGAAGATTTGCTGCTTCTTGACTTACGTCTTCTATTACATTCTAATAGAGATTGACACTAAGGGCATATATAAAGGGTGCTAACATGGACCTAGTGCAGCAGTTGATGGCCCATCTTGGCGGCGTAGTTATCAAGTTTTAGAGTTCTTACTTTTTTGGTTGGTCGGTTCCCATCTCCTTTTCCCATTTATCATGTTAAGTCTTTTACTTTTGTTAGTTGCTCGACAAAAGGGGGTGATTTCCCCCAGTATTTATATTGGTTTGCCTTAGCTATTGGTCCTTTAGAAGACTCAGTTTATTACTTGGACATACATGACATGCTTTGCTGCTTATAAGTTTATAGTTTTATGCATGTTTATGCTCCTGATAAAATTGGAGATAATTTTTTTCGGGCATGCTTTCAATTACGTTTTTAGGATTTATATAGAATATATATATATATTTGTAATTATTGTTTGAGTTAGTTGTTTGGTCTCTAGGCTTGTGGTAAGTTCTATTTTGGGGACCACTTAGGGCCTTATGCAAAACTTCTTAAGTTGCAGTTATGGCTAATTATAGCCAACCTCTGGAGTAGAGATTCCTTATGTTTTAGGGATAGGTGATGTTTCGAGCGAAATACTCACAAGTTGGCTGGGCCATCATTAGCTGGCCTATAAGGTCTTTTCCTTTCCCAAGGAAACTATGTTCCAATTTGTACTGTTAGCAAAGACAATTAGGAAATAATCATATCAAAGAAAGTTATATTCTTATTCATCGAAATCACTACTCTTAATAAAATTGCAATAGCACATAAGCATTGTTCTACCGCCTTCGAGGTGGATCTTGACATAGCATCAAATACTTGAAGGGAAAAGAAAATTCTAGAAAAGAAACAAAATAAGTACTTAAAGATGAGATCTACTGCTCCCTAAGAAAGATTTACACATAGAACATCTTCAAATTTTCCATGTTCCATATCTTGGGCAGGCTTCATCCATCAAAGCATTGTTACTGTAAGCTCCCACATTCGTAATCTCTTTTATTTGGTAGGGGACTTCCAACTTGGTGTCTAGCTTATCGAGGCCAAGGCCTCCACATTTCTCAGTACCATTTGCCCCACCGAAAAACTTTGAGGTTGTAGTTTGGAAGTATATGCTATTACTATTTTGGATTTATATACTTGCTAATTTGCATGTCTGTTTTCTTTAACTTCCGACAAAAGATTAAGATGCATTTGTATCCTTTCCGCATTCAAGATAATCTGTGACTTTTTGCCCTTTAGCTATTTTACCTATCTTCACAGGAATTACTACTTTGGTTTCATACACTAAGTTGAAAAATGATTCTTTGCTGGTGGTTTTGGACGTGTTGCGATAGGCTTATAAGATAGAGGGGAGCTCGTTGACTCATACTCATTTAGCGTCGCCCAAGATTTGTTGGAATAATACCCTGCAAACCAATTAGATTTGCATTTAAACTATTTCACTTGTGATACAATCTTGATTGAATGATATTCTTGAAATGACCATCTTCATCTTATGCTTATATTTACTTCACTGGCATTTGGTTGAAGCCATTAGATCACACAAGACTACGGGACTTGGTTACACACTGGGTGGTGATCATGAAACAAGTCTTACATGGTCGTGATCTTAAATCTTCCAAGTCATAGGATTTTATGAGATAGGACATCTAAGATCTGGATAGACTTGCACTAATGATGCATAAATCTAAGGGTTGGATGTTGCTCCATTTCATAAGCAATTCCATATAGATATGGGTGCATGTTAGAGAACAAGGCACTAAAGCCTGCCCGAAGAATCCACTAAATAGCCAAACAGGCAAGTTGGTAGTGGCAAGTTCTCCAACTTACAAAAGAGCATATAATTAGTCCTTTGACATGAGGATCCATGGTAACCTTGTGTTTAGGTCATCATGCTTTGACTCTTTCTTGGCCATGTAACAGGTTATTCGAGTGGTGATTGGGCATGAGCTACTTAGACATAGAGGTTTGTGAGATCCAAGATGGGATCCGACTCCTCGTCATTGTGAAGGGCGAGTACATCTCCCATGTATTCTACAATGATTGATTCCAAAAAATCCTTGTGCAAAGTTGTATGGCAATTTTGAAAAAGAGTTTTCCAAAGATGAGGTCATAAAGGGGAATCGAACATTGAGAATAGAAACATAGAATCAAGGCTATTAGAGAGCCGACAAATATCTTGTCCTAGACCTCTTTCGGGAGATAGGAAACAAAAGGACCATATTTGCATGGTACGCATAGAGCTAGAATGGTTCTCAAAAAGCATTCATTTCAACCAATTAGTTGGGTTCTATGGGCTTGAGGTTAGATATCGACCATGGAGATTAGGTACTCTTCAACTAATGGAGATTAGTTGAATTGAGTCGATTAGGTTAAAAAAGTTAAAACTAATGTGAATATACGATATTCTTAAGTCACAAGGAGTTGTGAGACCATGTCCAATGAATGGTAGAACATAAAGAGTCACACACAAAATTCAATTGCAACTCATAATTAATGAAGAGGAATTTTCTAAGAGTTAGAAAACTCCTACATGACCAATTTTGGAGGTTGACCGATTGATTCTACTTGTAGTCATTTTTGGCTTGATCAATTTAATTGTTAAATTGATCTAATTAATTTAAGAAGTTAAATTAAGACCATCTAATTAAGGAGTGAATTATTTGGTGCCATATGATTATCAATTGGTCAAGTTAACTTAAGGAGTTAAGCAAATTGACTTAAAGTGTTAAGTCAAAGTTAATTAATTAAATTAATGTTTCTAATTTAATTAAAATGGAGAATTAATTTTGGATCAAAAATTCAAATGAAATGTTCATTTTGTGTGAATTATAATTTATTTGAATGATATTTCATGAGATGAAATGAAGATTCCAAATAAAATTCAAATTCACACGCCAACGTGTAAGAGCAAGTGGGCAGCCACCTTGAAGAAGGTGTGATGCCAACTAGGCATTACACCATCCTCTCTCTATATATAGATATAGAGAGTAAAGAGGGCGGCACATGTGAATTGCAAGTAAGAATTAGATTATCTCAATTTCTCTCCAAATTCTCAAGTGTTGCCTCATGTGTTGAACCTTTACTTCTCTTTTTCTCCTACCTCCAAATCAAGCATTCATCCAAGCCCTTCATCTCCTTCTTCTCTAGCTAATATTGAAATGAAAAGGATTGTGCATTAGTGTGTGGATCTTTACACTAGAGGCAAGACAATTGGATTGCTAAACTTTAGAGATCCTCTGCTTTGGGCAGTGATTTTGGAGCGACCTTTGGAAGTCTTGCTGGATCCAATTTTAGCTAAATTTTTTTATTAGAGATACATCAAAGAGTTGGTGTTTGCTTGGTACAAATTTTTCTCAAATTTAATTTTTTTTGTTTGGGCAAACGTTGGTAGAATTCTGCTGTGCCACTGGAAAACAGTTTTCAAGGAGTTGAGATCTTGTTCCACCTTCCTTTGATTTTCTAAAAATCAAGGTAATTCTCCTTCCAAATCCAAATATATGGCATGTTTAGATCCTTGGCTTCATATATAGCTTAGTTATTTTAGCATTTTTTAGTTTCAATAATTGGATTCTAGTGCTACATGTGACTTCAACCTTATCCTTATGTATTGAAGAATAATGCGCCTCATAGCTTATGTCTTGCCATCGGCCAAGGGGGTAGCCACCAATGTGAAGAATTTTTTTATCATCAACTCTGTGCACTAATCTCTAAGTCTTGCTCTAAAAAATTGAGTTCTATTATTTGAGATATTTACTGAGGAATTGTTGGAATACTGCTCCGCAAGCTAATTAGATTGGTGTATAGAACTACTCCACTTGTGATACAATCTTAATTGAATGATATTCACTAAAATGGCCATCTTCATCTTATAAGTTTATGATTTCTTCACATGCATTTGGTTAAAGCCTTTAAATCATACAAGATTACGAAATTTTGTCACACATATGATAGTGATCATGAAACAAGTCTCCATGATCATGATTTTAAATATTCCAAGTCATAGAATCTTATGAGATAGGTCATCTAAGATTTGGATAGATTTGCACTAACGATGTATACTCCAAGATGTTGGATATTGCTCCGTTTTATTAGCAATCTATGTTAGACATAGATGTATATTAGTGAGTTCTTATTAGAGAATAAGTTCATTGAAGACTCGCTTAGAGAATCCCCGAGGTAGACATAATGGCACATCGGTAGTGGCAAGTTCTTTAGCTTTTGATAGTGCATATAATTAGTTATTTGACTTGAGGTTCCACAATAACCTTATATTTAGGTCCTTCTGCTTTGATTATGCTCCGACCACGTTGCGGATCGCCCAAGGCTTAGGTTGGGCACAAGCTAACTAAGTATAGAAGTTGGTGAGTTCCAAGATGGGATCTGTTTTTCCCATTTGTGAAGAACATGTTAATCTTTTATGTATTCTAATATGACCAGTTCTAAGAATTCCTTGCACAAGGTGATAAGACAATTTGGAAAAGGAGTTTTCCAAAGTTGAGGTTGTAACGGAGAATCAAACATTATGAATAGACACATAGTTATCAAGGCTATTAGGGAGCCGACAAATATCTATCCCTAGGTCTCTTTCGGGAGATAGGAAGCAGAAAGACCATATTTGCACGGCAATCATAAGTGGTAATGGTTTTTCCCTCAATTAACTCATCCTATTGGTTGGGCTCCATAGGCGACTAATTATTAATTGGTCACTATGGATTGATTAATTTAAGTGTTAAATTAATCAAAATAATTTAAAGAGTTAAATTAAAGAGTTAATTTAATTGGTGCCATGTGGCAATTTTAATTAGTTAAAGTCAACTTAAAGAGTTAAGTTGATTTTATTAGCTTAAGAAGTCAAGTCAATCTAATTAAATTAAAAAAATAATTTAATTAGTAGAGGAATCTAATTTTGGAGGAAAAATTAAATGGAAGAGTTTATTTAAATTAGTGATTTTGCATTTTTAACTTGAGAAATTAAAAATGCAACTTGGCTAGCAAGTTGGCATCTTAGGTGGCATTGTGAGGTATGTATGATAAAAGCTTCCCCAAGCTTCAATCTCACACTATAAATGTACCCCACTCCTCCTCATGGCTGGCCACTTTATGCCATAATTCCAACTGCATTTTTCCCTCAAATCAAGTGGTGATCGCATGTGTTGAGAGAAACTACCCTCTAGATTCCCTCCAACAACTTTCTCTCTCCAATAACTTCCTCACACTTTCTTCTTCATCTTCTTTCATCCTCATCATCTTTTTAGCTGATTGAGAGAAGATTGAGAGTGGCTTTAGGTGTGTGGACTAACTTTAGAGGCTTCACATTTGTGGAGTTTTGGAGTGGTGGACCTAACCCTCTAAGCTAGAAGCCAATTTTAGCAATTTTCAAGACTATTAGTTTGTGCATACTTTTTGTTGTGTTGCCACCACTTCAAGGTCAGTTTGGAAGAGATTTTCCAACAAAAATTGCTGGAGTTGACATGCATTGGAGAGGAGTTGGAAATCCTTGGAGAAAAAGTTGAATTCCTTGCTTGGAAAGAGTTCCATAGTGAGATCTTCCTAGTTGCCTTTCATTTTCGTGATTAAGGTAACTTTTGTTGGAATAATGCCCCACAAGCCAATTAGATTGGCATTGTAAACTATTTCACTTGTGATACAATCTTGATTGAATGATATTCTTTAAATTGCCATCTTTATCTTATACTTATATTAACTTCACTGGCATTTGGTTGAAGCTATTAGATCACACAAGACTATGGGACTTGGTTATGCACTGGGTGGTGATCATGAAACAAGTCTTACAGAGTCGTGATCTTAAATCTTCCAAGTCATAGGATCTTATGAGACAGGACATTAAGATCCGAATAGACTTGCACCAACGATGTATAAATCCAAGGGTTGGATGTTGCTCCATTTCATGAGCAATTCAATATGGATATGAGTGCATGTTAGTGGGTGCCTGTTAGAGAACAAGGCACTAAAGGCCCACCTATAGAATCCACTACATAGCCGAAGTGGCAAGTTCTCTAGCTTACACTAGTGCATATAATTAGTCCTCTAACCTGAGGATCCATGATAATCTTGTGTTTAGGTCCTCATGTTTTGACTTTTCCTTAGCAACATAGAGGGTCGTTTAGGTGGATGTTGGGTATGAGATACTTAGATATGAAAGTTTGTGAGATCTAAGATGGAATCTGACTCTTCTTCGTTGTGAAAGAAGAATACATCTTCTATGTATTCTATAATGATCGATTTCAAGAAATCTTTGCGCAAGGTAGTATGATAATTTGAAAAATGAGTTTTTCAAAGATGATGTCATAATGAAGAATCGAATATTCGAATAGAGACATAGTATCGAGGCCATTAGGGAACCAAAAAACATCTTGCCCTAGGCCTCTTTCAGGAGATAAGATACAGAAAGACAATATTTGCATGGTATGCGTAGAGCTAGAATGGTTCTCCAAAAGCTTTCATTTTAGCTAATTAATTGAGCTCCATGGGCATGAGGTTGGACATCGACCATAGAGATTGGGTACTCTTCAATTAGTAGGAGATTAGTTGAATTAAATCGATTAGTTTAAATGAGTTTAAACTAAAATGAATATATGATATTCAAAAGTCATAAGTAGTTGTGAGCCTATGTCTAATGAATGGTAGAACCTAATGGGTTACACACAAAAGCCCATTGCATTTCCTACTTGATAAAGAAGAATTTTCTAAGAGTTAGAAAATCACTCCTAGTGAACCGATTTTGAGGTTGGAGAAATTGAGATCAATTTTGGCTTGATTAATTTAATTGTTAAATTGATCAGCTAATTTAAGGGGTTAAGTTAGACCAATAATTAAGGAGTTAATTATTTGGTGCCACATGACCATTAATTGGTTAAGTTAGCTTAAAGAGTTGAGTTAACAATTCTTAGCTAAAAAAGTTAAGCTAATTGACTTAAAAGTTAAGTCAAAGGTTAATTAATTAAATTAAAGTGTTTAATTTAATTAATGAAGAGAATCAATTTTGGAGAAAAAAATTCAAATGAAAGGTTCATTTGGTGTGGCATTTTAATTAATTTGAAATTAGATTCCAAATGGAATTCAAATTCACATTTGAATTACAACTTACCAACTTGCAAGGCAAGTTGGCGGTCCCCCTTGAGGAAGGTGTGATGCCACCTTGGCAACATACCATCCTCACTCTATATATAGATATAGATGGAGAGAGGGGCGGCCACTTATGCTTTATGCGAAGAATTATATTCTCTCATATTTTCCCTCAAAATCTCAAGTGTGGTATCGGAGCCTAATTCATGCTATGATTTGAATTATTGATTGATTGATTTATGTGATGAATTAGTCAAAATCACCAAATTCTTGATCCAACCCATGGGTTGAAATGTTTGGATGATGTTGTGTGTGGCTCCTTACTTAATGAATTGATTTCATGCTAATATGTGTTTTAAGTATTAATTCATATGTTGAGCATATTTTAATTCATAGTTGCTAATATTGAATGTTGATTTGGCATTAGTTGTTTTTATATGTTGATATAGCATGTTTAATTTGGCCTTACGAAGTTTTGGTCAATTTTGGATCCAATTTGATTGGAATTTTGTTGGAGGTTTTTGAAGAATATGATTTATACTTAAACTTGTTTTTTGAAAGCATGATTGAGCATTTGAATTTCATTTTTAAAAGGAGTTTTAGATTTGAAATTTTATCAATGTTGTGTGATTGCATGTTTTGGAGGTGTCCTAAATTTTTTGATGCACAAAAGTTGAATAAAATTGCTCTTGACTCTCTCAAGACCAAAAAATAAGGCAGTTGCCGGCCCTAGGCGGGCGCTAGCGAGGCAGCGGGCGAGCAATGTGCATGTTTAGGCCTGGCTAGTAGCGGTCAGTTTGGGTTAAGGCAAGTTTTAAGAGTAAATTTAGGCTTCTTTAGTGACCAAAAGTGTCTTGTATCACACATAATAGATGCACAAATGTTGTGCAAGTTCTCAAAATTATGTTTGACATTTTTTATTGCTTTTAAAAACTTGTCAAAGTTAATCTTCAATTATGATGCACAAATGTTATGCTTGCTCTTGGTTAGCCAATTAATTGTTTATGAGACAAGTATTTAATTGTTGGAATTAATTATTAATTCTAAATTTATTTATTATCATTTAATTGTTGAATGGATGATGAATGAATTGGGATGATCATGAGCCTTTAATATTGATTTTATTTATTTCAAGTTGTTGAAAAGGGTTGTATTAAATTGAAGCTTGCAGACCTCTTAATTTCTATCTTATAAATGTTATGAGAGTAGAACCACTAGGAGTGAGGATTTCTTTCCCATGTAATTGTTACAAGGAGCAAAGAAGACATTTGGAGGCATGGAGACCCTAGAAGACCCGTGAATGTATGGAGATACACTAATGTAATAGTTAGATTTAATCAACCCACTTAAAATCAACTAGGTGGTGCACCTATGGCTCTAAGTGCACCACTTGGTTAAGGCTCATGGTCATCCCACCCTAGGAGCATGCTAGGCGCTTTTACTTATTTACGCTTTCCATATCCTATTGATGTGTGAGATGCATGGTTAGGATATAGAAAATCTAAATAAGAAGATAAAATTGATGAAATCTTTGCAACCAAGAAAAACCTCCACTTAGAATGTCCAAGTGCTTTAAATATTAAGTCAAAATGGATACAAATTAAAAGGAGTTTTAATTAATCCATGCCTTCTACCAATAGTATATAACATAATGACGCTACCATCTTTGTGTGGTGGCACTCGAAGCGAAGATCACACTTAGGTGGAAAGCTATGATTATATACTTTGCATGAGATACACGTTTGATTTAAGGGTTCCCATGCAATGGCACTTGAAGCGGGGGATGTCATGGAGCGATCTTGAATCAAAGTTTGATTGGTAGGTCTGACATAACATCTAGTAATATGGATGGCACACGGTTACATGGGTCCACTTGAAAAGTGAGGCAAAATATATCAAGAGTCACATGAGATGCAATTAGCAAATGTAGCAAATGTTGCTTACATTTCGATTGTTTGTGGATGGCACTCGAAGCGAGAGTCCACTTACAAGTCCTTAAGATCTTGATTCTCACTAGAAAATGAGATTTCCTGAATTCTTCTAGGGGTTGAAGGATTTGATAAAATAGTGCGAGAAAAACATGACTGAAAGACTATGAACATGTTTTCTTTAATATCAAATATTTAATCATATGCTTATACTCTTTTTTCGCCTCTTGTAGATTATTTTTTTCAAAATCTTCAAAAGAAAATGACTAAGAATCCGCTCCAATCTATTTTGGAAACCAATAAGCTTACTAGGCCAAACTTTCGTGATTGGTTAAGGAATCTTAAAATCATTCTTAACTTCGGAAAGAGAACCTATGTCTTTGGTCAAAGTTTGCCGAATACCTTAGGTGATGACCCATTCGATGAGGCATGTGAAGTGTTCAATAAGTTTATAGATGATGATCTACAAACGGAATACATCATGATGGTATCCATCATCAATGAGCTCTAAAAGACTCATGAGCATATGAGATATGCTAGTGAGATCTACACACACCTACAAGTGTTTTATGGTGTTCAAACAAGACATGAAAGATTCACTTTGTCTTAGAGAGCTCATTAGGTCAAGGATGGTAGAGGGTTCAAAAGTCCATGACCACAGGCTTAAGATGATAAGACTCATCGAAAAGCTTGGTCAACTTGATGTGGTTATGGACAACGATCTCTATGTGGTTTTGATCCTACAGTTATTAACCCCCTCGTTCAACCAATTTGTTATGAACTTTAATATGTCCAAGCAAGCGGTGACGATTAACGAATTGATGAACATATTGGTAACCACCAAGGCAACATTGAAAAAGGAAAAGCCTCTTATGCTTGCATCGGCCTCCAATTTGAAAGGCCCTAAGAGCATAAAAAAGGAAGGTAAGAAGAAGAAAAGTTCATCCTTGAAAGGGAAATAACCCTTGAAAGGTTCGGGGGGACTTAAGAAGAAGAGAGGTGACAAAACTGATGCACCTTGTTTTTACTGTGGCGAAAAGGGCATTGGAAAAGAAACTGCAAGAAATACCTTAGCACCATTGGGAAGGGTATGTACTTTGTTGAAGTGCACTTGACTACTAATTCTTCCTCATGGGTTATTGATACCGCCTATGGTTCTCACCTTTGTAATTCGTCACAGGGGATGGAAAGAGGAAAAAATCTTAATGAAGGGGATATGATCCTCCGCTTAGGAAATGGAGCAAGAGTTGCTACCATAGTCCAAGGCATAGTCAAGTTAGACTTGGGGAATGCTTGTATTGTATTAGATCCTTGTTATTATATACCCCAACTTGTTAAAAGCATTATTTCAATTCCCGATCTTGATGATGAAGGATACAATTTTTCTATATCGAATGAGGTGTTGAAAACATTAAAGAACGGTTCTTTAAGTGCACAAGGTACATTGAATAACGAATTACACGTACTAGATTCTCAACCATCATTAATGCACATTCAATTAAGTAAAAGAAAGTTAGATAACCAAGAGGATGCCATTCTTTGGCATGAAAGACTTGGACATATCTCTAAAAATAGGATGAAAAACTTAGAAGCTCTCAAAATACTAAATGTTAGTAGCATTATGGACCTTCCTACTTGTAAATCTTGTTTGAAGGAAAAAATGACTAAGGCTCCCTTTGTAGGACAAACAGAGTGTACTACAAGTCCTTTGGATTTGGTTTGTATGGATATTTATGGTCCACTAAGAGTTAGTGCAAAAGGTGGCTATTCCTACTTCATCACCTTCATTGATGATTATAATCGATTCAGACATGTGTATCTTATGAAGTACAAGTCTGAAGCTTTTGATATGTTCACAGAGTATAGGAATGAAGTGGAAAAGCAAAAAGAACTTAGTATTAAAGCTCTTCAATTGGATCGATGGGGAGAATACTTAAGTACCGAATTCTTAGATTATCTAAAGGAGAATGAGATTATCTCTCAATGGACTCCACCCAACACACCCCAACATAACAGAGCAGTCTAGAGAAGAAACTGTACCTTATTAGACATTGTGCATTCCATAATGAGTTTTTTCGATGTGCCCATATCCTTTTGGGGATAAGCCTTAGAAATGACGGCAAAGCTACTAAATGTAGTACCTTCAAAGTCAATGCCAAAAATACCGCATGAGATGTGGTTTGGCAAAGCACCCGCTTACCATTATCTTAAGGTTTGGGGGTCTCCCACTTATGTCAAGCGGTTAGTGAGAGATAAGTTGGATAGTAGATCTACCTTGTGCAAGTTTGTGGTGTACCTAGAAGAATCTTTGAGTTATTACGTCTATGATCCCTTGGAACAAAAGGTGTTTGTATTAAGGAACGCCCATTTTTTTGGAGAAGAAATTTCTATTAGATAGAAATGGCATTGTCACTGAACTTAATGAAGTTCAAAATTATCATCAAATCCCACAAGCGGTAAAAAAAAGTGAGCATCAAGAGCCTCACACATAACCTCTGAGAAGGTCGGACTGGATTAGGATACAACCCAAAAGGTTCAGATTCCTTCATGAGACAGACCAATTGGATAGTGATCCGAAGACCTATAAAGATGTTATGTCAGATATAGACTCGGGACATTGGCTAGATGCCATGAAATTTGAAATGTACTCCATGTACTTAAACACAGTATGGACTTTGGTAGATCTACTGGAGGAAATAGTTCCTATTAGTTGCAAGTGAATCTATAAGCAAAAGCTTCGACTTGATGGAGAGGTAACGACCTTTATGGCTCGACTAGTGGCAAAAAATTACACTAAAAAACCTGGTATCGATTTTGAGAAAACCTTTTCACCAATTGCAATGCCTCAGTTTATTCAAATTTTGCTTACCGCAGCCGCATATTATGACTATAAGGTATGGCAAATGGATGTAAAAACCATTTCCCTTAATGGTAACATTGAAGAAGAAATCTATATAGAGCAACCACAAGGTTTTACATCCAATGAGAGTGAGCGAAAGATTTGCAAACTCCAGAGATCCATATATGGACTCAAATAGGCATCCCATACGTTTTTATAAGATAGTCAAATGTTTGGCTTTGTCAAAAATGTGTATGAACCTTATGTGTACAAGAAGGCTTGTAAAAGTTGTATATAGTTTATTGTGGTTTATGTCGATGATATTTTTCTCATTGGGAATAAGATAGATATGTTTGAGTGTACTAAAGTATGGCCATCTACTCAATTCTCCTTGAAGGATTTGAGAAAAGCATCCTACTTATTGGGAATTTATATCTACAAATATAGATCGATGAGGATGTTGGGGCTTTCCTAAACTCTGTACATTGACAAGATACTAAAAAGGTTTAGTATGGAAGAATTCAAGAGGGGATTCCTCCCTATAGGACACGGCATTTGTCTCTCTGAGTCTATGGCCCCTAAGACATATGATGAGAGACCAAGGATGTCCCATATACCTTATGCCTCTGCTATAGAGAGTATAATGTATGCTGTCCAATGTATAAGATCGGATGTGGCACACGCTCTAAGTGTTATGAGTCGTTTCCAATTCAATCCCAGTGAAAATCACTGGATGGCCGTAAAAACAATCCTTAAGTACTTGAGAAGGACTAAGGACTTATTTTTGGTCTACGATAACGGAGAATTGAAACTTGAAGGGTTTTCAAACTCTAGTTTCCAATCCGATGTAGATGACCTAAAATCCACTTTTCGACTTATATTTTACCTCAATAGCGGCGCGGTGAGTTGGAAGAGTTCCAAGCAAGACACCAAGATCGATTTAACCACTGAGGTGGGATACATTACTACTTCAGAAGCCATAAAGGAATGTGTTTGGAAGAAAAACTTCATCCAAGAGTTGGATATAGTGCCTAGCATTGCTGAACCAGTTATTGTCTTTTGTGACAACAATGGAACTGTAGCGCAAGCTAAAGAGTCAAGATCTCATCAGCAATCCAAGCATATACTGAGGTAATATCATTTGATCCGGGAGATCATTGATAGAGGCGATATCCAAGTGGAGAGAGTTGCCTCAGAAGAGAATATAACATATCCACTGACTAAACCCCTATTGCAAAAGGTTTTTAAAGGACATCTTGAGAAGAAGGGTCTTAAGACTATAGGGAATCTACTTTAAGGCAAGTAGCAGATTGTTGGAATAGTGCCCAGCAAGCCTATTAGATTAACATTATAAACTATTTCACTTGTGATACAATCTTGATTGAATAATATTCTTCAAATGGCCATCTTCATCTTATACGTATATTTACTTCACTGGCATTTGGTTGAAGCCCTTAGATCACACATAGACTATAGGACTTGGTCACAGACTGGGCAGTGATCATGATATAAGTCTTACAAGGTCATGATCTTAAAACTTGTCATCGGATCTTATGAGGTAAAGCATCTAAGTTCCGAATAGACTTGCACTAACGATGCATAAATCCAATGAGTTAGATATTGCTCCGTTTCATGAATAACCCCATATGAGATATGGATACATGTTAGTAGATGCTTGTTAAGGAACAAGGCACTCAAGACCCGCGCTGGAGAATCCACTACATAGCCCAAGTAGCAAGTCGGTAGTGACAAGTTCTCTAGCTTACACTAGCGCATATAATTAGTTCTTTGACCTGAGGTAACCTTGTGTTTAGGTCCTTATACTTTGACTCTTCCTTAGCCACGTAGTAGGTCGTTCAGGTGGATATCAGGTATGAGCTACTTAGACATGAAGGTTTGTGCGATCTAAAATGGAATCTAATTCCTCTTCATTGTGAAGGGTGAGTGCATCTCCTATGTATTTTATAATGATTGATTCCAAGAAATCCTTGTGCAAGGTAGTATGACAATTTGGAAAAGGATTTTTCCAAAGATGAGGTCATAAAGAGGAATCGAGCACTAAGAATAGAAACATAGTATCGAGGCTATTAGGGAATCGGCAAGTATCTTACCTTAGGCCTCTTTCAGGAAATAGGAGACTGAAGGACGGTAGTTGCATGGTGCGCGTAGAGCTAGAATGATTCTCCAAAAGCATTTATTTCGGCCAATTAGTTGGGTTCTATGGGCTTGAGGTTGGACATTGACCATGAAGATTGGGTACTCTTCAATTAATGAATATTAATTGAATTGAGTCAATTAGTTTAAAGGAGTTCAAACTAAAATAAGTATATGATATTCAAAAGTTACAAGGAGTTATGAGCCTATGTCTAATGAATGGTAGAACCTAATGAGTCACACATAAAATCCAATTGCATTTCCTACTTGATGAAGGAGAATTTTCTAGGAGTTAGAAAATCACTCCTAGTAGATTGATTTTGAGGTTGGCGATATTAAGGTGATTTTTGGCTTGATTAATTTAATTGTTAAATTGATCAACTAATTTAAAAAGTTAAATTAGACCAATAATTAAGGAGATAATTATTTGGTGCCACATGACCATCAATTGGTCAAGTTAGTTTAAAGAGTTAAGTTAACAATGACTAGCTTAAAGAGTTAAGCTAATTGACTTAAGAGTTAAGTCAAACGTTAATTAATTAAATTAAAGTGTTTAATTTAGTTAATGAAGATAATCAATTTTGGAGGAAAAACTCAAATGAAAGGTTCATTTGGTATGGCATTTTAATTAATTTGAAATTATATTTCAAATAAAATTGAAATGCACACAAAATTTAAATTCACATTTGAATTACAGCCAACTTGCAAGCAAGTTGGTGGTCCCCCTTGAGGAAGGTGTGATGCCACTTTGGCATCACACCATCCTTACTCTATATATAGATATAGAGGGGGAGAGGGGCAGCCACTTACGCTTTATGTGAAGAATTAGATTCTCTTATATTTCCCCCAAAATCTCAAATGTTGTCTCATGTGTTGAAGCTTCACTTTCTCTTTTCTTCTCCTACCTCAAATTAAGCCTTCATCTCTGCAGAACTCCTTTCTATTTTCTAGCTGATATTAAGGAGATTAGAATCTAGCATTGGTGTGTGGGTCATAACAATTGGAGGCAAGATAATTGGATTGTTTGCTTTTGGAGATCCACTGTCAAGGCAATTTGCTTAGCGGTTTTTTTTTTGGCACCTCCCTGTGACGTTTTGAGCTGAATTTTTTACAGTAGATTCATCATGGAGTTGAGAAGACACTACAATTTTTTTGGAACTTTTGGATAAGTTAGATCAGGCAAAAGTTGCATCCAATCCGTTGTGTTTCTATTTGACAGTTTCTGGATTGAAGAAGTATTCTTCATCACTTCCTTAGATTTTTGCAAATCAAGGTAATTTTCCTTCGAAATCTGAATCAATAGCATGTTTAAATCCTTGTTAGCATGTATAGCTTAGTTAATTTCAACTTTTATTATTAGATCTTAGTGCTACATGTGCCTTCAACTTTCTCTATCCTTTTTAATCCAATTTTGAGGCATATAATAGATCCTTGTGTTGAGAATGTATTGGTTGATTTTGCATTTTTTTTGCAAATTATTATAGATCCTAACACCTCATCTACTTTAAAGTGGAATCGAAGCCAATTTTATGCCTAATTTTGAATTTGTTGGATTGATTCATGTGATGAACTGATTATGTGACCCCTATTTCTTGACTCAATTGATGGATTTAAGACTTAGGAGTTGATGCATCTAGCTCTTGATGTGTTGAATTGAGATATGTCAATATGTGCTTAATTGTGAATTATATGTATTGGCATGAGTTTTAATTCAAATCTTATTGTGTTAAATGTTGATTTAGCATGTTGATGAATTACTAAAAAATGTTTTGGCAATTTTTGGATTCAATTTGATTGGATGTTCGAAGGGTGTTTGAAGAATAGTGATTTATCCTTATATTTGATTTTTGAAGCAATTTGAGCACTTTAATTTTCAGTTTTAGAGGTGTTTATAATCCAAAAAATTATCATAAAACGTATGGAATGGAGTTATAAAGGTGTCCATAAGGTTTGGGATGACAAAAGAGCAAAAATGGGGCAAAACGATGGCTTGGGTGCCTTATTGCATGGCCTCAGCCAGCCAGCCAGCCCATCCTTGTTGGGCAACACGAGCACTGTAGTGCCCGTGTTGTTAGCTTGGGCGGCCGGCTAGACAGTAGGCCCACCCAAGGTTGTCGTGGTGTGATCGTCTTGTCATTTTGTGCATTTTTACCCTTCTAAACTTGATTTTTTCATACACTTTTGATGCACAGTTGTTGTGTAAGCTCTCAAAATAATGTTGGACATTTTTGCTTGCTTTTAAGATCAAATTTAAATGAGCACTTCAAGTTTGTGAAAAATTAAGATGCATAAGAGTTATGCTTAATTTTGCCATAAATTAATTGTTTATGTGATAAGCACTTAATTGATGGATTGAATGTCAATTCTAGCTATTATTCATTTAATTGTTTAATGGATGATTGATAGGGATGAACATGAGCCTTTAATTTGGTTTTATTTAAGTTTAATGTTGATTGAATGGGTTGTATTAAATGGGGCTTCAATGCCTCTTGATTTTCTACATTGTAATTGTTATAAGAGTAGGACTCTAGGGGTGAGGTTTTCTTTTCTCATGTAAATTATTGCAAGGAAGCAAATGAGGCCAAGAGGATCAAGGAGGCTTGAAGACCCATGAATGTATGTGATATATTTATGTAATAGATAGGATCTATTAATTTAATCAACCTATCTAAAATCAACTAAGTAGTGCACCTATTGCTCTAAGTGCACTATTTAGTTAAGGCTCATGGTCACCCCAACCTTAGATGCATGACAGGTTTATTTACTTATTTATGCTTTGTTCTTCCTATCGATGTATGTGATGCATGGTTAGGATAGAGAACCTAAAGAAGCAAAGATAAAAATTGATGAGATCTTCCAAGAAAAAATCTCTCAACTTAGAAGAGTCTAAGTTTAAGAAAATATTAAGTCAAAATGGATAAAATTAAATGGGGTTTCATAATCCATGCCTTCTACCAATGGGCAAGTGACATGAGATGCTACCCTAATTTTGTGTCGGCTCACAAATCATGGGACATATTATTAGAGGAAAGTTGTGATCACTACTTCAGAATAAGATGCACTCTAATTTAAAATTCGCTATGATATTGTTTCATGAGTTGTGGAATGATCATAGTTGAATTTATAATTAAAGATTGATTGGTTAGTCTGACTTAACACTTAGTAGTATAGATGTCGCACGAGTCGTAGGTCTATACAAAAAGTGAGGTAAAACATATCAAGGATTGCATAAAGATGCAATTGGTAAAAGTTACGTACCTTAGGATCATGAGTGGATGTCTCACGATCATGGGTCCACAAATACCTTGATTCTCACTAGGAAATATGATTTTTGAATTTCTAAGAAGGTAAGAGATTTGATAAAATAGTAGGAGCAAAACATGTTTGAAAGATCATAATCATGTTTTTAATATCAAATTCAATCAAATGCTTATATTCTCTTCTTCGCTTTGTAGATTTTTGAAATCCCAAAAATGGCTAAAAATCCACTAAACATCATTTTGGAAACCAATTAACTAATCGAGATGAACTACCACGATTGAATAAACCTCAAAATCATTCTAGATTTCAAGAAATGAGCAAATGTCCTATATCAAAGCATGTAGATCAAGAGACATGTGTAATCTCCATATATTGGGTTGAGGATCACCTTCTATCCCATAATCTCATGATGGCGTCTATGAACTTCAAAAGCCTCACGAACATATGAAATTTACCTCGGTAAATTACTTGCAAAAGTCACATAGCAAACAAGGTATGAGAGGTTCACGTAGTCAAATGAGATTTTTCAAGCTAGGATGGTTGAGAGGTCATGTGTCCTCGACTACGGTCTAAAGATGATTAAGCTTTTTGAGAAGCTCTTCAACTTAGACGTAGTGATAGATAATGATCTCTAGGGATTTTGCTCCTCCGATCCTTGCTGAGTTTATTTGACTAAAGTGTTGGTTGAGGGGGAGATAACCATTGAAAGGACAAACCTTTAATGATTATTTCCCCTTCCTATTCTAAAGGCCCTAAAGACAAAAAGAAAGGAAGTAAGAAGAAGAGTTATTCGAAGAGGAAATAAAAATTTAAGGGGTTCAGTGAAGTTAAGAAGATATTTGAGGATAATAAAGATGCAATTTGTTTCTATTGAGGCAAATTGGGTCATTAGAAGCTCCAGTTCAAGAAACACCTTGTAACCCTAAGGTGGGGTGAGTTGTTTATTGAAGTGCACCTAAGGATAAATTCTTCCTCATGGATATTTGACATCGGATGTGATTCTCGTTTTTGTGATTTGTTACAAAGAATGGAAAGAAGAATAAATCTTAGTAATGGGGATATGATCCACCGCATTGGCAAAGGAGCAAGAGTGGTGGCCAAAGCCGAGGGTGTAAGTTAAGTTAGAATCAAGAGATTCTAGAGCTTGTACTAAATCCTTGTTACTATGTACCTAAATGCGATTGGTGCAAGGTATAAAGGATTATACATTTTAGATTCTCCACCATCACTAATGCATATTCAACAAAAACAACAAAAGAAAGTTATAACCAAGAAAATCATACCTTTGGTGTGTAATACTTGGACATATTTTCAAGAATAGGATGAACAAGTTAGTAGACCTCAAATCACTTAATGTTAGTAGATTAGAGGATCTACCTACTTATGACTAGACCTGGCAATTGGGTACCCATGGGTAACCCAATGACGGGTACCAACAGGTTTGGTAAATTTACCCATTTTTTATTGGTTATGAGGTAGGGGACCCGTTACCCATGAGGATAGATAACGGGTAACCCGCGGGTACCCGTAATTTATTTTTATTTTTTTTAATATTTAAAGGTAAACATGATGTTACTCAAATATTAACTAAATAAAACTATAAAAAAAAAAAGATTACAAATTTCAAACATTAAATTGAATAAATACCTAAAGCATATTAATAATATTGTAGTTTAAAACTTATATCTTAAGTATTCAAAATCTACCAAATTTAAAGTACATCACATTCAAAAGTTCAAACTTAAATTACATTAATGCCAAAAAAAAATTGAATTGAAAATTTAAATATCAATCAAACATTCTTGTTCTTGTGGAAGAAGATATTGTATCCATAGGAATATGCACAACAAGTTGTTTTAGGATATAATTTAATTTAATTTGCTATAGATTTTTAATTTATGAAATCAAAAAATAATATTTAGATTAAAAATATTTATATGTAAATATATAAAAATATAATATATATATATATATTGAAGTACATCATATTCAAAAGTTCAAACTTAAATTCCATTACATGCCAGAAGTTTTTTGAATTGAAAATTTAAATATCAATCAAACATTGTTGTTCTTGTGGAAGAAGATGTTGCATCCATAGGAATATGCACAATAAGTTGTTTTAGGATATAATTTAATTTAATTTTCTATAGAATTTTAATTTATGAAATCAAAAATTAATATTTAGATTAAAATTATTTATATGTAAATAAATATATAAATATATAATATATATTTATTTGTATATATAATATAATATATATATATATAAATAAAAATATTTATGGGTTACCCGCGGGTTGGGCCAAAAGATGGCGGGTAAATTGGGTACGGGTAAAATTACCCGCAATTTTTTGGGTAGGAGAAACAAGGCCCATTACTCGTATTTTTTTGGCTACCCACGGGTACCTGCGAGTATGGGTTGAATTTTTCCAAGTCTACTTATGAGTCTAGTTTGAAAGGAAAAATGACCAAGGCTCCTTTAATTTGTAAGACAAATGGAGCGATCTACAAAGCATTTGGATTTGATCCATATGGAAATGTGTGGACCACTAAGAATTAGTGCAAGATGAGGTTATTCTTAATTCATTACCTTTGCTAATGATTACACTTAGTTTGGACATATGTAACTTATGAAGTATAAGTCTGAAGCCTTTGAAAAGTTCAAAGAATATAGGAATAAAGTAGAAAAGCAATTAGGACTTAGTATCAAAACTCTTTGATCGGATTGAGTAAGTGAATACTTAAGTGTCGAATTCTTGGGTTATCTAAGAGATAATGGAATTCTGTCACAATAGACTCCACCTGGCACACCCCAATATAATAGAGTGTCCAAAAGGAGAAATCGTACATTGTTAGACATGGTACGGTCCAATGATGAGCTTCGCCGATGCCCCCATCTCTTTTTGGGGACACACCCTAGAGATGGCGGTAAGGTTGCTAAATGTAGTACCCTCAAAGTTAGTACCAAAGATAGCGCATGAGATGTCGTTTGGCAAAGTGCCATCTTACTCTTATTGAAGAGTTTGGGGTCTCTCGCCTATGTTAAGAGACTAGTGAAAATAAGTTGAATGCGAGATCCACCTTGTGCAAGTTTGTGGGATACCCAAAAAAGTCTTTGAGTTATTATGTTTATGGTCCCTTGAAACGAAAGGTGTTTGTTTCAAGGAATGCCACCTTTTTGGAGAAGGAGTTTCTATTAGATAGAAAAAGCATTGTCGTTGAACTTGATGAAGTTCAAGATGATCATATCATCCCACAAGCAATAGAAACAAAAGAGCATCATGAGCCTAACACACAACTTCCTAAAAGGTCCGACCAAATCAAGAAACAACTCGAAAGGTTCGGATTCCTTCATAAGATGGGGCAAATAGATAGTCATCTGAGGACCTATGAGAAAGCTATGTCGGATATAGACTCTGGTTATTACCTTGAGGCCATGAAATCCAAAATAGACTTCATGTACTCACTCTAACAAAGTATGAACTTTGGTAGATTGACCGGAGGGTATAGTACCCATTGGTTGCAAGTGGATCTATAAGCATAAGCTAGGAGTCAATGGAGAGGTAACGACCTTTAAAGTTAGACTAGTTGCAAAAGGTTATACCCAAAGACCAGTATTAATTTTGAGAAAACCTTTTTATCAGTCGCTATGCCTAAGTCCATGAGGATTATACTTGCCATAGTTGCTTACTACGACTATGAAATTTGGCAAATGGATGTAAAGACTGCCTATCTCAATGGAAATATTAATGAGGAAACTTATATGGAGCAATCATAAGGTTTTACATCCTAAGGGAGTATGCAAAAGTTTTGCAAATTGTAAAGGTCTATTTATGGACTAAAACAAGCATCCCGAAGTTGGAACATACGTTTTAATAAGACAGTCAAATCGTTTGACTTTATCAAAAATAATGAGCTATGTGTGTATAAAAAGACTAGTGGGAGTTTGATATAGTTTATTGTATTTTATGTCGATGACATTCTTCTCATTGGAAATAAAAAAGAGATGTTAGAGTGTACTATAAACTGGTTATCTTCACAATTCTCCATGAAGGATTTGGGATAAACATCCATCGTACTAGGAATATGGATCTATAGAGATTGATCAAAGAGGATATTAGGGCTCTTTCAATCAACGTACATTGACAAGATACTAAAGAGGTTTAATATATAGGAATCCAAGAGAGGATACCTCCCAATAGGACATGGCATTCGTCTCTCTAAGTCTTTAGCCCCTAAGATTGAGGAGAAGAGAAAGATAATGTCCCGCATACCTTATGCATCCACTATTAGAAGCATAATATATGACTTTCAATGTATGAAACTAGACATAGATCACGCTCTAAGTATTATGAGCTGCTACCAATGCAATCCGGTGAGATTTGCTCGAAAGTCATGAAAACAATACTTAAGACTTGAGGAGAACTAAGGATTTGTTTCTTGTATACGGAAATGGAGAATTGAAACTTGAAGAGTTTTGGATTCTAGTTTTCAATATGATGAAGATGACCTCAAATCGACTTCTAAATTTATATTATGTCTCAATGGCGGCGTGATAAGTTGGAAGAGTTCCAAACAAGACACCATGGCCGATTCTACCACTGTGGCATCATATATTGCTACATTAGACACCGCAAAAGAAAGCATTTAGATGAAAAACTTCATGCAAAAGTTAGATGTAGTGCCTAGTGTCCAAAAGCTAATAGTTGTCTATTGTGAAAACAATAGAATCATTGCACAAACAGTGAATCCAAGATCTCATAAGTGATCCAAACACAAATAAATGCGCTATCATTTAATCTGTGTGATAATTGATAGAGGCAACATTCGAGTGGATCAAGTTGCCTCGGAAGAGAATATAGCAAATCCACTATCTAACTCCTAAAATAAAAAAGGCCTTTGAGACATCTGGAGAATATGGGCTTGAAGGCTAAAAGGAATTGGCTTTAGGAAAAGTGGGGCTTTAGGGTAAGTGGGAGATTGTTGGAATAGTGTCTTGCAAGCCAATTAGATTGGCGTGTAAAACTACTCCACTTATGATACAATCTTAATTGAATGATATTCACTAAAATGGCTATCTTCATCTTATGTGTTTATGATTTCTTCACATGCATTTGGTTGAAGCCCTTAAATCATACTAGACTACAGGACTTGGTCATGCATATGATGGTGATCATAAAATAAGTTTCTATGGTCATGATTTTAATTATTCCAAGTCATAGAATCTTATGAGACGTGGCATCTAAAATTTGGATAGAGTTGCACAAACAATGCATATTCCAAGGAGTTGGATATTGTCTCGCTTCATGGGCAATCTATATTAGACACGGATGCATGTTTGTAGATGCATGTTAGTAGGTGCTTGTTAGAGAACAATTTCACTGAAGGCTCGCTTAGAGAGTCCACTAGATAGCTATAGTGGCATGTCAGTACTAGCAAGTTCTCTAGCTTACGATGGTGCATATAATTAGTCCTTTGCCTTGAGGTTCCACAATAACCTTGTATTTAGGTTTTAGTGCTTTAATTTTGCTTTGATCACATGGCGGGTCGTACGGGGCATAGGTTGGGCACAAACTATCTAAGTATAAAGACTGATGAGTTCCAAGGTGGAATCCATTTCGCTCGTCAGTGAAGAACTGTTTGATCTCGTGTGTTCTAAGATGATCAATTCCAAGAAATCCTTGCTCAAGGAAATATGAAAATTCAAAAAAAAAAAGTTTTCCAAAGTTGATGTCATAATGGGAATCGAAGATCAAGAATAGATATATAGTTATTGAGGCTATTAGGAAGCCAGCAAATATCTTGTTCTAAACCTCTTTTGGGAGATAGAAAATGAAAGGATCATATTTGCACGGCAACCGTAGGCGGTAATGGTTCACCTCAAAACAATTAATTTATCTAATTCGATGCGCTTCATAGATTTGTGCTAGGCATTGACTATGGAAACATGGGTACTCTTCAATTAATGGAGATTAACTGATAGAGTTTTTAGTTTAAAGGAGTCTAAACTAATCCGAATATTTTCAATATTCAATATATCACAAAGAGTTTGTGAGCCCATGTCTAATGAATTGGTAAACCTAATGGGTCACACACAAAAGTCTGGGAGACTCTTATTTCATAAGAGAAATTCTCTAAAGTGTTAAAAAAAAAATGCCAAGTGGGTGGTTTTGCCTAAGGGAGAGAAAACTAATTAGCTAATTATAAATTGATCACTTTAGCTTGATTAATTTAATTGTTAAATTAATAAAAATGATTTAAAGAGTTAAATTGGGTCAATTAAATTAAATAGTTAATTTAATTGGTGCCATGTGTCAATTTTAATTAGTTAAAATCAACTTAAAGAGTTAAGTTAATTTTATTAACTTGAGAAGTTAAGCTAATCTAATTAAACTAAAAAGTTAATTTAATTAGTAGAGGAACCTAATTTTAGAGTGAAAATTAAATGGAAGAGTCCATTTAAATTAGTGATTTGGCATTTTTAATTTGAAAAATTAAAAAAGCAACTTGAGTAGCAAGTTGGCATCCTAGGTGGCATTGTGATAAGGTATGTGTGTGTGTGTGTGATAGAAGCGTGTGATAGAAACTTCCCAAGCTTCTATCTCACACTATAAATGCACCCCACTCCTCCTCATAGCTGGCCACTTTATGCCATAATTTCAGCTACATTTTTCCCTCCAATGATCTTACGTGTTGAGAGAAACCACCTTCTAGATTCCCTCCAACAACTTTCTCTCTCCAATAACTTCCTCATACTTTCTTCTTCATCTTCCTTCATCCTTCTCATCTTTCTAGTTGATTGAGAGTGGCTTTAGGTGTGTGGACTAGCTTCAGAGGCTTCACATTTGGGGAGCTTTAGATTGGTAAATTGAATCCTTCAAGCTATAAGCTAATTTTGGTGATTTTCGAGACCGACAGTTTGTGCATCTTTTTTGCTGTGTTGCCACCATTTCACGGTCAATTTGGAGGAGATTGTTCCAAAAAAAAGTCTTCAGAGTTGCTGTTAGAATAGTGCCCCGCAAACCAATTAAATTGTCTTTGTAAACTATTTTCTTGTAAGAGAATCTTGATTAAATGATATTCCTTATATGGCCATCTTCATCTTATGCTTATTATTTGCTTCACTCTCATTTAGATGAAGCCCTTAGATTACACAAGACTACGGGACTTGATTACACATTAGATGGTAATCATGGAATAAGTCTTACACGGTCGTGATCTTAAATCTTCCAAGTCATAGGATCTTATGAGATATGGCATCTAAGATCTGGATAGACTTGCACTGATGATGCATAAATCTAAGAGTTGGATGTTGCTCTATTCCCTAGGCAATCTCATCTGAGATATGAATGTGTGTTAGTGGGTGCTTATTAGGGAACGAGGCACTAAAGTCCCGATCAGACAATCCACTAGATAGCCAAAGTAGCAAATCGTAGTGGCAAGTTCTCCAACTTATGCTAGTGCATATAATTAGTCATTTGACCTGAGGATCCATGGTAATCTTGTGTTTAGGTCTTCATGCTTTGACTTTTCCTTGGCCACGTAGTGGGAAGAGGGTCGTTTAGGTGGATGTTGGGTATGAGCTACTTAGACATGAAGGTTTGTGAGATCAAAGATAAAATTTGACTCTTCGTCATTATGAAGGGCGAGTGTATCTCCTATGTATTCTATAATGATCGATTCTAAGAAATCATTGTGCAAGGTGATGTGATAATTTGGAAAGATGTTTCCAAAGATGAGTTCACAAAGGGAATCAAACATTGAGAATAGAAGCATAGCATCGAAGCTATTAGAGAGCCGACTAATATCTTGCCCTAGGCCTCTTTCATGGAGATAGGAGACGGAAGGGCCTTATTTACATGGTGCACGTAATGCCAGAATAGTTCTCTAAGAGCATTCACTTTGGCTAATTAGTTGGTCTCCATGACCTTGAGGTTGGGCATCGACCATGGAGATTAGGTACTCTTCAATTAATGAGATTAATTGAATTAAGTCACTTCGTTAAAAGAAGTTTAAATTAATGTGAATATTTGATATTCCATAAGTCAAAATGAGTTGTGAGCCCATGTCCAATGAATGATAGAACCTAATGAGTCACACACAAAAGCCAAATTGAATGACCTATTGAAGGAAGGAGAATTTTCTAAGTGTTAGAAAATTCACTTTAACTGAATTTGAATGAGGCAAAAATTGAAGTCATTTTTGGCTTGATAAATTTAAGAGTTAAGTTAGTCAATTTAATTTAAGAGTTAAATTAAGATCAATTAATTAAAAGTTAATTAACTGATGTCACATGACTATTAATTGGTCAAATTAATTTAAGAGTTAAATTAATTTTGACTAGCTTAAGGAGTTAAGCACTTTGACTTAAAAGTTAAGTCAAAACATTATTGATTAAATTAAAGTGTTTAATTTAATTAAATTGGAGAATTAATTTTTCAGAGAATTATTAAATGAAGGATTCATTTAATATGAAATTACAATTTATTTAGAGGATATTTCATGAAATGAAATGTAAATTTCACACATCACTAATTGTTGGTAGCCACCTTGGCATGGACATGTGGCGTCCCCACCTTGAAGATGGCGTGTGACCACACACCATCCTCTTCCCATATATAGATATAGGAAGGGGCGGCCACTATGCATGCCTTTTGCAAGGTGTGAATTATTCTCCCAACAACAAACTTTGTTAGTGGGCATCAAATAGTTAGATTCTCCAAAACACTCTCCAACCTCCCTCATCCTCTAGATCCATACTTGGCCTTATTTCCTCCATTTCTCTTCGATTATCTCTAGTTATTTTTGTACAGAAAGTTTCATTCCATTTGGTGTGTGGACTATCTTGTTTGAGGCAAAACGTTTGGGTTGCTATTTGTTCTTGAAAAGTAATTTCTAGTAGCCGCTTGCAATGAGTTCTGGGAGGACTTATTTTGTTCTAATTGAGCTAAAATGTTAATTGTATCATCATCAAGGTGTTGAGGGAATACAAGAAAAGTTTTGGCTCAAAAGGAGAAGGTTTACTTAGGGAAACCGGTTGGTGTTTCTGCTGCGCCAGTGAGGGAATAGCTTCAAAAGTTGAAGGGTGTTCTTCCTTGTTCCTTGATTTTCGATTTCATCAAGGTATTTCCCTATCTAAATCTGAATTCTATGCATGTCTACATTCTTATGGATGTGTGTGGGCTAGTTTTATTCAAATTTTTTTAAAATTTAAATGGATCCTAGCGACATGCACACTTTCAAGTGGTATCAAAGCCTTATTCATGCTGGATTTGAATTTTGCTTGGATGATTGGTTCTTGTGAAGAATTGATCAACATCACCATGTACTCGATCTATATGATGGGTTGGAGTGTATGGATAATCTTGTATGTGGCTCCTTGGTTGATGGATTGGAAGCATGCTATTATGTGTTTTAAATGTTAAATCATGTGATGAGTATGTTTTAAATTCATTTTAGCTAATCTTAAATTTTAATTTGGCATTGGTGGGTGTTATTTGTTGATATAGCATGTTGTAAATGGCCTTATGTTGTTTTGGTCATTTTTGGATCTAATATGATTGGAGTTGATTGGGGATTTTTGAAGAATTTGATTCTAAACTTGTTTTCCAAGCAATATTGAGCATGTGATATTTCAGTTTTAAAAGGTGTTTTAATCTGAAATTTTTATCCATGTTGTGTGTTTTGATGTTTAGAATCTCTTCTAAAAATCTTAGTGCACAAAAGTTGAGCTAAAAATAGCTTTACTCGCTCATGGCTCAAAAATATAGGAGCTGCAGGCCATGGCAGCACACAGACCAAGGTAGTGATTGAGAGCTACAGCCTAGCCATGTGCACGCCTCGGCCAGTAGCGCTTGGTTCTATCTAGAGTGAGTTTTGATGCCTATTTTATGTTCCTTTTGTGACCAAAATGATATTGAAACACACACAATGGATGCACAAGTATTGTGCAAGTTCTCAAAGTTGTGTCGAACACTTTTAATTGCTTTTAAAACTTGTTAAATTTAATTCTCAATTGTGGAAAATGTTATGTTTGTTTTTGCATGACCAATTATTTGTTAATATGCTTAGCATTTAATTGATGGAATTGAACGTCAATTCTTGATTTATTTATTATTCATTTAAGTGTTGAATGAATGGTGACTGAATGGAGATGATCATGAGCCTTTAATATTGATTTTATTTGTTTCAAGTTGTTGAAAAGGATTGTATTAAATTGGGGCTCTTGTAAATGTTATGAAAGTAAATTCACTAGGAATGAGGATTTCTTTCTCATGTAAATGTTATAAGGAGTAAACCATTAGAGGCATGAAGACCTATGAATGTATGAGATACACTCATGTAATAGTTAGATTTAATCAATCCACTTAAAATCAACTAAGTGGTGCACCTATGGCTCTAAGTGCATCGCTTGGTTAGGCTCATGGTCATCCCATCCTAGGAGCATGCTAGATGCATTTAATTATTTATGCTTTCCATATCCTATTGATGTATGAGATACATGATCAGGATATAGAGAACCTAAATAAGAAGATAAAATAATGAGATCTTTGCAAGCAACAACCCTCCACTTAGAATGTTTAAGTGCTTTCAAATATTGAGGCAAAATAGATACAAATTAAAAGGAATTTTAATTAACCCAAGCCTTCTACCAATAGTATGTGGCATGACGATGCTACCATTATTTGTGTGATGTCTCACAAGTCGTGGGTCACACTTATAGTGGAAAGATGTGACCATGTACTTAGCATAAGGTGCACCTTTGATTTGAGAGCGCCTATGCGTTGGCACACTAGTCGTAGGATGTCGTGGGCCCATCTCAAATTGAAGTTTTATTAGTAGGTTTGACTTAACACCTAGTAATGTAAATGTCTCACGAGTCGTGGGACTACATAAAAAGTGAGGCCAAATATATCAAGAGTTGTATGAAATGCAATTAGCAAAAGTTGCTTACCTTTGGATCGTTTGTAGATGCCTCACGAGTCGTAGGTTCACTTGCAAGTCCTTAGGATCTTTGTTCTCACTAGGAAATGAGATTTCTCGAGTTCTTCTAAGGGGTGAAGGATTTGATAAAATAGTGGGAGAAAAACATGCTTGAAAGACCATGAACATGTTTTGAATATCAATATTCAATCATATGCTTATACTCTTTTTTCGCCTCTTGTAGATTTCTGAAATCTTCAAAAGAAAATGGCTAAAAATCTACTCACAAACATTTTGAAACCAATAAGCTTACCGGGCCAAACTTCCACAATTGGTTGAGAAACCTTAAGATAATTCTTGACTCCGATGAGAGGATTTATGTCCTAGATTAAAGTCCTACGGACACATTGAGTGATGACGCCACCAATAAAGACTGTGAAATGTTCACTAAATTTGCAGATGATGATCTACAAGTGAGATGCCTTATGTTGGCTTCCATGACCAATGAGATCCAAAAGACTCACGAACATATAAAACATGCAAGAAAAGTCTTCTTGCACCTACAAGAGTTGTACAGTTTAAAAATTAGGCATGAAAGGTTCACTTTGTCTAGGGAGCTCTTCAGGTCAAGAATGGTAAAGGGTTTAAGTGTCCATGATCACGGGCTCAAGATGATTGGATCGTCAAGAAGGTTGGACAACTTGATGTGATCATGGACAATGACCTCTACGTGGATTTGATCTTCCTGTCATTGCCACCATCATTTGACCAATTTGTTATGAATTTTAATATGCCCAAGCAAGAAATGACGATTAACGAATTGGCGAACATGCTTGTGACTGCTAAAGTAACTATGAAAATGGAGAAACCTCTCATGCTTGCTTCTTCCTATAAGTCGAAAGTCCCTAAGGGCCCAAGAAAAGGAGGTAAGAGGAAGAAGAGTTCTTCCTTGAAAGGAAGACAGCCCGTGAAATATTTCGAAGAGGTCAAGAAAAAGGCTAAAACCAAAGCAAGTTATTTCCACTTGGTGAAAAGGGACGTTGGAAAAGGAACTGCAAGACTTACCTTGCAACCCTTAACAAAGGTATGTACTTTATTGAAATGCATTTAATGACCAATTCCTCCTCATGGGTATTTGATACTGCGTGTGGTTCTCACTTTTATAATTCATTACAGATGATGGAAAGAAGAAAGAGTCTGCGTGAAGGGGATATGATACTCCGCCTAGGAAATGGAGTAAGAGTTGCGGCCATGGTCCAAGGTGTAATCAAGTTAGCATTGTACTTAATCCAGTTTATTATGTACTGAATCTTGTTAAGAACATTAATTATATCAATTCCCATTCTTTGAATATGAAAGATATGATTTTTCTATATCGAATGGGACATTGAGGTATTAAAGAATAGTTCTTTAATTGCTCAAGGTACATTGATTAACGGGTTGTATATACTTGACTCTCAAGCTTCACTAATGCACATTCAATCAAGTAAAAGAAAATTAGATAACTAAGAAGATGCCATCCTTTGGCATACAAAACTTGGGCATATCTCTAAGAATAGGATGAGTAAGATGGAAGCTCTCAAAGCACTAAAAGTTAGTGGCATTGAGGACATTACTACTTGTGAATCTTGTTTGAAGGAAAAAATGACAAAGGCTTCTTTTGTAGGATAATCTGAGCGCTCCACAAGTCATTTGGATTTGATTCAAATAAATGTTTGTGGCCAACTAAAAGTTAGTGCGAGAAATAGCTATTCTTACTTCATCACCTTCATTGATGATTATAGTCAGTTGGGACATGTATATCTTATGAAGTACAACTTCGAAGCCTTTGAAAAGTTCAAAGAGTATATGAATGAAGTGGAAAAGCAATTAGGACTTAGTATTAAAGCTCTTCGCTGGATCAAAGGGGAGAATACTTAAGTATCGAATTCTTGGCTAATCTAAAAGAGAATGGGATTCTCTCATAATAGACTCCACCCAACACACCACAACACAATGGAGTAGCCGAGAGAAGAAACCATACCTTGTTGGACATGGTACATTCCATGATGAGCTTTTTCGATATGCCCATATCCCTTTAAGTATATGCCTTAGAAACGGCGATGAAGCTACTAAATGTAGTACCTTCAAATTCAGTGCCAAAAATGCCGCATGAGATGTGGTATGGCAAAGTACCCTCTTACCATTACCTTAGGGTTTAGGGGTCTTCTGTTTACGTGAGACGAACAATAGAAAACAAGTTGGATAGTAGATCCACATTGTTCAAGTTTGTGGGATACCCAAGAGAGTCTATAGGTTATTACTTTTATGATCCCTCGGAGCAAAGAGTGTTTGTTTTGAGGAATGCCACCTTTTTGGTAAAGGATTTTATATTAGATAGAAATGGCATTGCTATTGAACTTCATGAAGTTCAAGATGATCATCAAATCCCACAAACGGTGGAAACAAGCAAGAAACGACAGCTTCACACACAACCTATAAGAAGGTCGAACCGAATCAAGAGGTAACCCAAAAAGTTCGGATTCCTTCATAAGATGGGCCAATTAGATATTAATTTGAAGACCTATAAGGAAGCTATGTTAGACATAGACTCGGGAAATTAGCTTAACGCCATGAGATCCGAAATGGACTCTATGTACTCCAAAAAAGTTCGGACTTTAGTAGATCCACCAAAGGGAATAGTTTTCATTGGTTGCAAGTAGATCTATAAGTGCAAGCTAAAATTTAATGGAGATGTAGTGACCTTTAAGGCGCAACTAGTGGCAAAGGGTTACACTCCAATGCCCGATATTGATTTTGAGAAATATTTTACTAGTCGCAATGCCTAAGTCCATTTGAATCCTACTTGCCATAGCTGCATATTATAACTATGAGATATGGCAAATGTATGTGAAAATCGCTTTCCTCAATGGAGATATTGAAGAAAATATCTATATGGAGCAACCACAAGGTTTTACATCCGAGGGGAGTGAGCAAAAGGTTTACAAACTCTAGAGATCTATTTGTGGACTCAAACAAGCGCCCCTAAGTTGGAACATATGTTTTGACAAGACAGTCAAATCATTTGGCTTTGTCAAAAATGTGTATGAACCATATAGGTACTTGAATGCTAGTGGAAGTAGTATACAATTTATTGTGTTTTATGTCGATGACATTCTTCCCATTGGGAATGAGGTAAAAATATTATAGCGTACTAAAGCATGGTTATCTGCACAATTCTCCCTGAAGGATTTGAGAGAAGCGTCCTACGTATTAGGAATACGTATCTACAGAGATAGATCGAGGAGGATGCTAGGACTTTCCCAAACCCCGTACATGGGCAAATTACTACAAAGGTTTAGTATGGAAGAATCCAAGAGAGGATTCCTTCCCATGGGACATGGCATTCGTCTCTCCAAGGTTACAATCCCCCAAGATTGTAGACAAGAGACAAAGGATGTCCCACATACCTTATGCATCTGCCATAGGGAGCATAATGTATGTAGTTCAATGTACAAGATCGGGTATAGCTCACGCTCTAAATGTTATGAGCCATTTCCAATCCAATGCTAGTGAGAGTCACTAGACAGCAGTAAAAGCAATCCTTAAGTATTTGAGAAGGACTAAGGACATATTTTTAGTATATAGCGACGGACAATTGGAACTCTAGGGGTTCTCAGATTCTTGATTCCAATCTGATGTAGATGACCTAAAATCCACTTCTTGATTTATATTTTGCTCAATGGCAGCACAGTAAGTTGGAAGAGTTCCAAAAAAGACACCACAACCGACTCTACTACAGAGGTAGAATATATTGCGACTTTGGAAGCTACAAAGGAAGGTTTGGATGAAATACTTTATTCAAGAGTTGAATATAGTGCCTAGCATTGCTGAGCTAGTAGTTGTCTTTTATGACAACAATGAGGTGGTAGCGCAAGCTAAAGAGCCAAGATGTCATCATCGATCCAAGCACATTTTGAGGCGATATCACTTGATTCGGGTGATCATTGATGGAGGCAACATTCGAGTGGAAAGAGTTGCCTCGGAATAGAATATAACAGATCCGCTGACTAAACCCCTATCAAAAAAGGTCTTTAAAGGACATCTTGAGAAGATGGGTCCTAAGGCTACAGGGAATTAGCTTTAGGGCAAGTGGGAGATTGTTGGAATAGTGCTCTGCAAGCCAATTAGAACGGCCTTGTAAACTATTTCCTTGTAAGACATTCTTGATTGAATGATATTCCTTATATAGCCATCGTCATCTTATGCATATTATTTACTTCACTCGCATTTGGATGAAGCCCTTAGATCACACAAGACTACGGGACTTTGTTACGCATGGATGGTAATCATGGAATAAGTTTTACATGATTGTGATCTTAAATCTTTCAAGTCATAGGATCTTACGAGATAAGGCATCTAAGATTTGCATAGACTTGCATTAACGATATATAAATCCAAGAGTTGGATGTTGCTCCATTCCATGAGTGATCCCATATGAGATATGTATATGTGTTAATAGGTGTTTATTAGAGAACAAGACACTGAAGATCTACCAGATAATCCACTAGATAGCCGGAGTGGCAAGTTGATAGTGGCAAATTCTCGAGCTTACACTAGTGCATATGATTAGTCCTTTGACAACCTTGTGTTTGGTCCTCATGCTTTAACTCCTCCCTAATCACTTAGTGGGCCCCTCGGGTGGTGATTGGGCATGAGCTAGTAGACATAAAGGTTTGTAAGATCCAAGATGGAATCCGACTCCTCGCTTTTGTGAAGAGCAAGTGCATCTCCTATGTATTTTATAATGATCAATTCCAAAAAATTCTTGCGCAAGGTGATGTGACAATTTGGAAAGGTGTTTCCAAAGATAAGGTCACAAAGAGAATCGAACATTGAGAATAGAAGCATAGCATCGAGGCTATTAGGGAGCCGACTAATATCTTGTTCCGGGCCTCTTTCATAGAGATAGGAGATGGAAGGACTGTATTCGCGTAGTATATATGATGCTAAAATGGTTCTCCAAGAGCATTCATTTCGGCCAATTAGTTGGGTTCCATGGGCTTGAGGTTAGACATCGACCATGGAGATTAGGTACTTTTCAATTAATGAGATTAATTGAATTGAGTCGCTTAGCTTAAAAAAGTTTAAACTAATGTGAATATTTGATATTCCATAAGTCACAGGGAGTTGTGAGCCCATGTCCAATGAACGGTAGAACCTAATGGGTCAAACAAAAAAGCCAAATTTCATGACCTTTTGAAGGCAGGAGAAATTTCTAAGTGTTAGAAAAATTATTCTTGACCGAATTTGAAGAAGGCGAAAATTGGAGTCATTTTTTGCTGATCAATTTAAGAGTTTAATGGGTCAATTTGATAAGAGTTAAATTAATATCAATCAATTAAGAGTTAATTAATTGATGTCACATGACTATCAATTGGTCAAATTAATTCAACAGTTAAATTAATTTTGACTAACTTAAGGAGTTAATCACTTTGACTTAGGAGTTAAGTCAAAACATTATTAATTAAATTAAAGTGTTTAATTTAATTAAATTGGAGAGTTAATTTTGGAGAGAATTATTAAACAAGGGTTCATTTAATAAGGAATTGGAATTCATTTGGAAGACATTTCATGAGATGAAATGTAAATTCCAAATGACATTCAAATTCACACATCACTAATTGTTAGTGGCCACCATGGCATGGACATGTGGCGTCCCCTCCTTGAAGATGGTGTATGACCACACACTATCCTCCTCCTATATATAGATATAGGAGGGGGCGGCCACGATGCATGCATTTTGCAAGGTGTGAATTTTTCTCCCAACAACAAACTTTGTTAGTGGGCATCTAATAGTTAGATTTTGCTATTTGATCTTGGAAAGCAGTTTGTGGCATCCGCTTGCAATGAGCTTTGGGAGGACTTATTTTGTGCTGATTGAGCTAAAATTTTGGTTGTAGCATCTTCAAGGTGTTGAGGGAATACAGTAAAATTTTCGGCTCAAAAGGAGAAGTTTTACTTGGGGAAATTGGTTGGTATTTCTACTGCACCAGTGAGGGGACAGCTTCAAGAGTTGAAGGGTGTTCTTCCTTGTTTCTTGATTTTGGGTTTCATCAAGGTATTTCCTTGTTTAAATCTGAATCATATGCATGTCTAGATCCTTGTGGATGCATGTAGGCTAGTTTTATTCAATTTTTTTGGAATTTAAATGTATCCTAGCGCCATACACACCTTCAATTGCTGTCCATTGGAGAGAAGTTGGAGATCCTTGGAGAAAAAGGTGAATTCCTTTCTTGGAAAGAGTTCCATAGTGTGATCTTCCTAGTTGCCTTTCAATTTCGTGATTAAGGTAACTTTCTCCATCCTTTTGAATCCAATTTTGAGGCATAGAATAGATCCTTGAGTTGAGGATGTGTTGGTCAATTTTGCCTATTTTTGCAAATTATTATAGATCCTAAAACCTCCTCTCCTTTCAGGAATATCAAATCTGTACACAGTGTTCCTCCAAAAAAATATCATAACCTCTTTCTTTGATATTCATGCTAAGGGCTCACTTCTACCCATTTGGAAAAATAGTCCATGCTACCTATTGGGAAGTTCCATTGTCCAATTGTTGGAGGGAAAGGCCCCACAATGTCCAAATCCTAATTCACTCCTGCATCGTTCATCATGATAGGCCAGAAAAACCCTAACTTAAGTGTCTTTTTGTTGTTAAACTTCTGCCACCAAAATGGGTTCCACAACTGCCTTTATTTATTTATCTCAACATGCAATTCGTCTTCTGGTGGCCTAGCACTTTTGAAAAGACAACATAAAACCTCTCTTATAAAAATTACCTTCGATGCGTGCATATATGAAGGTCTTGATTCTCAGTTGCCTAGCCTCCTTAGAACACTAGGGCAAAGTGCCGTCTTTAAAGTAGCATAAGATGGATTCCATCTACATGACGCTTTCTTTCATTCCCATCAAGAGGGTCATTCTCCTATTACTGAAGTTTTCTGTTATGAATGGGACCAGAGTGATAGGAGCCCATGACCCAAGATGGTGAAGTCCAGTCTATATTTCAGACGAATGATTAAGCCAAGGAGTAATATTTGAGAAATTTGAGAAAATATGTAGGAAGATAGAATAGAAAAGGAGAAGGAATAACAGAGGCAGAGAGAATAAGAGATAACAGTAAAGATAAATAAAAGCTTTGCTTCATAACAATTCTGATTACCTCCTTTCTATAAGCTCCCACTATTTAAAATGAAAGACAAATAACAAACCTAACAACTTCTGAGAATATGCTAACAACAACATCCAGTAAAACAACTTAACAGATTTTCCAACTCAGTTAACTAAAATCTTCATCCTTACGGCGCCATTCTATTAATTAGGCATAACGACGTCGTAAGCTAGATATATTTTTTCCTCTCTTTTTTCCTTAAACGATGACGTCGGAACCATCTTGCCTTGTTTGTAACATTGCTCCCTCCTTTTAGAAGTCTTGTCCTCAAGACTACCATAGCAACTTGAGCTAAGACAATAATTTGAGCAAATCCAAGTGTTTCATCTTTAACACTGACTAGAAAGGTTGTAACTATTTCATACTCGAGAGTGCCTAGCAGCACTTCAAGACATCTTTCTTTTGATTCTCTAGAAAAAGATCCTATCTGAGAAGCATGGACACAGTAACCCCCATTCCAGCTTTCATCAGCAACTTCTCCAAGAAAATCAATGCTCAAAGGACTCACATAGCTTAATAAAACTAGAGTCTTAAATGTTGAACCAGAGTTGTACTCCAGGTCATCTCTCAATGGCAACTCCCTAGCTCCTTGGCAGTTAAGAAACCTAGGTGCTCCTAATAACTCATTCAAGTTGTGAAGCTCCAATGATCTTTTTCCATCCATTAGTGTGTCTACGAATATGCAATCACGGGTACGTCGCCAAGCATATTTTATTGTTAGTATTAAGCTATTAAGCAACACCAACCTTTTAAGTATATTGAAGTCGTGCATGCTTGGCTTGTCGCTCTCATACACTACGTGTCTGCTTTCTGTTCTGGC
This sequence comes from Jacaranda mimosifolia, assembly GCA_018894105.1. NCBI lineage: Eukaryota > Viridiplantae > Streptophyta > Magnoliopsida > Lamiales > Bignoniaceae > Jacaranda > Jacaranda mimosifolia. The sequence continues at coordinate 19,021,141 of CM032118.1, read as the reverse complement.
TGCGCTACTGAATTTTGTCATGTGGTGATGGCTCAGGAATAGACCCCAATCTAGGACCACAATTTGACTGATTCCACCTACTTTTTGTTCACTCATTTCATGATCAAATCTCTTGCGCAGATTTCCTATAAGATCACACCTGCTAAAGCAAGGCAAGTCGCTTTCTATCATCAATAAAACTGTAAATAAGATCTCATCCATATAGCAGCATGCAACAAGATAACCCTTCCCGCACAAGTCAATGAATTTGTACCATGCGTCACTTTTCATCATTCCAAATAGACCTGATAATTGAGTCATTTCATGACTTAATTTTAGTTGGGCACTTCCGAATTACATACTTTTGCTTGGAGAATTTCAAAAGTAAAACTAAAATCAATATGAACAATCCTGCCCACACTGTCAAACAAAAGACTCCCATTATGTCTATTCTTTGGTTTAAGCAAGGGGCTATCAACTGCATATCCAACGCTACAAATGAAGAGATTTTCATGAGCAGCTTCGAAACTTGATGAAATAGCCAGCCCAACATTATGTTGGCAAATCTCATAAAGACCATCATCAGTGGTCTCACCCATTTGGCTCCTACTCCAAGAATTGGGCAAGACCTTAATAATCCCTCTGTCTGGACGAGTCAGTGGTACTCCATAAAGAAACAAACAGAGATTAAGTCCAAGAGCTCCTAATATGTCCTTTAAAAGTGAGATAACTAACAAAGCAAAAGCGTCGTGTTGGCAGTCTTCCCTAACTTGAACAGTTGCATTTCCTTTATTAGAGATTGAAATTTAAAGCAACCAAGTATAGCACAAATACTTATTCATGCTCAAATACACAATGGCACTAGAAACATCAATAATTGTTCCACTTTCTCCAGTTTTCACACTAGATGGATTCACTTGGATTCTTTCAACAGTAATATGGGAAGGTACCATTTGAACACTTTTACTTAATATTTCAGCTAACAATGTCAAGCACCTCCAATCTTCAATCCATTTCAATCGCCCAATTTTTGTCCTGATCATAGACAAGCAACTTGATAGAACAAATACCATTATAAAATAAGGCATGCTCATGTTTTTAGGAAATTTTATTTTTGGTAAACCAGATTCCACTAATGGCAAACCCATATAGAAACAAGATAGCAGGGTAAGTAATCCCTTAAAATGTTGAGTACTAGGACTTCCATTCTGGAGTAACACATCAATGTCACTTAGAACCTTTGACAGTAGTCCTAGAGGAACATGCATGTTGTTCACCCGATGTTTCTGAAATTATAAGAAACTATTCATAAAATCATACTTATCAATTTCCACAATGCCCGGCACCGTTGCCCATGCAAAAATAAGACCAATAATACCACCAAAATAGGGTTGGAAGCATCTAAAAAACTTAAATGTAATCAATGTTAACAAACCGAAAAGCTTGGGTAGCAAAACCATGTAGCTTCTCTCACCTTTACAGAGTTCCTAGCAAACTTTAAGAACTAGCCAAGCATATCTCCCATTAGCTCCAACCTTTTTGATATTAAGAAAAATGTGAAAGCTATCAAAATCTAACACATTCCTTATCCTATAACTGTGGCAACAACATATTTTATCCTATAACTCTGGTGGAGGAGGTGAAATTGTCGGATGTGCCTTCAAGTTTCTAGTTGCATTATTTCCAATCATAAGACCACCCGAATATAAGTCCTCATTTTCTGGAGCATTAGCCAAACTCATCCTCTTCAGATCTATATCCAAACCCATGTACTCAACAGTGTCAATCTCAGTAACTAAACTCGGAAAAGCACACTTCACTGGCTGAGAATTTGATGATAAGATGCTTGGGAAATAGTCAATCAGACATTCCCCATCCCCTTTTTCAACCCAAGACTCTGATTTGCTTTCAAACATTTCATCGAACACCATTTGTGCTTGACTCATAACAGTCTCTTTGCTGGAGCGTACATACTTAGCATAATTCAAATCTTCTGCATGTGACATTTCTGCTATCCTTTGGCTAGGTGAGGGTGTGAGGATCCCATTCCCCGTCAGTCTGCTGGTTGGAGGTGGTGGTGGAGTGGAAGTGGAAATGATTAGTTCCCTCCTCTCATTACTATTGAGAGTTTTGAGAAGTTCACCCAACTTCCTATCCACCATATCCTCCACGCATTGCACAATCTTTTCCATCTGAAGCTTGAGTTCTTCTTGTCTTCTAGACAAAGCTTGTTGCCCTTCTTTTAGTTCCACAACTTGTTGCTCCAGAATATCCATTCGGTTACTGATTTTTGGAATTAGAGTGCCAGTTTCAGGATCATTACTCTGATACCACTTGTTATGAACGGGACCGAAGTAATAGGAGCCTATGATCCAAGATGGTGAAGTCTAGTCTATATTTCAGACGAACAATTAAGCCCAGGAGTAATATTTGAGAAATTCAAAAAAATATATAGGAAGATAGAACAGAAAGAGAGAAGGAATAACAGAGGCAGAGAGAAGAAGAGATAATAGTAAAGATAGATAAAAGCTTTACTTCATAACAATTATGATTACCTTCTTTCTACAATCTCCCACTATTTAAAATGAAAGATAAATAACAAACCTAACAACTTTTGAGAATATGCTAACAATAACATCCAGCAAAATAACTTAACAGATTTGCCAACTCAGCTAACTAAAATCTTCATCCTTACGGCATTGTTCTATTAATTAGGCATAACGACGTCGTAAGCTAGATATATTTTTTCCTCTCTTTTTTTCTTAAACGATGACGTCGGAATCATCTTGCCTTGTTTGCAACATTTTCATTTCTAGTTCATTGAATAGTAAGAAGACAATATTCCTACTTCTTATTGCTACCAATACGCTTGCTAACTTCCCTAGTTTATTAGCATTTTGGATTTTTTTTTTCTTATGAAACTAGTTTAGGGAGAAACCCTCGAACTTATGGTGAAGTTCCTACACTTTCTCAAGCATTTTATTATGGACTCTTCATAGGTTCCTTTGACCTATTAGACTATTAACTAGAAATTACTATAAGCATGAAGCCATTGGGTCCCAACAGCTGGAGCTAGCTTCATTCCTACAATCAATGCTTCCTACTTAACTTTATTATTTGATATGAAAAATTCAAACCTGACTGCATACTCTAATTAATCTCCTATGGGGCTTTTTATGAAAATGTTAGCTCAATTACTAGTGTGAGTAGGCTATTCGTCTATATGCAAGGTCTAAGTGGGTGTGAATTTGCTGGCTCCATCTATTGCTCCTTCTACTAAGCAATCCGCTGCTACTTACCCCTTGATAGCCAATCAAGGATGGAATTCTACTCCATACTGGCTTAGTTGCACACCTATCTCACCATCTGCTCAAAGGCCTTTGGACTATTGACTATCTTTTTCAATAGATAATTGGTAAGCACCACAACTGGCTATCTATCTTTTTTAATAGATGATTGGTAAGCACCACAATTTAGTACACCTAAAACTACACTCTTAATTTTCATATGGCAACCACTAAGGATAATGCTAGCTTCTCGATTAGAGAGTATTTGAGCATTGGGTTCTACAGTAGTCTATTAACTAGTACACATGTAGGCGTTCTCTTCTTTGCTCTCTCCAACACAATGCTTACAGCCAATTATATGGCTGCAAGGTAGAGCATTAGCATCTCTCCACTTGTTGATTTCTTGAGCAATAGAGGAGATGTCGGATATTGCTTCATTGATGAAAGGTATATTGGCACTCGTTTGTCCACTCCAATTATTAAGCTTTTCTAAGGATTTCGAAGAAAGATAGTGTTTACTTCGTGATATCTTCGGCACAAGCCTATTTAATGTTGTCAACCACCTAACTAGTATCTATACCTCTTTTATGGAACATAGGGAATCTTTAAGACTGCTTTAATCTTTTCTATCTTTGTCTCTATACCTTGTTGGGACAACATAAAGCCCCAAGAACTTTTCGCCTTGAATGTTGAAAATATATATTGTCAAGTTGAGCTTCATATTGAACTTTCTTAATATTGTGAAGCATTTTTATAAATCCTAGAGGTGGTTGATGTTTTGTTTGTTTTTTTACTAGCATGATCGATGTATCCTTCCATGTTTTAACCAATCATGTTTTCAAATATATAGTTGACCAACCTCTAGTATGTGGCTCTCATGTTCTTTAAGCCAAATGGTAGTATGTTATGCTAATATATATCATATAACATTACAAAACACATTTTCTCCTGGGATTCAAGGGCAAGTTTTATTTGATTCTACCCTTAGTAAACATGTATAAAAGTTAATAACTCGTATTCTATCGTCAAATCTATTGATGTATCAATGTGTGGGAGTAGAAAGTGTTCCTTAGATGCAATTTGTTTAAATTTGTGACATCGATGCATTGTCTCCATGTCTCAATTTTTGGCACCAAGATGACATTGTCCAACCACTTCGGATATCAGATCTAACAGATGTATTTTACCTCAAGGAGGTTGTCCACTTTCTTCTTAATAATTTAGTTCCTCTACAACCTAAAATTCTTCCTTCGTTGCTATACTAGTTTAGTATTAGGATCTACATGCAAATGATACATCATGATTTCAAAGGATACACTTTGCAAATCCATTACTCTTCAAATAAACATACTAATGTTGTTCTTAGGTTTAGAGATGACCCAATTTTGGCAACTCTAAAGTATCTCCCACAATAATATCAATCTCTTTGAGCTTCTTGATTTGGTCTTGGGGCTCACAAGGGTTTCTCTTTTAGGGTGTTAAACTCCATAATAGAATGCTTGCTTTTTTGCCTGCTTGACCTCCTCGTGCTGATTCTCCAAGCATCTTTGTAGTTTATTGGGCATAGGTCTTCTTTAAGGTGTTGTCATAGCATTTGTAGGCCATTTTTTTGTCACAAGTTACCTCTCCAGAGTTAGCAACTTCATTTTCATATGGAAGTTTAAGATTATAGCTCAAAAGAGGTTTTGTGTTAGACATCCCTAGTTTGTAGGGAAAGGGGTTTTACCACTAAGAATGTAACAAATTCTATCATATGGCAAGGATTCTTCTAGTGCCTCCACTGTTTCGCCACTGGACCGAATAAGTAGGATGTTAACCTTTTTGCAGCTGAGTATTGTATATGCCTAATTGCAAAAATACTTCATGAAGAATGATATCTCCTAAGCTGCCACTGTCTACTAAAATTTTGCTTTCCTAAAAGTTGGCTAGGAAAGTTGAAATAATTGACAGTATCATTATACTTCCATTAACTTGCTTCCCTATCTCCAGCTCTGAAAGAGATCTTAGTGTGGGAGGGGCACACCTCATATATAATTAGTGCTTGGCTCAAAGTATGTGCTTGGGCTTGCCAGACAACGTGGTCTAGGAATTTCCTAGCTTTCACTGACTCTCTTTCTATGGGTCCTCTGGATATCACCAATATGTCGCTTGCAATAGGGACGTTGTTGCATCACACTGTCAGTGGTCTCTCTTCTACTCTGATATAGGCACCAATGTTTAGCACCTATGATCTGATGTCCAATGCCACTGAGAATTGCGAGGATTGTTGTGTCTCTTGTCCACAAACTCTTTTAAATACCCTAGTGGATTAACTTTTCGATCTCACTCTTCAGGAGCTGATATTCTTCTTTGCATGCCCTAAGTTGAGGTGAAAATGATAGTATTCCTTTGACTACTATCCCTTCAAGTTATCTAATATCTTTTTAGGCCTCTAAATTAGGTCTTTTTGTTTAGTTACCACTAATATCTCTACCCTTATGACATTTAAGGGAGTGTGCTTGGTGAACCCAAAGAGGGGTATATCTTTGTGGTCCTATTTTCTCCTACCCACATTGGGCTTTTCCTCTCTAAATTTCATCTTGTTACTTTCTGGTGGCACAAATGTCTTCTCAATACAAATATCTTTTTCTACACGAACCAAAAGTTTGTCTAAGGAAACTGTAGGCTTCTTGACTATGAACTCCTTGAACCGCATATGACATTAGCTCTGTTGTATAATACTAGGCAAAAGCTCATGGTTGATATAGGGGATTTTATGAATAGCTTGGATGAAGCGATTGACATACTTGCGGAACCTTTCCCTTGCTTCTATTTTATAGTAACCAAATAAGTTGTGGACTTTAGGTACTTTTTGTTGATAGAGAAGTTATAAAGGAATATTGCATCATTTTCTTAAGGTCATTGATAGTCCCGACAGTAGTTGTTTGAATCCTGTAGGCACAAAATTCATCAAATTCATATGAAAAATCTTGTAGGAAGTTGCCTCACTCAAATCGTATAGCTCCATTAGTGTGAAGAAATTGTCTAGATATTCTTAGGAATCCCCCATACCAATAAGTTAAAGATGTTCGTACCTTGAGAGAGTAACTCTATTGAAATTATTGGATAGAATGATTGCATTGAAAAGGTGCAAGAGTGGCTAGGAGATACTCATCCACTTCTCCATAGGTGCGCTCGAGAATAGTAGTTCAAGGGGTGGACTAAGATACGCAAGTAGGTCACCTAAAATTGGCAGCTTGAAAGGAGGCTTATTTGCCATGATATAGAGGTTAGGGCATGACTCCATGGCTATTACTGAGCCTTTGCTTGGTTCTCTCTAACGTTGATAAGGGCTCAGGTCTTTGGCAGGAGAACTCAAGTGGGTCGGTCTTTGCATGACTATAATGTATGTGTGATTAGCTATGTATTGAGGAACCACTCTGGCAGTTGCTCTAACGGATGTGTCTTCCACTAACTCCAACAAAAGATTCATGGGTAAGTTGTAGTATCAGGCCCTTCTACAAGGGTTTTCGAGGCCGGCAAGAGGTTATTTTATTGAGTGCGGCCAATGGCCTGTCCAAGTTCAGGGCTAGTTGCCTTTCTCTATTGTCATCATCTGCACATTCCCTCGGAGATGCCATGGCTAGAATCTCGAACATAAATCTTGTCTATATCCTCAGCATTTGATGAATTAGGCATTTATCTACAGACGATACCAAATTAATGTGATATAAATTTGGCTTCGAGGGTCTCGTTTGGAATTCATGAAAGCAAGAATAAGCTAAGGATCCATAATATAAAACTATAAAAGGCTAAATATAACTTAGCTACTCCACTCCAAGGATCTAATCATGCAATTAATAAGGATTTAGATCTAGAAAATTTATCTTGAATGCTAAATCCAAATGTAAGAGAAAGAAGACTCCAATGAACTTTTCAATGGATCAACTCATGCACTACAGAAGCGATCAACATTTGGATGCCTTCTACAACTCTAAAAATGCTCAAATTTTGCACAATTCACCTCAACACACCAAGAAAGATGCTATAAACATTTCTTGCAAATTAGAACTTCCTAAGTCCTTCAAATCTGCCACGAAAATTACTAGACAACAATGGTTCACCAAGGAACACCAAGTCGCCCAAGGGTTGGACCTCTAATGTAATAATCCACACACCCAAGGACAGCTCAAATCAACCTCAGATTTGCTAGAAAATCAGAAGATGAATGTGAGGGAGTGGCGGTTTGAGAGGAATTGGAGAAGGAGAGAGTTTGGAGAGTGTGAAGCTTCAACACATAAAAAATCACACTTTTGGAGAGAAAAAGGGAATCTTTAGTGAAAAGACCATCTAATGGCTGGTCACATGGCAATTTATAGAGAGGATGGTACGATGTAAGTTGGCATCACATCTCCCATGCTTGTTGGAAACTTGCTAACTTGCATGTGAATTTGAATTTCACATGCATTTGCATTTAGTTAGTATCTATATTTCATCTTATGAAATGTAATGCAAATTAACTCTAAATTAATTTCAAATGAACTCTTCATTTGAATCTTCCTCCAAAATCTAAATACTCATTTTAATTAAATTAACTCTTTAAATTAATTAATTAAATTTGACTTAATTGCTTAAGTCAACTAACTTAACTATTTAAGTTAATAGGTGTTAACTTAGCTCCTTAAGTTAACTTGACTAATTAATTGCCACATGGCACCAATTAGATTAAATCCTTAATTTAATTGATCTAATTTAACTCCTTAAATTATTTTGATTAATTTAACATATAAATTAATCAAGCCAAGATGATCAAAAAATTAGTCAATCGAATTCTTCTCCAAAGCCAACTAGGAGAATTTTCTAACTGTGTGTGACCCATTATGTTCATCCATTCATTGGACATGGTTTCACAACTCATTGTGGTATTTTGAATATTGAAATATTCACATTAGTTTAAACTCCTTTAAACTATTAACTCTTTCAATTGATCTCCATTAATTGAAGAGTTTCCAATCTCCATAGTCGATGTCTAGCAACAAGCCTGTAGAGCCCAACTAATTGGATGAAATGAATATGTCCTGATGAACCGTTTAGCTCTATGCTTGTCATGCAAATATGATCATTCCATCTCCTATCTCCCAAAAAAGGCCTAGGGCAAGATGATTGTCGGCTTGCCAATAGCCTTGATAACTATGCTTCTAATTCCAATGTTCAATTCCCCTTTATGATGTCATCTTTGGAAAACTCCTTTTTTAAATTGTCATACTACCTTGTGCAAGGATTTCTTGAAATCAATCATTATAGAATACATAGGAGATGCACTCGCCCTTCACAACGACGAGGAGACGGATCCCATATTGGATCTCACAAACCTCCATATTTAAGTAGCTCATACCCAACCTCAACCTGGATGACCCGCTATGTGGTCGGTGAAGACTCAAAATATGAGGACCTAAACACAATATTACCATGAATCCTCATGTCAAAGGATTAACTATATATACTTAGTGTAAGTTGGAGAACTTGCCACTGCCGACTTGCCACTCCATCTATCTAGTGGATTCTCCGGGCATGTCTTCAGCGAAGTTGTTCTACAACAGGCACCCACTAATATGCACCCATGTATAACATGAATTGCTCATGAAACGGAGCAATATCCAACTCCTTGGATTTATGCATCATTATTGTAAGTCTATCCAAATCTTAGATGCCCTGTCTTTTAAGTTTCTATGATTTGGAATATTTAAAATCATGACCGTGTAAGACATATTTCATTATCACGACTCAATATCTGATCAAGTCCCATAGTTATGTGTGATTTAGGGGTTTCAACCAAATGCCAGTAGAGTAAAATTAAGTATAAGATGAAGATAGCCATTTTATATAAATATCATTCAATTACCAGTGTATCATAAGTGAAATAGTTTACATACCAATCTAATTGACTGCGAGGTACTATTCCAACTAGCTGAAGGTATAATGCATTGAGTCCCTAATTTGAGAATACACTTGCGTAAAGAAACTGCTTAAGTGTTTAAAGTCATTCAATGTTCCAAATTCGCGACTTATGACGTTTTTATGGCGTTAGAGTTTTGGGCATAAGCCCAATATCACTGCATATAAAAATTCCTATGGCGAGGATTCACCATCTTATCATACCCATTTGTGGTGATTTTACAAATATATTCTTTAATCATGTTATTTCCATATCAGAAGCATTATGCATTAAATATCAAAAATTTTAAATCTCGTACTTGTCATTGAAACTTTCTTTACTGGGTAGCGTTTGTGTGGCAGTAAAAACGAGTTTAATTAATTGTTTTACCTTTCTGATTAACTAATTAGCAAGCAACTGATGTAGAAAACTAATGAAATGAATCTGGTGCTTGCTTGTTGATTGAAGCGGTCGCATTTTACTAGCCACGATGTACACATTTATATAATTTGATTAAATTTATTTTAGAAGTTTTATAAAATATGTTAAGACTTATAGAATATTAAATTTTTATTTTAGAAGTAAACTTTTAAAGTGATTATATAAAATAAAATCCTGAAAATTATATTAATGATAATTTATAATTAATATGATTAAAATAAAAAAATTATTAAAATTTTTAACATTTTTTAAAAAATGTATTAAGAATTGTGTTAACTACAATTTACCCTCTGAACTATTGCTAGTCACATTTAGCTCCTCTAAATTATCCAATGTAACATAGCCTCCTTAATTTAGCCCTCTAAACTATCCAATGTAATAGACCCTCCTTAATTTAACAACAATGGACAGAAAAGATGAAAGAGAAAATTTATGTGTATAATTTACTTGATATTCCAAATACACCCTTTAGCCATTTAACCAAAAAATCATCATTTGATATTATGTTTGCCTGAAAAAAATAAAAAAATTTAGCCAAAAAAAGTGATTCATCTCATCAAGTTGATCCAGAAAAAACAAAGCCCATTTTCATTTCTTTTTCGTTAATTTTCAAACCAAATTTCGCATAAAACTATCTTCCATTGCAGAATGGGTGAAAGAATCATAATCGAGCTATCTTTGTCAGTGGTTCAAAATTTTCAAATATTTTGGATTTTCTAACAAAAATATATTTTGAGTTTTTATATATTAAACAACAATCTGAGTTTTTGTCACGTCCAAACTTAATAAAATAAAATAATCTTTTTATACATAAATCAAATCAATAAAAAGACTAAAACTTGAAAGTTGCTTCTCATCGCTTGACCTTGCTAATTCTCCTCCATATCTGAAGATGTCAACAAAAAGAGTGAGCTCAAAACTCAGCAAGCATTTTAAATATATTTAAAATGCAAAATATTTAATAGTCCAAAGTAACTTATAATGACTTATAATCAACATTACCATGTGACTATAACTCCAAAATTGATGGACAATCCACCACCATAACAAAACTCACAAAGTAGTTGAAACTAGTTTCGAGCCGGAATGTACAAAGATCCACATCACATAGATTTCATATCACATAACAAAATGCTATGGTCAACATGGTTATGCAAAAAAACATATTTACACATCTTAAGGATTAAAATATCATCCCCAAAACTAGAAAATATTTTAAACCTTAAATATATGTAAAACACTCACCCACAGTTCTTACAAAGTGAAGTAGAAACACCACTTCAAGATCATTCCATTCCTCTTCTTCCTCTTATGCTTTCTCCTCTTCTTCTAATATTTTTTATCCCATAAGGTAGGTATGTTCTAACATATTTTCAATATATATAACCAATTTTTGTAACTCACAAATTAATTCCCACTAACATATAATTAAAACACCACTACGTTATATTCTTAAATAAAATGACCTCTACATATTCTTAAATTAAAATACTATCACTCATATTCTTCAATTAAAATGCCATCATTCCATACTTCTAAATAAATATGAACCTGTTCAAATTCTTGAAATAGATGACACTGCTCCATATTCTACCTTTTAATTTATAAAATAATGATCATAAATAATAATTAAAATCCACTAATTTCTACATTTAACACTCTATTGAATTAGTTGTATTTTAATATTATTTTCTTTCTTTGGAGCATTACAGTTTTTTTTCTTTCTAGAATTTAGAATAATTAATCAATAGGTTTGCTTGATCCTTTCTTTTTTTTTTTGTTCCAAAAACTTCAGCATTTAGTGTCCAATCTCCATTCCTTCTCGCAAATTTTAGGTTCTAGCCACTTCATAAATTTGCATCCATATTCTTTCTGTAATAAAATATTCAAAATTAAATAAAAAAAATATTAACACCAACAAAATCCTAAATTAAAAAAAAAAAAAATTACTTGCATCCTAATTTTGGCAACCTGCAAATTTTCATTCGAAGTTGTTTGAAGTCCAAGATGTTCGTTCAGGCCTGAGTTGTTTACACCCACAATTGATTGTTGTAAAATCACCCACATAATAGGTCGATCGACGACATGAAAAGCTAGATTTTTGCGAATTTGAAGAAGAGCTACTAGACATCTTAAAACTTGAACTAAAATTATACTAAATGTAATAAATAGATAAAGAGAAGATGTTGGAAATTGAAGATACAAACTATTGGACGTTGAGTGCAAAATGTTGAATTGTGTGAGCAAAGTGCTGGAATTCTAATAAAAATATAGCACACATTAAGGCCCTTATAGTAGAGGGAAAAGGGCAATTTTGTACCGCCCCCCCCCCCCCCCACCACCACCAAAAAAAAGGCAATGGCTATGAAACCATTGGAATCGCAACATGTTGTCTGCTAAGGGAAGAATATAATTTTCATTAAATTGAGGGGGATTTTTGTTACATTGGATAGTTTAGGGAGTAAATATGACTAGCAAAATAGTTCACGAGGATAAAACTATATTTAATTTTGTGCTTATATTTCTACAAATTTAGAAAATATTTTATAAACTTTGGGATATTTTTTAAGATAATTTGAAGAACATTGATCCACTCAAACACTCCTCGAATTTGCACACGTGCTAGTGACCAAGCTAATAGAACATTCTAATTGTTTTATTTCAAAAAAATATTGGACTAATAGTTGTTTAAATTTGATTTACTCCAAATATACCTACCTTAAATAAATTACCCTTAGAAAGCAAGTACAAAACATTAAGACGGCTCCTCAAGCTCACTATGTTCAACCCATCAAACTCAAACTCAATAAATATCAATACTTATGTCAAAAAGGGATTGATTGATTCATTTTCTACTCAACTAAATTTTTTGAACAAACACGCTCTCAAGTTAGAGACCCAAAATCTACCACATTAAATTGTGAATCTCTAGAAAGACTCAGAGATAAACTTTGTCCACACATCACAATCAAATAAAAAGAATTGTTCTAATTTTAAGTTAATTTTTCCCTTACAGAGCCGCTTGCGCTTTCCATTTTGATATTTAGATACATCATGCATGACAGGGTAAAGATATGTTTGGCACTTAAATTTCAATGAACAAATTTCTAACACTATATTGTCTATTTCCACCTCCATGAAAACACGAAAAGATATATGCACGAAAATATCATGAGAAGCATCCTCATGATAATACTCAATTGCACCAAAAAATATTTGAATACCAAAAAGGAAAACACTACAAAAACTCGATTATTCATATTATTTCTTTTTCTTTTTTGTCTTTAAAACTATAGATCAAGGTCCAAGCCTAACGTAAAGGGGAAAAAAGTGTAAAAGAAAGCAAGAAATATTAACCATCTGTGAAAAAGCATCAGGACTTTGACTAAATCTCTTATGAAAACAAAGCTAGAAAACAATTGGTGTTACTATTAACTTTAGTTTCAGTAGGCACCATCAGTTACATAGGGCAAAAAATGAAAAAAGAAAAACTCAATAAGTGTATATATGCAGCAGCATGTAATGTATGAAGAAGTGCGTCCGGGGCATAAGTACTGGTGCCATCTGCAGGAGTAAGCAACATTCACAGGAAGACTGGAGCCATTACCAGAGTTATGGTAGCCAGCATTTTTATCAGAACATGAAGAGATGGTCCTGCAGTGTCTTTGAATGGATCTCCCACACTGCAAAATATATAATATTTTAATAAGAAAATATAGGATAACCATTATTTTAGTTTCATGTTAAAAGACAAACCATTGATCCTAAAAGAAGAAGATGGGAAACCTAACAATGCTGTGTGCAATTGGGTGACCGAGTGAACACAAGAGACCAATTGTTCTAAACCCACCATGAAAAAAGTCTCAGCAACTGTAGTAAGTAATGATAGATGAAAAACACCAGACTAGCTAACAATGATGAACATGTCAAACTTACGTATCACCAGTAACTGCTGCTTTGTGGCAATCACTCCCTTTGCCCCCCAGAGCGCCTGTTTCAATGTATTTCTTTGCATTATCCCAGGCACCTCCGGCAGTGTTTAAGAAAAGAGCCATGAGGATACCGGAAACTGTTGCAAACATCAACATGGAAGCCACGACTTTAGCCCCAAGCAGCGGATGACCAGTATAGTAGCCTAGCACGCGGAATACAAACCCTAAAGAACAACAAAGCTGTATTCGTTAAAACACTCAAAGACCCAATCATGGAAAACCAGTCACACAATGCTTAATGGGGACAATAGTATAAGTTTTCAAATCAAGGTCTACTCTTAACAGATAGTAAAATAGGATGCAAGCAACTCAGAAGCTTGAGAATCTCCCAATCAGCACAAAGCCATTTAGTTCAGCACCACATATTAGTCTTTAAGGTAAATCTTTAGCTGTGAAAAGCACACTGATGCAGGCAAGATAATATATGGAAGTCAGCCCTCTCGGCATGCAATACACAAGAAGGAAAAAAAAAATCAAAATCGCAATAAAATTTGTTAAAAATTCAATTTGTTAAAGTGAGTATCCCATAAACCATGTAGGACCTCGCTCTAAGTTCTATCCATTTATGAAAATCACGTTCCATATTCCATCAGCTAATCACAGTCAGTAACTGAAAAGACAGAACAATATAACACTTTCTTACTTCAAAGCAATTTGTGGTTTGTCTACTACTGCATGTAGGAAGGGAACTTGCAGCAAGCAAAGATTAAGTTGGAAATGTAATGCATATGTCAAGGATAATGAAGCATCTACTTCAGAAATAAGAGTCCTCGTAAATACATAACAATGCTGCAAATATGTCGTGTTAATAATATGTTAAGAGATGCACTATGCGATATTATGGTCATGTGTTTTCAACATGTGCAGTGAACAGCTTATTAGCTACTGAGGCTTATTATATTATTCAGAAAGCATAGCATGAAACTAGGAGGCAAAGAGTTACCAACAACTATAGGCGATATAATGGCCAACGCTCCAGGCTTTATCATCTCCCTTAAAGACGCAGATGCAACAATAGATACACATCGACCATAATCTGGTTTCTCCTTATAATCCTGAAACAAATGATAGCTATTATGCACCTTGGTGATGGAAGATCAAAATTACGCCATGAAAACCACTAAAAGACTCAAGGTTAAGATATGAACCATTATTCCTGGCCTCTCAATGAACTGTCTTCTAACTTCATTAACAACCTCCTGAGCACTTCGACCAACTGCAGAACAGGCCCACGCACTGAATAGAAATATAAGCATAGAGCCCAACAATCCACCAATAAATACTTCAGGGATGGCAATATCAACCTGTAAATGAGTTCCAAAAATAAACAAAACTTGTCGATCAAGGTGAAATATGCCAATATCCTGCAACTTAATAGACAGGTCCCAAAAAACAGTAAGAAAAAGAGAATCAGAGAATAAATATTGCAACAATAATTATGCTTGCCTGATTAAACGGCACATGAGCAAACAAAGCTACTTCATCCATGTAAGCACTAAAAAGAAGAAAAGATGCCAGTGCTGCAGATCCAATTGCAAATCCTTTGGTTGTAGCTTTTGTAGTATTCCCAACCGCATCAAGAACATCAGTAATTTCCCGTACACTTTCAGGCTGTAATTAATGTGTGTCACATGAAAGTTTAACATAAAGGTATGCTTAAAAATTACACTTGCTTACAAGATAAAGGCAATGGCAGGTTAAACATCTCAAGATTATGCAAAGTACCTGCTGACTCATTTCAACGATTCCACCTGCATTATCAGCTATTGGACCAAACATATCCATTGTAAGCACATAAGCTGCTGTGCTGAGCATCCCCATAGTGGCGACAGCAGTCCCAAACAACCCACCAGTTGGACTTCCAGACTCATCAACCAGTCCCGAAGTGTGGCCCAGCCAAAATGATGAAATAATAGATATGCTTATAACAAGAACAGGAAGAGCTGTTGATTCCATGCCCAGGCTAACTCCAGCAATTATATTAGTTCCATGTCCAGTGGAGCTAGAAAAGGCTAATGTGCGGACAGGCTCATGCTTGTAATCAGTGTAATACTTTGTGATCCAGACAAAGACATAAGCTGTCATAATCCCAACCAAACCACACAACGCAAAGTTCAGCCATGCAGAAGGCGCTTGATCAGTATACAGCATCCATCGTGTGGACTGCGAAAGCAAAAGCAGCCATCACCAGAATGAGCAAGGGAAAGATGCACCAGGAGATAAACACACACACACACACACTAAAATACAAGTAAGAAAAAGCATAGGAGGAACGCCAAGGTTTTCTAGAGTCTAGAGACTAAAACAGATAATCCAAGAGAAGATAGAAACATTTTACCAAACCAAATGTCAGAACAGCTAAGATTATTGTTACAGAATATCCTTTCTGAAGAATTTTCATTGGATCCTCTATGGCACCAATGATTCCAGAGTCACGTGTATTCCGAATAGAAAAGATGCCGACTGATGATATCACCAGGTCAAATGAGTGAACAACAAGAGGAAACAAAATGAAACCCGATGGATCTGCATAAAATTATAAGAACAAGGCACATTTTGTTCAGCAAAACAAATAAACAAATTATCTTGCAAAAATCATCACTCTTCATCAGCCAATTACACAATCAATGCTAAAGAAGGCTAAGAGGTCAGCTAAAAAGCATAATAGCTAGGAAAATAAGTAACAGCAAAGAAATCACAGAAAGAAATGCAGCAGAAAATAATAATCCAAAATCATAATGCGATGGTAAAACCACTGTTCCTAAATCAGTTTAAGCCTGTAATTAGCAGGCATCAATGTTTATCAGACACATAACACTCTCTAAACCTTGCCAGTACAAAAAAAAAATTGGTGTCATAATATTATCTTAAGACATAAGTCTTAATACCAAAAAATCAGAAGTAAAAAAGCATGCTTATTCACTGGAGACGCATTTATAAGCAAATGTTAATACTATCTGTCCCAAATTTAAGACTTCATTAACTTTTGGAGGCATGCAAAAATAAGAGTCCATTTCCTCAGTGGTAGTATTTTTATCCAAAATTAGCTTTTAAATTAAGGTAATGATGTGACATCACCGACAACTTTCAACCGCTAACCTTAAGGGCAAATGTGGATGCATAACACTTCAACTTAATCACCTAAGATTCGTGCTAGATTAAATGGGAATCTTGATACTGAGGGAGTTTAAAAAAGTAGGAAATTCAAATGCACAGGAGGGTAGGATTACTATGAACGTAAATTCTCATTTGTCATACACATTTAAAATGTTTGTTATTGTTAATTTTTTTCCAGTCAATTGAAGGCTCTTCTAGGAATAACAAAGATATTTTGGCATGCATAGTGGGGCAAAACACAGTTAAACAATGAAATTTAGGGAATGACATAATCAAATGCATAAAAGTAAATAAATACTCGAAAAGCCACCAGTCTGGGACTGAAAAGAGCAATATTAGGAAGAGAGGCAAGTTAAATTCAAGAATCTAAGGATAACAATATCTGATCTATGGAAATTCTCCCTCAAATAAAATGTGCAAATGCCTACTTTTTAGTTGGAATTCAAAAAATATTTGTATGTAGATAAAGAGCCAAGGGCATACCTTCAATTTTACAGCGTTGTGCCATTGTTCCACCAAGTATCATTGCACTAATTATTTCTGCAGCAATACTTTCAAACAGATCGGCACCTCGAGCAGCACAGTCACCAACATTGTCTCCAACCTTCAATTTGACAAATGAAGAAAATATCCATGATGATGGTAAAGATTCGTTATAGAAGATATAGGATGCACACAAATACAAATGCTTATAAAATGAGTGCAATATATATTTTTCCACCAAGTTGCTGTTCTCTCATCCGCTTACATGACTAACCACAAATTTCAGAAAACTATGTCTCATGAAGTAAAATAAAATATAGGAAACCCTCATACCAAATCAGCAATGACAGCAGGATTTCGTGGGTCATCTTCAGGAATCCCCTGCTCCACCTTTCCAACAAGGTCAGCTCCCACATCAGCTGCTTTTGTATATATTCCACCACCCAATTGAGCAAAAAGTGCAACAAATGAAGCTCCAAAACCATATCCAACAAGAAGAAGAGGCACTGACAAAGAAAAATATCATTCAAGCAATAGACAACAAGAACGTGCAAGTCTGTGACAAAAGGAAAAACACACACACAGACACACTCAGAAGAGCAAAATTTAAAAGTTCATTAAGGTGAGAAGATGAGAAGCAGAAACTTACAATCAGTAACCTTCATGGCACCTGGTAAATCCACGCCCAACCAGACATAAAAGGTGGCATAAAGAATAGCAATACCAATGACAGCCATTCCAACCACCACCAAAGCAGAAAAACCACCAGCACGAACAGCAACCTGCAAAAGAGCACTGCTAACTCATCAAATCTAAATGTGTTTCGCGCTGCACGTGAAGTAAATATATCAATTAAAAAAAAACCTGCAATGCCTCTCTTGCAGATCGTCTTGCTGCACTTGAGACTCGAACATTTGCACGTACAGAGACCCACATCCCCACATAGCCAGCAATACCAGAACAAAGAGCCCCAAGAAGAAAAGCAGCAACAGTAATATAAGCAGATGTCGACCTGCATTTTCACAGGTAGAGTACATGATCTACTCTTAGAAATTCTTTTGTCAAACGTAGGCCAAAGTGGAGAGAGAGAGAGAGTGTGTGTGTGTGTGTGTGTTGGGTGTGGGGGGGGGGGGGGGTTGTTAAAAAAAGGGAAGATACTAAAACCCATTAGAAATCTATATTTACTTTCCCAAGCCAGAAGATTCCTGCTGAGGGGTTGTACTGCGAAATAGGTATATGCTGAGGATTACTAATCCTAGTAGAACAGCCATCTTTGAGATAGTTCCGTACTGGGTCCTAAAGAAACCCTCAGCACCATCACGTATAGCATCTGATATCTAGCAAGTAAAACAATAAGGTCAAGATATTAAAACAAGAGAGAAAACTTCAAGATGCAAATAAAAAGTCAGCAGGCCAAGAGGAAATTGTGTTTTAAATACATTAACAACCACACAAAATTCAGTCATGTACATATTATTAGTGTCCATGTATAAAATTTCTTAAGAATTGTTACTCTCAACATTGGTCTGTTCATGTCCGTGCATCATTGAGTCATACTCTTCTTTCCAAAAAAGTCAAATAGATAAAAGCACAAGCAAAGAGTTGATTTCAGATGCCACATTACCTTGGCAATGTCTATACATAATTGCATTAACTTCCAGTGCCCATGATGACAGACTTTATAGTACTTTTATTAAGGCATACTGGGAAAAGAAAGCTCAGAAGAAAATAACAGCCATCGTCTAGAAGAAGCTAAAGACTCTGTTGTTCTATCCAAGTAGCAAATGCAATTGCTTTTCAAAAAGTTAATTATATAGGTGCAATAGGTCAAAGAAAATTGAGAGCATGGGTCATGTCTAACCAACAGATAGAATGATATGTAAACTTCCTTGCACAAACAAGTCTGACATATAGTACTTTGCTAGCTGAATGGTAGGTTCATTTTCTAAAATTGGTGCTTGATGCTCTTTGCTACATGCTAAAAGTACACATTGTTGTAGCTCGCATTCAAATTACCAGAAAAAAACTAAATCAAGGCTTTAGAAACACATAGACTAATTCACTTGAGAAAGTGTAAACTTAAAGGTAACAAATTCTGCTTTTGTTATTTCATGCAATCTTGACTAAATATCATACTTTAAAAAACTTAAAGAGCAAGCTAGAGACAAGTACATACTACAGATCATGACCTCTACTGAACTCCCAGTGAGGAGCTCACATAGCTTGCCTCAGTCACTAGTCTCACTGTCATAGTTTCTAATGGCGCACACCATGGCAAGACCCAGTTCAATTTCTCCACAAATGGCGCTTTCCTGTAATAAGGTGAACACCATACATGCCCTTTTTCGACGCATTGTGACAGGTCAGATATTTTGAAAACAAAACCCTAGCTTTTAGCATTCAAGCATTCAGCCACAGCAATTTTTCTTCCTTTTCCAGCCCATTTTCCTTTCTGCTTCATTCCTCTTTCTCTTTTCATTGTTTTGCCATATTTTCAGTTTTCTTATTCTTATTCTTTTCTTTTCCTTTCTTTTCCAGCATTCCTGGTTTTCTCTCTATTTTCTGTTTTCTTGTCTTTCTCTATGAGCTGCTGAAATATCTGTCAGTGGTTTTAATTATTTTTTGCAGAAACCACTATTGAAATTAATATTCAGTTATTGACATTTGCTTAAAATACTGGAATTATTGCTGAAATAGGTAAGATTATTGCTAAAATATTCCTGAATATGCAAAAATATTGCTAAATTTGCTGAAATTGCTTAAATTAGTGTAATTATTGCTGAAATTTCTGAGTTTGATTTGCTTAATTGTTAAAAATTCAGTTTCATAAATTGTTGAATTTGAACTTCAATGATAATTTTGTTGCAAGCTACTAAGGTTGTAGATATATAATTTATTTCTGCAATTATGTGCCAGACTTTGATAAGGCATGCCCATACTCCATGGCTCCAAGGCATATTTGCACCATATGTGTCTTGAGCCTTTAACAAGGTCACTCTTGAACATTGTGTAGAGCCAGACAAAGCCTTCAGTCATAATTTTCAAGGCCAAAGGCAACAAAATGAACTTCAGATGCAGTATATGACAATGGAACAGTGCAATATCAAATCAAAGACACACAATGCCTTCATTTCTAAATTTCATTGCCAAAGGAAACAAGTTAAACTTTGAATTCAATAAATCTTAAGTGAATGAACAATGACAACATATTAAACTTTGAGATGCACTAGATTGTAAGACAATGGAATAGCAAATATTAAATCAAAAAGATTCCAGAGACCTAAAATAATTGCTTGCAAAATTAAAACAAAGTACAATCAACATTATAGAAAAAGCATTTGATTCAAATAAAAAGAGAACCAAACAATAAAAGAATTACCTGGACCATCTCAGGAGGCCCCTCATCCTTAGAAAGCACCCACTTAGCCAGGTATATAGACACCACAAAACTGATTATGCAAACTGAGTATACAAACACAATAATTGGCGAGGTACTCGCACCAATATAAAAAAGAGCTCCAAGTCCAAAGAGCAGAAGCACCAAAAGAACACGAACATTTATTCTCATGAATAAGCGAAAGATCTGCAGAAAGCATTCGGCAGTCAATACTTGCAAAAAATGAGAAAAGTACACACAGCACAAGTTAAGATGACAGCGAACACTGTGAGAAACAGTCCGTACTTGCAAAAATTGAGAAAGATACGCACAACACAAGTTCAGATGACAGAAAACACTGAGAAAAAGAAAGCATAAGGAAGAAAGGGAGGAAAAAAGCAGATTCACAATTCTTCAAATTCAAAAATATTACCCCATATCAGCATAGAGTAGGATATTTTGTGATTCGCAATGTGTAGGAAAGAAAGCCAAGATCAAATATCATAAATACTCTTTTGAAACAGATTGCCCAAGGCATACATACAGTTTTTTTTTTTTTTAAGCTCATTCATCATCCCTCAAGTACTATACTCATTTATTTTCAGTAAAAGTGTGAGTGAAAAAATGTCTTGTTTTCATCAGCATCGAACTCTATGTGTTTTCTTAAGTTTCTTTGATTCATCTTCTTCAGATTTGGGAAATGGCGGCCCTCGCACAAAATGATGTAACATTCAACGTGAGACTAGAAAAGATATCTTCCAATCACAAACACAATGAGCAGTGCAAAAATTTACAATCTTCTGGCTACAGCATGGGCTTATGAAGCATGCAATTTAAACTAGAATAATGGATTATGAACCTTTGCATCCCAAATTTTTTGATAGTCATAAGCATACTTTCAGGATGCAAGATATTACTTCTCCAAAATTTCATTAGCTTCCATGTGGGTGTTAAAACCTTAAATCAAAAGGCGAAGAACATGCAATTGAGCAGAGAACTAGAAATGTTTTCTCAACAGGGGTTCAAATTGAGTGAATTAGAGTATGGCTAAATTAACTGCAAGATGAAATGTGCTGCTCAGAAAATACTTTAGTACAATAGAAGCACATACCAAAGGTGAGTAAGGTTTACTTCGCATGTTAGGGAATGTCCTTGGCCTTTCCTGATAAGACCCCAAGTTCCCACCCTCCATATCATCATCCATTGCAACAGCTTGGAAGGAGTTTACCCGACGTGCCACGGGGAAAGGGTTAAACTCGCCACTATGGGGCAAGTCACCCCCTGAACCTGGTCGCTGTATTTTGGATTTTATTTTTCTGGCCTTGAAAATTAGAAATCAGGCTGGTAAATTTCGTAATCAACAAATGTTGCGCCGTTCTCTTTCTCCGCCAGTTCACCGTGGCTCCAAATGCTTCAGGACCAAAAAAATTTCCCTGAAACGCATTCCATATGAACATCAGTTTTCAACATAGCCAACATGAATTGTCAACAAGACCTACACAGATAAAGAAGGATAGCACCAGCAAATCAACTCAGCAAAAATTAAGCAAAAGATGGTCCCAATGCACAATCTTCAAATACCAAAACTAAAAGGAAAAATTCTGCCCGAAATGGTAAATGCTTGCTATAGTCTATACTAAATCAACTGAATAGAAACATGCATAGATATGAAAATATAATGTACACAAATTCTAGGATCGCGCCATCAGAATCACCACAAATTTCCAAGCACGAATATATTTATGCACCGAGAAAAATCTATAGATCCCCGGGTGCACGGAGTTTTAATCGATGATTTATATGCGAATTAACTAAACTGATAAACAATCGAAAAATAAAGAAAAGAGATCGGAAGAATTACAAATAATTCGTGATTCGGCTGGTTAGGGTTTTACAGATTGGGGATATGAGAGCAATTGGTTAAGGGAGTCCACGGCGGAATCTCTATAATTTCGGCCGTAGAGCGGTGGTTTTGTGGGTGCTGGGTTTACCACTTCCTCTTCGATCCACCATGCACTACCTGTCACGACTAATGCATTATCCAATCACGAGCTGCCACGTCAATTCCCATGTGCCAGGTCATTCGTTCTATTTGGTTGGTCAGTGTAAGTAAAGAGCTGTTTTATACTTTTATTTCACTATTTGGCATTCTTATCAACATGTTAATTAAAAAAGAAAGAAAATAAAATTACTAAAAAGATTCTTCATCACACTTTGCTTTTGTTAATCTCTGATCCAGCTATCGTTGCATGCGAGCATAAAATATTTTTGTGTAATATATATTATTTATGTATATCTTATATTTATTATACTAAAAATATGCATGCATTAAATAATTTATATTTATAATTTGCATAATTATGAAAATAACAGCCATATAAAATAAATATTTCATAGTTCATTACTAGATTAAAGAGAAAAAACTCAAAATCTATCAAAATATTGAGTTGATCTTATGATAATGGAAGTTTTGGAAAACATGATAATTATTGAATTATATAGTACAATTGTAACATGATTTTATTGAATGTGTGAGGTAAGTGAAAGAGGTAAATTTAGTATATTTGAAATTTGGTATCATAACTAGCTACAAGTATATGAATTTTCAATTTCATACTTAATATTATATTTTTATTTTTATTTTATAAAATATTAAAGGGTAATTTTGTAAAATGCAAATAATAACTTTCACTGTGGGCACAAAGTGGGTTTTCTTTTTTATAATAGTGATGAGGGTGTAGCAGTTTATAGGTTAGTTGGGCCAACGTCCAATCAATCGACCAGATAAGAGGTCGAGAAAAGACCCTGAAGATAAAATGGGTTGAGTCCTACAATCAATAGCAAACATCAAGCTTGTCGAGAGGCTCTCGGCTACGACACTCCGACGCTCAAGTCAGTATGTTATGAACTAGAATGTAGAACAACAAAGTGAGGGCTTTGAATAATAATTACCATACCTTGTTGAAGGCTAGCAATAGGTTGTTTATAGCCTTCATGGGGAGGTTAATATGCCTATGATGCCTTTGTTACACAGAAAGGGCATTTGCCCTTGCATAAGGATCTTTAAGTCTTCTACAATTTTTGTGCTATTCCAAGTGGCGCTTCCTCCCGTCCCTTGGATTTACGCATCCTTAGTGTAAGTTTATCCTGATCTTAGATACCCTATCACATAAGATCCTATGACTTAAAAGATTTAAGATCATGATCATGTAAGACTTATTCCATAATTACTACCTAATGCATGACCAAGTCCTGTAGTCTTGTGTGATCTAAGGGCTTTAACCAAATGTCAGTGAAGTAATAATGAGTATAAGATGAAGTTGACCATTTAATAAATATCATTCAATCAAGATTGTTTTACAAAGAAATAGTTTACAAGAGTAATCTAATTAGCTTACGGGGTACTATTCCAACAAGGAACACTCTCTTCAGCCTGAGGAAGGTCGGGATAATCAACAAGCTTCTTAGTCTCAGTCGTGCCCGATCCTTGGGCCGGATTTAGTAGCCCAGATACTCCAGTTACTTTACGGCCTTCTCGAAGGCCTCTTTCGTGTCATTGATGGAGAAGACGACGCTAGCATCTTAGAATGTCGAGCACAACATAAATTGTTGCATAACTTCTCGTCAGATGAGTGGCACATCCTAAAGAACTCAGTCTGAGCATAATTCATAGCTATGTAGCGCCCATGCGATCGACCAGAGTCGTAGCTAGCCTAGGCATCTAACCTAGCCTTCAACAACAGCTCGTCCATCCTACTTTTCTCAGCCGCTGCAGCCAAGAGCTGCCCATCCTTTATCTTAAGCTGAGTCGCCAATTCCTCGATCCTGAACTGGCCGGAATCGAGCTAAGTTTTCATTACTTCCATGTCGCTTTGCTCTTTCTGGAGCTCATCTCGATCATCCAGGGCTAGCTCAACCCTGCAATAGAAGTGATAGCCCAGTTGGCTGAGCTGCAGTAGAAACGACCTCAGTCGACATATAAATGAAATAATAAAAGCGAGCAGCATATCCTCAAAGAGGGAATAAAACTCGACCAGAAACTTACCATATTAGAATGGGAGGCCAAGGCTTTCAGCGCCCCCGACTAGGACAACTCCATTATCTTCACCTGGTCGAACTTAAAGAGCTCGGCCATCATCACTTTCATTGGCACTGATTCGGTTGACCCTGCGGACATCATCAACCAAGAGTTGTGTACTACCAATTAGGTTTCAAACCTAGTCGAGGGCAGATTCGCTAGTAGGAACAGCTCATTGTTAGGTCAACATGCAAAGAGATTGAAACCCGTCAATTTAGTTTGGGCCCCTACTTTTCCTTTCCCTTTGTTGGTGGCGGTTCTCTTTGGTGCGGGTTCTAACTATTCGACCACTGGCTTGAAGGTTGGTAAGCCACTAGGATCTAATTATAAAACTTCAAAAGTTCAAAAATAACTAGTGCTTACAGCCTACCAAGGATCTAATCATGCTAGGAATTTAGATTTAGTTGGAGAATTACCTCAAAAAGCAAATTTCTAAGCTTGAGAACACTTCACCAATCCAGAATCTGGCAGGCTTTGGCATAGCAGATGAACAACACTTTCGCCTCAGTTAAAATGATCCAAAAATCACAAAAAAAATTATGGAACCTATCAACTCCTTGAGGAAAGTTCTGTAAAAAATTTAGAACAAAACTCGATTTGGATAGCTTGGAAAAAAATCGGCAATTAACTGCTTTGTTCTAGTGGATCTCCAAAGCTAGCAAATCAAATGCTTTGCCTCTATTGATATGATCCACACACCAATCAATCCTCCTTATTCCACTTACTTTTAGCTGGAGAAAGCAAGTGGAATCACATTGGTGAAGGCCGATTTTTGAGGTAGGAGAAGAAAGACAAAGCAAAGCTTTAACACATGATGCAATGCTTGAAGGAGGTTTTGGAGGGAATTGAAAAGAATCTAGTTATTCACACCTTTTGTGTTATGGTCGATTCCTCTCTCATATATATCTATATATAGATGTTGGATGGTGTGGTGCCAAGGTGGCATCACACCTTCCATGAGGGGGGGCACCCAAGTGGGGTGCCAAGGTGGCAAATTTGAATTCAAATCTCATTTGAATTTCACATGCATTTTAATTACATTTCAAATCTAATTTCAAGTTAATTAAAATGCTAATTCAAATGAACATTTCCCTCCAAAATGTATTCTTCTCTTTAATTAAATTAAATAATTTAATTTAATTAATTAAACTTTGACTTAACACTTAAGTCAATTAAGCTTAACTCTTAAGCTCACTCTTGTTAATTTAACTCCTTAAATTAACTTGACCAATTGATGTCACTTGGCACCAAATAATTAACTCCTTAATTATTGGTCTAATTTAAATCCTTAAATTAGTTGATTAATTTAATACTTAAATTAATCAAGCAAAAATTTGACCTTCAAATTGGCACCTCAAAAATCGATCACCTTGGAGTGATTCTCTTAACTCTTAGAAAATTGCTCCAATAACTAGGAAGTTAATTAACTTTTGTGTGTGAACCAATAGGTTCTATCATTCATTGGACATGGGCTCACAACTCCTTGTGACTTTTGAATATCATATATATTCATTTTAGTTTAAAACAACTTTTAAACTAATTGACTTAATTCAATTAATCTCATCAATTGAAGAGTACCCAATCTCTATGGTTGATGTCCAACCTCAAGACCGTGGAGCCCAACTAATTGGCCGAAATGAATGCTTTTGGAGAACCATTATAACTCTACGCGTACCATGTAAATACGGTCCTTCCACCTCTTATCTCATGAAAGAGGCCTAGGCCAAGATATTTGTCGGCTCCCTAATACCCTCAATACTATGTCGCTATTCCTAATGTTTGATTCCTTTGTATGACATCACCTTTGGAAAACTCATTTTCCAAATTGTCATACCACCTTGCGCAAGGATTTCTTAGAATATATTATTATAGAATACATAGGAGATGTACTTACCTTTGAAAAAAGCAAGGAGTCAGATTCCATCTTGGATCTCACAAACCTCCATGCCAAGTAGTTCATACCTAACCTCAACCCAAAAGACCTGCTAAGTGGTCAAGGAAGAGTCAAAGTATGAGAATCAGACACAAGGTTACCATAGATCCTCAGGTCAAAGTACTAATAATATGCACTAGCATAAGCTAGAGAATTCGCCACTATTGATTTGCCACTATGGCTATCTAGTGGATTCTACGATAGGTCTTTAGTACTTTGTTCTCTAACAAGCACCCACCAACGTGCACCCATATCTCATATGGTTGCTCATGGAACGGAGCAATATCCAACTCTTGGATTTATGCATCATTAGTGCAAGTCTATCCAGATCTTAGATGCGCCATCTTGTAAGATCCTATGACTTGGAAGATTTAAGATCACGATTGTGTACGACTTATTCCATGGTCACCAAACCAAGTCCCATAGTTATGAGTGATCTAAAGGCTTCATTCAAATGTGAGTGAAGTAATAGAGCGCATGAGATGAAGATGGACATATAAAAAATATCATTCAATCAATATTATTTTTACAAGGAAATAGCTTTACAAGGCCAATCCTATTGGTCTGTTGGGCACTATTCCAACAATATCCCGCTTGCCCTAAATCCAATGCGCCATGGCCTTGAGACCTATCTTCTCAAGATGTCTTTTAAAGACCTTTTGCGTCAGGGGTTTAGACAGTGGTTCTGCTAAATTCTCTTATGAGGCAACTTTTTGCACTCAATTGTCGCCTCTATCAATTTAATATCATATATCAAATGATAACACATTTACTCTGTTTGGATCACTGATGAGATCTTGGTTCAAGTCCTAAGTTGTCTTCCAAAGATAACCGTACGCTCATGCACTCTAGGCACTACATCCAACTATTGGATGGAGTTTTTATCTAAACACCTTCTTTTGTAGTTTCCAAAACCATAAATTATTTCACCTCAGTGGCTGTTTTGGCTATGGTGTTTTGTTGGAACTTTTCCAACTCACCATGTCGCCATTAAGGTAAAATATAAATCCAGAAATGGATTTTAGGTTATCTATATTGGATTGGAAACATGAATTCAAAAACCCCTTGAGTTTCAAATCTCCATCGTTGTGTACTAAAAACAAATCCTTAGTCCTTTTCAAGTACTTAAGGATTACTTTAACGGCTATCCAGTAACTCTCACCACTATTGGATTGGAACCTACTTGTAACACTCAGCGAATGTGCCACATCCGGTCTTGCACATTAAACTATATATATTATGCTACTAATAGCAGAGGCATAAGGTATGTGGGACATCATCTATCTCTCGTTTTTAGTCTTGGGGGGCCATAGACTTGGATAGACGAATGCTATGTCCCAACATTTTCTTTAGTATTTTGTCAATGTACAGGATTTCGGATAGCCTTAGCATCATCTTAGATCTATTTCTATAGATACGTATTTTCAATACGTAAGATGCTTCTCCCAAATTCTTCATGGAGAATTGTGTAAATAACCACGCTTTAGTACTCTATAACATTCCTACCTTTTCCCAATGAGAAGGATATCATCTATATAAAGCACAATAAACTGTATCAAACTCCCACTAGCCTTCTTGTACACACATGGTTCATACACATTTTTGACAAAATCAAATGATTTGACCGTTTTGTCAAAACATATGTTCCAACTTAGGGATGTTTATTTGAGTCCATAAATGGATATCTAGAGTTTGCAAACCTTTTGCTCACTCCTCTTGGATGTAAAACCTTGTTGTTGCTCCATATAGATTTCTTCTTTAATGTCTCCATTGAGGAAAGCAGTTTTCACATCCATTTGCCATATCTCATAGTCATAATATGCAGTTATGGCAAGTATAATCCGAATAGACTTAGGCATTGTGATCGGTGAAAAGGTTTCCTCGAAATCGATACCAAGTCTTTCAGTGTAACCTTTAGCCACTAGTCGTGCCTTAAAAGTAGCTACTTTTCCATCAACTTCTAGCTTTTACCTATAGATCCACTTGCAACCAATGAGAACTATTCCCTTAGGTGGATCTACTAAAGTCCATACTTTGTTGGAGTACATGGAATCCATTTTAGATCTCATGGCTTCAAGCCAACATCCCAAATCTATGTCAACATAGCTTCCTCATAGGTTTTTAGATCACTATCCGATTGACCCATCTCATGAAGGAATTCGAACTTTTCGGGTTACTTCTTGATTTGATCTAACCTTCTCAGAGGTTGTGTGTAAGGTTCTTTGATATTTATTTGTTTCTACCACTTGTGGGATTTTTTGATCATCTTGAACTTCACCAAGTTTAACAACAACGTCTTTATCTATCTTGTAGAAATTTCTTTTCCAAAAAGGTAGCGTTCCTCGAAACAAACACCTTTTGTTTTGAGGGATTATAGAAGTAATAAATCATAAGCTCTCTTAGATATCCTATAAACTTTCCCAATGTGGATCTACTATCCAACTTGTCTCCCACTAACTATCTCACGTAGGCGGGAGAACCCCCAAACTCTTTTAGTAATGATAAGAGGGTACTTTGCCATACCACATCTCATGCAGCGTCTTTGGCATAAATTTTTGAAGCTACTACACTTAGTAACTTCGCCATCGTCTTTGAGGCTTATACCTAAAAGGATATAGGCACATTGAAGAAGCGTACCATGTCAATAAGGTACGATTTCTATTCTTGGCAACTCCATTGTGATGGGGTGTGCCGGGTGGAATCCATTGTGAGATAATCTCATTCTCTTTTAGATAATCCAAGAATTTGGTCTTAAGTATTCTCCCCTTGATCCGATCGAAGAGCTTTAATGCTAAGGCCCAATTGCTTTTCCACTTCATTCCTATGCACTTTGAACTTTTTAAAGGATTCAGACTTGTACTTCATAATATACACATGTCCAAACCGACTATAATCATCGGTGAAGGTAATGAAGTTGGAATAGCCTCCTCTCCCACTAATTCTTAGTTGTCTACAAACATCCATATGTCAAATCTAAATGACTTGTGGAACGCTCTGTTTGTCCTATAAAATGAGCCTTGGTCATTTTTCCCTTTAAACAAGATTCACAAGTAAGAAGATCCTCAATGCCACTAACATTTAGTACTTTGAGAGATTCTAACTTGTTCATCCTATTTTTAGAGATATGTCCAAATCATGCATGTCATTACATGGCATTTTCTTGGGTATCTAATACTCTTACTTTGTTGAAAGTGCATTAGTAATGGTTGAGAATCCAATATGTATAATCCTTTGTTAAGTGCACCATAAGCAAATAACGAACCTATTCTTTAATGCCTTAAATCTCCCATTTGATATAGAAGGATCAAATCCTTCGCTATCCAAAACAGAAACTGAAATAATGTTCTCAACAATATATGGCACACAATAGAAAGGGTTCAATACAGTTATGGAGTTCCTTAAGTCCAACTTATTATGTGCCTTCGGCTTTGGTCACAACTCTTGCTCCTTAGCTAAGGTGGTGGATCATATCCACATCACTTGGTATTATTCTTCTTTCTTATTCTTTGTAATAACTTACAAAGATAAGAACTACATGCGATATCATATATCCATAAGGAAGAATTTATCCTTAAATGCACTTCAATAAAGTACATGCCCTTCCATATTCCTTGCAAAATCGCTTCCAATTGCCTATCTAGCCAAAGTAGAAATAAATAATATCGACTATTTCCTCTATAATCTTCTTGACTCCTCCGAATGCCTTTAATAGTTGTTTTCCCTTGGAGGAAGAACTTTTCTTCTTTTTACCTCCCACTCTAGGACCACTAGGGCCCATAGACTTGGAGGAGGAAACAAGTGTCAAAATTTTGCCCTTATCATGGTAGTCTCCTTCTAGATCAACGCTTTGATCAATAAAACTCAGCGAGGATGTGAGGATCAAATCCTTATAGAGATCATTGTCCATCACCATGTCCAAGTAGAAAAAGCTTATCCAAGCCTAATCATCTTTAGACCGTAGTTGATGACACATAACTTCAACATCCATCCTAGCTTGAAAAATCTCCTTTGACAATATGAACTTCCCATTCCTTGTTTACTTTACAACTCTTATAAATTTTAACCAAGGTACTATTCATGTGTCTTTGAGACTTTTAAAGTTTGTAGATGCCATGAGACTATGTGATAGGGCAATCCTAAAGCTAATTCATGAACGTTTCACGTGTCTGTTGATCTATTTTAATCCCCATGTGATTAGGAGCATCTTGATATGGGACATATATCCGCTTCTAAGAATCTAGAATGATTTGTGAGGTTAAGTCAATCGTGGAAGTATTGCCCGGTTGGTTTATTGGTTTCCATAATAATGTTGAGTGGACCATTAAACCATTCTTGAGATTTCACAAATTCTCAAAGGTAAAAAAGAGAATAAGCATGTGATTGAATTTGATATTAAAAACATGTTTACGGTCTTTCAAGCATGTTTTCCTCCCATTATTTTATCAAACTCTTCACCCCTTAGAAGAATTCGGGAAATCATATTTCCTAATAAAAATAAAGATCTCAAGGACTTGCAAGTGGACCCCCTTGTACGAATGCCATCCACAAGCAATCGAAGGGTAAGCAACTTTTGCTAATTACATCTCATGCAACTCTTGATATATTTTGCCTCACTTTTCACATAGACCCACATATATGCGTGCCATCCATGGTACTAAGTGTTAAGTCATACCTACCAATCAATCTTTGACTCAAGATGGGTACCACATCATTCCACGTATACGAGTGCTAATGTGTGGGCGTTCCTAAGTCAAAGTGCATCTTATGCTAAGTGCATGCTCATAACTTTCCTCCTAAGTATGACCCTTGTGTACGAGTGCCATCACACAAAGTTGGTAGCATCATCATGGCATACACTATTGGGAGAAGGCTTGGATTAATTAAAACTCCTTTAATTTGTATCCATTTCGACTTAATATTTGAAAAGCACTTAGACATTCTAAGTGAAGGGTTTTTACTTGCAAAGATTTCATCATTTTATCTTATTATTTAGGTTTTCTATATCCTAACCATGCATCACATACATCAGTAGGATATGGAAAGCATAAATAAGTAAATGCGCCTAGCATGCTCCTAGGGTGAGATGACCATGAGCCTAACCAAGTGGTGCACTTAAAGCCATAGGTGCACCACCTAGTTGATTTTAGGTGGGTTGATTAAATCTAGCTATTACATGAGTGTATCCCATACATTCATGGGTCTTCACAAGTCTCCATGCCTCCAAGGCCTCTTTTGCTCCATGTAACTTTTACATGAGAAAGAAGTCATCACTCCTAGTGATTCTACTCTCATAACATTTACAAGGTAGAAATTAAGAGGCATATAAGCCCCAATTTAATACAACCCATTTCAATAACTTGAAACAAATAAAATCAATATTAAAGGCTCATGATCATCCCCATTCATTCATCATCCACTCAACAAGTAAATGAATGATAAACAAATCTAAAATTAACAATTAATTTCATCAATTAAATGTTAATCAAATTAACAAATAATTGGCCATGCATGACACTTATGCAACTTCATGGAGATAAACTTTAACAACGGTTTAGGAGCTTGAAAAAAATGTTGAACATTTTATTAAGAACTTGCAAAAAATGTGTATTTATTTTGTGTGAAGTAAAATGCTTTTAGCTACTAAAGAAACACAAAAAAATTGATCAAAACCCATCCAACCTGAAACTAGGCACTGCTGCCCCAGCTCGGCCGCACGGCCTGGCAGCAAAAATGCACGCTGCCTAGCTGGTGCTTGGTCGGGCATGGCAACTTTCCCTATTTTGGGTTTGGACTGAGTTAACTTATTTTTGGTTCAACTTTTGTGCACCAAAAAATTTAGGACACCTCCAAACACTAAAACACACATTATGGATGAACTTTCAAATCTAAAACATCTTTTAAAATCGAAATTTCAAGTGCTTAATCAAGCTTCTAAAAAACTAGTTTAAGTAAGAATCATATTCTTCAAGAATCTCCAAGTAAACTTCAATCAAACTGGATCCAAAATGACCAAAAATATTTTAGCCAATCATAAACATGTTATATGAACATATGATATCAATTAATGCTAAATCAACAATCAACATTAATACCTATGAATTAAAACATACTAATCATATGAATTAACACTTAAAACACATACTAGTATGCTTTCAATTCATCAATCAAGAAGCCACACACAACATCATCCAAATACTCCAACCCATGATATGAATTGAGAATTTGGTGATTTTGATCAATCCATCACATGAATCCACCATCAACAAAAATCCAAATCTAAGCATAATGTAGACTCCGATACCACTTGAAGGTTAGTAAGCCACTAGGATCCAATTATCAAACTTCAAAAACTAAAAAATAACTAGCACGTATAGCCTACAAGGGATCTAATCATGCTAGAAATTTAGATTTAGTTGGAGAATTACCTCGAAAAGCAAATTTTCAAGGTTGAGATGGTGAGCACTTCACCAATCTAGAATCTGGCAGGCTCTGTCATAGCAGACGAACAACTACTTTCGCCTTGGTTAAAATGCTCCAAAAATTACGAAAAAAATTATGGAACCTCTCAACTTGTTGAGGAAAGTTTAATAGAAAATTCAGAGTAAAACTCGATCTAGATCGCTTGGAAAAAAATGGTCAAGGGATTACTCCGTTCCATTGGATCTCCAAAGCTAGCAAATCAAATGCTTTGCCTCTATTGATATGATCTACACACCAATTAATCCTCCATATTCTACTTACTTTTAGCTGGAGAAAGCAAGTGGAAATGTAGTGGTGAAGGCCGATTTTTAAGGTAGGAGAAGAAAAACAAAGCAAAGCTTCAACACACGATGCAATGCTTGAAGGAGGTTTTGGAGGGAATTGTAAAGCATCTAATTCTTCACACCTTTTTGTGTTATGGCCGATTCCTCTCTCATATATATATATATAGATGTTTGATGGCATGATGCCAAGGTGGCATCACACCTTCCATGAGGGGGAGCGCCCAAGTGGGGTGCCAAGGTGGCAAATTTGAATTCAAATCTTATTTGAATTTCATGTGCATTTTAATTACATTTGAAATTTAATTTCAAGTTAATTAAGATGCTAATTCAAATGAACATTTCATTTGAATTATCCCTCCAAAATGTATTCTTCTCTTTAATTAAATTAAACACTTTAATTTAATTAATTAACCTTTGACTTAACACTTAAGTCAATTAAGCTTTACTCTTAAGCTCACTCTTGTTAATTTAACTCCTTAAATTAACTTGACCAATTGATGGTCACTTGGCCCCAAATAATTAACTCCTTAATTATTGGTCTAATTTAACTCCTTAAATTAGTTGACTAATTTAATCCTTAAATTAATTAAACCAAAATTTGACCTTCAAATTGGCACCTCAAAAACCAGTCACCTTGGAGCGATTCTCTAACTCTTAGAAAATTGCTCCAATAACTAGGAGGTTAATTAGCTTTTGTGTATGACCCAATATGTTATACCATTTATTGGACATGGGCTCACAACTCCTTCTGACTTTTGAATATCATATATATATTCGTTTTAGTTTAAAACAACTTTTAAACTAATCGACTCAATTCAATTAATCTCATTAATTGAACAGTACTTAATCTTTATGGTCCATGTCCAACCTCAAGACCGTGGAGCCCAACTAATTGGCCGAAATAAATGTTTTTGGAGAACCATTATAGCTTTATGCGTACCATGCAAATATGGTGCTTCCGCCTCCAATTTCCTAAAAGAGGTCTACGGTAAGATATTTTTCAGCTTCCTATAGGCTCGATACTATATCTCTATTCCCAATGTTCAATTCCTTTGTATGACCTCACTTTTGGAAAACTCCTTTTCTAAATTGTCATACCACCTTGGGCAAGGATTTCTTGGACTACATCATTATAGAATACATAAGAGATGGAGTCAGATTCCATCTTGGATTTCATAAACCTCCATGTCAAGTAGCTCATACCCCACCTCAACCCAAAAGCCCTACTAAGTGGTCAAGGAAGAGTCAAAGCATGAGGACCAGACACAAGGTTACCATGGATCCTCAAGTCAAAGTATTAATAATATGTACTAGCGTAAGTTGGAGAATTCGCCACTACTGACTTGCCACTACGGCTATATAGTGGATTCTCTGGTGGGTCTTTAATGCCTTGTTCTCTAACAAGAACCTATTAATATGCACCCATATCTCATATAGTTGCTCATGGAATTGAGTAATATCCAACTCTTGGATTTATGCATCATTAGTGTAAGTCTGTGTGGATCTTAGATGTCCAGTCTTGTAAGATCTTATGACTTGGAAGATTTAAGATCACAACTGTGTAAGACTTATTCCATGGTCACTGAACCAATCCTATAGTCATGAGTGATCTAAGGGTTTCATCCAAATGTGCGTGAAGTAATAGAGAGCATAAGATGAAGATGGCCATATAAATAATATCATTCAATCAAGATTGCTTTTACAAGGAAATAGCTTTACAAGGCCA
Organism: Jacaranda mimosifolia; assembly: GCA_018894105.1. NCBI lineage: Eukaryota > Viridiplantae > Streptophyta > Magnoliopsida > Lamiales > Bignoniaceae > Jacaranda > Jacaranda mimosifolia. The sequence continues at coordinate 18,986,051 of CM032118.1, read as the reverse complement.
ATCCTGTTAGCTTGTCAAGCACTATTCCAACATGGCCTTTTCTGTAGAGTTAATGTGCTGCTGGTCCCGATAATAGTGGGTTGAGAAGGTTGAGTAGTAGGAATAGGAAATACTGCTTGCAGCGGCAGAGCAGCCTCTTATCGAGCGGACCAAGGGCAAAACTCCTTTACCCTTTACTCCCGTGTCATAGCCTGTTGATGTGTCTAGCTTATTATCTCTTCTTGATCTAGAGAGGAACAAGAAAAATACACATTAGAACTGACCAAAAACTTGAGCAAAGATACTAAAAGACCAATAAATGCATCTACCTAGTTGAGCATCGACAGGCAAGTTTAGCTAAGTAGGCGATAAGCCTGCCAGCACCAAGTTTCTCTCCTCGACATACCATGAGGCCTCCATCTGCCCAAACTCAACAAAATCCCAAATAAAGGTATTGGGCCAGGTCAGGGTTTCATTCCCAGGCATCTCGATGTGACCCCTCATCTAATTCCTAGGTATGTTGAATCCGACCCCATCCAGAGATCGAACGAAGAAGTAACAATTTTCCAAGTCTGACCGAACGAAAAAGAGGGAATCACTAGAAATTTTCAAAGAAGGCGGGCTATGAGATAGTAAAAGTCCCACTCCTCAGTACCGCCCGACTTTCGGGATAGTGGAAGATAAAAAAGGTTGCTAAAATTTGTAGAAGTTGGGGTTGGTTGTGGACATACATAAGAACCATAAAACTATACAGGGTCGAGAAACAGTTTGGCAGTAATTGGGTAATGTAAACTTGAAGGCCTGTGACGAGGTCGATTATTGGCTAGGCGATCAAAAACCTAAGCCTACATCTAAGGGTATCCTTGAAAATCGTGACACAACTATCCTATTATTGGGCCCAGGGGTAATTAACTAAAACTCTTGAGAGATATGATACAACTACTTAACAACCCTAAGATCCCCATCTGTTACCTTAGATATAATCTCACTATAATGGTCGAGGATAAATAGTCGACCACGAGAAACAGGAGGTCAACTTGGCCCAGCCTCACCCCTAGTAGCAATACAACTGTTACTGGAACTACTAGAGGTCGAGCTATCACTAGAAGATTCACTGGACTCGCTAGTCGAGTCACCCCCTCTTCTGGTTGGACCTAGGTCCGATTGAGTTGCCTTACTATCACTCCCCTAGCTGTTGTTGTCACCAAATACACTCAACATGTTTGGCAAAATTAAATGATCGAAATATAATAAAGTAAAACTTACTCTGAGTTTGGAAGACTTACACGATTTGGGAGTTTGAAGTAGAAAGCAGTGCGTAGTAAGCGTAGTAAAACAGATCGATTCAACCTCACGGAATGCTATAAAAGTGAAAATGAGGGTTTCCACCAAGGTTATTCATAGGCCTCAGTGCACGGTAACCCAAACGGCTGTAATTATTATGCAGCCATCACCTGGTACTCTGCGTGACCTAATGTAACAGCCGCATTAAATGCATTACAACCCTAGTCGAACTTTGCAACCAGAATGTTACCAACATATTAAACCTCTCGTCAAGTATATCTAGTTTCTACAAAATTAGCTACTCCTCAACTCCTTCTCGTCGATAACCTCAATCAGGACTTGGGAGTGGGGGGACTCATGACATGGGATAGCCCAACAAGCCCAACCCAATAACTTTTGACCAAATAGAAGATACAATGCGACACGCCCAATTCGTTTGGCCGACCGTGTTATTGACCGAATCCAACCTCACTAGGCCTTGTCCGCTAGGGCGAAGTATCTTTATCCATCCCCATCGACAGTGTATAGTCGACTATGATCGGGGACATTTTGTTCAGCACTTAGCAATAGAGATATTTGGATACAATGGAGCGCCATCTTATCAACCAGAATCTACACAGATAGTTCACAAACATGTATTTATCTCAATTGGGGAGGTCGAGCAGATACGACAGCCCCTCTGCTGCATTGAATACACTGGCAGATGACATGCCTCCATATTAATAGTGCTTGCCACCACCAGTACATATTTTCTATCGCGCTAGCCTAGTGCGTGCCTTCTGTGTACTACCTTGTCCTAGGGTCTAACGTTGCTTTATTCCATGAGTAATCCTATATGAGATATAGATGCATGTTCATAGGTGCTTGTTAGAGAACAAAGCACTAAAGGCCCACCCGGATAATATACTACATAGCCAAAGTGACAAGTCGGTGTGGCAAGTTCCCCAACTTACGCTAGTGCATATAATTAGTCCTTTGACTTGAGGATCCATGGTAACCTTAAGTTTAGGTCCTTATGCTTTGACTCCTCCTTGGTCACTTAGCGAGCCGTTCGGGTGGTGATTGGGCATGATCAATTTAGATATAGAGGTTTTGAGATTCAAGATGGAATCTGACTCCTCGTCTTTGTGAAGAGTGAGTGTATCTCCTATATGTTCTATAATGATTGATTCCAAGAAATTCTTAAGCAATGTGGTATGGCAATTTGGAAAAGGAGTTTTCCAGAGATAAGGTCATAAAAGGAATCAAACATTGAGAATAGAAACATAGTATCGACGCTATTGGGGAGCTAGCAAATATCTTATCCTAGGCCTTTTTCGGGAGATAGGAGACAGAATGACTGTATTTACATGGTACGCATAGAGTTAGAATGGTTTTCCAAGAGCATCCATTTTGACCAATTAGTTGGCTCCATGGGCTTGAGGTTGGACATCGACCATAGAAATTTGGTACTCTTCAATTAATGGAGATTAATTGAATTGAGTCGATTAGTTTAAAGGCGTTTAAACTAAGATAAAAGTCACAAAGAGTTGTGAGCCCATGTCCAATGAATGGTAAAACCTGACGAGTCACACATAAAAGCCAATTGCATTTCTTACTTGATGGAGGAGAAATTTTCTAAGAGTTAGAAATATACTCCTTATGGACTGATTTGAGGTTAGCAAAAATTGAGGTTATTTTTGGCTTGATTAATTTAATTGTTAAATTGATCAACTAATTTAAAAAGTTAAGTTAGACCAATAATTAAGGAGTTAATTATTTGGTGCAACATGACCATCAACTGGTCAAGTTAGCTTAAAGAGTTAAGTTAACTATGACTAGCTAAAATAGTTAAGTTAATTGACTTAAGAGTTCAGTCAAAGATTAATTAATTAAATTAGAATATTTAATTTAATTAATGAGAGAAATCAATTTTGGAGGAAAAATTCAAATGAAAGGTTTATATGGTATGACATTTTAATTAATTTGAAATTACATTCCAAATGAAATTAAAATGCACACAAAATTTAAATTCAAATTTGAATTGCAAGTTGCCAACTTATATGGCCAAGTTGGCGGCCACCTTGAGGAAGATGGCATCACACCATCATCATCTCTATATATAGATATAGAGGGTGAGAAAGGCGGCCAACTCATGCTTATGTGAAGAATTAGATTTTTTCACATTTTTCCTCTAGAATCTTAAGTGTTGCCTCATATGTTGAAACTCAACTTCTTCTCTTCTTCTCTTCTTCTCTTACCTCAAATCAAGCCTTCATCTCTGCAAATCTCCTTTTTGTTTTCTAGCTAACACTAAGGAGATTAGGAACTAGCATTGGTGTGTGGATCATATTGTTAGAGACAAGACATTTGAATTACTTGCTCTTGGAAGATCTACTGTTAGGGCAGTCCACTTGGCAATTTTTTTCTGGCACTTCCCTACCACTTTTTGAGCTAATTTTCTTACAGTAGCTTCATCAAGAGTTGAGAAGGCACTATAATTTTTCCTGAATTTTTGGAGGAGTTTGGATTGGGCAAAAGTTGCTCTAAATTTGCTTTGCTGCTGTTTGACAGTTGCTGGATTAAAGAAGTATTCTTTATCTTTCTTTTGGATTTTTGCTAATCAAGGTAATTCTCCATCCAAATCTAAATTATAAACATGTTTAGATCCTTGTTTTCTTGTGTAGCACTAGTTAATTTTAGCTTTTTGATGTCTTAATTATTCGATCCTAGTGCATCACTTGCCTTCATGTTCCTCCCGAAGAGAATGCTCCTACAAAGGGGCCTGGCGCTGTGCCCCCGGTCGGTGGTACTGCTAATCTTCAAATAAAGCTCCCTAACATGACAGTGAGTTTACCTTCCCAAATGACTTTGTGTTTTGTATCAGGGATGGCAAGGTTGTCGTGGTTGCCTTTTTTCATTTAGTTGGGCGTATATTTCTTGTCGACGAGGTAGGGCTTTCTCAACTAGCTTCCCCAATTTAGCTAACTCCTATTGTAGGACCCGAGCAGAAAGTTGAGGGTTCTATTGCAGTTTGTGCCGTGCCTTTATCCAATAAGCTGGATCAGGCCATCAATGAAGCGGTTGCTTGGGGAGTAGGTGGAGAAAGAGTGGGCTCGAGCTGAGGCAGTAACCACTAGGTTGTTTCTATTTTTGTTTATTTGTTTATTTTTTGTCTTGTTTTTATTTGTTTTTTTCTTTTTTTTTGTGTGTTCACCTTGCGAGGTGCTTTAATGCGATCATTGTTCAACAACGACTTGTGTAATTATGTAGCTTGAAATTTCGATCAATGAAGTGCCAGTTTCTATTTGTCTCCATACTGTTTGTTTACGTTTTACTGATCTGTCTGTTGTCAGTTGGTTGGATCAATGGGACAATTATTTCATGTTCAAACAAGCAGTCAAATAATGCACTTTCCTAAATGAATGAGTTAGGTAACATTTAATTGGTTTAGAACTAAGTCGGGGGTCGGATTTGAAATCGACTTGCACAAGAGTAAAATAATTAATTCAAGTACATTCACATCGAGTTAACTTATTTCAAAATAGGTGTCAAGATATTATTTGTTGTCAACTACTTAGCCATATTCATTCAATTAACTCCAGCTTTAAGCTTAACGTTGTTGTTGTAATGTGTATAAGTTTGAGCGAGTTGGTTTTTGACAATGCGGTCAATTTCTTGTTGTGTTTGGAATAGTCGAGCCTAAACGATCACTTTGTTCGATAAAAGGCCTTGGCTCGTGATTCGGAATCAGTGTTAGGTCAACTGTAGGGTCGATCTTAAATGATTATTGCATTTATTGACTTGGACTAAGAGGCCTTGGTTTTGCGGTTTTGAACCAGCGTGGTTGGCTTTAAACGATCAACTTGTTTAACAGCTCAAGGCTAAAAGCCTTAGTTTGCAGTTTGAAACTAATGCATGTCCAACTACGAGGTTGACTTTAAATGATCAACTCATTTACCAACTTAGGGCTAAATGCCTTAGTTTGTGATTTGAAACCGATGTGTGGCTGACTTTAAATGATCAACTCGTTTACCAACTTAGGGTTGGAAGCCTTAGTTTTATGGCGTGAGTGAGTAACCATTGAAACATAACTAGTTTTTATTGATGTGAAGTGATACTTTAATACCGTCAAGTGGTGACTTTAGTCTCTTTACACAAAAAATGTTTTCAGGTTCACCATGTTCCATGGTCGAGGGAGCTCGTTACCATTTAGGTTTTTGAGTCGATAGGTGTTGTGTTTTGCTACTTTGATCACCGAGTAAGGGCCTTCCCTCTTTGAACCGAGCTTCCTTACATTCTTCGACGATTCGACTTTTTTGAGGATGAGGTTCCCTACTTTGAAGCTTCTCAATCAGATTCTCTTATTGTTATGCTATGCCATCTTCGACCTATATCTTTACATTGTTGTGTATGCTTGCTAACGCAGCTCATCAATTATCTCGAGGTTAAATTCTCTTTTAGAATCATTCCTAATTGGGTTATAGTGGATTACTCTAGTAGTGTGTCATATCAATTCTATCAGAACGACCGCTTCAGATCTATAGACCAGACTGTAAGGGCTATGTCTAGTGGCAATCTGAGGGGTGGTTCTATATACCCAAAGCACCCTAGGGAGGTTGTCTGCCCAGCTCACTCCAATTCCTTCACGTCGAGCTTTGAGATGGTCAAGGATAGTTTTGTTCGTGACTTCAGTTTGCCTATTGGCTTGAGGGTTTCCTACTGAGGTGAAGTGTTGTCGAATCCCTAAGGTTTTGCACTAGTTCCCATGCTTCTATTATGGAACCGTGTCCCATTATCTAATATCAACATTTTGGGCAAACTGAAACGGCAGATAATATTTTTCCACACAAAACTTTTGATGGTCGCGTCGTGATCCTAGGGACTACTTCTGCTTCAACCTACTTCATGAAGTATTCGATCACAACAATTATGAATTTTCTTTGACATGTTGTTGTTGGAAGAGAATCAACTATATCGATCCCTCACTAGTCGAATGGCAATGTGATCTAGACAGGTACTAACGTTGATGTAGATGGTGGGGTATGTTCAAGTGGACTTGGCAGGATGAGCATCTTTTGGCGAAGTCAACGGCGTCCTTGAGCAAAGTTTGTCAAAAGTACCCTTGTCTGATAATTTTGTGGGCTAAAGATTGTTCTCTAGAATGGTTGCCAAAAATGTCTGAATGGACTTCATGTAAGACCTCGCGAGCTTGTCCCAGCGTCAAACATCTCGTTAGTGGTTCGAAAATCAATCTTCTGTAAAGCTAATCGTGTTCATCGAGGGCGAACTTGGCTGCTTGGCCTCTGAGTCTGCGGGTATGGCCTTTATCCTTGGGAACTTTCCCTTCCCCCCAAATATGCTTTTATTTTGTCCTGCCAGGATGGAGGTGCTTCTCCGATCTGCCCTACCAAATTCTAGTTGAAAAATCTTATGGTGGGTTTATTGGCAACCAAAAATGTGATGGTTCTATCTCTGGCCCCCTTCGTTGCGGTAGCAAATTTCAACAGTGCATCGACTCGTTCGTTCTCTGATCAAGGAACTTGGCTAAGGGTGAATTTCCCGAACTACTGCTGTAACCTTTTGACCTTAGAAAATACTTGCTCATTATAATCTTCTTAGCCTCAAAGTTTTTTTTGACTTGTTTTGCAACCAACTGGGAATCAGTGATAGTTGCTAGCTACTCAACTCCTATATCTACCGCTATCCTCATGCCAAGAAGGAGGGCCTCGTATTCTGCTTCACTGTTTGTAATAAAATAGTCCAGTTTAATTGCGAAGTTGTATTCCTCGGCTTGTGGAGAGCATAGGGAGATGCCAATTCCACTTCCCGAGGAAGTTGCTGAACCATCCACATGCAAAGTTCACATTAGGGAATCCTAATCAAGTTGGTTGGGGAAGTTAAGCCTTTCGGCAATAAAGTCTGCTAACACTTGGGCTTTTATGGCAGTTCGGGGCTGAAAAGTAATGTCAAACTCCCTTAACTTGATGGCCCACTTTGTCAATCTTCCCAACATGTTGTGTTTCAATAGCATTTATTTCAGCAGGTGATTTATTAGGATGACAATGAAGTGAGATTGGAAGTAAGGCCTCAATTTCCTGGTTGTAGTGACGAAAGTGAGAGCAAATTTTTTGATCTCCAAATAGTTGTGCTCTAGGCCCTTCAATGCTTTGCTGCTATAGTAGACAGGTCGATGGGTGCCATTTCTGGTAGAGACCAAAATTGAACTGATCGTTGTCGAGGAGATAACTAAATAAATGTGCAAAACTTCTCCAACCTCAGGTTTGGCTAACATTGGGGGTGCTGAAAGGTATTGCTTCAATTCGACTAGAGCTTGGTCGCATTGTTCTATCTATTGGAAGCCTAATTTTCTCCTATTTCTAAGGATTTTGAAGAATGGTAAGCTTTTGTCGGCTAGTTCGGCAATGAATCGTCCTAGCGCTATGATTCTTCTAACCAGACGCTAAACGTCCTTAACTGTTCAAAGAGATATGATGTCCAAAATAGCCTGGATGTTTTCTAGGGTTGCCTTAATGCCGCCCAAAAACTTGCCTCCCCTTACCTCGAACGTGCACTTGTTAGGGTTGAGTTTCATGCCAAATGCTCATATTATTGAGAATGTATGGCTAAGGTCGATTAAGTGGTTTTTTTTTCTATTTTGATGATCATGTTGTCAACATAGACCTCCATAGTCTTATCAATATTGTTTTTAAACATAAAGCTTACGAGTCTCTGGTAGGTTGCACCTGCATTATTGAGTCCGAAAGTTATGATGAGAAAATAATACACCTCATTGGGGACGACAAAAGAGGTCTTATCCTTGTCCTCGGGTGCCATGAAAATTTGGTAATAACCTTGAAATGCATCCATCATACTCAAAAGATCACAACCAACAGTAGAATCTATTAATAAATCTATACAAGGCAGGGGTAAGGATCTTTAGGGTAAGCTTTATTCAAATTAGTAAAATCGTTACACATCCACTATTTCCCCTCAGTTTTAGGGACAAGGACTACATTAAAAAGCCAACCTGGGTATTGAATTTCTACAATGTATCCAGCCTCTAAAAGTTTGTTAACCTCTTCTTCAATGATTTGGCATCTCTCAGCGTTGAAGGTTTTGATCTTCTGCTTCACTAGTTTGAACGAGGGGTCCACGCTCAGACGGTGGACGATGATACTGAGGTTGATCCCTTGTAGGTCATAAGCCTTCCAAGCAAAAACATCAACATTCCTACTGAGAAAATTAACCATGAGACACTCGATGTTGTTAGCCAGGTCAATCCCAATTTTAGGGTCTTGTTGAGGTTCTCTGGCTCTAGCTCGATGGTCTTGAACTCTCCGACAGGCTCGACCCTGGTATTTTCTAGCTTCCACTTCCTATTCTGCTATCTCTCCTCGAGTTTTGTTGCTGGGATGTCCCCCAAGGGTTTCAATTTTGGTAGAGCCTTCTGTTTATTTGTCTCGGCTGAAATTGTGTAACAACACCAAGCTTTCTTCATATTGCAGAGAATTTCACTGATTCCAGCGACTGTTGGAAACTTGACCTTTATATGATAGGTCGAGACAATGGCTCAAAAATCATTCAGTGCTGGTTGTCCAATGATGGCATTGTAAGCAAAGGGTGTATCGACGACCAGGTAGTTAACTATGAGCATTCTTTGTTGAGGGGCCTTACCAATTGATGTGGACAAGTTTATGAAGCCTTCAGGGATGATCTCCAACCCTTCGAATCTGATGAGTGGGGTGGCATGGGTTCAAATTTCAATTTTCCCATGTTCATTCTTTTCAAGATCGATAAGAAAATAATGTTTGTAGAGCTGCCGCTGTTGACCAACACCTTCCTAACTTCAAAGTTAGCTATTTTGACAAACACCACCAAGGGGCAATCCAACTTGTTGTCAGCCCCCTGATTCTTGATATGGGAGAGGTCTGCATTAGAAAAAAGAAATTGGCTCCGCACTAGTTGAGAGCTGAAAAATTATTTCGATTAGGGTGGATTTGGTCAATTTCAGCCTCATTTAGTTCTGCCTTCTCATAGTCCCTTCCAGTCAGGCCTCCAGCAATGGTGTCAATTACTCCCTTGATAGGTGGGTGGGGATAATGGGCATGTTTCTTTCCCTTATCCTCCTTCCTCGAGTTAGCCGACCTTTCTCTACGGGGAGTCTGGTCGGTTGCGCTTGTTTCCTGCCTGGCCTTTTCATCGACAAATTTTTTCAAGTGTCTTTGTTGAATGAGCCTTTCAATCTCATCATGAAGATTGAAACAGTCCTATGTGTCATGGCCTTTCTACCTGTAGAAGTGATAATACTTCTTTGATCTCTTCATTGCTTTTGTCTCGGTCAACTTCTTAGGCTTTTTGAGGAGGTTGTCATGCTGAATAGCGAACAACACCTCCTTTCTTACAGTGTTGATGGAAGCATAGTTGTGGAAATGCTTAATCGGAGATCGATGATAATCTTTATGCTATTTGTTATCTTTCTCTTTTCCCTTCTTGTCGCTATCAGGGTTGCCATATTTCAATTTGTTCATGTCCTCTTGCATCATGTACCTCTCCGCGAGGTCGAGAAACTCTTCCATCATCCTAGGTCGCTCCTTGACCAGGGCATTAGTGTATTCCTTATGGTGAAAGCCCAAGAAGAGCATATCGATTAGAAACTCAATGCGAGGATTGTCCATCTTCGAAACTTTTGTGTTGAATTGGGTCAAAAAGTCATGAAGGGACTCCCCCTCATTTTGTTTAACAGTGTGCAAGTGGGCATGGGGGAACTTCGCCTTCCTCCGACTAGCAAACTGGTGGAGGAATTTGTCGCATAAATGGTCATACGAGTAGATTGACGCAGGTTCCAATTTTACAAACCAATCTAGCATAATTTCTTGGAACGTGGTGACCAACATCTTGGTGTGGATGTATTCATTATGCCCATGAAGCTGCATCATGTGCTCAAACTATAGCAGATGCTCGTTTGGGTCTGACAAGCCATTATACCTTAGTAGTCCTATAGCTACCTTAGCATCGACTGCAATGCGCTCGTTGATTATCTTTTGCACGAATGGTGACTCCCGCTCTCGATGGAGCCAGGGAGCACCATCGTAATGGGGATTCCTCTTAGTGTTCCTCCTTGAAATCTCTTCCAAATGATTGTTCAACTGTTGGACTTGGAATGACACCTCTTCCCATTCGTCTCGATCAGCCTGCGACAAATTCCTATTCGTTTGAGGTCTTAGTCGCTCAACCTTATCATGTTGTGGGGCTCGAAAGGGTTGAGTGAGATAATCTACTGAGTCAGCCACTTTTTCTCAAGGATTGGGCCGAGTTTCTTCCATTGGGGAGTGGCGCTAGCAACTGGACCAAGCTGATTGTTGTGTTTGTTGAGGGCAGCTGACATCTCTTACTTATTAGCTGCACGAGCTGAGGCATGGTCAGGTGACCACTTGTTCCTACTGGGAGCTAGGCCCCGCCACATCTGGTTCTTGCTGGGGTCGAGGAGGAGGGGTAGGGATTTCCTATTCTCCTCTTTTTCAAAAACGACTCGCCTAGTGTTAACCATTTTTTCTTAGTTGCAGACTCAAGTTTTCCATAGACAACGCCAAATGATGAGGGTGTAAACAGTTTATGGGTTAGTTAGGCTAAAGTCCAATTCAAACGACCAAATAAGAGGTCGAGAAAAGGCCCTAAAGATAAAATAAGGTCAAGTCCTGCAACCCATAGCAAACGTCTGCCTTGCCGAGGGGCCCTCGGCTAAGACACTCCGATGCTCAAGTCAGTATATTATCGACTAGAATGTAGAGTAGTAGACTGAGGGCTTTGAATAATAATTAGCATACCTTATTGAAGGCTAATAATGGGGTATTTATAGCCTTCTGGGGAAGTTAATATGTTCATGATGCCCTTGTTACACAAAAAGGGTCTTTGTCCTTGCATGAGGACCTTTAAGTTTTCTATAATTTCTGTATTGTTACAGGTGGTGCCTCATCTCGTCCCCAAGATAAGGCGGTATATATGAGGCGTGCACTAGACTAGTGTAGTAGAAAAGGAGGTATTGGTGATGGCCTGCGCCATTAATGCGGAGGCATGCCGTCTACCAGTGTATTCAATACGGTAGAGGGCTGTCGTGTCCGCTCGACCTCCCCGATTGAGATAAATACATGTTTTTGAACTATCTGTGTAGACTCTAGTCGACAATATAGCACTCCGTTGTATCCAAATGTCTCTGTTGCTAAGTGCTGAACAAAATGTCCCCGATCATGGTCGACTATACACTGGTCGATAGGGACAGATAAAGATACTTTGCCCTAGTAGACAAGGCCTATGAGGTTGGGTCCGATCGATAACATGGTTGACCAAACGAGTTGGGTTTGATAGATAATTGAGCTGCGTCACATCGTGTCTTCTATTTGGTCGAGGGTTATCGAGTTAGACCTATTGGGCTATCCCATATCAAATAGTATAAATATATAATATTTTAAAAAAAAAATCTAATGCAAATTAAAGGCCTCACAAAAATCTAAACAATAGAAGAAATTTTTGCTAGAATAAAACGTTTTATTAATAAATATTAAAAAATTAAAGAGATGAAAAGAAGACATAGTAAAGTTGACACTTTCCAAATATAAAGAAAAAGAGAAGGTAATGAAACAAGGTATTTATGCTTTTCGTTTAGTTTGTTTGTCCTTTTTTTTTAAAATTGTTACTTAATTTTTTAATTTTTTGTGTTTTTCCAAAATTAAAATTTAATTTAAATATAGACAAAATTCTTAATGTTCATTAAAGTATAAATTTCATTAATATTTTTTAAGAACAAAATGAACTAATATTTTATAGGCACAAATTTATAATAAAAGACACAAAAATACCACAACTAAATAATACTAAAATATACAAAAACGTGGATGCCAACAGCAACAATAGCAAAAATAAAAAGAAGAAAAAGTACGACAATAACAATAATTATATATACAAAAATTAAAATAATAATATAAAGATCAATTTACATATGTGTTAAAAAGTAAGATTTCTAATAAATTTTAAAACATATTTACTTTACATGTTCTGCAAGGTGCTTTGTTATATTACAAACATCAATTCTAAATTTATCATATAATACAAATATCGTTTATAGATTGTGAGATTGCTACTAACGAAAAAATTAAAATGGTCATTTGAGAAAAGATATAAAATAAAAAATAATTAAATAAGAATGTTTTAAAATTTATTGTAAATATTACTTCTTATCATATATATGTATAAATTGATGTCTATATTATTATTTAATTACTACATATACCAATAACTATTACCATTGTTATTATCGTTGTATATTTCATTTGTTTGATGATTGATTTTTTCATTAGTTTCTTCTAATACAAATTTGTTCCTAGAAATATTAGTCGGTTTTGACTAAATATTGAATCTAAAGAATAGTAATTAGTTTAAACTTGATTTGAATCGCTTTGGGCCTCAAACTAAACCAAAGCATAAATGAGTGGCGAAGCCACTTAGTGTTCAGTGGGGTCAAATGACCCCACTGAACTTTTTTCCCCCCCTTATATATATATGTAATATTTTCAAAAAAAAAAAAATTATCTTTAATTGACCCCACTAAAAAAAATTAAAATTCTTTAATGATGGGGTCAATAATTCAACTAGGAAAGAAGTCATTCCCTCATTATAAGAATAAACAAGCTTGCAGAACAACCCAACCACTCCCTTGGTTTTCTTTTTCTCTCGGCAATCAGCACACACAAGGAAGCAAACTTCTCTTGAGAAAGTGAATACTCTAAAGGAGCCTGTGATGTTTGCTTGACTGCTTCTAAGCTTGGAAAGGTATTTCTTTCTTTATTTCTTGTGATAGTTTTGTATATTTTTGTTTCTGATTTGGGATGATTCTTTTATTTCTTGACACTGGGATAACTGATAAGTGGTTTTATTTCTCATGGTTTAATTTTAGTAATGGGCTTTAGATAATAGATATGTATGATGAATTATTAAGTTTTTGTTCTGGAAAATGGTATTGGCCTGTGATGTCTGCTTCTAAGCTTGGAAAGGTATTTTTTTCTTTATTTCTTGTGATAATTCAATATATTTTTGTTTATAGATATGTATGATGAATTATTAAGTTTTTGTTCTGGAAAATGGTATATGAATTTAATTGCTAGTCTATTATATTTTGACCATCGGTTTATGTTTGACCAACTAAAAAAATAGATAAATTTGTGATCAAACTATCAAAAAAAATCAAAAGATTCACCAGCATTACAAGCTTCAGGTCAAATCAAGAACCTTTTTCTAGGGATTGTGTCAATTAATTTTCTAAAAAGAGTAAGATTGAATTCAATGAGCTTTCAGCAGATCCTGGACTACGCAAAAGAATTTCAGATTATGATGTAAATCAGAGGGATGAAATAACAAGAGCTTATCTAAAAAAAAGTCCTTGTCAACCACGGAAACATAATTTTCCAAAGAGAAGTATTAGTGGTATCATGCATCGCTTTAGTGCTAAATGGTTTGACATCTATGGTAGTTTGGTAGTTGGAATATAATGTTAGCAAAGATGCAACATTTTGTCTACCCTGTTACTTATTCAAGCCAGATATTGGAAAACAATCAGGGGGTGATACTTTTGTTACAATTAGCTTTTCTAGTTGGAATAAGAAAGAAAGATTTGATGCTCATGTTGGTGATTGTAATAGCATGCACAATCAAGCTTTGAAAAGGTGTCATGACTTGATAAATCAAGGCCAGCATATATATTTTGCTTTTCAGAAGCAAAGTAATGAATTGAAAAAAGAATATCGGATTAAATTGCTTGCATCAATTGATTGCATAAGGTATCTTTTGCTTTAAGGTTTAGCTTTTTGTGGCCATGATGAATCCTTAAATTCAAGCAATAGGGGGAATTTTCTAGAGCTTTTGAACTTTCTTGCAAAGCATAATGATGTTATCAATGAAGTTGTTGTTGGAAGAATGCAAAAGAACTTAAATTGATATCACCTAATATTCAAAAAGATATTGTGAATGTTGCTCCTTGTGAAACAAGGAATTCTATCATTAAAGATCTTGGAGATGACTACTTTGCAATACTAGTTGATGAGTCAATAGATGTGTCAAGTAAAGAACAAATGGCCGTTGTCCTACGTTACATTGATAAAAAAGGATTTATTATGGAGAGATTACTTGGAATTATTCATGTTACAGAAACAACAGCTTTATCACTTAAATTTGCACTGGAGAATTTACTTTTGAAGCATGATCTTAGTTTGTCAAGAAAACGTGGACAAGGATACGATGGTGCAAGTAATATGAGGGGAGAATTCAATGGCCTCAAAAGTTTGATTACGAAAGAAAATCAATCAACTTATTATATTCATTGTTTTACTCATCAACTTCAATTGACCCTTGTGGCGGTTGCTAAAAATCAAGTGGATATTGCTTTATTCCTTAACATGGTGTCTAATATTGTGAATATGCTTGGTGCTTCTTGCAAACATCGAGATACTATTCATGAGACATTGGCTGCCAAAGTAGCTCAAGCAATAGATAATGGTGAAATTCAAAGTAGATGTGGATTAAACCAAGAAACTAATTTGAAAAGGGTTGGTGATACTCGATAGGGATCACATTATACATCACTTTTAAATTTGCTTAATATGTATTCTACTGTAACTGATGTACTTGAGGATATTGAAGAGGAAGGGATAGTTCCTGAGAAAAGAGTTGAATCACATGTTTTGATGGATTACTTACATTCTTTTGAATTTGCATTCAGTTTATACTTAATGAAAACAATTTTGGGAATAGCAAATGATTTTTCAGTGCTTCTACAGAGAAAGGATCAAGATATTCTCAATGATATGAAATAAGTTAGTGTATGTAAAACAAGATTGCAAAACATGAGAGATGAAGGATGGGAGTCTTTGTTATGCAAGGTCTCTATATTTTGTAATGTTCATGGCATTTGTATCCCGAACATGAATGATGACTTTAAAGCCCAAGTAAGATCTCGACGGAAAGCACAACAAATCAGTAATGAGCATTGTTTTCTGATAGAAATATTCAATCAAGTGATTAACATGCAACTTCAAGAAATGAACAATCGCTTTATAGAGTTAAATTCAAAGTTGCTTACATGCATAGCTTGTTTGAGTCCAGATGATTCATTTTCTTCTTTCAATGAAGATAGACTCATACAGTTGGACACGTTTTATCCATCTGAATTCTCCAATGTAGAACTCTTAACACTTGATAATCAACTTGAGAACTACATTGTTGACATGCGGTTTGATGAAGAATTCTTGGAATTGAAGGGAATTGATAATCTTGCTCGAAAGTTAGTAGAGACAAAGAGGAATAGAGTATATCTACTTGTATATTTGCTTTTAAAATTGGCATTGATTTTGCCAGTGGCTATAGCAATAGTGGAGATGGCTTTTTCTACCATGAAATATATTAAAAATCGACTGAGAAACCGGATCGATGATGAGTGGTTAAATGATTGCATGCTTACATTTATAGAAAAGGATGTATTTAATGATGTATCTAATGAAGCTATCATGCAACACTTTCATGAATCTAAAGAGAGACAGGGATAATTGTAAATGATATTGTAAGTATTTTTTATATAATTTCATCTTTATTTATAGTTTTTACTTCAATTCCAAATTAAATGTTTATTATATTAATTAATTAGTTAATGTGATCTACTTTAGTAAAATTTTTGACCCAACTAAGAATATTTTTTGGCTCCGCCACTGGCATAAATTATCATTTGAAAACTTTCAAACCAAACAAAACTATTTTACAAGTCAAACCATAATATAATAGCTTGTTTTGGTTTCATTTACAATTAGTTTGAAACATATAAGTATAAATGTTATTTTTATAATATATTGCTATAAATTGTAATTTCTTCATCAAAATGAGTATCAAATCACACAAAAGCACAAAGCAAGACAAAATTTGTTCGCAGTCAATTATAAATCTGTTGGC
The DNA here is from genome assembly GCA_018894105.1 of Jacaranda mimosifolia. NCBI lineage: Eukaryota > Viridiplantae > Streptophyta > Magnoliopsida > Lamiales > Bignoniaceae > Jacaranda > Jacaranda mimosifolia. The sequence continues at coordinate 18,969,821 of CM032118.1, read as the reverse complement.
AATCAATTTAAGCACGCATTTCCCTTGAATATGCAAAACTAAATAGAGATATCCGTGCTGTAAATAAGATAAATCCATAGAATAAAAACTCGTTGCATAAACTAATAAAAACTCGATCGGCTTTGGATCGGATCTGTTATTTTCGAATCTGAATCCAATTATCAAAATTCATATTTGAATATAGTCGAATCTAATAGATATCCAAAATTCGATTAAAAAATTTGACATGATTTATTTTTTTATTTTTCTTTTATTTTTTTTTCATTTTTCCTTTTGAATTTTATAAATATATTGTATTTATAAAGTAAGTTTATGTCATATTTGAATTTTTAACAACATTTTATTGTATATTAGTCCAAAAATTAAATATTTGAATACTAAATTCCTATTTCACATTATATTAATGCATAGATGAACTATTATATGTTATTATATTTGATATTTTATCCTCTTATTTTTTAGGTTAAAGACTCAATATTAATAGTATAATATAGACAATATAGGTATTATGTCAATATAATATATAGATTTTATTTTATAATCTTTATTAATATTATAATAAGAGTATTAATTTAATAAAAAATATTAAAGTTCGGATTTAGATCTTTATTGGATCGGATTGCTTAATTGCATATATGATCCACTTATTTCGTATTACGAATATTTAAAATCAGATCAGATCTATCAAATATTTTAATCCGATAAAAATTCTAAAATTCTAATCAAATTCAGAGCGAATTTAGATTAAAATCCGATCCATTTACAGCCCTAAACTAAAATATCTAATAACAAATTTTAAAACAAATTAGAAATCCCATACTTTGTAAGGTAACTTAGGCCCACGAAATAATTAGATCACTTTAATTTAGGCCAAGCCTTTTATGATGGCAAATTGCATACAATTATTATTATTATTAATATATATACATATATTAAAGTCCAAAATCCAACATAAAAGGTCTAGATATGTAATTTAATTATTATACATATATATATTTAAAATATAAATATATATAAAAAGAAATTCGAATTACGATTTGATTTGTTTTGAAATTTCATGAAACCCAACCAAACCTAATTTAATTCAATTTGAACATTTAAAATCAAACCCTCATTAATAAACTATAAAACAGAACCAAACAATAAAATTTTGATTTGGTTCTTCCTTTCCATTGAGGGTGTTTCCTAATTATTATCTAAGGGGATTTATTTTCCATTGCAGTTTTATTAACCGATTATGATACTCCATATGCAAATTAAGTGGTATGGTATTTTCATTTTTAAAATTGAAAATGCTTAAATTTATTTCAGAGAGTAATGTTACTTGTTTGTCTTGCATAAGACAGTTATCTTTATTGTTAAACTGATCAGAGTTTGAGTCGTCCTGTTTGATTGTCATAGCTCTTGGTATGCAATTTCTTTCAGGTTTTGGGCTCTTTTTCAATTTTGGACTGTATGGTCTTTTATGTCCAGCCTCATGGCCTTCATGACATTTGATTTGTTCGGATTTTTGATACTCTATATTATTCCTGCTAGAATTTGATTTGGTATCTCTCCTAAACTAATTTTTTACTTGAGTAAGTTGTCGCAACCATCTGGTGATCATGCAAATTTTTTTATTTATAATTTCTATGCCAAGATCCCCCAGGTTCTCATTCCAATCTCCTTGTTCTACGTTAAAAGCAATGTTTTCCTTGTTTTTGTTGTCCAAGGTTTTTTCTTTGTGATTAGTATCATTTCACGGGAGGTAAGCAAACCAATTAGTTTTTCATGGTCATTTTCTCCAAATTTTTTGCCTCATGAATTGCAGTGACCTTCGGAGTCCATTCCTTGCATAAGGACCTTAGGATCTTCCATACTTGTTCACTTTCAAATATAGTTTTTCCCAGTGCAAACATTGGATTCGTTATTTCCATAACGTTAGAGTACATTTGGCTTATTGTTCCTCTTATTTTCATAGACAACATTTTGTAAAGCAATTCATTCTAATTTTACCTAAGATGTTCCTTCATGGGTGACCTACAACAATGTCCAACATGTCTTTCCCAGAAGTACATCTACTCACCCGATTGTGTTCTTCTTTAATTAGTGCACACTGGAGAATACTTTTTACCTTGGCATTCATTGGAAGAATTTTCTTACCTTCAATAGTAAATTCTAGTATGCTCTTTGGTGACATGTCTTTGTTGGTTGGAATGAGTAGTCCATCGATGATAATGCTCCATAGATTATGGTCAAATGTTATGAAAATTCTGCCATTTTGATTATCCAAGTTGAGTAGTTGGTTCTGTTGAACAATGAAGGGCATGTGTGGGATTGTCCTTCTATATAAACATCAAAGCTAAAGTAGTCATAAGGATCTTTTAATTCAAGTTAGCTAGAACCTATATATATGAGTAGGCTCTAGTACTAGTTGATAGTTTATAAGGACCAAAAGCGTATTGGCTAAAAAAGATTTTAGATATAAAGCAAAGTACTGGAACTTTTAGATATAACATGAAATTCTAGAGATGATGAAGAAAGATAACTAGTAAAGTATATGAAACAGTTGATTTATAGTGGTTCTATAAACCTACATCCACTAACTAAGTTATTCAATTAGAATTTTTAACTCACACTTCACTTGGCAAAAAGATTAGTACAAGCATACAGATAATCAATAGATGACTCCTCTTTGTTGAATCCTTCACAGATGAAGGTAAGCTTATATACAACTCACAACTTGGTTTTAAGAGAGTCTTATTCTAATTACAAGACAATATTTAGTTGAACTCTTAATGAGAAAAATCTCTAGAACTATATGTTTTCAATCATCTTGCAACCTTCAAATATTGAGTGTTGCAAAGATAAAAAGCTGAAACTTTCCTTGATATGCTTTATCATAATTAACACTATAACGAAAGAAGCTATGCCAAGTTTCCTTGTTGTGATGATTCAATGTCAACAGATGTAACGTAAGCTATCATATTCAGACTACCTTCTCAAGGCAAGTATGTTTATTACTATAAATTATGCAACGACTACTTTCCTTTTTTTGAATTGATCTGTGGAAGAAAAATCTGTAAGGTATATCTTGACAGACAAGGAATACAATCAAATACTTGCAAAATAAGTATAATCAAACCAAATAAAGAGAAGATCCTAACAATTTTTTAATCAATTTTACAAACTGTTCTTTCAACACTTCAATATCAAAAGATTAGCATAAATAGTTGGATGTAAGCAACAAACTTGAGAATTTATTTCAATATTTGTTTGTTAATTATTTCATTTGTAAATTTCTTAAGGAGTTTGTGACTTTACTAGACCTTTGTATCCAGATGAGTAATGAAGTCTTTGTGACCTTACACATCATAACCAATTATAAAGTAAAAAAATATAATAAACAAATAGGTTTTTGTGTGTATATATGTTTATATTTTCCTACAATATAAAGTTAGTTTTTGTATCTGTTCATTAACATTGTCTTTTTTATTTGTTTGACATTATTCTTAAGTTATTATCAAGTACTTGATTTAGTTGAAACATCAAAATGGGGGGAAAATGGATGATTCTCCATAGGTTAACATTGAATAACTATCACAAAAGGATTGGAATTCCTTTCGGATTTTGATTTTGCAAATTCAAATGATGGAATGACCTCTTGTCCCTATAAGAAAAATGCAAAAAAATTATTAGACTACATGAGGTTGTGGAAGGACATTTACTTTTGGGAAAGGTTCTTAGATGGGTCCACTAGATGGATACTTTACACTGAGATGTTCAAATTAGTAGGATTTATATTCAATGCTATAATGATAGGTTGAATGCATCTAATGAAATGTGAGGAAACATTCATGATCTATTTGAGAACCAAGGAAAAGGAAATGATGTAGGAGATATGTCGAGAGTAAAGGCTAAAAGGTTATATGATGAAGCTATAAGATTTTACAAGCTTATGGAGGAGGCAGAACATAAACTTTATCTGAATGCAAAAAGTTTTCAAAACTCCTTCATCGTGAGAATGCTTCAAATTGAATACCTTGAGAAAAGGAGTGACACATTCTTTACTATGATGCTTAATCTATTAGACAAAGCATTTTGAGAGATGTGCAACTCCCAAAAAACTAAATAACAAAAGATTGGGGTTTAAACTAAAAAAATTAATGCATGCTGAAATAACTACGTGTTATACTGGGTCCAAACAAAAGTAAGATCAAGTTTGATATTGCAAACCACAATAGATAATATCAGCACCTTATTTTAAATATAATCCTATAGGATCTTGTCTTTTTTCTACAAATCCTAAGGAAGCTAAGAAGGTTCCAATGATGATTGTTTGGCATTATCTTTTAAAGCTATAAAAAAGTTTATAGAAGCTATTTATGAATTCTAAAATTCTATCTCCTATGAGATAGAATGTAGAAAAATTACATATTCTCTAGCCCAACATACTTTTGATTATTGCCTTCAAAACTTTGCAAAAGACATATGTAATATTCAATTATATTTGGCATTTGATGGTTTATAATCATAAATGATTTCCACAATACATGGTCTACAATTTTGATGCTATATAACTTGGCATCGAGAGACTGCATAAGGAAATAATTTATTTGTCCCTATTTAAATTTGAATATGGTGAACAAAACAAAGATCTTTATTTTTTTAGTAGCCCTTAGTAGCAAAGCTAAAATAATTATATATGGGATATTGAAGTAATCACGCATGATGCTTCATCCAAATATAATTGTCAAATGCAAACAAAATTCTTATTGACTATGAGTGGCCTTACAAACCTTGCACTTATATCATGTTGGAGTACTAAAAGGAAATATGTTTGCTTAATATGCTAAAATTATACAAACTCTAAACGGCTAGAGAATGCTCTTAAATATTGTTACATGTTTCATCACATACCTTACCTAAGGATCATCCATATTGAAGATACATTTCGACATAACAGAAAGGCATAGAAAAACAAATCTTTATTTGAGGTGTCTAAGATATTAGATGAGAAAAAGGACTTTACTAACAAATTTGTGATTTAAATGTATCTTATGATTGAACGAAGAAAAACATTTTCTTTTGTGTTACCATATTAGGAAAAAGATCTTCTATGCTATAATCTTGATATTATACACACTAAGAAGATGTATGTGATTAGGTATTGTACACATTGTGAGACTTCAATAAGTTAAATGGAATCACAAATCACATTTAAACTTGGGAGTTTGAAACTAGGACTTTGGCCATTCAATGATGAGTTTAGCAATGAATGGGTACCGATATCTACCTTTGCATTATATAAAATTGAGAAGGAAAGATTTTGTAAGATTTTCAAAACAGCAAAAAGTTTCTGCATATCATCTGCAAATTTGTCAAGGTGTTTACATCCTAAACCATGTAAGAATTTTCCTTAAGAGTCATAAAATTCACCTCTTGATGCAACAACTGCTACCAATTGTTTTGTATAAATTATTGCTTATGTTAGTATATTTCCTTTTAATTCATCTTTGTTGTTATTTTAGATATTTGTGTTCTAAATGCTCTATCATTCTATTTAGATCATGCAAGACATTACTATTATTCTTTGTCAACTTGAGAAATCTTTCACTAGTTTTTCTCATACCACAATACATTTGACTATTCATCCAATTAGTGAGGCAAGTTAGTTGGGCTAGTATATTAGTATTAGATATATATGGTAGAAAGCTAACTCTTGTATTATTTCTTTATTTCTCATTTTGTATTTTTCCTCATAATAATTATATCTAGGATCTCCAATTCTATTATAATTTATCTCTATTTAACAAAATAATTGATCTAATTAGATGCTTTAACTCCTATAGGTACTTAAGTATTTTGAAATCTTATGTATGAAATAAATGTTGACCAAAAGGCTCAATTGCTAAAAGGTATATAATAGAGAATGTTTGACATTATATTTTGTTGATTGTGTTGAAACAAGGCTTAATTGGCCTAGTTTAAATGATTATGGAGATAGACCTTGTGCATTTATTTTAGACACTTTTTTTTTGTAGTTGGACGTCCATTGTGGAAAAAAAAAAGCTATTGTTTTAGATAATATTATCTAAATTTATTAGATTTGTGTAATTTAATTATGATGGGCTTATAGTATACAAAGAGTAAGTCAAACAAAATATAGCATAATTATTTTTTTTATGCATATTTAACTTGTTGCTTAAATAAATTTATATTGTAAATTTGCATTGAACATGAAACCCTAGTTAGGTGTAAGAAACACCGTTCCAGAGAGCATGAAATCAAGAACATTCACAACGAGTCCTTTTCGGGTCTTATATGTTGAAAAGTTTCAGATCCTTGTAATACAAAAAGTAAATACAATCTTCTTTTTTTTTTTTTGCTTTTGAACATCTATTATTTCTTATAGGTTAAAGGATTGGATTTTAATAAGTGATCCTATATTACATGATATAATGCATTTTTCAAGGATGATGCTTGTTGGGAAAAGATATACAGGTTTTATTATAAATATGTTCCAGTTTCAAATTAAAGAAATTAAGAAGAAGAGAAAAGTTCAAAACAATAGGGTGATGGTGAATGCAAAAACAACTAGTTTTGCAAGCAAAAAGAATAGGAGACCTGTCTTAGAGGAGATGACATATATTGGGATTTTAAAAGACATAATTGAGCTAGACTATACTAATGACAAGATGATTCTATATTTGGTTGTGATTATGTATCAAAAGGCAAGAGATTAAGAGAGAACGGAGATAGGTTCATTTTAACTAATGTCTCAAATATAAATCATCATAGTAAGACTTTTGCTTTAGCATCAAATGTTGAGCAAGTGCTTTATGTGGAGGGTCCCTTTGATAAATATTGGCATAGTGTTAAAAATTAAACCTCGAGAGAATTTTATGATGGAAAAGAATTATCAATAGATAGTGGAGATACTGTTTTGCAAAAGAACTTGCAGTTGAACATCAAATTAATTTAGATGAAGATATTATTTCAGATTGCAAAAGGGTTCTCAAAATTTCAATTTATAGTTTAGATGAAAAATGTAGCACCGATTTAAAGAAAGTAGATGTATCTTAGATTATACTATATATTACTTTATAGTCCGTCATTAAGTATTATTCTCTAGAAAATTAATATTTTTAGATTCATGTTAGAAATTTGATTTATATTTCGTATAAAAGTATCTTAGTGTAAACATTGTTATCTATATTTACTATTGATTAAGTGGTTTCAATGGGCTAAGTAATTCATTTCATACACAAGCTAGTTGCAACTGTAATGGTATTCTATAGAAAAGATATATGGTGATTGTTTTTATATCAATGTAAAAATACTAAGTTTTGCAAAAATATGAAAATATATTAAGAAGCCAGCAATGTGATTTGAGCTTCATTGGAATGCCTAGTTAGTAAAATGATGATACCCTAATAATCTTGATTCTACTCGTCAAATGTTAACACACAGTTGTATAAGTATGAAATTGATGCATAACATTTTAATTGCACTGGTACACCTAGATAATGATATGGTGGCATTGATTTTTTATTGAGGGAAACATCTCAAAATCATAAATGCAATATAAGTTAGCTATCAATAATTCACTATAAAGTTTTTATATAAAATTTAGACTTTTATATTTGATATATATCTTTAATTGCCAATATAATAAAGCATGTGTTTTTTGGAATTTAATCGGTGGACCTATCTTCTTGAGCTCAATAAGAAGTTTTTGAGTATGAAATTATTTTATCATTTTGGACTTTGATTCTTCAATCTTTATAGATAATGTCTAAAAGAAAAGAAAAACTAGAGGTAAAACCTCTATGCCAAAGGATTGGATGGCAAAAGATTGCAAAGATGTTCAATTTAATGAGTTTAGATAGCCTATTGGTCTAAATAAGAATAAATTTATTAGATTTCTTGGTTTTTAGTAAGAAACAGAAGACTGATTTAGGTTTTGACATAAACTGCTAGCATAAATTGCTAGCATTTGTGAAAGATAATCTGATAGGAATCGTTGAAATAATATCATGTAATTCTTTTTTCATCTTTGCTTTCCACTATCAGAATGAAAAATGCTTGCTTCCTGAGCAATTGTAATTAAGATAAAAGGAAATTTAGTTTTATAAGCTCCTATGAATAGAACTTTTTATTGTAGTCCATGTGCATAGAAGGGGCCTACCATATGGATGTTGCAACTTGTGGGATCTTGAGCTCTTGACTTCCACGACCCTATGAAGAATTTCTTACTTTTCCTTACATGCCAACTCAAATTGTTGGAGTTCCATGGCTTGAGCTAGTCAGCTTTTTTTAATCAATGCCTCATATTTTGCCTTGTTCTTTAAAGTTGCTAACTTAAAGATCATTGTGTGCTTGAATTTTCTTCCTAATAGCTTTCAAGTCTTTTCCTTCTTTGCTTCTAATAGAAGTGGAAGATCATCTACACACAAGCTTCACATCAAGAGGAGCTATATATCATCTGTCATCATTTAGACCAAGAGATTTGATGGGACTAGGTCTTTGACTTTGGGATTTTTTTGGTATCCAATCTTGTACTCACTTGGTTCCACAACCCCAATTGTTTTCCTAGAGATCTTTGACTCATGAAGGTCTATTTGAGAGGGTGGTTGATAAGTACCACTGCTTAGTAGAAAAATGAATATGGTTTCTATATGATCAATATAAAGCCTCTATATCTTTTTAGGTTTTGGAGCCACAACCACATTCAATTGCCACTCTAGATACTAGGCTAATCTTATATACATTTTTCCTAGCAGTTCATCTATTTCTTTTTTTGTTTCTTTATTCCTTTCTAGCTAAAGCATCCTCCTTTTCTTCACTAGCTTTATATTAGGGTCAATATTGAGCTAGTGGATGATAACCTCTAATGCATTCCTTGTAAATCTATCATAGTCCATGTGAAAACCTCTTCATTTTCTATTAGGAAACATATGATTTCATTTTCAATATTTGGGATTATCAAGGTTTTTATCTTTGTGCCTTTCTTACTATCTCTTAGGATGAGTTGACCACTCTCAACTCTTTAATGGCTTGCAACCTGATTCTTTGCCTTTTGCTTCTTTTGAGAGTTAGTGGCAGTTTGGCTAAAATTTCCCATCATGTAGTTAGGAGCTACCACTTTTCCTTTGTTGCGTGGTTTTATTTGCTAAAGCCTAAGGTCTTGAGTTTTCAACTAGATCTCTTTAGTATAGTATTATAGCACTTATTGTCAATCATTGTATCTCCAATGACTTCAGTAATTCCTTGGAGCTTAGGGAACATAACCTTCATCTGATGGGTGGAAACCATGGTTATAAATAGGTTTAAGCAAGTCTTCCTAAGATGATATTATGTACTAAGGGTGTTTTCACTATAAGGAATTTCATCGTATTTTTGACCCTCTTAGGATAGGATACTATTGACAGAGGTAAGGTGACCGACCTTTTCTATAATATTGATGATCTCGCCGTTGAAATCCCATGAGTGGTATTAATCTTCTATATTTATATGCACTCAATTTCAACAAGCTAAATGCATTATAAAGGAGAATATATGTCGATCTTCTATTACCTATTAGAACTTTCTTCACCCAGAAATAGGATTAAAATGTGGAGATGACCAAGGCATTATTAGTACAAGCACCAAAAGGGCCAAGGTCTTACTCAGTGAAGGTTATCTATTGTTGGAGGTGATCTTCGGGTCTTGATATGCAACACTTACGTTATAGTTTTTAATTACTAGTGGGATCCCATGGTAGCTTGGATGAGCTTGTTTCTCATGTTATGGAGTCTTTGTTGGCTAGGCCTCTTAAGATCATAGATATTGTGCCCGTCATGGACAAGTTTTAATTATTTTTAAGCCTACACTATCATTCATCTACTCCTTGACGATTTCTTCAAAGTAAGGTAATGCTAAAGGAACCCATTAGTGAATGGTGGGTTGCTAATTGATGAATTGGTAGAGGTATCCTTGTCAGACCAACTTTTGAATTTCATTCTTCAGTTGGCAGCACTTTCTATGATTTTTCCCTTATCTCTAGAGAAGCAACAATATTACTCTGATTTTTTCATTTTGTCCTTTATCTTTTTAGTCTATGCACTAATCTTTGATGTTACGCTAACATCAAAACTTTGATCTTAGGGATGGTTTGTAATAGAGGAACTCAAAGGGAGATCTGTGTTTCCGCTCTTTTCTTCTTTTCCCTTCAGCAAAGTTTTCCTTATTTTTTCTCTTGTTCTACTCTTCTCAGTTTCATATAGTCTCCATAATGTGAATGTATTTCTACCTACGTGCTAGCAACTCTTTCAATAAAACAGGTGGCTTTCTAGCTATTGACTCGTTGAACTTCCCCTGTATAAGCATAGCTCATGGTTCACATGGGGACTATAATCAACTTCAATGAACCACTCATTTTCTTTTTGTTCTATTGTGAATGAGTATAAAGTGGTTTTGTGCTACTTCTTATTAATGGAGAAATGGTGCAAGAAATGTTGCATCAGCTGCTTGAGGTACAAAGAATGGTTGAACTATGGCAGTACTCTCTTAGAGAGTGCGTTTAGAAAGTTTCTCTAATAATTTGCATTATTTAGGTCATATTGGTTTGCTTCGTGTAGAACTTATCAAGATACTCCTAGAGGTCGTTGTTCCATTATACTCCGACAGGTGTGAGATCTTTATTTCTATGGTAAGGACTTGACTAGAATCGCTATATGGGTGTATGTTAGTGGGTTCTTGTTAGAGACAAGGTGTTGAAGGCCCATAAGAGAATCTACTAGATAGTTGTAGTGGCAATTTCCCCAGCTTACGCTAGTGCATATTATTAAGTCCTCTAACCTGAGGATCCATGGTAACCTTACGTCTCGTCTTTATGCTTTGACTCTTTCTTGACCATTTAGCAGGTCTTTCAGGTTGAGGTTGGGTATGAGCTACTTGGCATGGAGGTTTGTGAGATCTAAGATGGAATCTAACTCCTCGCTTTTGTTACGGGCGAGTGCATCTCCTATGTATTCTATAATGATCGATTCCAAGAAATTGTTACGCAAGATGGTGTGACAATTTAGAAAAGTAGTTTTCCAAAGATGAGGTCACATAAGGGAATCAAATATTGGGAATAGAGACATAGTATCGAGACTATTAGGGAGCTAACAAATATCTTGCTCTAGGCCTCTTTCCGGAGATAGGAGATGGAAGGACCGTATTTGCATGGCAAACGTAGAGCTATAATGGTTCTCCAAAACATTCATTTCGGTCAATTAGTTGGGCTCCATGGGCTTGAGGTTGGACATCGTCCATGGAGATTGGGTACTCTTTAATTAATGAGATTAATTGAATTGAATCGATTGTTTAAAAGTGTTTTAAACTAAAATGAATATATGATATTCAAAAGTCACAAGGAATTGTGAGCCTATGTCCAATGAATGGTAGAACCTATTGGATCACACACAAAAACCAATTAGCTTCCTAGTTAATGAAGCAATTTTCTAAGAATCAGAGAATTTCTCCTAGTGGACCGATTTTGAGATGTCCAATTTAAAGGTCAATTTTGACTTGATTAATTTAAGTGTTAAATGAATCAATTAATTTAAAAGGTTAAATTAGACAAATAATTAAGGATTTAATTATTTGGTGCCAAAGTGACCATCAATTGGTCAAGTTAGAGAGTTAAGTTAACAAAATTAAGCTTGTTTGACTCAAAAGTTAAGTCAAATTAATTAAATTAAAGAGTTTAATTTAATTAATGGGATGAATACATTTTGGAGGAAAAATTCAAATAAAATGTTCATTTGAATTAGCATCTTAATTAGCTTGAAATTAGATTTCAAATATAATTAAGATGCACATGAAATTCAAATTGGATTTGAATTTGCATTTGCCACCTTAGCAATGCAAGTTGGCCGCCCACCTTGAGGAAGGTGTGGTCCCAACTTGGCATCACACCAACCTCACCCTATATATAGATATAGTAGGTGTGAGGATAGGTCATTGCTGAAAGTGTGAAAGAATTAGATTCTTTTCATAATTCCCTCCAAAACTCCTTGTAAGCATTACATTCATGTGTTGAAAGCTTTACTCTCTGCTTCTTCTTCTTTCCGACCTCAAATTAGCCCCCACCATTATCATTTTCCTCTCTTATTCCAGATAATAGTGAGGAGAGTTTGAAAGTTTCAATTGGTGTGTGGATTATATCAATAGAGGCGAACAAGTTAGTTTGCTACTGTTTGGAGATCCACTTGAGCAGAGCATCGATTTGGCGAATTTGTCTAGAGAGATCCAGAAAGCTTTTTGATCTGAATTTTTTACTGTGTTTCCTACAAGGTGTTGAGAGGTTGAAGTATTTTTTTGTGTGAATTTTGGAGGAGTTTTAATGATGTTGAAAATTGCTTCATTCCTACTGCGCAGTTTCTGGCAGATTCTAAATTAGTGAAAGGTTCACCACTTTCTCCTTGGAAATAAGTATTTGAAGGTAACATTCTAAGTCTAGATTTTAGGCATGATTTGATCCTAACTAGCATGTAAGTACTACTTTATTTAGCTTTTGCAGTTTTTATAATGGGATCCTAGTGCCTTACTTGCTTTCAAAATTCACACAAAACTAATTGTTAGTGGCCACCTTGGCATGAACACATAGCATCCCCCCCTTGAAGATGGTGTGTGACCACACACCATCCTCCTCTTATATATAGATATAGGAGGGAACGGCCACAATGTAAGCATTGTGCAAGGTGTGCATTACTTTCTCAACAACAAACTTTGTTACTGGGCGTCTAATAGTTAGATTCTCGAACAACTCTCCAACCTCCCTCGTCTTCCCCATCCGTATTTGGCCTTCTTGAAGGTATATGTGGCACTAGGATCCAAATATTTCAAAATACATAACACCCCCAGGATCAAGACATGCATGGAATTTAGATTTAGAAGGGGAAAATACCTAGGTAATTACAGAAAATCGAAGAGCAAGAGAAAACTCTTGAAAATTGTTAAACTGTCTCTTTACCGGCGCAGCAAGATCACCACTGATTTTTCCTTGGACAGACTCCTCTGTTTTTGCTGAAATTTTTACAGGAACTCCTCAAACATTTGAAGATTCTTCAGTCCAAAATTTATCCCAATAAGAACACCAGAGGTCCTCCCAGAACTAGCAAAATCAGCTGCCAGAAAACTGCTCCAGTCAAGAGCAAAAGCAACCAAATTCGATTGCCTCTAATGTAAAAGTCCACACACCAAATCTATGGCCTATTCTCTACAGAACGGATGGAATATCTACAGACAATGAGGGTAGGAAGGATGGGAAGAAGGAGGAGGAGGAAGTTGGAGAGAATAATGGGATGCTAACAAATTAGATTCCCACTACACAAAATATGGGGAGAAATCACACTAGTCATGCACACACTTGCTCTCACTGACTCTTGGCCGGCCACACTCCTGTATCTATATATAGGAGTGGTCCATGAACATTCCCAAGGAGATGATGCCAAGTGTCCTTGCCAAGGTGGCCACTAACTAGTAATTAGTGAATAAGAATATTAATTGAAGCACAAATTTCATCTTATGAAATGTCTTGAAATTAAATTCCAATTCACATTAAATGAATCATTCACTTAATTATTCTCCCAAAAATAATCCTCCAACTCAATTAAATTAAACACTTTAATTTAACCAATAATAATTTGACTTAACTCTTAAGTAAAAAATGCTTAACTATTTAAGCTAGTCAAAGTCAATTTAACTCTTAAATTAATTTTGACCAATTGATAGTCATGTGACATCAATTAATTAACCCTTAATTAATTGATCTTAATTTAACTCTTAAATTAATTTGACCAATTTAACATTTAGATTGATCAAGTCAAAATGACTACAATTTTGCCTCCTCCAAAATGGTTATGAATTTTCTAACTCTTAGAAAACTCTACTTCCTTCAATTGACCATGTCATTGACTTTTGTGTGTGACCCATTAGGTTCTACCATTCATTGGACATGGGCTCACAACTCCTTATGACTTTTGGAATATCAAATATTCACATTAGTTTAAACTCATTTAAACTAAGTGACTCGATTCAATTAATCTCATTAATTGAAGAGTACCCAATCTCCATGGTCGATGTCCAACCTGAAGCCCATGGAGCCCAACTAATTGGTTGAAATGAATTCTCTTGAAGAACCATTCTAGCATTATGGGTACCATGCAAATACGGTCATTTCGTCTCCTATCTCCAGAAAGAGGCCTAGGGCAAGATATTGGTCGACTCCCTAATAGCCTCAATACTATGTTTCTATTCTTAATGTTCAATTCCCTTTGTGACCTCATCTTTGGAAACGCCTTTCCAAATTGTCACATCACCTTGCACAAGGATTTCTTGGAATCGATCATTATAAAACATATAGGAGATGCACTCACCCTTCACAAAGATGAGGAGTCAGATTCCATCTTGGATCTCACAAACCTCCATGCCAAGTAGCTCATATCCAATCTTAACCCAGAACACTCACTAAGTGGTCAAGGAAGAGTCAAAGCATGAGTACTGGACACAAGGTTACCATGGATCCTCAGGTTAAAGGACTAATAATATGCACTAGCGTAAGCGGGAGAACTTACCACTTAGGCTATCTAGTGGATTTTTCAGGCGGGTCTTCAGTGCCTTGTTCTCTAACAAGCACCCACTAACATGCACCCATATCTCATACAGTTGCTCATGGAACGGAACAATATCCAACTCTTGGATTATGCATCGTTAGTGCAAGTCTATCCGAATCTTAGATGCCCTTATTCTCTTAAGATCCTATGACTTGGAAGGTTTAAGATCACGACCGTGTGAGACTTATTCCATGGTCACCAAACCAAGTTCCATAGTCTTATGTGATCTAAGGGCTTCATCCAGATGCCAGTGAAGTAAATGAAGAGCATATGATGAAGATGGCCATATGATGAATATCATTCAATCAAGATTGTTTTACAATGAAATAGTTTACAAGGCCAATCTAATTGGCTCGCTGGGCACTATTCCAATACTTCTTTCCTTAATTTCTCTACAATTAAATCCAGCTATGTTTATAGAGAAAGGGTCACTCCATTTTTTGTGTGGACTATCTTGCTAGAGGCAATATGTTTGGGTTGTTATTGCTCTTGTTGAAGCAGTTTCTGGTAGCTGTTTGCACTGAGTTCTATGAGGACTTATTTTGTTCTGATTGAGCTAAAATTTTGGCTATAGCATCTTCAAGGTATTGAGGGAGTACAATAAAATTTTCAACTCGAAAGAAGGAGTTTAACTTAGGGAAATCGGTTGGTGTTTTTATTGTGCCAGTGAGGGGACAGTTTCCAGAGTTGAAATGTGTTTTCTCTTGCTCCTTGATTTTTGGTTTCATCAAGGTACTTCCCTCTCTAAATCTAAGTCCTATGCATGTCTAGATCCTTGTGGATATGTGTGGTTTAGTTTTATTCAGTTTTTTTTTTTTTTGAAAAATATTTGGATCCTAGTGCCACACACATCTTCAAGTGGTATCAAAGCCTTATTCATGCATGGATTTAGATTTTGCTTAGATGATTGGTTCTTGTCAAGAATTGATCAACATCATCATGTACTTGATGAAGATGGCCATATTACTAATATCATTCAATCAAGATTGTATCATAAGTGAAATAGTTCACAATGCCAATCTAATTGACTTGCTGGGCACTATTCCAACATTCTCTCACTTGCCGTAAAGCCAGTGCCCCATAGCCTTAAGAACCATCTTCTCAAGATGTCATTCAAAGAACTTTTACACTAGGGGTTTAGTCAGTAGATTTGCTTACTCTTTCAGCTCACCACACCGCCATTGAGGCAAAATACGAATCTAGAAGTAAATTTTAGGTCTTCTAAATCGAATTGGAAACTTGAATTTGAAAAATCCTCTAGTTTCAATTCTCCATAGCCGTATACTAAAAACAAGTCCTAATCCTTTCTCAAGTACTTAAGGATTGCTTTTATGGCTATCTAGTGACTTTCATCGAAATTGGATTGGAAACGGCTCGTAACACTTAGAGCGTTTGCCACATCCGATCTTGTACATTGAACTGCATACATTATGTTCTCAATAGCAGAGGCATAAGGTATGTGGGAAACTCTTTGTCTCTAGTTGTTAGTCTTAGGGGCCATAGACTTGGAGAGACGAATGTCATATCCTATAGGAATGAATCCCCTTTTGGATTCTTCCATACTAAACCTCTTTAGTATCTTGTCAATGTACTGGGTTTGGGAAAGCCTCAGTATTATCCTGGATCTATCTCTATAGATAAGTATTCCCAATACATAGGATGCTTTTCCCATATCCTTCATGGCGAATTGAGTAGATAACCATGCTTTAGTACGCTCTAACATTCCTACCTCATTCCCAATAGGATGTCATCGATATAAAGCACAATAAACTGTACACTACTCCCCATAGCCTTCATATAACACATGGTTCATACACATTTTTGACAAAGCCAAAGATTTGACTATTTTGTCAAAACGTATGTTCCAACTTTGGGATGCTAGTTTGAGTACATAGATGGATCTCTGGAGTTTGCAAACCTTTTGCTTACTCCCCTTAGATATAAAACCTTGTGGTTGCTCGATATAAATTTCATCTTCAGTATCTCCATTGAGGAAAGTAGTTTTTAAATCCATTTTTCATATCTCATAGTCATAATATGTGGCTGTGGCAAGTAGAATCTGAATGGACTTAGGCATTGCGACCGATGAAAAAGTTTTCTCGAAATTGATATTGAGTCCTTGAGTGTACCCTTTTGCCATTAGTTGCGCCTTAAAAGTCGCTACTTCTCCATCGACTCCAAGCTTTCGCTTATAGATCCACTTGCAGCCAACGGGAGCTATTTCCTTTGGTGGATCTACCAAAGTCCATACTTTGTTGGAGTATATGGAGTCCATTTCAGATCTCATGGCTTCAACCCAACATCCCAACTCTATGTCCAACATAGCTTCCTCATAAGTTTTTAGATTACTATCCGATTGGCCCATCTCATAAAGGAATCTGAACCTTTCGTGCTGCTTGTTAATTCGGTCCAACCTTTTAAGAGGTTGTGTGTAGGGCTCTTGATATTCACTTATTTGAAGGTACTACATTTAGTAGATTTACCGCCATTTGTTAACCGCATCTCCAAAAGGATATGGGCACATCAAAAAAGCTCATCATGGAACATACTATGTTTAACAAAGTACGATTTCTCCTTTTGGCTACTCCATTATGTTAGGTTTTGCTTGGTGGAGTCCATTGTGAGAGAATCTCATTCTCTTTTAGATAATCTAAGAACTCGATACTTAAGTATTCTTCTCCTCGATCCGATCGAAGAGCTTTAACACTAAGTCCATTTTGTTTTTTCACTTCATTCCTGTACTCTTTGAACTTTTCAAAGGCTTCAAACTTGTACTTCATAAGATACATGTGACTATAATCATCAGTAAATGTGATGAAATAGGAATAACCTCCTATCGTACTAACTCTTAGTTGGCCACAAACATCCGTATGGATCAAATCCAAAGGACTTGTAGTTTTCTCCGTTTGTCCTACAAAATGAGCCTTGGTCATTTTTCTCTTTAAACAAGATTTTCAAGTAGGAAGTTCCTCAATGCCACTAACATTTAGTGCTTTGAGAGCTTCTAACTTGTTCATCCTATTTTTAGAAATATGCCCAAGTCTTGCATGCCAAAGAACAACATCTTCTTGGTTATCTGGTTTTGTTTTACTTGATTGAATATACATTAATGAAGGTTGGGAATCTAGTATGTATAATTCGTTATTTAATATACCTTATGCAATTAAAAAATCATTCTTTAATGCTTTCAATACTCTATTCGATATAGAAAAATCAAATCATTCATTATAAAAAACAGGTATTGAAACAATGTTATTAGCAAGTTAGGGTATATAATAATAAGGATTTAACTCTATACAAGCATTCCCCAAGTCTAACTTTACTACGCCTTGGACAGTGCAACAACTTTTGCTTTATTTTTGAGGTGGAGGATTATATCTCCTTCACGTAGACTCTTCATTCTTTCCATCCCCTATAACAAATTAACAAGGTGAGAACCACATGCGGTATCAAATACCCATGAGAAAGAATTAGTTGTTAAGTGCATTTCAATGAAGTACATATCCTTCCCAAGAGTGCTAAGGTATTCTTTGCAATTTCTTTTCTAATGTCCCTTTTCGCCACAATAAAACAAGTTGCATTGGTCTTGTCACCTTTTTTTTTCTTAACTCCCCCCGAACCTCTCAAGGGTTGCTTCCCTTTCGAGGATGAACTCTTTTTCCTCTTACCTCTCTTTCTAGGACACCTAGGGCCTTTTGACGTAGAGGCGGAAGCAAGTATAAAAGGCTTTTCCTTTTTCATAGATGCCTCGGCAGTCACAAGCATGTTCACCAATTCATTAATTGTGACTTCTTGCTTGGATATATTGAAGTTCATAACGAATTGGTTGAACGAATGAGGTAATGATTGGAGGATCAAATCTACGTAAAGGTCATTGTCATTGACCATATCTAGTTGTCCAAGCTTCTCGATGATCCCTATCATCTTGAGGTTGTGATCATAGACATTAGCTCCTTCACCCATCAATGTCCTAAAGAGCTCCTTCGACAAGGCAAACCTTTCGTGTCGAGTTTGGACACCATACAACTCTTATAGGTGTTTATAGATCTCACAAGCATGCCGCATATGTTATGAGTCTTTTGAAGTAGTTTAGTGAACACTTCACGAGCCTCATGGTGGCATCATCACCAATGTGTCCGACAGACATTGATCAAGGACGTAAGTTCTCTTTTCGGAGTTAAGAATGATTTTAAGGTTCCTTAACCAATCATGGAAGTTAGGCCTGGTGAGTTTATTGGTTTCCAAAATACTTGCATGTGGATTTTTAGCCATTTTCTTCATTTGAAGATTTAAAAAATCTACAAGAGGTGAAAAAAGAGTATAAGCATATGATTGAATTATTAATATTGTAAAAACATATTTATGGTCTTTCAAGCATGTTTTTCTCCCACTATTTTATCAAATCCTTCACCCCCAAGAAGAATTCAGGAAATCATATTTCCTAATGAGAATCAAGACCCTAAGGACTTGTTAGTGGACCCCCGTGGCCGGATGTATATCCATAAACAATCCAAAGGTAAGCAACTTTTGCTAATTGCATCTTATGCAACTCTTGATATATTTTGCCTCACCTTTTGATGTAGATCCCCTATAAAGATGACTTCTATATTACTCGATGTTAAGTCGAACCTACCAATCATGCTTTGATTCGAGACGGGCACCACAACATTCCCCATGACTGAGTGTATAATGCATGGGCGTTCTCAAATCAAATGTGCATCTCATGCTAAGTATATGGTAACAACTTTCCACCGAAGTGTGATCCCTATGACCGGATGTATATAACACAAAGATGGTAGCATTGTCATGCCACATACTATTGGTAAAAGGCATGGATTAATTAAAACTCTTTTATTTGTATCCATTTTGACTTAATATTTGAAAAAAACTTAGACATTCTAAGTGCAGGGTTTTGCTAGCAAAGATGTCATCATTTTTATTTTCTTATTTATGTTTTCAATATCCTAACCATGCATCTCATACATCAATAGGACATGGAAAGCATAAATAAGTAAATGCGCCTAGCATGCTATTAAGGTGGGATGACCATGAGCCTAACCAAGTGGTAGGTGCACCACCTAGTTAATTTTAAGTGGGTTGATTAAATCTAGTTATTACATTAGTGTATCCCCATACATTCATGAGTCTTCAAAAGTCTCCATGCCTCCAATGGCCCTCTTTTCTCCATGCAATATTTACATGAGAACTCCTAGTGATTCTACTCTCATAACTTTTACAAGATAGAATAAAAGAGGCATGCAAGCCCAAATTTAATACAATCCCTTTTCAATAACTTGAGACAAATAAAATTAATATTAAAGGCTCATGATCACCCCCATTCATTCATCATCCATTCAACAATTAAATGAACAATAAATAAATCTAGAATTAACAATTAATTCTTACAATTAGGTGCTTATCTCATAAACAAATAATTGGCGAAGAATAACATTTATGCAATTAGTAGGAGATTAACGAATTTTTAAAAGTATTCAAAAATGTCAAACATAATTTTGGGACCTTTCACAACTCCTGTGCATCCAATACATATGATTTAAAATTATTTTGGTCATGAAAAGAACCCAAAATTTTGCTCAAAACTAGCCAAACCTAAAACTAGTCGCTGCCTAGCCGAGCGTGCGCATGGCTAGGCTGTGATTCTTGGTCACTGCCCTGCCAGCATGCACGCCTAGCTTGGCAGCTGCCTTGTTTGTGGGTCATGGCCGAGTCAAGCTAATTTTGGCCTAACTTTTATGCACTAGAAATTTTGGAACACTTTCTAAACATTAAATCACATTTATGGATGAATTTTTAGATTCAAAACACCTTTTAAAAATGGAAATTCAAGTGCTCAAACATGTTTCCAAAAACTAATTAAGTAAGAATCATATTCTTCAAAAATCTCCTACAAAACTCCAATCAAATTAGATCCATAAATGACCAAAACAACATAAGGCGAATCAACATATGCTATATCAACATATAACATCAATTAATGCCAAATCAACATTTAACATTAAACTAAAACATATTAATTATATAAATCAACACTTAAAACACATATTAGCATGCTTTTAATTCATCAAGTAAGGAGCCACATACAACATCATCCAAATACTCCAATCCATCAATTGAATAGAGAATTTAGTGATATAGATCAATCCATCACATGAATCAATCAGGCAAAAAATCCAAATCTAAGCATGAATTAGGCTTTGATAACACTTGCGAGCAAGTAAGGTACTAGGATCTAATATAAAAACTTTAAAAGCTTAAATAAACTAGTGATTACAAGCTAAAAATGATCTAACATGCTTTAGGATTTAGATTTTGGTTGGAGAGTTACCTTAAAAGAAAAAATCCAAAGGTTGATTGAAGAACTCCTTCAAACAGAATCTGCCAAACAGTGGCGTAGCTGGAAGCAAGTGATTTTTAACTGGTTCAAAACTCTCCAAAAATGCTTAAAAAATTCCAGTAGATGCTCAAAATTTTGAGAAAGCTTCTGGAATAAATTTCAGCTGGAAAATCCTTCTGTATCTCCTAGAATAAAATCGACAGCAGACTGGTCTTGTAGGTGGATCTGCAAAGGCTTAGCAAACCATTTGTTTTGCCTCTATCGAAATGATCCACACATCAATCCAAATCCTACTAATTCTCACTTGTAGCTGGATAAAGAAAGGAGAGTTGAGAGGGAGATGTCCGATTTTAGGTTAAGGAGAAGAAGAGGAAGATGATCTTCAATACATGAATGAACACCTTGAAAATGAAGGGAAAAGTGAGAATCTAATTCTTCACTTACTTGAATTGCTAGATGCTGCCCCCTCACTCTATATCTATATAGAGTGAGGATGGTGTGATGCTAAGGTGGGATCACACCTTCCTCAAGGAGGGGGGGGACCGCCAACATGCATGTGATGCATGGTTAGTTGGCAAATTCAAATCTAATTTGAATTTGTGTGTATTTAAATTACGTTTGAAATCTAATTTCAAATTAATTAAATGCCATACTAAGAATGATCCTATCATTTGAATTTTTCCTCCAAAGAATATTCTCCTCATTAATTAAATTAAATAATTTAATTTAATTAATTAATTCATGACTTAAATGTTAAGTCAACTAGCTTAACTCTTTAAGCTTAATTTTGTTAACTTAACTCTTTAAGTTAACTTGACCATGGTCACATGGCACCAAATAGTTAACTCTTTAATTATTGGTCTAATTTAACTTCTTAAATTAGTTGATCAATATAACACTTAAATTAATCAAGTCAAAATTGACCTCAATTTTAATCACCCAAAAATCAGTCTCCATGGAGAGAATTTTCTAACAATTAGAAAGTTCCTCCATCACTTAGGAAATGTAATTAGCTTTTGTGTGTGACCTGAAAGGTTCTAACATTCATTGGGCATAGGCTCTCAACTCCTTGTGACTTTTGAATATCGTATCTTCATTTTAGTTGAAACTCTTTTCAAACTAATCGACTCAATTCAATTAATTTTTATTAATTAAAGAGTACCCAATCTCCATGGTCAATGTCCAACCATAAGCCCATGGAGTCCAACTAATTGGCTGAAATGAATGCTTTTGGAGAACCATCATAGCTCTACGCATACCATATAAATACGGTCTTTCTGTCTCTATCTCCTAAAAAAGGTCTAGGGCAATATATTTTCCGGCTCCTTAATAGCCTCGAGACTATGTCTCTAATCCTAATGTTCGATTCCACTTTATGAACTCATCTTTGGAAAACTGTTTTGCCAAATTGTCATACTGCCTTGTGCAAGGATTTCTTGGAATTGATCATTATAGAATACATAAGAGATGTACTCGCCCTTCACAAAGATAAGGAGTCGGATTCCATCTTGGATCTCACAAACCTCTATATCTAAGTAGCTCATGCCCAATCACCATCGAAACGGCCCACTAATGACTAGGGAGGAGTTAAAGCATGGGGACCTAAACATAAGGTTATTATTGATCCTCATGTCAGAGCACTAGTTATATGCACTATGTAAATGAGAGAACTTGCCACTACCGACTTGGTACTCTAGCTATCTAGTGGATTCTCTGAGTAGGTCTTCAGTGTCTTGTTCCCTAACAAGCACCCACTAACATACATCCATATCACATATGGAATTGCTTATGGAATAGAGTAATATCCAACTCCTTGGATCTCATTATCAGTGCAAGTCTATCTGGATCTAGATGCCCTGTCTCTCAAGATCTTATGACTTGGAAGATTTAAGATCACAATCATGTAAGACTTATTCTATGATCACCACTTAGTGCGTGACCAAGCCCCACAGTCTTGTGTGATCTATGGGCTTCAACCAAATGTTAGTGAAGTAAATATAAGCATAAGATGAAGACGACCAAATTATTAATATCATTCAATCAAGATTGTATCACAAGTGAAATAGTTTACAACGTCAATCTAATTGGCTTGCTGGGCACTATTCCATCACAATTATTTGTTAATATGATTATCATTTAATTAACGAAATTAAATGTCACTTCTTGATTTATTTATTGTTCATTTAAATATTGAATTGATGATTAATGAATGGGGATGATCATGAGCCTTTAATATTGATTTTATTTGTTTTAAGTTGTTGAAAAGGATTGTATTAAATTAGGGCTTGCATGCCTCTTAATTTCTATCATATAAATGTTATGAGAGTAGAATTACTAGGAGTGAGGGTTTCTTGCTCATGTAAATGTTACAAGGCACAAAGAAGACCATTGGAGGCATAAAGACCCATGAATGTATGTGATACATTTGTGTAACAGCTAGATTTAATCAACCCACTTAAAATCAACTAAGTGGTGCACTTATGGCTCTAAGTGCATCACTTGGTTAGGCTTATGGTCATCCCACCTTAGGAGCATGTTAGGCGCATTTACTTATTTATGCTTTTCATATCCTATTGATGTATAATATGCATGATTAGGATATAGAGAACTTAAATAAAAAGATAAAATGATGAGATTTTTGCAAGCAAAAACCCTCTACTTAGAATGTCTAAGTGTTTTCAAATATTAAGTCAAAATGGATAAAAATTAAAAGGAGTTTTAATTAATCCATACCTTCTACCAATAGTATGTGGCATGATGTGCTACCATTATTTGTGTGTATCTCACGAGTTGTAGGTCACACTTATAGTGGAAAGCTGTGACCATGTACTTAGCATGAGATACACTTTTGATTTAAGAACACCCATGCATTAGCACACGAGTCGCGGGATGTTGTGGGCCTATCTCGATTGAAGAATGATTGGTAGGTAAGAGTTGATACCTAGTAATGTGGATGTCTCATGAGCCGTGGGACTATATGAAAAGTGAAGCAAAATATATTAAGAGTTTTATGAGATGTAATTAGAAAAAGTTGCTTACCTTTGGATTGTTTGTGAATGTCTCACGAGTCGTGGGTTCACTTGCAAGTCTTTAGGATCTTGATTCTCACTAGAAAATATGATTTCCTGAATTCTTCTAGGGGGTGAAGGATTTGATAAAATAGTGGGAGAAAAGCATGCTTGAAAGACCATGAACATGTTTTCAATATCAATATTCAATCATATGCTTATACTCTTTTTTCGCCTCTTTTAGATTTTTGAATCTTCAAAAACAAAATGGCTAAAAATCTACTCGCAAGCATTTTGGAAACCAATAAGCTAACTGGGCCAAACTTTCATGTTTGGTTGAGAAACCTTAAGATAATTCTTGACTCCGATAAGAGGACTTATGTCCTAGATCAAAGTCCTACAGATACATTAGGTGACGAATCCACCAACGAGCACTGTGAAAGGTTCACTAATTTTGTAGATGATGATCTACAAATGAGATGCCTCATGTTGGCTTCCATGACTAACGAGCTTCAAAAGACTCACGAGCATATGAAACATGCTAGAGAGGTCTACTTACACCTACAAGAGTTGTACGGTGTAAAAACTAGACACGAAATGTTTGCTTTGTCTAGGGAACTCTTCATGTCAAGAATGGTAGAGGGTTCTAGTATCCATGATCACGGGCTCAAGATGATTGGATTAATCAAAAAGCTTGGACAACTTGATGTGATTATGTACAATGACCACTATGTGGATTTGATCCTCCAATCATTGCTATAATTGTTCGACCAATCATTATGAACTTTAATATGTCCAAGCAGGAAGTGATGATTAATGAATTGGTGAACATGCTTGTGACTACTGAGGTAACTATGAAAAAGGAGAAACCTCTTATGCTTGCTTTTTCCTCCAAGTCAAAAGGCCCTAGGGGCTTAAGAAAGGGAGGTAAGAGGAATAATAGTTCTTTCTCCAAAGGGAAGCGACCCGTGAAGTATTCTTGGAGGGAGGGTCAAGAAGAATGTTAAAATCGATGCAAGTTATTTCTATTGTGATGGAAAAGGGCATTGGAAGAGAAACAACAAGGCTTACCTTGCAACCTTGAGAAGGGTATGTACTTTATTGAAGTGTATTTAACAGTCAATTTCTTCCTCATGGGCATTTGATACCACGTGTGGTTCTCATCTTTGTAATTCATTACAAGGGATGAAAAGAATAAAGAGTCTGTGTGAAGGGGATATGATCCTCTATCTAGGAAATGGAGCAAGAGTTGCGGCCATGGTCCAAGGTGTAATCAAGTTAGACTTGGGGAATACTAGCATTGTACTTAATCTAATTTATTATGTATCGAATCTTGTTAAAAATATTATATCAATTCCCGTTCTTGATTATGAAGGATATGATTTTTCTATATCGAATGGGACATTGAAGAATGATTCTTTAATTGCTCAAGGTACATTGATTAACGGATTGTACATACTTGATTCTCAACCTTCACTAATACACACTAAATTAAGTAAAAAGAAGTTAGATAACTAAGAAGATGCCATCATTTGGCATTCAAGACTTGGATATATCTCTAAGAATAAGATGAACAAGGTGGAAGCTCTGAAGTACTAAAAGTTAGTGGCATTGAGGACCTTCCTACTTCTGAATCTTGTTTGAAGGGAAAAATGACCAAGACTCCTTTTATAGGACAATCAGAGCATTCCACAAGTCCTTTGGATTTGATCCATATAGATGTTTGTGGCCTACTAAGAGTTAGTGCAAGAAATGGCTCTTCTTCATTCATTACCTTCACTGATGATTATAGTCAATTCAGGCACGTGTATCTTATGAAGTACAAGTACTAAGCCTTTGAAAACTTCAAAGAGTATAGAAATAAAGTGGAAAAGCAATTAGGATTTAGCATTAAAGCTTTTTGATCAGATCGAGCAGGAGAATACTTAAGTACTGAATTCTTGGATTATCTAAATAAGAATGAGATTCTCTCATAATAGACTCCACCTAGCACACCCTAACACAATAGAGTAGCTGAGAGGAGAAACCATACCTTGTTGGACATGGTACGTTCGTGATGAGCTTTTTTGATGTGCTCACATCCTTCTGGGGATACGTCTAAGAAATAGCAAAGCTAATAAATGTAGTATCTTCAAAGTCAGTGCCAAAAATGCTGCATGAGATGTGGTATGACAAAGCACCATCTTACTACTACCTATGGGGGGGTCTCCTACTTATGTGAGACAGACTATAGGAAACAAGTTGGATAGTAGATCCACTTGTTCAAGTTTGTGGGACATGGGTTATTACTTCTATGATCCCTCGGAACAAAAGGTGTTTGTTTCAAGGAACACCACCTTTTTGGAAAAAAAATTTCTATTGGATAGAAATGACGTTGTTGTTGAACTTAATGAAGTTCAAGATAATCATCAAATCCTAGAGGCAGTGGAAATAATCGAGCAACAAGAGCCTCACACATAACCTCTAAGAAGGTAGGGCCGAATCAAGAAGCAACTTGAAAGGTTTGGATTCCTTTTGAGACAGGCTAATTAGATATTGATCTAAAGTCCTATGAGGAAGCTATGTTGGACATAGACTCGCGACATTGGCTTAGCGCCATAAGATCTGAAATGTACTCCATGTACTCCAACAAAGTATGTACTTTGGTAGATCCACTGAAGAGAATAGTTTTCGTTGGTTGCAAGTGGATCTATAAGCGAAAGCTATGAGTTAATGGAGAGGTAGTGACCTTTAAGGTACGACAAGTGGCAAAAGGTCACACTCAAAGACCCGATATTGACTTTGAGAAAACCTTTTCACCAGTCGCAATGCCTAAGTCCATTCAGATTTTACTTGCCATAATCGCATATTATGACTATGAGATATGGCAAATGGATGTGAAAATCACTTTCCTCAATGGAAACATTAAAGAAGAAATCTATATAGAGTAACCACAAGGTTTTACATCCAAGGGGAGTGAGCAAAAGGTTTGCAAACTCCAGAGATCTATTTATGGACTCAAATAGGCATCCCAAAGTTGGATCATACGTTTTGACAAGACAGTCAAATCATTTGGCTTTGTCAAAAATATCTATGAACCATGTGTGTATATAAAGGCTAGTGGGAGTAGTATACAATTTATTGTGCTTTATGTCGATGGCATCATTCTCATTGGGAATGAGGTAGAAATGTTAGAGTATACTAAAGCATGGTTATCTACACAATTCTCCATGAAGGATTTGAGAAAAACATCCTACATATTGGGAATATGTATCTATAAAAATAGATTAAGGAGTATGCCGGGGCTTTCCTAAACCCGTATATTGACAAAATACTAAAGAGGTTTAGTATGGAAAAATCCAAGAGAAAACTCCCATGGGACATGGCATCCGTCTCTCCAAGTCTATGGCCCCTAGACTGAGGACGAGTGACAGAGGATGTCCCCCATACCTTATGCCTCTGCTATTGGAAGCATAATGTATGTAGTTTAATGTACAAGATCGAATATAACACATGCTCTAAGTGTTACGATCCATTTCCAATCCAATCCCGGTGTGAGTTATTGGATAGCCGTAAAAGCAATCCTTAAGTACTTGAGAAGGACTAAGGACATGTTCTTTGTATACAGCGGTGAAGAATTGAAACTCGAGGGGTTTTCATATTCTAGTTTCTAATCCGATGTAAATGACCTAAAATCCATTTTGCATTTATATTTTACCTCAATGGCGGTGCTATGAGTTGGAAAAGTTCTACACAAGACACCACAGCTAACTCTACCATGGAGGTAGAATATATTATAACTTTGAAAGCTAGAAAGGAAGATGTTTGGATGAAAAACTTCATTCAAGAGTTGAATGTGGTGCCTAGCATTACTGAGCCAGTAGTTGTCTTTTGTGAAAACAAAGAAGCAGTGGTGCAAGCTACAGAGCTAAGATCTCATCAGCAGTACAAACACCTTTTGAGGCAATATCACTTGATCCGGGAGATCATTAATAAATGCGACATCTGAGTAGAGAGAGTTGCTTTCAAAAAGAGTATAGCAGATCCACTGACTAAACCCCTATCGCAAAAGGTCTTTAAAGGACATCTTGAGAAGATGGGTCTCAAAGGTATGGGGGCATTGGTTTTAGGGCAAGTGAGAGATTGTTGGAGTAATGCCTTGCAAGCCAATTAGATTGGCCTTGTAAACTATTTCCTTGTAAAGCAATCTTGGTTGAATGATATTCATTATATGGCCATCTTCATTTTATGCTCATTATTTGCTTCACTTGTATTTGGATGAAGCCTTTAGATCACACAAGACTACGGGACTTAATTATGCATTAGATGGTAATCATGGAATAAGTCTTACACGATCGTGATCTCAAATCTTCCAAGTCATATGATCTTACGAGACATAGCATCTAAGATCTGGATAAACTTGCATTGACGATGCATAAATCCAAAAGTTGGATGTTGCTTCATTCCATGAGCGAACCTATTTGAGATATGGATGCATGTTAGTGGGTGCTTGTTAGAGAACAAGGTACTGAAAACCCGTCTGGAGAATCCACTAGATAGCCAGAGTGGCAAGTCGGTAGTGAAAAGTTCTCCAGCTTACGCTAGTGCATATTATAAGTCGTTTGACCTAAAGATCTACGATAACCTTATGTTTGGTCCTTATGCTTTGAATTTTCCTTGGTCACTTAGCGGGCCACTTGGGTTGAGATTGGGCATGAGCTACTAGATATAGAGGTTTGTGAGATCCAAGATAAAATCCGACAATTCGCTTTTGTGAAGGGCGAGTGTATCTCCTATGTGTTTTATAATGATTGATTCCAAAAAAATCTTGTGCAAGGTGATGTGACAATTTGGAAAGGTGTTTCCAAATATGAGGTCACTAAGGGAATCGAACATTGAAAATAGAAGCAAATCATCAAGGTTATTAGGGAGTCGACTAATATCTTACCCTAGGCTTCTTTCATGGAGATAGGAGACAGAAGGACCATATTTTCATGGTACGTGTAATGCTAGAATGGTTCTCCAAGAGCATTCATTTCAGCCAATCAGTTGGGCTCCATGGGCTTGAGGTTAGACATCGACCATGGAGATTGGGTACTTTTCAATTAATGAGATTAATTGAATTGAGTGACTTAGTTTAAAAGAGTTTAAACTAATGTGAATATTTGATATTCCATAAGTCACAAGGAGTTGTGAGCCTATGTCTAATGAGTGGTAGAACCTAATGGGTTACACACAAAAGCCAAATTGAATGACCTATTGAAGAAAGGAGAATTTTCTAAGTGTTAGAAAATTTACTTTTGACCAAATTTGAAGGAGGTAAAAATTAGAGTCATTTTTGGCTCGATCAATTTAAGAGTTAAATTAATCAATTTAATTTAAGAGTTAAATTAAGATCAATTAATTAAGAGTTAATTAATTAGTGACACATGACTATCAATTGGTTAAAATAATTTAAGAGTTAAATTAATTTTGACTAGCTTAAGAAGTTAAGTACTTTAACTTAAGAGTTGAGTCAATGTATTATTGATCAAATTAAAGTGTTTAATTTAGTTAAATTGGAGAATTAATTTTGGAGAGAATTATTAAATGAAGGGTTCATTTAATATGGAATTAGAATTCATTTAAAAGACATTTCATGAAATGAAATGTAAATTCCAGATGACATTCAAATTCACACAACGCTAGTTGTTAGCGGCCCCCTTGGAATGGAGACATGGCATCCCCTCATTGAAGAGGGTATCTGACCACACATCATCCTCTTCCTATATATATAGATATAGGAGGGGACGGCCACAAGGTAAGCATTGTGCAAGGTGTGCATTATTCTTCCGACAACAAACTTTGTTAAAGGGCATCCAATAGTTAGATCCCCCAACAACTTTCCAACCTCCCTCATCCTCCCCATCCATACTTGGCCTTTTTTCCTCCATTTCTCTGTAATTATCTCCAGCTATCTTTCTAGAGAAAGGGTCACTCCATTTGGCTGTAGCATCTTCAAGGTGTTGAGGGAGTGCAGTAAAATTTTTGGCTCAAAAGAAGGAGTTTAACTTGGGGAAATCGGTTGGTGTTTCTACTACGCCAGTAAGGGACAACTTCAAGAGTTGAAGGGTGTTTTCTCTTGCTCCTTGGTTTTTGGTTTCATCAAGGTATGTCCCTCTCTAAATCTGAGTCCTATACATGTCTAGATCATTGTGGATGCGTATGGCCTAGTTTTATTCAGTTTTTTTTTTGAAAATATTTGGATCCTAGTGCCACACACACCTTTCGGCCAATTGTAGACATATTAATTTTGCACAATTAGAGAGTGACACATATAAAATAATATACTAGTTATCAATTCAAAATTTTCTATTTATCTCGGAATTTATTAAATTTACTTCCAAAAGATAAATAGTTAATTTTAATTAATATTTTAATATTTATTTTCTGCTCAAATTGAATATTGGCATGTGTTAAAGATGAAGTGTCTACGTTTGTGGACTAATCAAATCAAAGATATTTGTTATTATCTCTTGATATATGATATTATCTTATGAAAGAGATAACTATAAAAGAAGTTCAAGTCAATCTCGAAGTCTCCCATCAAGCATCTATATAATAGGGGTGACCAAAGCTCATTCTACACACAACATAAATACCAACAAGTGAGAAAATCTTTGAAGGAGTTCCGCAATACTCTCAAGTGGATTTCAGGAAATCCATGGCATTCAAGGTGTTCTTTGTGGAGTTCATTAAATTTTGGCACTTGATTCGAGATCAAGGTGCAGAACCCTTTAATTGATATTATTTTCTTCAAATCAAATTCAAGGAGATCCACGACATTCAATGCGTTCTTTGCAGAGCTCATATATTTTTGGCGTTTGATTCGAGATTAAGGTGTGAAGCCCTTGAATTGGTGTTATTTCAAATTAAATTTAAGGAGATCCATGGTATTCAAGGCATTCATCATGTAGCTAAATAAATTTCAAGATCATATTTGAAATGGAAGAGTTAGATGATTAGATTACATATTGAATCCCCAATTTGATAAATTTCAATTTTATTTTATTTGTACAATTTTTCTTGTCTTGTAATTTTGTTTATTGCAGACAAATAAATTTGCGCTTACAATGGCATATCAATAATGGAGTATCCAAGAATTTATGACCTTTTATTTGTTAAACAGGGACTCAACTTTCTCAAACCTTAAATAATTGAACAGTGAGCATAATGCCTAGCTGCATCACAAGTTCTCGAGTTGCATGTTAATATGCAAAGACACGAAACAAGAAGTTAAACTTAATTGGTTGTGATTACACAATTTTACTATTGAAACACAAATCAAATCACCAATCATAGCTTTAGAACTGCAAGAACTGTCGTGACTCTGTATTTATTCGGCTAATTTTCTTCCATATTTTATGTAGTTTGGTTTATTATTTTTATGCATTTTTATTTAATACATTTATATTTATGATGATGTTAAAACTTTATTTTTATATTTTAACACAAATGACACGATTATCCACAACAAGCTAAATCCATGAATTTCTATGCTAAAGATGCTGAAGGCTAGTCACTATGATATATAATGTGCTTTTGTGTCAATTACATTCCATTAACTGGTTTAGTGAAACTAGGTATATTATTTTCAATAAAAGTATTAAAAAAAGAATTATTTAATTACATCACAATTGCACATGTCTCTACTTTATCTATAGATTAAATAAATTAATCATAGTGACAAATTACATTGTTGTTACCCTATCTTTATTGTTTTAAGCTATTTTGAAATTCACTTAATTGTTGAGTGTTGGAATTTGAAAAAGAATTAGAGCATTTATCTCAAATATAATTACAAATGCTATGATTAAACTTTTTAATATAATTCTTTATCACTAGATTTTGTTGTGATCCACTAAATTATATTAACTGGCACACTACATGAGCTAGTATATAGCTATTGCAATTTCTAGTGAATGTGGGATGGAAAATAAAGAATGTCAGAGTGGAAAATATTGATTTAGTTTGCAAATAAAAATTGAAATTTATCTAGCTTGTTTATTAACCCCATGAGTTATTTTTAATATTTTTTAATTGTATGAAAGTTTGAAAATATGAGAAGATATTACTTCTTTTTGTCTTTACTTTTCCAATTACAAGGGAAATGTGGGGGGTTTAAGTGGATTTAAAAGTTATCCAAAGATATACCATTTTCTTGAGTTTTTATGTGTGAAGGAAATGCATTGGAAATAGTTGGAAGATGGGCCAAAAAAAAAAAATGCAATCCTATAAGAAAAATTGGACTTTAGAAGATCTAAAGAATTTGTGGTGATATTTTGATTTATTTTTCAATTTAATCATATATTGTTTGTGAATAATTGTTTTGTAAAGCAAGAGCACATGCATGAGATGAGGAGTGACAAGAAGGCGAAAAAATAATAATAATAAAAAGAGGCATGTGGTTTCCATGAGATAAAATAATTGCTTTGGTGGACTACCGTAGAGGCTAGATCCTTAATCATTAAGGGGGATCGGCTAGCCCATAAGGGAGTCACCTTCGGGAGTAACCCAACCTTTGTGATTGGAGACCCCATGAAGAAGGTTTAATGAGTAGGAACAGCTCGTATTGTGTGACTCGTATATAGCATTAATTTTAAGGAGAGTGTAGCGCCCAACCGGGAGGTCTGCTTTGGGCTGAGATGCTACTCTAGTCTTATTCACAATGATTTAAACAAAATAAGTACCTCCAAAATTCCAGTTTAGAAAGTTGGATAACAACCCAAAAACTATTCATTGCAACCTACTATTACATTCCACTAAACCCAAAGCTCGCGGACACATACACATATAAAGAAAATGTCAAGCATACTTAACCATCTACACAAAGTACTCGAAGGTCCAAGCACATGAGCTAGATGCATCTTAGTCAAGTCTATAGATATATGCATACATAGTTACCTAATATAATACAAAAAAATTTATATGCCAGCCACTCGGCCAAGCCTTGAGCCTAGCTTCGAGCCTTTTAATCTCCTTTAAATCCTATATAGGAAGGAAACAATAAATAAGAAAAGGGATTAAGTTAAGGACTTAGTGAGAGGGAAATATGGCAAATAGTTAGGAGAAAGTTGTGGAAAGTGCAACAATCAACAAGCAAGTATTCAATATCAAGCAAGCCATTTACAACCTAGAGCAATGATATAACACAATATGCGATACAAAATTCAACGAACTGTTGGCAACTCTAATGTTATTGTGTTGGAATAGTGCCCCACAAGCCAATTAGATTAGCATTGTAAACTATTTCACTTGCGATGCAATCTTGATTGAATGATATTTATAATATGGCCATCTTCATCTTATGCTTATATTTACTTCACTGGCATTTAGTTGAAGTCCTTGGATCACACAAGACGATGAGACTTGGTCACGCATTGGGTGGTGATCATGGAATAAGTCTTATACAGTCGTGATCTTAAATCTTCCAAGTCATAGAAACTTACGAGACAGGGCATCTAAGATCCGGATAGACTTACACTAATGATGCATAGATCCAAGGAGTTGAATATTGCTCCATTTCATAGGCAATCCTATATGAGATATGGATGCATGTTAGTGGGTGCTTATTAGGGAGAAGACACTAAAGAACCCCAAAAAAATCTACTAGATAGCCGAAGTGGCAAGTCGGTAGTGGCGAATTCTCCAGCTTATGCTAGTGCATATAATTAGTCCTTTAACCTGAGGATCCATGCGACCTTGTGTTTAGGTCCTCATGATTTAACTACTCACTGGCCACTTAGCGGGTTGTTCACGTGGTGATTGGGCATGAGCTACTTAGACATGGAGGTTTTGTGAGATCCAATATGGAATCTAACTCCTCGTCTTTGTGAAGGGTAAGTGCATCTCCTATGTATTCTATAATGATCTATTCTAATGAGTTCTTGCATAAGGCAGTATGACAATTTGAAAAAGGAGTTTTCAAAAGATGAGGTTATAAAGTGGAATCGAACATTGGGAATAAAAACATAGTATCGAGGCTATTAGGGAGTCGACAAATATCTTGCCCTAGGCCTCTTTTGGGAGATAGGAGACGGAATGACCGTATTTGCATAGTATGCATAAAGTTATGATGGTTCTCCAAAAGCATTCATTTCAGCCAATTAGTTGGGCTCCATGAGCTTGAGGTTGGACATCGGCCATGGATATTGGGTTCTTTTCAGTTAATAGAGATTAATTGAATTGAGTCAATTAGTTTAAAGGAGTTTAAACTAAAAGGAGTATTCAATATTCAAAAGTCACAAGAAGTTGTGATCCCATGTCCAATGAATGGTAGAACCTACCGGGTCACACACAAAAGCCAATTACATTTCCTAAGTAATGGAGGAACTTTCTAAGTGTTAGAAAATTCTCTCCATGGAGACCGGTTTTGGGATGATAAAAAATTGAGGTCAATTTGGCTTTATTAATTTAATTGTTAAATTGATCAAATAATTTAAGGAGTTAAATTAGACCGATAATTAAAGTGTTAATTATTTGGTTCTGTATGACCATTAATTGGTCAACTTAGAAGGTTAAGTTAACAAAATTAAGCTTAAAGAATTAAGCTAGTTGACTTAAGAGTTAAGTTAAGAATTAATTAATTAAATTAAATTGTTTAATTTAATTAATGAGAAGAATATATTTTGGAGGGAAAATTGAAATGATAAAATCATTTTAATGTGACATTTAATTAATTTGAAATTAGATTTCAAATATAATTGAAATGCACACAAATTCAACTTAGATTTGAATTTGCTAAATAAGTATTCAAGGCATGCATGTTGGCGGTCCCCCTCCTTGAGGTGGCATCACACCATCCTCACTCTATATATAGATATAGAGTGAGGGGGGCATTTTTTTAGCAATCAAGCAAGTGAAAATTAGAATCTCATTTTTTTCCTCTATTTTTCAATGTGTTCATTCATGTGTTGAAGATCACCTTCCTTTTCTTTTCCCTACCCTAAAATCAGTCATCTCACTATCAAATCTCCTATTTTTCTCCAACTAAAAGTGAGAAGCATGTTGGAATAATTCCCAACAAGCCAATCAGATTGGCCTTGTAAAAGCTATTTCCTTGTAAAACAATCTTGATCGAATGATATTCTTTATATGGCCACCTTCATCTTATGCTTCATATTACTTCACTTGCATTTGGATGAAGCCTTTAGATCACACATGACTATGGTACTTGGTTTGATGACCATGGAATAAGTCTTACACGGTCGTGATCTTAAATATTCCAAGTTATAGGATCTTACGAGACAGGGCATCTAAGATCCGGATAGACTTGCACTAACGATGCATAAATCCAAGAGTTGGATATTGCTCCGTTCCATGATCAATCTATATGAGATATGGGTGCTTGTTAGAGAACAAGGCACTGCAGACCCTCCGGAGAATCCACTAGATAGCCGTAGTGGCTAGTCGGTAGTGATCAATTCTCCCGCTTACACTAGTACATATTATTAGTCCTTTGACCTGAGGATTCATGGTAACCTTGCGTTCAGTCCTCATGCTTTGACTCTTCCTTGACCACTTAGCGGGTCTTTCGGGTTGAGGTTAGGTATGAGCTACTTGGCATGGAGGTTTGTGAGATCCAGATAGAATCCGACTCCTTGCTTTTGTGAAGGATGAGTGCATCTCCTAAGTATTATATAATGATCGATTCCAAGAAATCTTTGGGCAAGGTGGTGTAACAATTTAGAAAAGGATTTTTCCAAAGGTGAGGTCACACAAGGGAATCGAACATTAAGAATAGAAACATAGTATCAAGGCTATTAGGAAGCCGACAAATATCTTGCCCTATGCCTCTTTCGGGAGATAGGAGATGAAAGGACCGTATTTGTATGGTACGCGTAGAGCTATGATGGTTCTCCAAAATATTCATTTCGGCCAATTAGTTGGGCTACATGGGCTTGAGGTTGGACATCTACCGTGGAGATTGTTGGATACTCTTCAATTAATGAAATTAGTTAAATTGAGTCGATCAGTTTAAAAGGAGTTTTAAACTAAAATGAATATGAGATATTCAAAAGTCACAAAGAGTTGTGAACCCATGTCGAATGAATGGTAGAACCTATTGGGTCACACACAAAAGCCAAACAGCTTCCAAAATTGGTAGAACAATTTTTCAAGTGTTGGAAAAATCACCCTTGGGTGACTGGTTTTCAAAGGTCCAATCCAACGGTCAATTTTGGTTTGATTAATTAAATTAATCAACTAATTTAAGAGTTAAATTAGACCAATAATTAAGGAGTTAATTATTTGGTACCATGTTGACCATCAATTGGACAAGTTGACTTAAAGAGTTGAGTTGACTAATTTAAGCTTAAGAGTTAAGCTTGTTTGATTTACGAGTTAAATCAAAGGTTAATTAATTAAATTAAAGTGTTTAATTTAATTAATGGGAAGAATAATTTTTGGAGGGAAAATTTAAATAAAGTGTTCATTTAAATTAGAATCTTAATTAATTTGGAATAAGATTCCAAATGAAATTGAAATGCACTTGAAATTCAAGCAAGACTTGAATTTGAATTTTGCCAACTTGGCATGCCACTTGGGCGGTCACCTTGAGGAAGGTGTGATTCCAACTAGAATCACACCTTCCACCCTCTATATATAGATATAGAGAGCATTCAAAATTCGAAATTAATGGCCGAAAAGTGTGAGAATTAGATTCTTGCATTCCTTCCAAAATCTCTCTCTCCATCCATTGCATCATGAGTTGAAGCTTTGCATTTCTTCTTTTTCCCAACCTGAAAATCGGCCTCCTCTACCCCATTTTCTCCTCTATAACTCCAGCTTCTAGTGAGGGGAAATTGGAAGATTGTTTCGTGTGTAGATCGTATCAATAAAGGCAAGCAATTGACTTGCTCGGTTTTGGAGATCCAACTGCAGCAGCTTCCGGTTGGAGAATTTTTATGGAACGATCCAGAAGGCTTTTTGGCTCCAATTTTTCAAAATAGATTCCCCTGTGTGTGGATGTGTTCCATATTTAATTTCGTGAATTTTGGAGCAGTTTAGCCTGTGAAATTGTTGTCATCTTTCCGCTGTGCCAGTTCTAGACAGTTTCTGGACTCGTGAGAGATAATTGATCTTCTTCTTGATTTTGACCTACAAGAGGTAATTCTTCATCCTAATCCAGATCTATAGCATGAATATATCCTTGGGAGCTCATGTAGCTTAGTTATTTTCAAGTTTATGAAGTTTTGATTTATGGATACTATTGCTACTCTAGCCTTCAGAGCAGTAGGAATTGGATTGGTGTGTGGACCACTCTGATAGAGGCAGAACAAATGGGTTGCTAAGCCTTCGGAGATCCACATGCAAGACCAGTCTCTTGTCGATTTTATTCTAGGAGATCTAGAAAGAATTTTGATCTGAAATTTATTCCAGCATCTTCTTCAAGGAGTTGAGCATCTACTGGAATATTTTCAGTATTTTTGGAAAGTTTTGAATCGGTTAAAAATTGCTTGCTTCCAGCTACACCATAGTTTGGCAGATTCTATTTGAAGAAGGAGTTCTTCAATCTACCTTTGGATTTTGCTTTTCAAGGTAACTCTTGAACCAAATCTGAATCCTAAAGCATGTTTAGATCCTTGGTAGCTTGTAAGTACTAGTTTATTTAAGCTTTTAAAGTTTTATATTTGGATCCTAGTGCTTTACTTGCTTTCATATTGTTCCTAGATTAAAGCAAATTAATTAATACATAGTACAAATATAACATGACAAATTTCCCTTATTACATCGTTATCCAAGCATTTAGCTCGGTACCCAAGCACTAGACTCGGTCCATTAACCCAAGCATTCAACTTAGTACCCAAGCACTCAGCTCAGTAGACATGTGGCATGGCCAGTTGCATACCAAATCCCACCAGTCGCAGGCAACTATCCTCCAACTACCAGCAAGTCAAGATCTTAGGTGGGTACTAGCTAGGAGACCAGCCACCGTCGGCCCATGTCGCCTAATTGTATTTCTGGACCTAGTCCTGAGCCTAACCCGACCTGTCGCGTCCCATCAGGTGGAAACCCCAAGAGTGCCCTCAAGATGGCTTAACATTATGCCAATAGATAATACATTTCAAATAATTGATCAAGAAGCATATCTGTGAAACTAAACGAAATGATACAATCTATAAACAATGGTTAACAAGGCCACATAAACAGTATACAAGAGTACAAAATGAGATTTGGTCGGCAAGATCCAAAATAACAACATGATGGGGAAAGCCAGCAAGGCTATAGGGTATATAGGATAGAAACTAATATCTCAAAAAATGTTCTGGGCACCACAACGAGAGCAATCAAATTCAACAAATAGACATAGGGATACAAATAGTAAAGATAATTCATTTCCCAAAAAAGGAAAGACTAATCCTCACCTTAAAACGCCACAGAGGTGTTATCACATCCTATGATCCTGGAGGCCCATACTCCTCGTCACCTATTCCAAAAGAGCACACCTAATGTCAAAAATACTTGTATCGCTTTCCTTAAACAATAACTAGTCTGGTTATATCTTAACATCGGTTGTTTTCCAATTAGTACAATATTTTAGGGGCTTGGTTCCAAAAATATTGTAAAGGTAACTTGCTAATTATGCTAATGATGCTATAGCATTAACGAGAGACTTATTTGTTTCGGTTAATAATCATTTTCTATGTCAATATTTTCTAATTTAACAATCTAAGTCCTAAATCAACAATTTAGCCGAAACATAAGAATTAACTCAGATTTCTATTGATATTTGGTCTTTGAAACGTTACATAAAGGTTGGACATGTAATTACACCGATTAACTTAACAATAATTATATTCCAATTACCAATCTGGGCCCACTAGCATTGTACACAACTTATATATCCAAATATTTCGACTTGACGTCATAAATCTTATCCTGATAGTCCATAATTAAAATTCAGTGCGTTTAACTTAACTTAACATTAGTAATTATCTTGACATTTTAACGGAGCTAAATCAGGATACATTTAACTATTTAATTAAAATTTTACCCATAATCTCTAATTTAATGCTCTAAGTCCATGATAAATAAATATAGGCTATTCCTTATGAATTTCATTTATTTTTTCTTAACAGTATGAGTCCACACATTACTCATAGTTAAATTTTACATTCAATCATACACCTGACAATTGCATATTTTGATCTAATAATGGATATTTCACGTCATAATTAACTTAATAACTTAACCAATTTAAATTTGAAATTAGTTTAATCGATCAACTGGAGTTTTACCCAATTGATTTGAGGTGAGTTTTGCCACCTCCAAAGGGTTTTCCTTGCTGCACTGATCAAAAGCCCTTAGTTAATTTTGGATTTCGCCGCCATCTTGCAGGTCAATTGTGCTAAAAACCTTTTGCTCTATGTTGGCCACTATCACTTTTTTTTCCTCAATTCCGTCAGCACTGGTGGTCGGAATTGGAAATTGAAGCCACCACCTTGACCCTTGAGCTGAGCCCATCAAAACCCATACCTTGGATACCGTCAATAGCCATCAGGATGGTTATGTCTTCTATCTCTACCGCAAGCTCCGATCGGGTTGCAAATTTTTGGTGTTTCGCTGGCCGGTTTGGAGTGTGGTAGGTATGGTTATGTTCATCGTGTCATAGGAAAGCTACTGGTTGGTTTAGATTGGAGCTTCTGCTGTTGCTGGATGGAGTTCGTTGGTGAGGGTGATGAGGGTTATATGTGGAAAATTTGAAGAAATCTAAGGGGTTCTTTGCTATTTAAAAAACAGCTTCTAGAAATTGTAAATTTGACTCTAAATCTTTCCTTTAGCTCTCAGTTGAATCCTTCAGTTCTTTGAGTGCCTTACATTGGCCCTAAAACTTTATTTCAATTTGCAATTGAGCCCTAGGATAAGTTTGTGCCTTATTTCGACCCAGTTGACCAAAAATTTTCAAGTTCCTTATAATTAAGTCCTCTTTATTTATATTTTGAGCCCCAAAATTTTTGTCAAATTAATATTTTGATTTTTTTTTTAATTTTGCTTTCTAAAATGCTAAATTTAGGGGTGTTACAGAGAGTGTAGATGAGATGCCTCCTTCCTATGCCTAAGTTAAATTGCTATGAAAATGTGATATTAGGTTGGGCTTTGACCCTTAATGAGACCGAAGTGCAGGATTTTTGTGAGGTATAGGTTACACATACCTTTGGAGGGCTCACCTAAGTAAGAGTTGTCATGGGCCGTGGCAATGGGTTTGGGCTAACTCTAGAAACCTCACGAGAATCAAGATTAAGTACAGAGCTATTAACGCGCTGACCCGCTATAACCATGTCCTAAAGTCAATATCGTGTATATGTGGTAATTGAAGTTTGGTTCAAGGTACCTAATTCAAGGCTTAGTCCATTATGGCTCCCTCAAATAAATATTGCCAACACTAGATATAGGTTTAAGCCCAGAAGGCATATGCACCGATTGCATGGTGTAAGTTGCCATCATATTTCTTTAATATATTGAATTTCAGAAATTTTAATTCTTGTGGGGGATTGTTGAACATAAGCTTTAAAATTTCTTCAATTTATTTTATTTCCAACAAAATCATTTTATTATGTGTTTCAATATCATAACTAATGTACCTATTTATTTGGTTTATTTTATATTTATGGCCTCAATATCATTTTATTTAATAGAACTTTTACCATTTATTTTATAATTATTGGGCCTAATTATAATTGGATTTATGGTGTTTTTATGATGGTTTTATTGGCCCATTAATTCTTTCTAATGGTCAAAATTCTATTAAATAAAATGATATTGAGGCCATAAATATAAAATAAACCAAATAGATAGGCACATTAGTTATGATATTAAAACACATAGTAAATGATATTGTTGGAAATAAAATAAATTGAAGAAATTTTAAAGCTTACTTCCAACACTTTCTTCCTCTCTAAACCTCCTCCATATTCTTTCATCTATTCTAGCCAAAGATAGAAGATTAAGAGTGCCTATATTATAGATGTGTGGACTTCACTAGAGGTGCCACAATTGGGGCCTTCGATGGTGAACAAGAAGGAGTCCAAATTGAAGACAAGTTCTTCTCTTTAGGTGGCTTTTTGAAGCAATTTATGCACCAGTTTTCAGCTGCTATTTGGACAGGTTTTGGAGCTATTTTTGGAGGCCATCTTGCTACTGAAATTCAGGGAAAAGATTCGGCAAAATTCATCAAAGGAAGGAGGAGTATTGATGATCCTTTGAGGAGTCATTCAGTTTCATTGTACCTTTAATTTTGGAACAATCTCTTAAAGTAGTTGCTTCTTCCTTTAAATTCATTGTTCAGGCATAAAATAGATCCTTGATAGATAGTGAATGAAGCTAAATTCATGTGATGAAATGTTTTAAATTCCGTTGAGCCTTGAATCCTTGATACAGCGTCTCTTTCATCTTCTTAGGCTTCTAAAGCCCAACTCTTTATTATATTTGATACATGTTTTCTGGACTATTAAATCATTCATTATGTGAATGATTTCTTGAGCTCACAGTAAGATATGATGAGTGGAACTTCTACCTTAATATAAATCAAGATCCAAGATCAAGAATATTTTAGGCTATATTTGATACGTTTTGTTTTCATTGTCTCGTAAGTAAAATCAAACATTAATCATTTTTTCTCCCAAAATGTATTCTCTCTTCCGCAGCAAATTTAAAAAATCCTAGCCATTATTACACACATATATATTTCAACTATCATATTATATACATATATACATCTTTATATATATATCAAATCATTAAATTAATAATAAATATATTTTTATATCTTTTGTTCCTTGTCTTAATATAAATTTATGTATTTCAATCATTTTAATATAATAAGAATATAAAAAGTTAGATGTGAGGCCACTAATAAGAAAAAAAAGATATATATATATATATATATAGATGTAAAAATTCACCTCTAATGCAATGAT
Organism: Jacaranda mimosifolia; assembly: GCA_018894105.1. Taxonomy (NCBI): domain Eukaryota; kingdom Viridiplantae; phylum Streptophyta; class Magnoliopsida; order Lamiales; family Bignoniaceae; genus Jacaranda; species Jacaranda mimosifolia. The sequence goes on along the minus strand of CM032118.1, from coordinate 18,927,898 downwards.
TACCACATATAAATTAAACTAAATGTTTTTTTATTTTTCACACATTTTCAATACTTTTTTTTCTTTCAAAATATTAGTCCAAAATACTTCAACACAATACCAAATCACAAGCACCTTTTTTATTGAATATACTCTCAGAAATTCAATAAAAATTTTTAGGGCCCTTTTGTTTTCATTCTCAAACTCCATTTTCACATTTTCTACTGTTTGAAAATTGAAACTTATCACTTTTTATACATTTTCACCCAACATATTTTCATTTTCATTCTCAAAATATATTTTTTAATAACCATCTTCTTCCTATAAACTCTCTCTCTTTCTCTCTCTCTCTCCACCTACAATCTACTAAACACAACATGAATATTACTTTTCCAATAATCTATCCAAATACAAACTCATTTTCAACTTATTTTGACTAACTAACTTTTCAAATTTTAAAAATGATGGAAATAGAAAATGAGAACAAAAATAAAACTGAACGGGCCCTTAGCATTCAATCTATACTCTTGAATAATCTCATTTTTTTTAATTATTCAAAATTTTCATTTTACCGAATTTAGTGTCATCTAGATTAATCAACCCACACACACATTTATTTGGATGTAGCAACAAAATATTATTTAGGGCAAACCACATAATTAGTCCCTAAAGTTTTACTTTAGAATCATTTTAGTCTTCAATCTTTAAAAGTTCATCTTTTAGTCCTTGATGTTAATATATATTTTCATTCTAGTCCTCAAAACCATTTTTTGATAGTTTTTGGCTGGAAAATTGGCCAAGTTTAATATTTTTAAGGGTAAAATTATCAATTTATAGTTTTATATTCCACTTTAGTCCCTATGTTCCTTTTTTTTTTTTTTTTATGCCAGCAAGTGTTGTGTTTAGTTGAATTGAAGCTGAGTAACAATAGGTCATAAATTTTATAGTGTCATTTAGAATTGTAGATCTTAAGGAACTCGGGCTTAGAGCACACATAAGAATAGTTCTAAGCAAATTTTATCTTGTTAGTTATCTAAATTAGTGATTGATATTTCTTAAATGAATCAGGTGCCCAACTACTGATCCTGAGTGACTGTGAGATAGATGATTGAATTTTAAAAAAGATTATGAAGTTGAGTGCCTAAACCTCTAAATATTATATGATATTATGTTTCAAAACCTAAAAGGATATATGCAATAGTATAATCTACTCATAACTTATTTTCAATGACACGCACTATAATTATATTCCACTATGCAAATGAATTTCTCTATTTTATTTCATGATGCAAGAAAAGCAGTTTCTTTGAAAGCCATTGATATCATTTCAGCATGTTTTTTTTAGACTAGCAATTAATTATGATGATTAACATTGATGACGGGATTTATTATTACTGCTACTGTTACTGTTAGTTAGATCCAACTTGATCTGGGTGTACGAAGGACTTCATCGGGCGACAGTGGGCTTGCCAGTTGAATTCAAAGCCCCTATGGCCTAATCCCCCAACGTACAATAGAATCCGTTGGTGGCTGAAGTAGGTCATAGGATTTCCAGAAGATGTAGGCTCACGCATTGTTTGGTAAGGTCGTGCTTTGCTCGAAGCGATAAGGGATTGTTACGGTGGGAGTCATAAGGTTGATTGGCTATAACAAACACTGGTTTTATCATCGCATTTAATTGTTGGCCTATTAAAAATATTTACTATTATATTTCTGCTTTACTATTGTATAATGCATGACTGTTTATTAACGTTTTTCTCAAATGTATCACTGATCATCTTTTAATCATGATATATTCTTGAACTCATATTGCACACACTTGGCATTCACTGAGTTATTTACTCACACTCTACTTTTTTTTTAATTTTCTTCTAGCAGACCTAGACCCTAGCCTTAGTGAGAATGTAGATCCTGCTTACGATGAAAATCAAGACTGAAGTCTTACTTTGGGACCTTTTCACTAGATTAGTTTTATTTCTAATTAGCTTATTAGTTTTTTTTATGGATTGTATTCTTTTGTTGAGGTCAGAGTTTTGGTACTTTGAATCTTTATATTGCAAGATTGGCTTGAATTATTTTGAGTGCATAGAGTTCTTTTAAGTAAGATTATAATTTTGGATTAATGATAATATTTGTTTTATTTTGTACCAAATCTTGTTAAGAACATCATTTCAATTCCCGTTTTAGATGGAAAAGGATTTGATTTTTCTATGTCAAATGGAAATTTAAAGTTAATAAAGAATGGTTCTTTAATTGCTCAAGGTACAATAAACAATGTATTATACATTTTGGATTCTCAACCATCATTAAGGCACATTCAACAAAGTAAGAGAAAGTTAGATACTAAGAAGATGCCATGTTTTGGCATGGTAGACTTGGACATATTTTCAAAAATAGGATGAACAAGTTAGAATCCCTCAAAGCACTAAACGTTAATGGCATAAAGGAGCTTCCTACTTGTAAATCTTGTTTAAAAAGAAAAATGATCAAGGCTCATTTTGTAGGACAATCGGAGCAAACTACAGGTCCTTTGGATTTGATCCATGTGGACATTTGTGGACCATTAAAAGTTAGTGTGAGAGGTGGCTTTTCATACTTTATTACCTTCATTGATGTTTATGCTCGGTTCGGACATGTTTATCTTATGAAGTACAAGTCCGAAGCTTTTGAAAAGTTCAAACAGTATAGGAATGAAGTAGAAAAGCAATTAGGATTAAGTATTAGAACTCTTCGATTCGATTAAGGGGGGAATACTTATGTACCGAATTCTTGAATTATCTAAAGAAGAATATGATTCTCTCTCAATAGACTCCACTTGGCACACCACAACACAATGGAATAGTCGAGAGGAGAAACCGTACCTCGTTGGACATGGTACGTTCCATGATGAGCTTCACCAATTTGCCTTTTGGGGTTACGCCTTAACTACGGCGGCGAGGTTACTAAATATAGTACCCCCAAAGTCAGTGCCCAAAACACCACATGAGATGTGGTATGACAAAGCACCATCTTACTCTTTACTAAGAGCTTGGGGGTCTCCTTCATACGTTAGGAAGTTAGTAAGAGACAAATTGAATATGAGATCCACCTTGTGCAAGTTTGTGGGATACCTAAGAGAGTATTTGGGTTATTATTTCTATGATCCCATGGAACAAAAGGTTTTTGTTTCAAGGGACGCTATATTTTTGGAAAAAGAATTTCTATTAGATAGAAAAGGCGTTATTGTTGAACTTGATGAAGTTCAAGATGACAATAATATTCTACAAGCGGTAGAAATGAGTGAGCATCAAGAGCCTAGCACACAACCTCTAAGAAGGTCGGACTGGATCAAGAAACAACCCCAAAGGTTCGGATTCCTTCATGAAATAGGCCAAACGTGTAATGATCATAAGACCTATGAGGAAGTTATGTTGGATATAGATTTGGAACATTGGCTAGATGCTGTGAAATCCAAAATAGACTCCATGTACTCCAATAAAGTATGGACTTTGGTAGACAACCAGAGGATTAGTTCCCCTTGGTTGCAAATGGATCTATAAGCGAAAGCTAGGAGTTGATGGAGAGGTTACGATTTTTAAGGCATGACTAGTGGCAAAATGTTACACTTAAAGACCTAGTATTGATTTTGAAATAAATCTATAAGTGAAAGCTAGGAGTCGATGGAGAGGTTATGACCTTTAAGGCATAACTAGTGGTGAAAGGTTACACTCAAAGACCCAGTATTGATTTCGAGGAAACTTTTTCACCGGTCGCTATGCTTAAGTCCATTAGGATCATGCTTGTCATAGCAACATATTATGACTATGAGATATGGCAAATGGACATGAAAACTGCTTTCCTCAATGGAAACATTGAAAAAGAAATTTATATGGAGCAACCACAAAGGTTTACACCCAATGGTAGTAAGCAAAAGGTTTGCAAACTTGAAAGGTCCATTTATGGACTTAAACAAGCGTCCTGAAGTTGCAACATACATTTTGATAAGACAGTCAAATCGTTTAGCTTTATCAAAAGTGTGTATGAACCTTGTGTAAAGAAAAAGGCTAGTGGGAGTTCAGTACAGTTTATTGTGCTTTATATCGATGACATTCTTCTTATTGGGAATGAGAGAGAAATGTTAGAGTGCACTAAAGCATGGTTGTCTTCACAATTCTCCATGAAGGATTTGGGAGAAGCATCCTTTGTATTAGGAATATGGATCTATAGAGATAGATCAAAAAGAATGTTGGGGCTTTCCCAAACACCATACATTGACAAGTTACTAAAAAGATTTAGTATGGAGGAATCTAAGGAAGGATTCCTTCCTATGGGACATAGTCTTCATCTTTCTAAGTTTATGGCCCCTAAAACTAACGACGAGAGAGAAATGATGCCCAACATACCTTATGCACTTTCCATTGGGAGCATAATGTATGCTGTTCAATATACAAGGCCGGATGTAGCACAGGCTCTATGTATTACGAGCCACTTTCAATCCGACCACACTGAACGTCACTAGATGGCCGAAAAATAACCCTAAAGTACTTAAGAAGAACTAAGGATTTGTTATTAGTATACGGCAATGGAGAATTGAAGCTCGAAAGGTTTTCTAATTCTAATTTCCAATCTGATGAAGATGACCTAAAATCTACTTTAGGATTTATATTTTGCCTCAATGGTGACATGGTGAGTTGGAAGAGCTCCAAATAATTTTAATATTGATTTTATTTGTTTTAAGTTGTTGAAAATGGTTATATTAAATGGGTTTGCATGTCTTTTGATTTCTATCTTGCAAATGTTATGAGAGTAGAATTACTAGGAGTGGGGATTTCTTATCTCATATAATTGTGGAAGGAAACAAGAAGACCATTGGAGGCATGAAGACCCATGAATGCATAGGATACATTTATGTAATAACTAGATTTAATCAACCCACTTAAAATCAACTAAGTAGTGCCCCTATGGCTCTAAAGTGCACTACTTGGTTAAGGCTCATGGTCAACCCACCCTAGGAGCATGGTAGGTGCATTTACTTATTTATGCTTTCTTTATTCTAGTGATGTATGAGATGCATGGTTAGGGTATAGAAAACTTAAAAAAGAGAAAATAAATTGATGAGATTTTTGCAAACAAGAAAATTCCTCCACTTAAAGTAGTCTAAGTGCTAATCAGATATTAAATCAAAATGAATACAAATTAAAAGGAGTTTTAATTAATCTATGCTTTCTACCAGTAGTATGTGGTATGACGATGCTACTACCTTTATGTGATGTCTCACGAGTCATGGGTCACACTTATGGTGGAAAGCTGTGATCACATACTTAGCATACGATGCACCTTTGATTTGACACTTCCTATGCATTAGCTCATAAGTCGTGGACTGACATAGTGCAGTTTTAAATTAAAGCTTGATTGGTAGGTCCAACTTAACTCCTAGTAATTGAAGGAAGTAAGCCACTAGGATCCAATAATAAAAGCTTGAAAAGCTTAAATTAACTAGTGCTTACAACCTACCAAGGATCTAATTATGCTAGGAATTCAGATTTAGATGGAGAATTACCTCAAAAAGCAAATTTTTGAGGTTGAGATGGTGAATACTTCACCAATCTAGAATCTGGTAGGCTCTGGCATAGTGGATGAACAACGACTTTTGCCTCAATTAAAATGCTCAAAAAATTACAAATTTTTTTTCTAGAACCTCTCAACTCCTTGAGGAAAGTGCTACAAAACATTCAGAGCAAAACTCGATCTGGATTGCTTGGAAAAAAATTGGTAAGTGACCGCTGTGTTCCAATGGATCTCCAAAGCTAGCAAATTAAATACTTTGCCTCTATTGATATGATCCACACACCAATCAATCCTCCATATTCCACTCACTTTTAGCTGGAGAAAGCAAGTGGAATTATAATCGTGAAGGCTAATTTTTGAGGTAAGAGAAGAAAAACAAAGCAAAGCTTCAACACATGATGCAATGCTGGAAGGAGGTTTTGGAGGGAATTGAAAAGAATCTAATTCTTCACACCTTTTGTGTTATAGTCGATTCCTCTCTCATCTATATCTATTTATAGATGTTGGATGGTGTGTGGCATCACACCTTCCATGAGGGAGGGGGTTGGCCAAGTGGGGTGCCAAGGTGGCAAATTTGAATTAAAATCTTATTTGAAGTTCATGTGCATTTTAATTACATTTGAAATCTAATTTCCTCCAAAATGTATTCTTCTCATTAATTAAATTAAATACTTTAATTTAATTAATTAATGTTTGACTTAACATTTAAAGTCAACTAAGCTTAACTCTTAAGCTCACTTTTGTTAATTTAGCTCCTAAAATTCACTTGACTAATTGATGGTCATTTGGCACCAAATAATTAACTCCTTAGTTATTGATCTAATTTAACTCCTTAAATTAGTTGATTAATTTAACACTTAAATTAATCAAGCTAAAAATTGACCTTCAAATTTGCACCTCAAAATCGGTCACCTTGGAGTGATTCTCTAACTCTTAGAAAATTGCTCCAATGACTAGGAGGTTAATTGACTTTTGTGTGTGACCCAATTGGTTCTACCATTCATTGGACATGGGCTCACAACTCCTTGTCACTTTTGCATATCATATATTCATTATAGTTTAAAACAACCTTTAAACTAATCGACTTAATTCAATTAATCTCATTAATCGAATAATACCCAATCTACATGGTCGATGTCCAACCTCAAGCCCATGGAGCCCAACTAATTGGTCGAAATGAATGCTTTTGGAGAACCATTATAACTTTACGCGTACCATGCAAATACAATCATTCCATCTCCTATCTCCTAAAAGAGGCTTAGGGCAAGATATTTACCGCTTCACTAATAGCCTCATTACTATGTATCTATTTCCAATGTTCAATTCCCTTGTGTGCCCTAATCCCTTGTGTGCCCTAATCTTTGGAAAACTCCTTTCCAAATTGTCACACCACCTTGCGCAAGAATTTCTTGGAATCGATCATTATAGAATACTTAGGAGATGTACTCGTCCTTCACAAAAACGAGTAGTCGGATTCCATCTTGGATCTCACAAACCACTATGCCAAGTAGCTCATACCCAATCTCAACCCGAAAGACTCGCTAAATAGTTAAGGAAGAGTCAAAGCATGAGGACCAGACACAAGGTTACCTTGGATTCTCAGGTCAGAATAATATACACTAGTGAAAGCTGAAGAACTTGTCACTCCGGCCATCTAGTGGATTCCTCAATGTGTCTTCAGTGCCTTGTTCTCTAACATGCACCTACTAATATGCACCCATATCTCATGTGGTTGCTTATGGAATGGAGCAATATCCTATTCTTGGATTTATGCATCGTTAGTGCAAGTCAATCCGGATCTTAGATGCTTTGTCTCATAAGATCCTATAACTTAGAAGATTTAAGATCACGACCATGTAAGACTTATTCCTTGTTCATTGAACCAAGTCTCGTAGTCATAAGTGATCTAAGGGCTTCTTCCAAATGCGAGTGGAGAAATAAAGAGCATAAGATGAAGATGACCATATAAAGAATATCATTTAATCAAGATTGTTTTTACAAGGAAATAGCTTTACAAGGCCAATCCTATTGGCTTGTTGGGCTCTATTCCAATAGTACTGTAGATGTTGCACGACTCATGGGTCTATATGAAAAGTGAGGCAAAATACATCAAGGGTTGTATAGAGATGCAATTAGCAAAAGTTGCTTGCCCTAGGATTCTTTGTGGATTTCTCATGAGTGATGAGTCCATTACAAGTCCTTAGGGCCTTGATTCTCACTAGGAAATGAAAGTTCCCAAATTCCTTAAGAGGGTGACGAATTTGATAAAATAGTGAGAGAAAAACATGTTCAAAAGTCCATGAACATGTTTTCAATATCAATATTCAATCACACACTTATACTCTCTTTTTCGCCTTTGTAGATTTTGGAAATATTCAAATAAAAATGACTAAGAATCCACTCAACATTATTTTGGAAATCAATAAACTCACCGAGCCTAACTTCCAAGATTGGCTTAGAAACCTCAAAATTATTCTTGATTTCGATAAGAAGACATATGTGCTTACATAAAGTCCGCCATACGCCATTGGCAATGATATTGACAATTAGGCACGTGAAACGTTCATGAAGTGGGTAGATGACGATCTACAAACATGTTGCCTCATATTGGCATCTATGGCCAATGAGCTCTAGAAGTATCATGAGCACATAAAAACTGCTCACGAGATTCACTTGCATCTATAAGAGTTGTATGTCGTACAAACTAGACATGAAAGGTTCTCATTGTCTAAGGAGCTTTTATGGACTAGAATGAATTAAGGCTCAAGAGTCCATCACCATGGCCTTAAAATGATCGATCTCATTGAGAAGCTTGGTCAATTGGATATAGTCATGGACAAAAAGGTCTATGTAGATTTGATCCTTCAATCATTACCTAGCTTATTTGACCAATTCATTATGAACTTCAACATGATGAAGCAAGCGGTAACAATTAATGAGTTGGTCAATATGTTGGTGACTGCCAAGACAACAATGAAGAAAGACTAGCCTCTTATGCTTGTTTCCTTTTCCAAGTTTAAGTGCCCTGGGGTGCTGGAAAATGAGGTAAAAGAAAAAAGAGTTCTTCCTCTAAAGGAAAGCAACCCTTGAAAAGTTCAAGATGAGTCAAGAAAAAGAAAGAGGTGAAAACAAATGATACTTGCTTCTATTTTGGTGAGAAAGGCCATTGGAAGAGAAATTGCAATGAGTATCCTGCAACCCTTGGGAAGGGTATGTACTTTATTGAAGTACACTTAACGATAAATTCTTTCTCATGGATATTTGATACCACGTATGGTTCTCACCTTATAATTCGTTACAAGGGATGGAAAAAAGAAGGAGTCTCATTGATGGGGATATGATCCTATGTCTAGGCAATGGAGCAAAAGTTGTAGCCATAGTTGAAGATGTTATCAAGTTAGACTTGGGGAACCCCTACATTGTACCAGATCCTTGTTATTATGTACCAAATCTTGTTAAGAACATCATTTCTATTCTTATTTTAGATAATGAAGGATATTATTTTTCTATATCTATTGGGAATTTGAAGGCATTAAAGAATGGTTCTTTAATTGCACAAGATATATTAAACAATGGATTATACATTTTGGATTCTCTACCATCATTAATTCACATTCAATAAAGGAAAAGAAAATTAGATAACCAAGAAGGTGCCATCTTGTGGCATGAAAGACTCGGACATCTTTCCAAGAATAGGATGAACATGTTAGAAGTCCTTAAAGCACTAAATGTTAGTAGCATGGAAGATCTTCCTACTTGTGAATCTTGTTTAAAGGAAAAAATGGCAAAGGCTCCTTTTGTAGGACAAATGGAGTGAACCACAAGTCCTTTGGATTTGATCCATACGGAGTTAGTGCGAGAGGAAGCTATTCATACTTCATTACCTTCACCGATGATCATACTCGATTTAGATATGTGTATCTTATGAAGCACAAATTTGAAGCCTTTGAAAAGTTCAAAGACTATAAGAATGAAGTAAAATAGCAATTGGTACTAATTATTAAAGCTATTCGATCGAATTGAGGAGGAGAGTACTTAAGTACTGAATTCTTGGAATATTTAAAGGAGAACGGAATTTTCTCTCAATGGACTCCACCCGGTGCACCCCAACATAGTGAGGTAACTGAGAGAAGAAATCATACCTTGTTGGACATGATACATTCCATGATGAGCTTTACCAATGTGCCTATATCCTTTTGGGGATACGCCTTACGGTGAGGTTACCAAATATGAAGGCACATGTAGCACTAGGATCCAATAATCAAAACTTAAAAAATTGAAATTAACCAGGCTACACATGTCATGAAGGATCTAAATATGCTAATGATTTAGATTTGGAAAGAAGATTACCTTAATTCGCTCAAAAACCAAGGAGATGTTGAAGGTGACTCCAACTAGCAGAAATTGTCACACAGCAACATAATAGATTGGATGCAACTTTTGATCAATCTAAAAATTCTAAAAAATTCCATTGCAACAAGGAAGTGCAAAAATCTATTGCAAAAATTCTATTGCAATAGAATTACAGTATCTTCTCAACTCCTTGATGAATCTATTGCAAAAAATTTAGCTCAAAAAGCAACAAGGAAGTGCTAGAAAAAAAAATTCCATGTTGACTGCTGATAGTAGATCTCCAAAAGCAAGCAATCCAATTGTATTGCCTCTAATTGTTATGATCCACTCACCGATGCTAGATCCTAATCTCCTTAATATCAGCTAGAAAACAAAAAGGAGATTTGTAGAGAAGAAGGCTTCATTTGAGGTAGGATAAGAAGAGAGGAAGTGAAGCTTCAACATATGAAGCAACATTTTGAGAGTTAGAGGGAAAATGTGAAAGAATCTAATTCTTCACAGTGTAATCAAAAAGTTGCTACCTATCCCTCTCTTTATATCTATATATAGAGTGAGGATGGTGTGATGCCAATGATGCCAATGTGGCATCACACCTTCCTCAAGGTGACCGCCAACTTGGTCTTACAAGTTGGGAAGTTGCAATTCAAATTTGAATTTGAATTTTGTGTGCATTTCAATTTCATTTGGAATCTAATTTCAAATTAATTAAAATGCCACACCAAATGAACCTTTCATTTGAATTTTCTCTCAAAATTAAATTCTCTTCATTAATTAAATTAAACACTTTAATTTAATTAATTAACCTTTGACTTAACTCTTCAGTCAATTAGCTTAACTCTTTAAGCTAAGAATTGTCAACTTAACTCTTTAAGCTAACTTGCCCAATTGATGGTCATGTGGCACCAAATAATTAACTCCTTAATTATTGATCTAATTTAACTCCTTAAATTAGTTGTTCAATTTAACAATTAAATTAATCAAGCCAAATTTGACCTCAATTTCACCAACCCCAAAATCGGTCTACTAGGAGTATTTTTCTGACTCTTAGAAAATTATCCTTCATCAAGAAGGAAATGTAATTGGCTTTTTTGTGTGATCCATTAGGTTATACCATTCATTAAACATGGGCTTACAACTCCTTGTGATTTTTTAATATCATATATTCATTTTAGTTCAAACTCCTCTAAACTAATCGACTCAATTCAATTAATTTCTGTTAATTGAAGAGCACCCAATCTCCATGGTTGATGTCCAACCTCAAACCCATAGAGCCCAACTAATTGGCCAAAATGAATGCTTTTAGAGAACCATTCTAGCTCTATGCGTACCATGTAAATAAGGTCATTTTGTCTTCTATCTCCTGAAATAGGCCTAGAGCAAGATATTTGTCGGCTCCCTAATAGCTTCGATACTATGTCTCTATTCAAATGTTCGATTCCACTTTATGACCCAAAGAGAGAAATCCATGTCCCAAAGAGAGAAATCCCCTCTTGGATTCTTCCATACTAAACTTTTTTAGTAATTTGTCAATGTAAGGGCTTTGGGGAAGCCGCAGCACCTTCTCGATCTATCTGATCTATAGATACATATTTCTTATACATAGGATGCTTCTCCCAAAACCTTCATGGAGAATTGCGTAGATAACCATGCTTTAGTACATTCTAATTTTTCTCTCTCATTCCCAATAAGAAGAATGTCATCGATATAAAGCACAATAAACTATATACTACTCCTACTAGCCTTTTTGTACACACAAGGTTCATACACATTTTTGACAAAGCTAAACAATTTGACTATCTTATCAAAATATATGTTCCAAGTTCGAGACACCTGTTTGAGTCCATAAATGGATCTCTGGAGTTTGCAAACCTTTTGCTCACTCTCTTTGGATATAAAACCTTGTGGTTGCTTCATTTAGTTTTCTTTTTCAATGTTGCCATTGAGAGAAAATAGTTTTTACATCCATTTTCCATACCTCATAGTCATAATATGCGGCTTTGGCAAACGAAATCCAGATAGACTTAGACATTATGACCAGAGAAAAGGTTTCTTCAAAATTGATACCGGATCTTTGAGTGTAACCTTTTACTACTAGTCGTGCTTTAAAGGTTGTTACCTCTCCATCAACTCCTAGCCTATGCTTATAGATCCACTTGCAACCAACGGGAAACTATTCCCTCCAGTGGATCTACCAAAGTCCACATTTTGTTGGAGTACATAGAATCTATTTCGGATCTCATGGCATCAAGCCAATACCCCGAGTCTATGTCCGACATAGCTTCCTCATAGTTCTTTAGATCGCTATTTGATTAGCCCGTCTCATAAAGGAATTCGAACCTTTTGGGTTGCTTCTTGATTCGGTCTGACCTTCTCAGAGGTTATGTATAAAGCTCTTGTTGCTATCTTGTTTCCACCACTTGTGGGATTCGATAATCATCTTGAACTTCATCAAGTTCAATAATAACGCTATTTCTATCTAATAGGAAAATCATTTTTCCCAAAAAGGTGGCATTTCTCGAAACAAACACCTTTCGTTCCGAGGGATCATAAAAGTAATAACCCAAAGACTTTCTTGGAAATCCCACAAACTTGCACAAGATGGATCTATTATCCAGCTTGTCACCACTAACCGCTTGATGTAAGTGAGAGACCCTCAAACCCTTAAATAATGGTAAGAGGGTGATTTGCCATACCACATCTCATGCGGTGTCTTTGGCACTGACTTTGAAGGTACTACATTTAGTAACTTCATCGTCATTTGTAAGGCATATCCCCAAAAGCATATGGGCACATTGGAAAAACTCATCATGGGACGTACCATGTCCAACAAGGTATGATTTCTCCTTTTGGCTACTCCATTATTTTTGGGTGTGCCAAGTGGAGTCCATTGAGAGAGAATCTCATTCTCCTTTAGATAATCCAATAATTCGGTACTTAAGTATTCTCCTCCTTGATCCATTCAAAGAGATTTAATACTAAGTCCTTTTACCTTTTCCACTTCATTCATATACTCTTTGAACTTTTTAAAGGTTTCAGTCTTGTACTTTATAAAATACACATGTCCGAACTGGCTATTATCATTGGTGAAGGTGATGAAGTAAGAATAACCTCCTATCCTAGTAACTCTTAGTGGGTCACAAACATCCGTATGGATCAAATCCAAAGGACTTGTGGTACGCTCCATTTGTCCCACAAAAAGAGCCTTGGTCATTTTTCTTTTTAAACAAGACTCACAAGTAGGAAGGTCCTCAATGCCATTAACATTTAGTGCTTTGAGAGCTTTATAACTTGTTCATCCTATTTTTAGAAATATGTCTAAGTCTTGCATGCCATGGGATGGCATCATCTTGGTTATCTAGCTTTCTTTTACTCGATTGAATGTGCATAAGTGATGTTTCACATCCTTTGTTAGGTGTAACATGAGCGACTAAAGAACCCATTCTTTAGTGCTTTCTATTTCCCATTTGATTTAGAAGGATCAAATCCTTCGCTATCCAAAACGGGAATTGAAATATTATTCTCAACAAGATATGGTACATAATAACAAGGGTTCAATACAAGTATGGAGTTTCCTAAGTTTAACTTATTGACCGCCTTTAGCTTTCGCTACAACTCTTGTTCCTTAGCTAAGGTGATGGATCATATCCCCATCACTAAGTTTTATTCCTCTTTCTAATCTTTGTAACAACTTACAAAGATAAGAACCACATGTGATATCAAATATCTATGAGGAAGAATTTATCCTTAAATGCACTTCAATAAAGTACATACCCTTCTCAAGGGTTGCAAGGTATCCCTTGCAATACCACTTCCAATGGCCTATCTTGCCAAAGTAGAAACAAGTAATATCGACTATATCCTCTATAATCGTCTTGACTCTTCTGGATGTCTTTAATGGTTGCTTTCCCTTGGAAGAAGAACTTTTCTTTCTTTTACCTCCATTTTTGGCACCCCTAGGGCCCATAGACTTGGAGGAGGAAGCAAGCATTAATGGTATGCCCTTGTCATGGTAGTTTCCATCTAGATCAACACTTTGATCAATAAAACTTGGTGAGGATATGGGGATGAAATCCTCATAGAGATCATTATCCATCACTATGTCCAAGTTGAAAAGCTTCTCCAAGCCTAATTATCTTTAGACCATAGTCGATGACACATGACATCTCATCCACCCTAACTTGAAAATTCTCCATTGACAACATTAACTTTTCATACTTTGTTTACTTTACAACTCTTGTAAACAATAACCAAGATACTATCATGTGTCCTTGAGATTTTTGAAGTTTGTAGATGCCTAAAAATAAGACTATGGGATATAATAATGGTATTGGACATTTAGGAGAACCATGGTATTGGACATTTATCCATTTCTTGGAGTCTAGAATGATTTTGAAGTTTAGTCAAATTTGGAAGTTAGGCTTGGTTGGTTTATTGGTTTCCAAAATAACATGGAGTGGATTTTTAGCCATTATTGAGATTTTGCAAATTATCAAAGGTGAAAAATAGAACATAAGCATTTGATTGAATATCGATATTGATAAAAACATGTTCATGGTCCTTCAAACATGTTTTTTTTCTCACTATTTTATCAAATCCTTCACTCCCTAGAATAATTTGGGAAATCTCATTTCCTAGTTAGAATTAAGACCCTAAGGACTTGTAAGTGGACCCCCACTTTGAGTGCCATCCACAAATAATCAAAAGATAAGCAACATTTGTTAATTGCATCCATGCAACTCTTGATATATTTTGCCTCACTCTTCATATAGATCCCTACTTCGAGTGCCTTTACATTACTAGGTGTTAAGTTGGATTTACCAATCAAACTTTGATTTGAGACAGCACCACGACATCCCCCGTTTCAAGTGCCAATGCATGGGAAACTTCAAATCAAAGGTGCGTCACATGCTAAGTATATGATTATAGCTTTCCACCTTAAGTGTGACCTCCGCTTCGAGTGCCATCACAAAAAAGATGGTGGCGTCGTCATGTGACATACTATTGGTGGAAGGCATGGATAAATTAAAATTCCTTTAATTTGTATCTATTTAGACTTAATATTTGGAAGCACTTAGATATTCTAAGTGGAAGGATTTTCTTGCTTGAAAAGATCTCATTAATTGTATCTTCTTATTTAGGTTTTCTATATCATAACCATGCATCTCATACATCAAAGGATATAGAAAGTGTAAATAAATAAATACACCTAGCATGGTCCTAGGGTGGCATTACCCTGAGCCTAACCAAGTAATGCACTTAGAGCCATAGGTGTACCACTTAGTTGATTTTAAGTAGGTTGATTAAATTTAACTATTACATGTGTGTATCTTCACACATTCATGGATCTTCATGCCTTCAATGGCCTTCTTTGCTCCATGCAGCTTTCACATAGGAAAGAAATCCTCACTCATAGTGATTCTATTCTCATAACATTTACAAGATAGAAATTAAGAGGCATGCAAGCCCCAATTTAATATAACCCTTTTCAACAACTTGAAACAAAAAAATCAATATTAAAGGCTCATGATCATCCTCATTCATTCATCATCCATTCAACAATTAAATGAACAATAAATCAAGAATTGACATTCAATTCTAACAATTAAATGCTTATCCCATAAACAATTAATTGGACAAGCAAAAATAAGCATAACATTTATGCATTTCATTTTTGCACAACGTTTGAAGATCAACATGAACAAGTTTCTAAAAGCAATAAAAAATGTCAAACATAATTTTGAGAACTTGCACAACACTTGTGCATCTATCTAGCATGTTTAGTTCACTTTTGGTAACAAAAAGAATACAAAAGCACACCATGACTCTTGCAAAATCAAAACTAGGTACTGTTGCTGGGTTACTGTTCACAGTGTGCAGCAGCTTGCCCTATTTCAAGGTTAGCACTGAGTCAAGTTGATTTTAGCTCAAACATGCTTCAAACTTGAAGTTCAAGTAAGAATCACATTCTTCAAAAATCTCCAATAAACTCCAATCAAATTGGATACAAAAATGAATAAAACATCTTAAGGCCAAATTAAACATGCTATACCAACATATAACAACAACTAATGCCAAATCAACATTCAACATTAGAAACTATGAATTAAAACATGCTCAACATATGAATCAACACTTAAAACACATATTGGCATGAAACCAATTCATCAAGCAAGGAGGCATATACAACATCAGCCAAACACTTCAATCCATGGGTTGGATCAAGTATTTGGAGATTTCGACCAATTCATCACATGAATCAATAAATCAAAAATCTAAATCATAGCATGAATTAAGCTCTGATACCACTTGAAGGCATATGTAGCACTAGGATACAAAAATCACAACTTCAAAAACTGAAATCAACTAGGCTACACATGTCACCAAGGATCTAAACATGCCAATGCTTCAAATTTGGAAATAATATTACCTTGATCCGCACAAAAACCAAGGAGATGTTGAAGATGACTACAACCTACAGAACTGTCACACAGTAGCACAATGGATTGGATGCAACTTTTGCTAGATCCAAACTCCTCCAAAAATTCCAAAACAATTAGAGTATCTTCTGAACTCCTTGATGAATCCACTACAAAAAGTTCATCTCAAAATGCCACAGGAAAGTGCCAAAAAAAATCACCAAGCGGACTTTCCAAACGGTGGAACTCCAAAAGGAAGCAATACAATTGTCTTGCCTCTAATTGTTATGATCCACACACCAATGCTAGATCCTAATCTCCTCAATATCAGCTAAAAAATAGAAAGGATATTTGCAGAGATGAAGACTTTGATAGCAAGTAAGGCACTAGGATCCAAATATAAAACTTCAAAAGCTTAAATAAACTAGTGCTTACAAGCATGCAAGGATCAAATCATGCCTAAAATCTAGATTTAAATAGAGTGTTACCTTGAAATGAAAATATCCAAGGGGAAAGTGGTGAACCTTTCACCAATCCAGAATCTGTTAAAAATCGCGTAGTAGGAAGGGAGTGAATTTTAACCTTGTTAAAACTCCTCCAAAATTCACAGAAAAAATACTACAACCTCTCAGAACCTTGGAGGAAACACAATAAAAAATTTGGATCAAAAATCTTTCTATATCTCCCTATAAAAATTCACCAAATTAGTGCTCTGCTCAAGTATATCTCCAAACCACAACAAACTAACTTGCTTGCCTCTATTGATATGATCCACACACCAACTGAAACTTCCAAACTCTCCTCACTATAAGCTGGAATAAGGGAGGAGAATGACAATGGTGGAGGCCGATTTGACGTAGGGAAGAAGAAGAAGAAGAAAGCAAAGCTTTCAACACATGAATGTAATGCTTGCAAGGTGTTTTTGAGGGAATTGTGATAAGAATCTAATTCTTTTACACTTTCAGCAATTACCTATCTTCACAACCTCTATATCTATATATAAGGTGGGTTTGGCATGATGCCAAGTTGGAATCACACCTTCCTCAAGGTGGGCGGCCAACTTTCATTGCTAAGGTGGCAAATTCAAATTCAAATCTAATTTGAATTTCATGTGCATCTTAATTACATTTGAAATCTAATTTCAAGCTAATTAGGATGCTAATTCAAATGAACATTTCATTTTAATTTTCCCTTCAAAATGTATTCTTTTCATTAATTAAATTAAATACTTTAATTTAATTAATTAACCTTTGACTTAATTCTTAAGTCAAACTAGCTAACTTTTAAGCTTAATTTTGTTAACTTATCTTTTCAAGTTAACTTAACCAATTGATGGTCACTTTGGCACCAAATAATTAACTCCTTAATTATTGGTCTAATTTAACCTTTTAAATTAATTGATTAATTTAACACTTACATTAATCATGCCAAAATTGACCTTTAAATTCGATACCTCAAAAATCGGTCCATTAGGAGAAATTCTCTAACTGTTAGAAAATTGCTCCATTAACTAGGAAGCTAATTGGCTTTTGTGTGTAACCTAATAAGTTCTACCATTCATTGGACATGGGCTCACAACTTCTTGTGACTTTTGAGTATCATATATTCTTTTTAGTTTAAAATACTTTTAAACTATTCGATTCAATTAACTCAAGAGTACCTAATCTCCATGGTTGATATCCAACCTCAAGCCCATGGGACCCAACTAATTGGCTGAAATGAACATTTTTTCGGGAACTATTAAAGCACTACACTTACCATGCAATTATGGTCCTTCTGTCTCTTATCTCCTGAAAGAGGCTTAAGGCATGATATTTTTCGGCTCCCTATTAACCTCGATACTATGTCTCTATTCCCAATGTTCGATTCCTTTGTGTGACCTCATCTTTGAAAAACTCCTTTTCCAGATTGTCACACCACCTTGCGCTAGAATTTCTTAGAATCGATCATTATAGAATACATAGGAGATACACTCGCCTTTCACAAAAGCGAGGAGTTGGATTCCATCTTGAATCTCGCAAACCTCCATGCCAAGTCGCTCATACGCAACCTCTCCCAAAAAACCTATAAGTGGTCAAGGAAGAGTCAAAGCATGAAGACCAGACATACGGTTACCATAGATCCTAGGTTAGAGGACTAATAATATGCACTAGAGTCAGTTGGAGAATTTGCCACTACGGCTATCTAGTGGATTCTCCAGTGGGTCTTTAGTATCTTGTTCTATAACAAAAGCCTACTAACATCACCCATTTCTCATACGGTTTCTCATGGAATGGAGTAATATCCAACTCTTGGATTTATGCATTGTTAGTGCAAGTCTATCCGAATCTTAGATGCTCTATCTCTTAAGATTCTATGATTTGGAAGATTTAAGATCACGACCATGTGAGACTTATTCCATGGTCATCAAACCAAGTCCTGCAGTCAAGAGTATTCTAAGGGCTTTATCCAAATGCAAGTGAAGTAATAAAGAGCAATATCAATTAATCAAGATTGTTTTTCAAGGAAATAGCTTTACAAGGCCAGTCCTATTAGCTAGCCGGGCACTATTCCAACAATCTCCCACTTGCCCAAAAGCCAATGCCCTATGGCCTTGAGACCCATCTTCTCAAGATGTTCATCAAAGACCTTTTGTGTTAGGGGTTTATGCAGTAGTTCTGCTAAATTCTCTTCTGAGGCAACTTTATCCACTTAGTTGTTGCCTCTATCAAATGATATCATAAATCAAATGATAACGCGTGTACTATGTTTGGATCACTGATGAGATCTTGGCTTAAGTCCAAGGTTGTCTTCCAAAGACAATCGTAGGCTCGTGCACGCTAGGCACTACATCTAACTCTTGGATGGAGTTCTTATCTAAACACCTCCTTTTGTGGTTTCCAAAACCACAAATTATTTCACCTCAGTAGTGGTCTCGGCCGTGGAGTCTTGTTGGAACTCTTCCAACTCACCATGCCACTTTTAAGATAAAATATAAATCCACAAGTGGATTTTAGGTCATCTACATTGGATTGGAAACTTGAATTTGAAAACCTTTCGAGTTTCAATTCTCCATTACCGTATAATTAAAATAAATCCTTAGTCCTTCTCAAGTACTTAAGGATCACTTTAATGGCTATCCAACGACTCTCACCGGCATTAGATTGGAACCTACTCGTAACACTTAGCAAGCGTGTCACATTTAGTCTTGTACATTAAACTATATATATTATGCTACCATTAGCAGAGGCACAATGTATGTGGGACATCCTTCATTTCTCTTCCTCTGTCTTGGGGGCCTAGACTTGGACAGGTAAATGCTATGTCCCATGGAAGAAATCCCCTCTTGGATTCTTTTATACTAAACCTATTTAGTATCTTGTTAATGTACGGGGTTTGGGATAGCCCTAGCATCCTCTTCAATCTATCTTTATAGATATGTATTCCTAATATGTAGGATGCTTCTCCTAAATCCTTCATGGAGAATTGTGTAGATAACCACACTTTAGTATACTCTAACATTCCTACCTTATTCCCAATGAGAAGGATGTCATCGACATAAAGCATAATAAGCTATACACTACTCCAACTAGTCTTCTTATATACACATGGTTCATACATATTTTTGACAAAGCCAAACGATCTGGCTATTTTGTTAAAACGTATGTTCCAACTTCGAAATGCTACTTTGAGTCCATAAATGGATCTCTAGAGTATGTAAACCTTTTGCTGACTCCCCTTGGATGTAAAACCTTGTGGTTGCTCCATATGGATTTCTTCTTCAATGTCTTAATTGAGGAAAGCATTTTCATATCCATTTGTCATATCTCATAGTCATAATATGCAACTTTGGCAAGTAGGATTTGAATGGACTTAGGCATTGCCAAAAGGTTTTCTCGAAATCATTACCGAGTCTTTGAGTGTAACCTTTTGCTACTAGTTGTGCCTTAAAAGTCACAACTTCTCCATCTACTCCAAGCATTTGCTTATAGATCCTCTTGCAACCAACATGAACTATTCCATTTGGTAGATCTACCAAAGTCCATACTTTGTTTGAGTATATGGAGTCCATTTCGAATCTCATGGCTTCAAGCCAACATCCCGAGTCTATGTCGAACATAGCTTCCTCATAGGTCTTTGGATCATTATCCGATTTGCCCGTCTCATGAAGGAATTAGAACTTTTTTGGTTGCTTCTTGATTCGGTCTGACCTTTTCAGAGGTTGTGTGTTAGGCTCTTTGATATTTATTTGTTTTTACCGCTTGTGGAATTTGATGATCATCTTGAACTTCACCAAGTTCAACAATAATGCCTTTTTCTATCTTATAGAAATTCTTTTTCCAAAAAGGTAGTATTCCTTGAAACAAACACCTTTTGCTTCGAGGGATCATAGAAGTAATAACCCATAGACTCTCTTGGGTATCCCACAAACTTGCACAAGGTGGATCTACTATCCAACTTATCTCTTACTATCCATCTTACGTAGGCGGAAGATCCCCAAACCTTGAGATATTGGTATGAGGGTGCTTTGCCATGCCATATCTCATATGGTATTTCGGGCACCAGCCTTGAAGGTACTATACTTAGTAACTTCACTGTTGTAACTAAGGCGTATCCGCAAAAGGATATGGGCACATCAGAAAAGCTCATCATACAACGTACCATGTCCAACAAGGTACGGTTTCTCCTCTCGACTACTCCATCATGTTGGGGTGTGCCGGGTGGAGTCCATTGTAAGAAAATCTCATTCTCCCTTAGATAATCTAAGAATTCGATGCTCAAGTATTCTCTTTCTTGATCCGATTGAAGAGCTTTAACACTTAGCCCTAATTGCTTTTCCACTTCATTCTTATACACTTTGAACATTTCAAACGCTTCGGACTTGTACTTCATAAGATACACATGCCTGAACTGACTATAATCATCGGTGAAGGTGATGAAGTAGGAATAGCCTCCTCTCCCACTAACTTTTAGTAGTCTATAAACATCCGTATGGATCAAATTCAAAAGACTTGTAGAGCGCTCTATTTGTCCTACAAAAAGAGCTTTGATCATTTTTCCTTTCAAACAAGATTCACAAGTATGAAGATCCTCAATGCCACTAGCATTTAGCGCTTTGAGAGCTTCTAACTTGTTCATCCTATTTTTAGAAATATGTCCAAGTCTTGCATGTCATAACATGGCATTTTCTTGGATATTTAATTTTCTTACTTTGTTGAAAGTGTATTAGTGATAGTTAAGAATCCAATATGTATAATCCTTTGTTGAGTGTACTATAAGCGATTAAAGAACCCGTTCTTTAATGCCTTTAATCTCCCATTTGGTATAGAAGGATCAAATCCTTCGCTGTCCAAAATGGAGATTGAAATAATGTTCTCAATAACATATATCACATAATAGCAAAGGTTCAATATAATTATAGGGTTCTCTAAGTCCAACTTATTATATGTCTTCAACTTTGGTCACTACTCTTGCTGCTTAGCCAAGGCGGTGAATCATATCCACATCACTTAGCTTTATTCTTTTTTCTTATTCTTTGTAGCAACTTACAAAGATAAGAACCACGTGCGATATCACATATCCATAAGGAAGAATTTATCCTTAAATGCACTTCAATAAAGTACATACCCTTCAAAAGGTTTGCAAGGTACTCATTGCTAAACCGCTTCTAATGGTCTATCTAGCCAAAGTAAAAACAAATAATATCGACTATATCCTCTATAATTTTCTTGACTCCTATAGATACCTTTAATAGTTGTTTTCCCTTGGACGAAGAACTTTTCTTCCTTTTACCTTTCTTTCTAGCACCCCTAAGGCCTATAGACTTGGAGGAGGAAACAAGTGTCAAAGGTTTGCCCTTGTCATGGTAGTCTTTTACTAGATCAACACTTTGATCAATTAAAACTCGGCGAGGATATGAAGATCAAATCCTCATGGAGATCATTGTCCATCACCACGTCTAAGTAGAAAAAGCTTTTCCAAGCCTAATCATCTTAGACCATGGTTGATGACACATGACTTTACATCCATCCTAGATTGAAAAATCTCCTTTGACAACATGAACTTCTCATACCTTGTTTGCTTTACAACTCTTGTAAACTTTAACCAAGGTATTATTCATGTGTCTTTGAGACTTTTAAAGTTTGTAGATGTCATCATGAGACTATGGGATAGGGCAATCCTAAACCTAATTCGTGAACTTTTCACGTGTCTCTTGATCTACTTTAATCCCCATGGGATTAGGAGCACCTTGATATAGGATATATATCCACTTTTAGGAATTTAGAATGATTTTTGAGGTTAAGTTAATTGTGGATGTTCGGTTGGTTTATTGGTTTACAAAATAACGTTGAGCGGAACATTAAGTAATTCTTTTGATTTCACAAATCCTCAAAGGCAAAAAAAGGAGAATAAGCATATGATTGAATTTGATATTAGAAAAAACATGTTTATGGTCTTTCAAGCATATTATCCTCCCATTATTTTATCAAATTGTTCACCCCCTAGAAAAATTCGGGAAATCATATTTCCTAGTGAGAATCAAGATCCCAACCCTCGTGTATGAGTGCCATCCACAAGCAATCGAAGGGTAAGCAACTTTTGCTAATTGCATCTCATGCAGCTCTTGATATGTTTTGCCTCACTTTTCACATTGGCCCACTTGTACGTATGTCATCTATGGTACTAAGCGTTAAGTCGTGCCTACCAATCAATCTTTGACTCAAGATGGGTACTACATCATCTCCCGTGTATGAGTGCCAATGTGTGCGCGTTCCTAAGTCAAAGTGCATCTTATGCTAAGTGCATGCTCACAGCTTTCCTCCTAAGTGTGACCCTAGTGTACAAGTGCCATCACACAAAATCGGTAGCATTGTTATGGCATACACTATTGGTAGAAGGCTTGGATTAATTAAATTTTTTTTAATTTGTATCCATTTCGACCTAATATTTGAAAAACACTTAGACATTCTAAGTGGAGGGTTTTTTTTTTTTTTGGCTTGCAAAGACTTTCTCATTTTATTTCCTTATTTAGGTTTTCTATATCCTAACCATGCATCTCATACATCAATAGGATATGAAAAGTATAAATACGTAAATGCGCTTATTATGCTCTTAGGATGGGGTGACCATGAGCCTGAACAAGTGGTGCATTTAGAGTCATAGGTGCACCATCTAGCTGATTTTAGGTGGGTTAATTAAATGTAGCTATTACTTGAGTGTATCCCACACATTCATGGGTCTTTAAAAGTCTCCATGCCTCCAACGTCTCCTTTGCTCCAGTAACTTTTACATGAGAAATAAATCCTCATTCCTAGTGATTCTACTCTCATAACATTTCCAAGATAGAAATAAAGGGCATGCAAGCCCCAATTTAATACAACCCATTTCAACAAATTGAAATAAATAAAATCAATATTCAAGGCTCATGATCATCCCCATTCATTTATCATCCATTCAACAATTAAATGAACAATAAACAAATCTAAAATTAACAATTAATTCCAACAATTAAATGCTAATCAAATTAACAAATAATTGGACATGCATAACACTTATGCAACATTTGGAGAGAAATTTTAACAAGATTTAAGGAGCTTGAAAAATGACAAACATAATATTGAGAACTTGCACAACACTTGTGCATCCATAACACATGATTTAACATCATTTCTAGCCACAGAAGGAGCCAAAGTTTAATCTCAAAACCTGCCTAACCTATCCCCGGGCATTGTTAACCATGCCAGGCGTGTAGTTGGGCAGTAGCTCTCAGCCATTACCCTGCCAGCTTGCACCAAGGCTGGCTGGTAGCCCCTATTTGAGGGTAAAAGCTAGTTAAGCCAATTTTAGCTCAACTTTTGTGCATAAAAAATTCTAGAACTCTTTCTAAACATTAAATCACACATTAAGGACAATTTCTAGACCTAAAACACATTTTAAAACTGGAAATTTAAGTGCTCAACAAGCTTCAAAAATCAAGTTTAAGTAAGAATCGCATTCTTCAAAAAATCTCCAACAAAACTCCAATCATATTGGATCCACAAATGACCAAAACTATTTTATCCAATCATCAACATGCTATGTCAACATATAACATCAATTAATGCTAAATCAACATTCAACATTAATAGCTATGAATTAAAACATACTAATCACATGAATCAACACTTAAAATACATATTAGCATGCTTTCAATTCATTAAACAAGGAGCCACACACAACATCATCCAAACACTCCAATCCATCATATGAATCGAGAATTTGGTGATTATGATTAATCCATCACATGAATCAATCATCAACAAAAACTTCAAATCTAAACATGATTTAGGCCCCGACACCACTTGATAGCAAGCAAAGCACTAGGATCCAAATATAAAATTTCAAATGCTTAAATAAATGAGTGCTTACAAGTATACAAGGATAAAATCATGCCTAAAATCCAGATTTATATGGAGTGTTACCTTGAAATTCTAATATCCAAGGAGAAAGTGGTGAACCGTTCACCAATCCAGAATCTGCTAGAAATCGCGCAGCAGGAAGGGAGCGATTTTTAAACTTGTTAAAACTTCTCCAAAATTCACGAAAAAAATAATAAAACCTCTCAACACCCTGTAGGAAACACAATAAAAAATTCAGATCAGAAAGCTTTTTGGATCTCCTTAGAAAAATTCACCAAATTGGTGCTTTGCTCAAGTGGATCTCCAAACCATAGCAAAATAACTTTTTTGCCTCTATTGATATGATCCACACACCAACTGAAACATCCAAACTCTCCTCACTATAAGATAGAATAAGGTAGAATAATGAAAATGGTGGAGGCTTATTTGAGGTAGGAAAGAAGAAGAAGAGATCAAAGCTTTTAACACAAGAGTGTAATGCTTGCAAGGTGTTTTGGAGGGAATTGTGATAAGAATCTAATTCTTTCACACTTTCAGCAATTGCCTATATAGGGTGAGGTTGGTGTGATGCCAAGTTGGCATCACACCTTCCTCAAGGTGGGTGGCCAACTTGCGTTTCCAAGGTGGTAAATGCAAATTCATATCAAATTTAAATTTCATGTATATCTTAATTACTTTTGAAATCTAATTTCAAGCTAACTAAGATGTTAATTCAAATGAACATTTCATTTGAATTTTTCTTCCAAAATATATTCTTCGCATTAATTAAATTAAAAACTTTAATTTAATTAATTAACCTTTGACTTAACTCTTAAGTCAAACCAAGCTTAATTTTGTTAACTTGACTCTTTAAGTTAACTTGACTAATTGATGGTCACTTTGGCACCAAATAATTTACTCCTTAATTATTGTTCTAATTTAACCTTTTAAATTAATTGAATAATTTAACACTTAAATTAATCAAGCCAAAATTGACCTTTAAATTGGATACCTAAAAAATCAGTCCACTAGGAGAAATTCTCTAACTCTTAGAAAATTGCTCTACTAACTAGGAAGCTAATTGGCTTTTGTGTGTGACCCAATAAGTTCTACCAGTTATTGGACATGGGCTTACAACTGCTTGTGACTTTTTAATATCATATTCATTTTAGTTTAAAATATTTTTAAACTATTCGACTCAATTCAATTAATTTTATTAATTGAAGAGTACCCAATCTCTATGGTCGATGTCCAAACTCAAGCCCATGGAGCCCAACTAATTGGCCGAAATGAATGTTTTTGGGAACCATTATAGCTCTATGCTTACCATGCAAATACGGTCCTTTCATCTCTAATATCCCGAAAGAAACCTAGGGCAAGGTATTTGTTGGCTCCCTATTAACCTCAATACTATGTCTTTATTCCTAATGTTCGATTCCCTTATGTGACCTCATCTTTGGAAAACTCCTTTTCCAAATTGTCACACCAACTTGCGCAAGGATTTCTTGGAATCGATCATTATAGAATACATGGGAGATGCACTCGTCCTTCACAAAAGCGAGGAGTTGGATTCCATCTTGGTTCTCACAAACCTCCATGCCAAGTGGCTCATACGCAACCTCAACCTGAAAGACCCTCAAAGTGGTCAAGGAAAAGTCAAAGCATGAGAACCAGACATAAGGTTACCATGGATCCTCAAGTTATAGGACTAATAATATGCATTGACATTAGCTGGAGAATTTGCCACTATGGCTGTCTAGTGGATTCTTCGGTAGGCCTTCACTATCTTGTTCTCTAACATACACCCATAGCTCATATGGTTGCTCATGGAACTGAGCAATATCCAACTCTTGGATTTATGCATCATTAGTGCAAGTCTATCCTGATCTTAGATGTTCCATCTCTTAAGATCCTATGACTTGGAAGATTTAAGATCATGGCCATGTGAGACTTATTCCATGGTCATCAAACCAAGTCCTACAGTCAAGAGTGATGTAAGGGCTTCATCCAAATGCAAGTGCAGTAATAAAGGGCATAAGATGAAGATGGCCATGTAAAGAATATCAATCAATCAAGTTTGTTGTTTAAGGAAACAACTTTACAAGGCCAATCCTATTGGCTTGCCGATCACTATTCCAATAGACTTGATTTGAGGTAGGAGAAGAAGAGAGGAAATGAAGCTTCAACACATAAGGCAACACGTTGAGAGTTGGAGGGAAAATGTGAAAGAATCTAATTCTTCACAATGTGATCAAAAAGTTGCCACCTATCTCTCTTTCTATATATTTATGTATAGAGTGAGGATGGTGTGATGCCAAGGAGGCATCACACCTTCCTCAAGGTGACTGCCAACTTGGTCTTGCAAGTTGGCAAGTTGCAATTCAAATTCAAATTTAAATTTTGTGTGCATTTCAATTTCATTTGAAATCTAATTTCAAATTAATCAAAATGCCACATCAAATGAACCTTTCATTTGAATTTTCTGTCCAAAATAAATTCTCTTCAGTAATTAAATTGAATACTTTAATTTAATTAGTTAACTTATGACTTAACTCTTAAGTCAATTAACTTAACTCTTTAAGCTAAGAATTGTTAACTTAACTCTTTAAGCTAACTTGACCAATTGATGGTCATGTGGCACCAAAAAATTAACTCTTTAATTATTGATCTAATATAACTCCTTAAATTAGTTGATTGATTTAACAATTAAATTAATCAAGCCAAATTTGACCTCAATTTCGCCGACCTCAAAATCAATCTACTAGGAGTGTTTTTCTAACTCTTAGAAAATTATCCTTCATCAAGTAGAAAATGTAATTGGCTTTTACGTGTGACCCAGTAGGTTTTACCATTCATTGGACATGGACTCACCACTCCTTGTGACTTTTGAATATCATATATTCATTTTAGTTCAAACTCCTTTAAACTATTTGACTCGATTCAATTAATCGTCATTAATTGAAGAGTACCTAATCTCCCTAGTCGATGTCCAACCTCAAGCCTATGGAGCCTAACTAATTGGCCAAAATAAATGCTTTCAGAGAACCATTTTAGCTCTACTCATACCATGAAAATATGGTCATTCTATCTCCTATCTCCCGAAAGAGGCCTAGGGGCAAGATATTTGTCGGCTCCCTAATAGCTTTGATACTATATCTTGATTCAATGTTTGATTCCACTTTATGACCTAATCTTTGGAAAAATCCTTGTCTAAATTATCATACTTCCTTGTGCAAGGACTTCTTGGAATCGATCATTAGAGAATACATAGGAGATGTACTTGCCCTTCACAATAACGAGGAGTCAGATCCTATCTTGGATCTGACAAACCTCCATGTCTAAGTAGCTCATGCCCAATTACTTCCCGAATGACCCGCTACTTGGCCAGGTAAAAGACAAAGCATGAGGACATAAACACAACGTTATCATGGATCCTCGGGTCAGAGGACTAGTTTTGCGCTAGTGTAAGCTGGAGAACTTTATCACCCCCGACTTGCCACTGCAGCAATCTAGTGCATTCTTCGGGTGGGCCTTCAGTGCCTTGTTCTCTAACAAGCACCTATATCTCGTATGGTATTGCTCATAAAATAGAGCAACATCCAACTCCTTGGATTTATAAATTGTTAGTGCAAGTCTATTGAATCTTAGATGCAATATCTCGTACAATCCTACGACTTAGAAGTTTTAAGATCACAATTGTGTAAGACTTATTTCATGGTTGCCACCCAGTGCATGACCAAGTCCAATAGTCTTGTATGATCTAAGGGCTTCAACCAAATGCAAGTGAAATATATATATATATAAGCATAAGATAAAGATGGCTATTTAAAGAATATCATTCAATCAAGATTGTATCACAAGTGAAATAGTTTACAACACCAATCTAATTGTCTTGCGGGGGCACTATTCCAACAAAATATAGTACGCTCAAATTTGGTGCTAAAAACAACGCATGAGATGTGGTATGGCAAAACACCTTCTTACTCTTTTCTAAGAGTTTTGGGGTCTCCCACTTATATCAAACAGTTAGTGAAAGGCAAGTTGGATGCGAGATCCACCGTGTAGAAGTTTGTGGAGTACCCAAGAGAGTCTTTGGATTATTATTTCAATGATCACTCGGAACAAACGCAACTTTTTAGGAAATGGAATTTTTATTAGATAGAGATGGCATTTTTGTTGATCTTAATGAAGTTCGAGATGATCAACAAATCCCACAAGCAGTATAAATAAGTGAACATCAAGAACCTTACACACAATCTATGAGAAGATCGAAACAAATCAAGAAGCAACCTGAAAGGTTTGGATTCCTTCATGAGATAAGTCAACTAGATAATGTTCCGAAGACCTATGAGAAAGCTATGTTGGACATAGATTCGGGACATTGACTAGACGCCATGAAATCTGAAATGGAGTTCATGTACTCCAACAAAGTATGAACTTTGGTAGATCCACTAGAGGGTAAAGTGCCCGTTGGTTGAAAGCAGATCTATAAGTGAAAACTAGGAGTCAATGGAGAGATAATGACCTTTAAAGAACGAATAGTGGCAAAAATTTACACTCAAAGACCCAGTATTGATTTCCAGGAAACCTTTTCACGATCGTTAGCTTAAGTCCATTAGAATTTTACTTGCCATAGTCGCATATTATGACTATGAAATATGACAAATGGATGTAAAAGTTGCTTTTCTCAATGGAAAAATTGAAGAAGAAATTTATATGGTGCAACCACAAGGTTTTACATCCAAAGGGACTGAGCAAAAAGTTTGCAAACTCAATATGTACATTTATGGACTCAAACAGATATCCCAAAGTTGGAACATACATTTTGATAAGACAGTCAAATCGTTTGGCTTTGTAAAAAATATGTATGGACTTTGTGTATGAAGTAAAGTATAGCATAAGGATCTAAGTTGTAAAGCAAAAATAGCTAAATAAAACATGACTACACTTCTTCCAAGGATATAATCATGCTCTTAAGATGGATTTGGTTATAGAAAAATACCTTGACAGCTAAAATCCAAGGTAGAAGAAGATGGCAATGTTGAACTCTTCAAAATTGCCAAATCCTAGCACAACAGAGAACCGACAATAATTTTCTAAGAAAATCACCTCCGATTGAGCTAACATTTGGACATCAACTCCTTAACACCTTTGAGGATCTCTAGTAAAAATTTCAATAAAAAAAAAAATTGGCAAGCTCACCAAAAATGTCTCCAAACAATCTGCACTACAGTGGATCTATCAAGAGCAAAACTTCCCAATCATGAAGCATCTAAAGAAATGATCCATTCACCCAAGGCAAGCCCCAATCAACCTCTAGTCAGCTAGATCACCAAAGGATGAGAAACAGATGAAGGCTGAAAATGGTAGAGAAAGTTGAGGAAATTGTGTGAAACTTAAACACATGAGTGGATCACACTTTTAGAGAGAAAAATGGAATCTAGCATGCTCATCCTCAAGTGGCCAGTTACCTCCTCTATTTATAGAGAAGGAGGTGTAATATAGTTGGCATCGCACCCTCCATGAGGTGGGGTGCCAACTAAGCAAGCCACTTGCATATGAAATGTGAATTTCACTTGCATTTGAATTTTATTTAGAATCTTCATTTCATCTCATGAAATGTCACCCAAATTAATTCTAAATACATCTCAAATGAACTCTCTCATTTGATTCCTCTAAACTTAATTCCTCATATTAATTAAATTAACTCCTTAATTTAATTTATTGGTCTTGACTTAACTCCTTATCTAACTTAACTCTTTAAGTTGTAAGGTGTTAACTTAACTCCTTAAGTTAACTTGACTAATTAATTGTCATATGGCATCAATTAAATTAATTCTTTAATTTAATTGATCTAATTTAACTCCTGCAATTATTTTGATCAATTTAACAATTAAATCAATCAAGCCAAAATGACTAAAGATTAGCCAACCTTTTATCTCCACAAAGTCGGTCACATGGGATTTTCTAACTCTTGGAAAATTCCTTCCGTCAAATAGAACTTCCTTTAGACTATTGTGTGTGACCCATTAGGTTCTCTATTCATTGGACATGGGCTCACAACTCTTGTGATATGTTGCACATTAAAATATTCGCATTAGTTTAAACTCCTTTAGACTAATAACTCAAAATTCAATTAATCTCTATTAATTGAAAAGTACCTCCATGTTTGATGTCTAGTCTCAAGCCCATGGAGCCCAACTAATTGGTTAAAATGAATATGCACTTGATGAACCATTCTAGCTCTACGCTTACCATGCAAATACGGTCCTTGTGTCTCCTGTCTCCCAAAAGAGGCCTAAGGCAAGATATTTGTCGGCTCCCTAATAGCCTCGATAACTATGTTTATATTCCCAATATTTGATTCCAGTTTATGCCTCATCTTTGAAAAATTCTTTTTTGAAATTGTCATACTGCTTTGTGCAAGGACTCCTTAGAATCAATTGTTATAGAATACATAGGAGATGCACTCGCCCTTTACAATGATAAGGAGATGGATCCCATCTTAGTTGTCATAAATCTTCATGTCTAAGTAGTTCACACCCAATCTCAACCCAGATGACTCGTAAAGTGGTCAAAGAAGAGTCAAAGTATGAGAACCTAAACACAAGGTTACCATGGATCCTCAAATCTAAGGACTAATTATATGCACTAGCATAAGCTGGACAACTTGCCACTATGACTATCTCGTGGATTCTCTGAGCAAGCCTTTCGTAAACTTATTCTCTAACAAGCACCCATGTCTAACATGGATTACTCATGAAACGGAGCAATATCTAACTTCTTGGATTTATAGTTAGTGCAAGTCTATTCAAATCTTAGATGCCTTATCTCATAAGATTCTATGACTTGGAATATTTTAAGATTACGAACGTGTAAGACTTATTTCAGGATCTCCTTCCAGAGTGCAACCAAGTTCCATAATCTTGTGTGATCTAAGGGCTTCAACCAAATGCTAGTGAAGTAAAATAAACATAAGATGAAGATGGCCATTGTATATGAATATTATTCAATCAAGTGGTCTCACAAGTGAAATAGTTTACATGCTAATTTAATTGGCTATGGGGTACTATTTCAACAATCTCTTACTTACCATAAAGCCAATTCCCTATAGTTTTAAGAGCTATCTTCTCAAGGTGTCCTTCAAAGACCTTTTGCGTTAGGGGTTTAGTCAGTGGATCAGCTATATTCTCTTATGAGGGTACCTCATCTACTCGAATATCACCTCTATTAATGATTTCACGGATCAAATGATATCACCTCAAAATATGGTTGGTTCGCCGAGGAGATCTTGGCTCTTTAGCTTACGCAACAGTTTCATTGTTGTCATAAAAGATAACTACAGGCTTAGCAATGTTAGGCACTATATCCAACTCTTGGATGAAGTTTTTAATCCAAACACCTTTCTTTGTGGTTTCCGAAGCCGCAATATATTTCATATCTATTTGCCATATCTTAAAGTCATAATATGTAGCTATGGCAAGTAAAATCCTAATGGACTCAGGCATAGCGACTGGTGAAAAGGTTTTCTGAAAATCAATACCCGATCTTTGAATGTAACCCTTTGCCATTAGTCACACCTTAAAGGTATTGTCTCTTAGCTTTCACTTATAGATGCACTTGCAACCAATGGGTACTTTACGCTCCAGTGGATCTACCAAATTCCATACTTTTTTGGAGCACATGGAGTCCATTTCGGATTTCATGGCATCTAGTTAATGTCCTGAGTCTATGTCCAACATAGCTTTCTTATAGGTCTTTGGATCACTATCTGATTGGCCTATCTCATGAAGGAATCCAAACCTTTTAGGTTGCTTCTTGATTTGTCCCGACCTTCTCAAGGTTGTGTGTAAGGCTCTTGGTGTTCACTTGTTTCTACTGCTTGTGGGATTTATTAATTGTCTTGGACTTCATCAAGTTTAATAAAAATGCCATTTCTATGTAATAGAAATAACCTTTTTCAAAAAGTAGGCATTCCTTGAGACAAACAGCTTTTGTTCTGAGAGATCATATAAATAAGAAAATAACCCAAAGACTCTCTGGGGTATCCTACAAACTTGCATAAGATAGATCTTGCATTCAACTTATCTCTCACTAGTCGCTTAATGTAAGCGGGAGACCCCCAAACCTTTAGAAATGAGTAAAAAAGTGCTTTGCCATACCACATCTCATGTGGTATCTTTCGCACGGACTTTGAGGGTACTATATTAGTAAACCCATCGCCATTTGTAAGGCGTATTTCTAAAATGATACATGCTTGTGCATCACATAAGCATGGTCAACCTCTATATCTATATATAGATGGAGGAAAGGTGTTATGGCACCACACCTCCCTCATAGTTGGCACCAACTTGCTTGCCAACTCATAAGCAAGTTGTATGTGAATTTAATATGTATTTGAATTTCATTTGGAATCTTTATTTAATCTAAATAAATTCTAAATGCACTCCAAATGAACATTTCATTTGAATTTTCCTCCAAAATTTGTTCTTCATTTTAATTAAATTAAATAATTTAATTTAATTAATTAACCTTTGACTTAACTCTTAAGTCAATTAGCTTAACTATTTAAGCTAGCTTAACTAATTGATAGTCATGTGGCTTCAATTAAATTAGCTCATTAATTTAATTCATCTAATTTCACTCAAATTATTTAAATCAATTTAACAATTAAATTGATCAAGCCAATATGATCAAAAATTGTGTCAACTGTCTACCTCAAAAATCAGTCAATGTGGAATTTCTAACTCTTAGAAAATTTCATTCATCAAGTAGGATTTCCAATTGTCTTTTATGTGTAACCTATTAGGTTCTACCATTCATTAGACATGGGCTCCCAACTCTTGTGATTTATTGAATATCAAATATTCACATTGGTCTAAACTCCTTTAAACCAATAACTCAATTCAATTAACCTCATTCATTGAAGAGTACCCAATCTCCATGGTCAATGTCCAACCCAAGCCTATGGAACCTAAATAATTGTCCAAAATGAATGCTTTTGGAGAACTATTCTAGCTCTATGCTTACTATGAAAATAAAGTTTTTTCGCCTCCTATCTCTTGAAAGCGGCCTAGGGCAAGATATTTGTTGGCTCCCTAATAGTCTCAATACTATATCTCTATTCCAATGTTCAATTTCCTTCTATGACCTTATCGTTGGAAAACTCTTTTTCCAAATTGCAATACTACTTTGTGCAAGGATTTCATGGAATTAATCATTATAAAATACATAGGAGATGCACTCGCCCTTCACAACGATGAGGAGTTGGATCCCATCTTAGATCTCACAAACCTCCATTTCTAAGTAGCTTATACCCAACCTCAACCCGAAAGACATGTTAAGTGGTCAAGGAAGAGTCAAAGCATGAGGACCTAAATACAAGGTTACCATGGATCCTCAGGTCAATGGACTAGTGATATGCATTAGCGTAAGATGGAAAACTTGCCACTGCCGACTTGCCACTACGACTATCTAGTGGATTCTCCAGGCGGGCCTTCAGTGAACTTATTCTCTAACAAACACCCACTAACATACACCAATGTATCACATGGATTGCTCATGAAATGGAGCAATATCCAACTCTTAGATTTATGCATCGTTATTGCAAGTCTATCCATATCTTAGATGCCTTGCTTCATAAGATCCTACTACTTGGAAGATTCAAGATCATGACCGTATGAGACTTGTTTCATGATCACCACCCAATGAAAGTGACCAAGTCCCGTAGTTATGTGTGATCTAGTAAAGCAATATAAACATAAGATGAAGATGGCTATGTAAAATGAATATCATTCATTGAAGATTGTATCACAAGTGAAATAGTTCATATGCCAATCTCATAGGCTATGGGGCACTATTCGAACAATTTCCCACTTGCCCTAGAGCTAATTCTCCATAGCTTTAAGGCCTATCTTCTCAAGATGTCCTTCAAAGACTTTTTGCATTTAGGGGTTGAGATAGTGGTTATATTATATTCTCTTCTAAGGCAACTATTTCCACTCAGATATTGCCTCTATCAATTGATATCATATATCAAATGGTAATGCATTTATCAGTGTTTGGATCATTGATGAGATATTGGCTTAAGTCCAAAGTTGTCTTCAAAAGTCAACCATAGCCTCATGCACATTTGGCACTATATCTAACTCTTGGATAAAGTTTCTATCTAAATACTTTCCTTTGCGGTTTCCAAAATCACAATGTATTCCACCTCTATGGTTGAATGGACTGTGGTGCCTAATTTGGAACTCTTCCAACACATTGCACAGCCATTGAGTTAAAATATGAGTCCAAAAGTGGGTTTCAGGTCATCTGCATTAGATTGGAAACTAGAATCTAAAAACCTCTCAGATTTCAATTCTTTATTGCCATATACCAGAAACAAATTCTTAGTATTTCTCAAGTACTTAAGAATTGCTTTAACGGCCATTCAATAACTCTCACCGGGGTTAAATTGGAAACGGCTCGTAACACTTAGAGCATGTGTCACATTCGGTCTTGTACATTGAACGACATACATTATGCTTCCAATAATGAACGCATAAAGTATGTGAGACATCTTACGTCTCTCTTCCTCCATGTTAAGGGCTATAGACTTGGAGAGGCGAAGGCCGTGCTCTATAGAGAGGAATCCCTTCTTGGATTTTTTCATAGTAAACCTTTTTAGTATTGTGTCAATCTACGGGGTTTGGAAAAGCCCCAATATCTTCCTCGATCTATCTCTATAGATACGTATTCCTAATACATAGGATGCTTCTCCCAAATCCTTCATGTAGAATTGCGTAGATAACCATTGTTTAGTACAATCTAACATTTCTCTCTCATTCCTAATGAGTAGAATGTCATCGACATAAAGCACAATAAACTATATACTACTCCCACTAGCCTTCTTGTACATACATGGTTCATACACATTTTTGACAAAGCTAAATGGTTTGACTATCTTGTCAAAATATATGTTCTAACTACGAGATGCTTGATTGAGTCCATAAATTGATTTCTCAAGTTTGCAAACTTTTTGCTTACTCCCTTTGGATGTAAAACCTTGTGGTTGCTCCATATAGATTTCTTCTTCAATGTTTGCATTGAGGAAAGTGCGTTTCACATCCGTTTGTCATATCTCATAGTCATAATATGCGGTTATGGCAAATAAAATTCGAATAAACTTAGGCATTACGATTGGTGAAAAGGTTTCCTTAAAATCGATCCAGGGTCTTTAAGCGTAACCCTTTGCCACTAGTCGTGCCTTAAATATCTTTACCTCTCCATCGACTCCTAGATTTTGCTTATAGATCCACTTTCCAATTGGCTTTTGTGTTTCACCCAATAGGTTCTACCATTCATTGGACATGAGCTCACAACTCTTGTGATTTATTAAATTTAAATATTCATATTAGTTTAAACTCCTTTAAACTAATGACTCAATTAAATTAATCTCATTAATTGAAGAGTAACCAATCTCCATAGTTGATGTCCAACCTCAAGCCAATGGAGCCCAACTAATTGGCCAAAATGAAAACTCTTGGAGAACTATTCTAGCTCTACGCTTACCATGTAAATATGGTCATTTCATCTCCTGTCTACTAAAAGAGGCCTAAGGCAAGATATTTTTCGGCTCCTTAATAGCCTCGGTACTATGTCTAGGAGATACACTTGCCCTTCACAATGATGAGGGTCAAATTCCATCTTGGATCTCACAAACCTCCATGTCTAAGTAGCTCATACCCAACCTCAACCCTAGAGACCCACTAAGTGGTCAAGGAAGAGTCAAAGCATAAGGACATAAACACAAGGTTACCATGGATTTTCATGTCAAAGGACTAATAATATGCACTACCGTAAGCTGGACAACTTGCCACTATGACTATCTAGTGGATTCTTCAGACGGGCCTTCAGTGAACTTGTTCTCTAACAAGCACCCACTAACATGCACCTATGTCTCACATGAATTGCTCATGAAATGGAGCAATATCTAACTCTTGAATTTATGCATTGTTAGCTCAAATCTATTTGGATCTTAGATGCCCTATCTCATAAGATCCTATGACTTGGAAGATCTAAGATCATGACTGTGTAAGATTTGTTTCATGATCACGACCCAGTGAAAGTGACCAAGTCCCGTAGTCATGTGTGATCTAAGAGCTTCAACCAAATGCTAGTGAAGTGATATAAGCATAACATGAAGATGGCCATGTAACATGAATATCATTCAATCAAGATTGTATCACAAGTGAAATATTTTACATGCCAATCTCATTGGCTATGGGCCATGTAACAAGGTGTGTTGGGTGGAATCTATAGAGAGAGAATCCTATTTTTTTTTAGATAATTCAAGAATTTAGTACTTAAGTATTCTCCCCCTCAATCTAATCAAAGAGCTTTAATACTTAGTCCCAATTGCTTTTCTATTTCATTCCTATAGTCTGTGAATTTTTCAAAGGCTTCGAACTTGTACTTTATAAGATACACATGTCCGAACTGAGTATGATCATCGGTGAGGGTGATGAAGTATGAATAGCCTCCTATCGCACTAACTTTCAGTAGCCCACAAACATCCATATGGATCAAATCCAAAGGACTTGTGGTTCGCTCTGTTTGTCTTACAAAATTAGCCGTGGTCATTTTTCCCTTTAAACAAGATTCACAAGTAGGAAGATCCTTGATGCCACTAACGTTTAGTGCTTTGAGGGCTTCTAACTTGTTCATCCCATTTTTGAAATTATGTCTAAGTCTTGCATGCCACAAAATGACATCTTTTTTATTATCTAATTTTCTTTTACTTTGTTGAATGTGCAACAATGATGGTTGAGAATTCAAAATATGCAATCCACTATTTAATGTACCTTGTGCAATTAAAGAACCATCTTTAATGCCTTTAAATTCCCATTAGATATAGAAAAATCACATCCTTCATTATCTAAAATAAGAATAGAAATAATGTTCTTAACAAGATTGGGTATATAATTACAAGGATCAAGTATAATGCAGAAGTTCCCCAAGTTTAACTCGATAACTCCTTTGACTATGGCTGCAACTTTTGCTCCATTGCCTAGACGTAGGATCATATCCCCATAATTGATACTCTTTCTTCATTCCATCTCCTATAACGAATTACAAAGGTGAGAAGCACATATGGCATCAAATAACCATAAGGAAGAATTTATCGTTAAGTGCACTTCAATAAAGTATATACCCTTCCCAAGGATTGCAAGATACTCCTTGCAATTTCTCTTTCAATGGTCTTTCTCGCCACAATAGAAACAAGTTGCCTTGGCATTTCCCTTTTTCTTTTTCTTGACTCCCTTTAAACCTTTCAAGGATTCTTTTCCCTTAGAGGAAGAACTCTTTTTCTTTTTACCTCCCTTTCTAGCACCCCTAGGGCCCTTTGATTTAGATGAGGAATCAAGCATAAGAGGCTTATCTTTCTTTACTGTCACCTCGGCATTAACCAACATATTGAACAACTTATTAATCGTTACTTCTTACTTCGTCATGTTGAAGTTCATAACGAATTGATCAAATGATCTAGGCAATGATTGAAGGATCAAATCCACATAGAGCTCATTGTCTATGACTACATCCAATTGACTAAGTTTCTCAATGAGACCGATCATTTTAAGGCCATGGTCATGGATACTTGAGCCCTCATTTATTTTAGTTCGGAAGAGCTCCTTAGACAATGAGAACCTTCCATGTCTAGTTTGCATGCCATACAACTCTTGTATGTGCAAGTAAATTTTGTGAGTGGTTTTTATGTGCTTGTGAGACTTTTGGAGCTCATTGGACATAGAAGCCAACATGAGGCAACATGTTTGTAGATCATTATTTACCCATTTTGTGAACGTTTCACGTGCCTCATTATCAGCATCATCGCTAATGGTGTCCAGCGGACTTTGAGTAAGCACATATATCCTCATATCGAAATCAAGAATAATTTTGAGGTTTCTAAGCCAATCTTAGAAGTTAGGCTCGGTGAGTTTATTGGTTTCCAAAGTAACGTTGAGTGGATTCTTAGCTATTTTGATTTGAAGATTTCAAAAAATCTACAAAGGCAAAAAAAGAAAAAAAAAAAGAGTATAAACATGTGACTGAATATAGATATTGAAAATATGTTCATGGACTTTCAAGCATGTTTTTCTCCCACTATTTTATTAAATTCATTACCCTCAGATGAATCCGAGAAATCCTATTTCCTAGTGAGAATCAAGGCCCTAAGCACTTGTAGTAGACCCACGACTTGTGTGCCATCCATAAATAATCAAAAGGTAAGCAAGTTCTTCTAATTGTATCTCTATGAAACCATTTTGCCTTACTTTTCATGTAAACCTACGACTCATGTGCCATCTATACTACTAGGCGTTAAGTCAGACTTGTCAATCAAGCTTTGATTCAAAATCGCACTATGTTATCCCATAACTCATGTGCCAATGTATAGAAAGTGTCAAATCAAATGTGCATCATATGCTAAGTATATGATCATAGCTTTCTACCATAAGTATCACCCACGACTCCTGTGCCGTCACATAAAGAGAACAACATTATCATGTCATACACTATTGGTAGAAGATATGGATTAATTAAAACTCATTTTAATTTATATCTATTTTGACTTAATATTAGGAAGTACTTAGACTTCTCTAAATGGAGAGATTTTCTTTCTTGCAAAGATCTCATCAATTTTATATTCTTATTTAGATTTTCTATATCCTGATCATGCATCTCATATATCAATAGGATATGAAAAGCATAAATAAGTAAATGTGTCTAGCATGTGTTGTAATAGTTCCCCACAATCCAATTAGATTGGCATATAAACTATTTTACTTGTGATAAAATCTTGATTGAATAATATTCATTAAATGACCCTCTTCATCTTATGCTTATATTTACTTCACTGGCATTTAGTTGAAGCCCTTAGATCACACAAGACCATGGGACTTGGTCACACACTGGGTGGTGCATCATGAAACAAGTCTTACACAGTCATGATCTTAAATCTTCCAAGTCGTAGGATCTTACGAGACAGGGCATCTAACATCCAGATAGACTTGCACTAATGATGCGTAAATCCAAGGGTTGGATGTTTCTCTGTTTCATGAGAAATACCATATGAGATATGGGTGCATGTTAGTGTGTGCTTGTTAGAGAACAAGGCACTGAAGACCCACTTGGAGAATCCACTAGATAGCCGAAGAGGTAAGTCGTTAGTGATAAGTTCTCTAGCTTACGCTAGTGCATATAATTAGTCTTTTGCCCTGAGGATCCATGGTAACCTTCTATTTAAGTCCTCATGCTTTGACTATTCCCTGGTCATGTAGCGAGTTATTCGGGTGGTGATTGGGCATGGGCTACTTAGATATGGAGGTTTGTGAGATCCAAGATGGGATCTAACTCCACCTCGTTGTGAAGGGCGAGTACATCTCCTATGTGCTCTATAATAATCGATTCTAAGAAATCCTTGCGAAAAGGTAGTATGACAATTTGGAAAAAGAGTTTTCAAATATAAGGTCATAAAGGGGAATCGAACATTGGAAATAAAAACATTTTATCAAGCTATTAGGAAGCCGACAAATACCATGCCCTAGGCCTTTTCCGAGAGATAGAAGACGAAAGGACCATATTTACATAGTACACTTAGAGCTAGAATGGTTCTCCAAAAGCATTCATTTAGGCCACGTAGTGGGGCTACATGGGCTTGAGGTTGGACATCGATCATGGAGATTGGGTACTCTTCAATTAATGGAGATTAATTGAATTAAGTTGATCAGTTTAAAGGAGTTTAACCTAATGTGAATATTCGATATTCTGAAGTCACAAAGAGTTGTAAACCCAAGTTCAATGAATGGTAGAACATAATAGGGTCACACACAAAAGCCAATTACAAATCCTACTTGATGAAGCGAAATTTTCTAAGACTTAGAAAAATTGCTACATGATCGAATTTGGAGGTAGACATTTGATGTCATTTTGGATTTTATCAATTTAATTGTTACATTGATCTAATTAATTTAAGGAGTTAAAAATTGAGACCAATTGATTAAGAAGTTAATAATTTGGTGTCACATGACTATCAATCGGTCAAGTTAACTTAAGGATTTAAGTTAACAATGACTTGCTTAAGGAGTTAATCAAATTGACTCAAGAGTTTAAGTTAAAGGTTAATTAATTAAATTAAAGTGTTTATTTAAAATTAAGAATTAATTTTGAAGGGAAAATTCAAATGAAATGTTCATTTGGTATGAATTAGAATTTATTTAGATGACATTTCATGAGATGAAATGAAAATTCCAAATGAAATTCAAATTCACATGCCAACTTGAAAGAGCTAGGTAGCACCACCCTTGAGGAAGGTGTGATGCTACCTTGGCATCACACCATCCTCTATCTATATATATAGATATAGAGTGTGGAGTGGGCAGCCATTTAACATTCCATGTGAATTAAGATTCTCTCAATTTTCCTCCAATTTCTAAGAGTTGCCTCAAGTGTTGAAGCTTCACTATTCTTCATCTCCTACCTCCAAATCAAGCCTTCATCCTTACATTTATCCTCTTTACTCTCCAACTAATATTGAGAAGAATTGGATTGTGCATTGGTGTGTGGACCTTTTCATTAGAGGTAAGACAATTGGATTGCTAGACTTTGGAGATCCTTTGTTTCGAGCGGTGACTTTGGAGCATCTTTTGGAGGTATTTCTGGATGTGTTTTAAGCTGGAGATACCTCAAGGAGTTGGTGTTCTTTTGGTTCAAATTTCACTCAAATCGAAGTTCATTTGGCTAGGAAAAAGTTGCCCGAAAGCCGCTATGTTAACGAGACAGTTTTCAAGGAGTTGAGATCTTCTTCCGCCTTTCTTTGATTTTCTTAAAATCAAGGTAATTATCTCACCAAATCTAAATCTAAGGCCTGTTTAGATCCTTAGCTCATAATTAGCCTAGTTATTTTGGCATTTTTATGCTTTGATAATTGAATCCTAGTGCTACATATGACTTCAAGTGGTATCGGAGCCTAATTCATGCTATGATTTGAATTTTTTTTATTGATTCATTTGATGGATTGATCAAAATCTCCAAATACTTGATCCAACCATTGGATTGTAGTGTTTGGATTATGTTGTGTGTGGCTCCTTGCTTGATGAATTGAAAGCATGCTAATATATGTTTTAAACGTTAATTCATATGATTAGTATGTTTTAATTCATAGTTGCTAATGTTGAATTTTAGTTTGGCATTAGATGATGTTATATGTTGATATAGCATGCTAAGTTTGGCCTTAAGGTGTTTTGGTCAGTTTTTAGATCCAATATGATTGGAGTTTATTGGAGATTTTTGAAGAATGTAATTCTTACTTAAACTTGTTTTTGGAAGCATGATTCAACACTTGAAATTTCATTTTTAAAAGGTGTTTTAGATCTAAAATTTCATCTATATTGTGTGATTTAATATTTAGGAGTGTCCTAAATTTTTTGGTGCGCAAAAGTTGAGCAAAAATTCACTTGACTCAATCGAAACCACAAAAACAGGGAGCTGCTAGCCACTATAGGGCACTAGCCAGGTAGCGGGCGCGCCATACGGGCACCTTTCACCCAGCCTTGGGCCTAAGCTAGGCTGGTAGCGGACCAT
The DNA here is from genome assembly GCA_018894105.1 of Jacaranda mimosifolia. Classification (NCBI taxonomy): domain Eukaryota; kingdom Viridiplantae; phylum Streptophyta; class Magnoliopsida; order Lamiales; family Bignoniaceae; genus Jacaranda; species Jacaranda mimosifolia. Next base: position 18,885,624 of record CM032118.1, on the reverse strand, counting down.
TGTGGTTTAGGCGAGTTTTGAGTGTTAATTTTGGCTCCTTAAGTGACCAAAAATGTTTTATTTCAGACATAATAGATGCACAAGTGTTGTGCAAGTTCTCAAAATTATATTTAACATTTTTTATTGCTTTTAAAAACTTGTTAAAGTTAATATTCAATAATGTGGCATAATTTTTATGCTTGCTCCTGCTTGGTCAATTAATTGTTTACAAGATAAACATTTAATTGTTGGAATTGAGTGTCAATTCTAGATTTATTTATTATTTATTTAATTGTTAAATGGATGATGAATGAATGGAGATGAATATGAGCCTTTAATATTGATTTTATTTGTTTCAAGTTGTTGAAAAAGGTTGTATTAAATTGGGGTTTGCATGCTTCTTAATTTTTATGTTGTAAATGTTATAAGAGTAAAATCACTAAGAGTGAGGATTTGTTTCTCATGTAAATGCTACATGGAGCAAAGAAGGCTATTGGAGGCATGACACTACAATAAAATACACTTTCTATTACACTTGAAAATATGTAGTTAAAGGCCAAGATCTGTGGCAAAAAGCTGTTTGTTACAAATTTGCTACGGATTTGATGTTTTAGACAATACAACTGTAACTAATACTTTGCTACATGAATGACCCGTAGCAAATGTTTTTTGCTATGACGTTTTACAACTTCTATTATAGTATGATATTTGTAGCAAATAAATGTTTAAAAAAACCTACTTTTTTGCTATAGATTGGATGATCATAGCAAAAATTATGTTTGTTACAACTAAAACCTGTAACAAATAAATTAAAAATAGTTGAACTACATTTGTTAGGGTTTCATTTTGCATAGCAAATACTTTTTAAGAATCGTTTTAATTTTAGTTTTGGATTAAAAAAATTGTGTATAGTATAACAAGAGTACCAAAATCCATGATATCCATAATAACCTAATGAAAATATGAAAATTGTAACCATAGTAAGTTTTTCATTGAAAGATAAATAGTATATCCTCATAACAAGTTCCATCAATATAGTATCTATTACATAAGCAAAACATTAAATTGTACAAGTTAGTAAGTCGATAAGTACTAATATCACGTTTGGAAGCTAGAGGAGTATATGTCATTATTGACAAAAGGCTTAGAGAAAATACATTTTCATTGACAAAACCAGTGAAGTATAAGAATATATGAAATCATAATTTCTCCTAAACTTCCACTAAATTGTTGGAATACAAAAAGATAAGTAAAAGTCTCACACGTACATTAGCAAGTTCCCATCCAATGCATTTATGGACAACTTCTCCAATAGTCTTCAAACTATCTTGAGGAATAAGTAATTTAGCAATGGGTATCAAAGCTTTTTCCACATATATTTTCACATTTGCAGGTAGTTCTCCATCTGAAGAACTCCTCCTTACTACAATACAATAGTTATGATAAGATATTAGTTAATAATATGAATGTAGTGGCTATACTCAATCACTTAAATGCAACATTTGGAACAAAGAAAGAATAGATTTATAGAATGTTCTTTGTCATTCATTATTAGCTTGTAAGCAAACAAAAGGTGCATTTTCTTTGTTCTTCTATTCTGCACTCATGAAGTGGAGAAAGGAAGAGTTTGGGAAGTGATCTTAGTCCAACCTTACAGTATAATGATATCTTACCTAATTAGTTCTAGAAATTGTTTAATGTTTGATATTAATATTAATAATAATAATAATATATTATTATCATTATTAATATTCATTGAGAAAAAGGGATCGTTGGCATAAATTAAATTAAAACTTAAACGAAGCAGCAATAAGTTGATTAAAAAGTAAGGTAGTCATATCAATGGAGTTAGATGAGACATATAAACAAATTTGGTATATATTGCTAAAAGATAACTAGTTATTGCTCTTGCTTGGCGCTTGCATGTAGAGTAGCAAGGTCCTTTTACCACCAATCAATAAATTAGTGTCATTTTTTAATAATAATTATATATTATTATTAATATATAATATTAATAATATATTATTATTATTAGTTAATAATATTAATATTATTATTATTATTATTAATATTAATATTATTATATTAATTAATAATATTATTATTAGTAGTAGTAGACATAAACCAATTTATTATAGATAAATCCATTCTATATTCTACTTAACATGATACGATCAAAAATAGGAAAATCCTACTATGATAAATTTAGGAAACCAGCAAGCTCTTATGTGATATTCATTCAAGAAATAACACATGACTTGACATCTTAATCATGCTGATTTAAGACAAGCTTTAATCAAGTAAGAGCATATTGTGGCTTCATGATGCATTTTCTTGTTTCTAATTTAACTTAACAAGGATAAATTTGAGCTCTATGTATATGGACTTGAAAACATATACCTTCAAACTCAGCTTATTTAGCTAAAGCATCAAATTTAACTTATATCGTCGCCCATATAACATTGTGATGCTTTTACTGAGATAGCCCACAGTTTCCCCAATTGCTTTTACCCTTGAACTAAGTACATTAGTGTTTTAAGTGCTGGTAGAAACAGTACAAGTTAAAAAAAAGAACCCATTAAACTAGAGGCAAGAAAAAGTTACAAACTCGAAAGGAGCAAGCAAGATGGCAAGAATTGAGAATATACATTATTCTAAAGCTCTAATTCTAAATTCAATTAGCTTGAAAAGGCAAAAGGCTGACAAACACAACTATGTTATTATTATTTGCTTAACCCAAAGAAACCAGAATGGAGAGAAAAATCAGTTTTTATTTCTGTTACTTGTCTCAAGGCTCAACCCATAGAAATCAAACAAATTTAGAATAATGAAATTACCAAAAATCACAGAGTGGCATCCTTGAAAGTCCCAGGTGTATGAGAAAAATATATAGAAAATAGAAACATGCACACATCTAAATTATCTAAAACCAATCTGTGGATGAAGCCTGTCCACGCCCAACAAAGGTGCATATATGTCCAAAAGACCTTTCATAAAAAGAAAATGAAGAATGAATAAAAACAAAGCAAAGGCCAGAAGTGATAGAAAGTGCCATGAAAACCACCACATGCTTTCATTTTCTTTCCAACATTTTCTTTTCTATTTGTGCACCACCCACTAATCATTGCTCACTACAAAAACAAATTCGATTGGCCCCACTTCTAAGCCAATAAGTAGCGGCCAAGACTACTTTTTTTTTTTTTCTCTGTGTGTGTGTGTGTGTTTATGAATTTTTTTGGTTTTTTTTTTTTTTCGGCATCAACTTGTGGATTTTCTTATTAATAAATTTAAGGGCTTTGATTTAATTTATATTTAGGATGTTATCCTTGCAAGGCACGATAAGGGGGTATGAGAATAGTATGACCTTTTTTTTTTAATTTTTTTTTCAATTTTTTTTTATTAATAATGCATGTACACTAATAAAAGAAAAGTTATGCGAGTCGAGGGCAACAAACATGCCATTATTCTTTTATCTTTGTCATTTTTTCCCTTGATATTGATATATAAGTTTAAAATATTTATGTAGTTATAATTTATCTAAATGTACATGTGTTCATATTTTATTTGATATGGTCTTTTCGGGGTGCAATTGCACAAACTTAAAGATGAAGTATAATAATGTGAAAATAAGATTGGCTATTAAAAGAAACAATAAATAAAACTCCAATGATTTGTAAAAGTATAATTTGATAATTTGATATGCTGGTGAGAAAAAGACTTCTGCGTGCAAACAAATATCCTTAAAATTGGAAAGAGAAGTTTGTAATTTCTTAAAATGTTATGTGGCTAAGTAAAATAATTATTATACCAATAGAGTTCCCTTAGCATTCATAGATAAATCTTCAAACTAGAGAGGTAATACAATAAGAATACCCATAGAGCAACATAGAATAAGATGAATTGCATGTTCTTTAACAATATGCAGTAAAATGCGCATGGGGGGATATCCATCCAGGTGAATGCATCCACATCTCTGCACCAAGTTCTATTGGCTGATGTGTGCTTTTTGATTATTACATTCCACGCAATAATTAATGGGCAAGCAAGTTCAAGGCTATAAAAAGAAATTAACCAATTATAAATCAACCTAGACCATATTTTCAGTGTACTCTTTATCCTTACTGGTGTTGCACAAGAGATGAATATACTGCATAATATTATGTTCATGGACCACTAAACCTATATCCAAGCATGCACAGCAAGTCCAAGACAGAAGAAATATACATATGATCAGATGCTCAATATGTCCAACATCTATTCTCCAACTTCTTCTAGAAAAGATTTTATGATAATATTTTTATTATTCAATCCTATAGAATAATCCGACACGCATCATCTTAGAGGATTCAAGAAAGTCCATTGAATAAAAAGACCATAGAAATGGCTTATAATTATAACTAGGTAAGAAAGGATGCTAGCCTAGGTCTGCTAGATGCCAGAGAGAGCCAGAGGGCAATCTCTTCAACTCATTGTCAAGCAATATCCATAAAGAGATCAATTCCCAAAACATGGAGTTCAGGATCTTGATACAGTATAAATAATAGGGTAAATTGCACAGCGCCCCTTTGATATTCAGAATTAGCTCATAACCCCTTGTGAAATAGAGATTTGTTTGTATACCCCCTATATTTAATTGAACGTTGTACACTTGACCCAACAGTCTTCTTATTGTTGTTTGATGTTCATTGACTAGGAAAATGACAAAATTACCCTTAAATAAAATTATTTTTTTATACATTTCAAATTAATTTAAGAAAAGGTGTATGTTTCTATTTATACTTATATATAATATGTATATATATAATAGTTTATGCATAATAATTTTGAAAAGGTATATAATATAGTTTTTAAACTTATATAATATATGTACATGTATAAATTTATCTATAAAGATATTATATATTATTTATTTATACATGTCACATATATCCACATATAAATTTTCTTTAATTTTTAAAATTAAATAATACATAATATTTATAAAAATATAATATATTTTTTATTTATAATTATATATAAAATATATGTACATCTATAAATATAAAAATATATGTTTTTATTTATACATATAAGATATATAATTTTTTTCTTTATTTCAAATAAAGTAATATTTATTATTTGTAAAAATATAAAATATATAAAATCTATAAAAATTAAATAATATATTTTTTATTTATAGTTACTTATAAAATATATGTACATATATATATATAAACATATATGTTTTTTATTTATACATATAATATATATAATTTTTTTCTTCATTTCAAATTAAGTAATATTTATTATTTGTAAAAATATAAAATATATAATATTTATAAAAATTAAATAATATATTTTTTATTTATAGTTACAATATATGATTTAGTTACATATAATAATTATAAAAATTATTTAATGTTTATTATTTGTAAAAATATAAAAATAATAATTTTATTTATACTTATATACATGTAATATACATATATATAAATTTATATATAATATATGTTAAATATAATATATTATATATAACATATATATTTATATATATTATCATTACCCCCACCCCAACTGCCCTGCCCCCCACCCGTCTTCCCCAAAGCCAACGAGTAGCCATGATTGTCGTGCATAATGGCTAAGTTAGATCTGGCCAGACCTAGCCACTGGCCGCCGTCTTTCTTTTCTTTTTTTTTTTTATGTGCCGCTGGAAGCAGATTGGCGAGCTGCCAAGGCCGGCTATCGGAATGTTCGCATCCATGGCTACCATGGCCATCGGCAGCCATGAAAAATTGACTGCCATGGCAGCTGGTAGGTTGGCGTAGGGCGGGGTGGGATATGCATTTATTATATATTAGATTATATATTATACATATATCTATTATATTATATATAAAATAATAATGACCTATTTCTTTTTTTTTTTAATATTATATGATTTAATTTGGACAATTGATTTCTTTAAAAAATAAATCTAACGGCTGGTAAGTGAGGGGCATGATCATCTTTTTACACATAAAAATACATGTCAAATCGCACACACCTGCGTGTCAATGACACCAACCTTTCCAAGGATGCTCATTGTATGATTTTAGAAAATACAAAGGATTTTTGCCACTTTTATTTCACAGGGGGTGTCGTGCAATTTTCCCATAAATAATAGTATTTCATAGGGGGTGTTGTGCAATTTTCCCATAAATAATAGTACTTCCAGAAAGTGACCAAAAGAGAAGAATCTGAGTTTATTAAATAGAGCCATACTAAAACATAGCATACTTCTCTTTGGTACAGTCTAAACCATTTCAACTGCCAAAACTAATTTAGATGAAGATTGACAAATAAATCACTATAAGTTCAAACTTTGCCATCTCAAATTATTCAAAACTAACCTCTAATTCTTCCAAGTTCTCATAAGTTCCATCATCAAGTATGTTCCTTACTATCCCAAAATCCATAGGTTTGTCATTTTGGACCTAAAAACCATTTTTTTTAATGCTCCAAGTTGATCTCACTTTTATTAAACTAACAAACCAACCCCTTTGATTGAATATGCTTAAGCACACTAATCCATGCTTATAGGAACTTGATCTCTTTTTCTTGCTCTATTATTTAATAACTCACAAACTCAGACATGTTCCACATTCCATTAACAAGGTTCCAAATCAACCCAATCTAATTTTATTGTTCCAAAAAATTACTTTTAGCACTTTTCATAATAAGGCCATAGCTGCATATTTTTCTACTACTTTTGTCAATTATAATTCATGAAGCTGAAGATACACCTACTCCACTTCAACCAATACTAATTAATGAAGTGTTTTATTTTATCTAAGCTAAAAGGTCTTTACTATATATTTGTATCATACAATTAAACTCTGATAATATTCAAACCCAAAACTTAGTCAACCCCACAAAAATAAATATGCCACAAACAGAATGAGAAATACCAGAATGTTTTAGAGCCCAACTTGTCCAAATGATATCAATGCCTTAGGGCTAGCTATCTAGATTTCTGTCTCAACTTTGTCGTTACAAATTTAGTAATATACAAGAATGAGTAAGATAAACATATAGTTTATATCTTGTTAAATTGATTGAGAATAGAATAATTTCAGCAAGTAATATTATATAATCCTTCTTCTAAAGAAAATCTTTTGAATTTTTAATTATGAACAAATTTACTTGAGTAATTCATTATAGAGCTAAATAGGTACACTCTGCGACAACCACAAAATTGCTACATAAACCAGCTGATGATTCTTGAGAAGAAGATGACCGTGTTAAGGCTGCCTGACTTATTTCCATAGTAACACTACACAAACAGCATCAAATGAGCTCAATATTGCACATAACCTTATACCACCCTTTTTGGCTATATCAAACCAAATTTGTAGTAATCAAAACCGTACTATAAGAAAAAGACATATGCAAAAAACTAAAACATTGATTTCATGACTAAACCTGTACCAAACTAGGCCACAACATGTGCAAAAGTGACAATTTAGACCCAACATCCCCAAACTAGGTCATCTCAAAGTACTATTTAACAAAGCCCTTCTACTAACACATAAACAAAACCATGGTATAAATCATGATAATCTATTACAGGTTTGACATCTTTGGTTCCATATTAGATGTTACAAATTATAAAGAAACAAAAAGATGCAAATGAATAAGAAATCCAAGCTTTTTTTGACCAAAAGGTGCATATCATGGTAAAGAAAAAAAAAACATGCATACAAATTTGCTCCTACTCCCACGCCCATCTTCCAACATAAAGAAAAATAATACCTTTTTCTAAGGGGACAAGAAAAAAAAAGATTACCTTATTGCTGTCATGAGATAATCGCTGGAACCCCACAAGTAAGTCAACAGGTAGAATGGATGGGTTACGAGGAATGAAACATTTTAGGTTATGTTGTGGATAATGAAGAATTTCAAAGTAAAAACTACGGCTAGAAGAAGGATAGAGTGAATGAGTGATAAAGAAGACCAGGAGGATTGGACGGAGAAGATTAGAATCAGTGTTCAAGGGTTTTCCAAGGAGAGGACAAGGTTTTTCATTTTTCAATGTTTTTTCATCTTTATACCCAAAACAATATTGACGCTATGTTAGCAGTGTTCAAAAAATCAGACCGTTCATTCAATCAAAAAACTTACATGTTCATGGTTCACTGGTTCAACCGTTGGTCAGACCGTAATTGAATCGCAATTGAAATATGATGTCATAATTACACAATATATACTTATATTATATATTACTTAAAAATTAATAAAATGCCAAAATATAAAACTTAAAGAGCTTAAATGAGTATATTGTTTAACTTCACAATCCAAATTTTACAATTCATATTATAAATGATTACCATAATTTAAATATCTCAAGTCTAAAGTTTAAATATGATATGAAGGTGCACCTTAGCCTTAAAACTTTATACTTAGACAAAAAAATTAAAAAATATATTAATTTTATTAAAAATTAAAGGGAAAAAAATCCCTCTGGTTCAATTGAACTAGGAGCGGTTCGCTGGTCTAACCAGCCACCAGCCTAGACAATTTTTAAAAAAGGGCATTTTCTTGAAAATTTCAATTTTATGAGAAAATCGGACTGGTTTGCAAGCCAGTCAATGGTCCGACCGGCCGGTCTGGTCCAATTTTTTAAACCATGTATGTTAGTGCCATAGCAAAACGATAGTGTTTTTAGAAAGAAAAAAAAATTAATTGAATAATAATTAATTGAAAAAAATTAATTGTAGTATTTTGGAGCCAATTTTTTTAGGTCCAAACTTTTTGCTACATAAAATAAAGATTTACTACAAATTTTAGAGCGTAGCAAAAAAATATTTTTTTAGTTACACTATCTGGCCGTAGTAAAAAGCTTGTACGATATAGTTTTAGTAATTCTTTTGCTACGGAGTCATTTTTGTAGTAATATAGTATCTTTCGAAACAACATTTTAGGTGTAGCGAAAAAATTCGTAACAAATTGCAATTTTTCTTGTAGTGTGAAGACCCATGAATGTATGGGGATACACTTATGTAATAGCTAGATTTAATCAACCCACTTAAAATCAATTAAGTGGTGTATCTATAGCTCTAAATGCACCACTTGGTTAGGCTCATGGTCATTCCATCATAGGACCATGCTAGGCGCATTTACTTATTTATGCTTTCCATATCCTATTAATGTATGAGATGCATGGTTAAGATATAGAAAACCTAAATAAAAAGATAAAATGATGAGATCTTTGCAAGCAAGAAAAATCCTCCACTTAGAACGTTTAAGTGCTTCCAAATATTAAGTCAAAATAGATACAAATTAAAAGGAGTATTAATTAATCCATGTCTTCTACCAATATTATATGCCATGACAATGCTACCATCTTCGTGTGATGGCACTCGGTCATGGGGGTCACACTTAGGTGGAAAGCTGTAAGCATATATTTACCATAAGATGCACCTTTGATTTGAGATTTTCCATGCATTGGCACTCGGTCATAGAGGATGTTGTGGAGCATTCTCAAATTAAATTTTGATTGATAGGTCTGACTTAATACCTAGTAGTGTAGATGGTGCACGGTCACGTGGGTCGACATGAAAAGTAAGGCAAAATACATTAAGAGTTGTATGAGATTCAATTAGCAAATATTGCTTACCATTCGATTGTTTGTAGATGGCACTCGGTCACGGGGGTCTACTTCCAAGTCCTTGGGATCTTGATTCTCATTAGGAAATGAGCTTTCTCGAATTCTTCTAGAGGGTGTAGGATTTGATAAAATAGTGGGAGAAAAATATGTTTGAAAGACCATGAACATGTTTTCAATATCAATATTCAATCATATGCTTATACTCTTATTTTTTGCCTCTTGTAGATTTTTGAAATCTTCAAAAACAAAATAGCTAAGAATCCTCTCCACACTATTTTAGAAACTAATAAGCTAATCGGGCCAAACTTTCGTGATAGGTTGAGAAATCTCAAGATAATTCTATACTCCAAAAAGGCGACTTGTGTCTTTGATCAAAGTCCGCCGTACACCTTGGGCAATGATGCCACCAATGAGGCCCGTGAATTATTCACTAAGTTTGTAAATGATGACCTAAAAGCGAGATGCCTCATGATGGCTTCCATGACCAATGAGCTCCAGAAGACTCAAGAGCTTATAAAACATACAAGTGAGATCTACAAACACTTGCAAGAGTTGTATGGTGTTCAAACAAGACACAAAAGGTTCACTTTTTCAAGAGAGCTCTTTAGGTCAAGGATGGTTGAAGGTTCGAGTGCCCATGATCATGGGCTTATGATGATTGGACTCATCGAGAAGCTTGGAAAACTTGATGTGATCATGGATAGTGACTTCTACGTGGATTTATCCTACAGTCATTGCTTTCTTTGTTCGACCAATTCATAATGAACTTTAATATGTCTAAGCAAGAGGTGACAATTAACGAATTAGTAAACATGTTGGTGATCGCCGAGGTAACAATGAAAAAGGAAATGCCTTTTATACCTGCTTCCTCCTCTAAGTCTAGGGGCCCTATGGATCTTAGAAAGAGAGGTAAAAGGAAGAAGCGTTCTTTCTCCAAAGGGAAGCAACACTTGAAGAGTTCAGGATGAGTCAAGAAAAAGAAAGAGGCTAAGATCGATGTGAGTTGTTTCCATTGTGGCGAAAAGGGGAATTGGAAAACAACTTGCAAAGCTTACCTTGCAACCTTTGAGAAGGGTATGTACTTTATTGAAGTGCAATTGACAACTAATTCTTCTCATAGGTATTTGATATCACGTGTGGTTCTCACCTTTGTAATTCGTTACAAGGGATGGAAAGAAGAAAGAGTTTAATGAAGGGGATATGATCCTCCACCTAGGAAATGGATCAAAAATTGCCACCATGGTCCAAGGCATCTAGGAAATTGAGCAAGAATTATCGCCATAGTCCAAGGTATTGTAAAGTTAGACTTGGGGAATGTTTGCATTGTATTAAATCCTTGTTATTATGTACCCAACCTTGTGAAGAACATCATTTCTATTTTTGTTCTTGTTAATAAAGGATATGATTTTTGTATATCGAATGGGATATTGCAAGCATTAAAGAATGGTTCTTTAATTGCACATGATACATTAAATAACAGATTATACATACTTGATTCTCAACCTTCATTAATGCACATTCAATCAAGTAAAAGAAAATTAGATAACTAATATGATGCCATCATATTGCATTGAAGACTTGGACATATCTCTAAAAATAGGATGAACAAGTTAGAAGCTCTCAAAGCACTAAATGCTAGTAGCATTGAGGACCTTCCTACTTGTGAATCTTGTTTGAAAGGAATGCCTACTTTTTGGAAAAGAAACTTCTATTAGATAGAAATAACGTTGTTGTTGAACTTCATGAAGTTTTAATGATCACCAAATCCCACAAGTGGTAGAAACAAGTAAGCATCAAGAGCCATACACAGACCGAATCAGGAAGCAACCCAAAAGGTTCGGATTTCTTCATGAGACATGCCAATCGAATAGTGATCCGAAGACCTATGAGAAAGCTATATTGGACATAGACTCGAGACATTGGCTAGAAGCCATGAAATCCAAAATAGACTCCATGTACTCCAACAAAGTATGGAGTTTGGTAGATCCACCAGAGGGAATATTTCCTATAGGTTGCAAGTGGATCTATAAGCGAAAGCTAGGAGTCGATGGAGAGGTTATGACCTTTAAGGCGCGACTAGTGGCAAAAGGTTACATTGAAAGACCCGATATCGATTTCGCAGAAACCTTTTCACCAGTTCCAATGCCTAAGTCTATTCAAATTTTACTTGCCATAACTGCATATTATGACTATGAGATATGGCAAATGGATATAAAAACCGCTTTCCTCAATGCAAACATTGAAGAAGAAATCTATATAGAGCAACCATAAGGTTTTACTTCTAAAGGGAGTGAGCAAAAGGTTTGCAAACTTTAGATATCTATTTATGGACTCAAACAGGCGTCCTAAAGTTAGAATATATGTTTTGATAAGAAAGTCAAATCATTTGACTTTGTAAAAAATGTGTATAAACCTTGTGTGTACAAGAAGGCTAGTAGGAGTAGTATATAGCTTATTGTGCTTTATGTCGATCACATTCTTCTCATTAGGAATAAGAGAGAAATGTTAAAGTATACTAAAGCATGGTTATCTACTTAATTCTCTATGAAGAATTTGGGAGAAGCATCCAACGTATTAGGAATACGTATCTATAGAGATAGATCAAGGAGGATGCTAGGGCTTTTCCAAACTCCTACATTAACAAGATACTAAAGAGGTTTAGTATGAAATAATCCAATAGGGGATTTCTTCCTATGGGACATGGCATTCATCTCTCCAAGTCTATGGTCCCCAAGACTGACGGCAAGAGATAAAGAATGTCCAACATACCTTATGCATCTGCTATTGGGAGAATAATGTATGCCATTCAATATACAAGACTGTATGTGGCACACGCTCTAAGTGTTAAGAGGTATTTCCAATCCAACGCAGGTGAATGTCATTGGAAGGCCATTAAAACAATCCTCAAGTACTTGACAATAACTAAGGACTTATTTTTGGTATATAGCAATGGAGAATTGAAACTTGAGGGGTTTTTGAATTCAAGCTTTCAATTCAATGTAGATTACCTAAAATCCACTTCTGCATTTATATTTTGCCTCAATGGTGGCACGGTGAGTTGGAAGAGTTCCAAACTAGACACCATAGCCGATTTAACCATAGAGGTGGAATACACTGCGGTTTTGGAAACCATAAAGAAATGTGTTTAGATATAAACTTCATCTAAGAGTTGGATGCAGTGCCTATGGTTGTCTTTTGAAGACAACTTTGGAATTGAGCCAAGATCTCATCAGTGATGCAAACACAGATAAATGCATTACCATTTTATATATGATATCATTTGCTAGAGGCGACATCTGAGTGGAAACGGTTGCCACAGAAGAGAATATAGTAGAACCACTATCTTAACCCCTAAATGCAAAAGGTCTTTGAAGGACATCTTGAGAAGATGGGCCTTAAGGCTATGGGGAATTAGCTTTAAGACAAGTGGAAGACTGTTAGAATAGTGCCTTGAAAGCCAATTAGATTGGCATGTAAACTATTTCACTTGTGATACAACATTGATTGAACAATATTCATTAAATGACTATCCTCATCTTATGCTTATATTTATTTCACTGGCATTTGGCTGAAGCCCTTAGATCGCACAAGACTATAGGACTTGGTCAGTGTAGTCGATGATGTTCATCAAACAAATTTTACATGGTTGTGATCTTAAATATTCAAAGTCATAGGATCTTATGAGACAGGGTATCTAAGATCTGGATAAACTTGCACTACCGATGCATAAATCCAAGGGTTAGATATTTCTCCGATTCATGAGCAATACCATATGAGATATGGGTGCATATTAGAGACTAAGGCACTGAAGGCCCGCTCGGAGAATATATTAGATAGCCGAAGGGGCAAGTTGGTAGTAGCAAGTTCTCCAGTTTACGCTAGTGTATATAATTAGTTCTTTGACCTGAGGATCCATGGTAATGTTGTGTTTTAGGTCCTCTTGATTTGATTTTTCCCTGGCCACGTAGCGGCTCGTTCGGATGGTGATTGGGCATGAGCTATTTAGACATGGAGGTTTGTGAGATCCAAGATGGGATCCGAATCCTCATTGTTGTGAAGGGCATGTACATCTCCTATGTATTCTATAATGATCAATTTCAAAAAATCTTGGCGCAAAGGTAATATGACAATTTGGAAAATGAGTTTTCCAAAGATAAGGTCATAAAGGAAAATCGAACATTGGGAATAGAAGCATAGTATCGAGGCAATTAGGGAGCTTGTAAATATTTTGCACTAGGCCTCTTTCGAGAGATAGGAGACGGAAGGACCGTATTTGCATGGTACGCATAGAGCTAGAATGGTTCTCCGAAAACATTCATTTCGGCCAATTAGTTGGGCTCCATGAGCTTGAGGTTGAACATTGACCATAGAGATTGGGTACTCTTCAATTAATAGAGATTAATTGAATCGAGTCGATTAGTTAACTTAAGAAGTTAAGTTAACAATTGCTTGCTTAAGAAGTTAAGTAAATTGACTTGAGCTAAATCAAAAGTTAATTAATTAAATTAAAATGTTTAACTTAATTAAAATAAAGAATTAATTTTGGAGGGAAAATTGAAATGAAATATTCATTTTGTGTAAATTAGAATTTATTTGGATGAAATTTCATGAGATGAAATGAAAATTCTAAATGCAATTCAAATTCACATGCCAACTTGCAAGGGCTAGTTGGCACCATCCTCCCTCTTTATATAGATATAGAATGTGGAGTGGGTCGGGACTTGACATTACATGTGAATTGCAAGCTATAATTAGATTATCTCAATTTCCCTCCAATTTTCCAAATGTTGCCTAATGTGTTGAAGCTTCACTTTTCTTCATCTCCTACCTCCAAATCAAGCCTTCATCCTTGCATTTCTCCTCTTTATTCTCTAGCTAATATTGACAAGAATTGGATTGTGCATTGGTGTGGGGATCTTTGCATTAGAGGCAAAACAATTGAATTGCTAGCCTTTGGAGATCCTCTATTTCAGGCAGTAAATTTGGAGCATCCATTGGAGGTGTTATCAGATCTTTTTGCATCTAATTTTTCACTGGAGATACATCAAGGAGTTGGTGTTCTTTTGGTTCAAATTTCACTCAAAGTGGAGTTCATTCGGCCAGCAAACGTTGCCAGAAAGCCATTGTGCCGCTGGGGAAACTGTTTTCAAGGACTTGAGATCTTCTTCCACCTTCCTTTGATTTTGTGAAAATCAACATAATTCTCATACCGAATCTGAATCTATGGCATGTTTAGATCCTTGGCTTCATATATAGCCTAGTTGTTTTAGCGTCTTTGAGCTTTGATAATTAGATTCTAGTGCTACGTGTGACTTAAGCATGTTCCTAGGGTGGGATGAGCAAAAGCCTTAAGTAGTGCACTTTAGAGCCATAGGTGCACTACTTAGTTGGTTTTAAGTGGGTCGACTAAATCTAGCTATTATATGATTGTATCCCATATATTCATGGGTCCTTATGCCTCTAATGGTCTTCTTGTCACTTTGCAACAATTACATGAAAAAGAAATCCTCACACCTAGTAATTCTATTCTCATAACATTTACAAGATTGAAGTTAAGAGGCATGCAAGCCCAAATTTAATACAATCCTTTTCAACGACATGAAATAAATAAAATCAATATTAAAGGCTCGTGTTCATCCCATTCATTCATCATACATTCAACAATTAAATGAATAATAAATAAGAAAAGACATTGAATTCCATAATTCTTATTTCATAAACAATTAATTAACTAGCGAAAATAAGCATAACAATTATGCATCTTATTTTTGCACCAAATTGGAGACTAACTTGAAAAAGATTTTAAACGCATTCAAAAATATCGAACATAATTTTGAGAACTTGCGCAACACTTGTGCATCCAACCATTACAACAAATTACACTTTTTGTAACCAGGAATTTTGTTACATTAACGCTTAAATTCGTTACCTTATCATATTGGTGACAAAATTTTCGTTATTGAAGTTTGGTGTGTTAAAGCCCGTTGTTGAAAGTATTCGTAACGAACCAAAAATGATGACCTTAGAGCAATGAAATTTGTCGTCACCAAAAATTTGGTATTAGTAATAAAACATGTTAGTTACAATAGATTTATATAGCGAGACGAAATATTTAGTTACCAAAATATTAGCAGTTTTGTCACATTTTATTTTTCATTACCAATGCATATTATAATAATATTATTTAATTAATTCCGTATTATTACAAATTGTTTATGTAACAAAATATTTGGTTATGACTAGTAAAATAATATTCTACTTCGAATATAAACTTCTTGTTAGTAATAGAATACATAACTAAAAATTTTATTACAAAAGATATTAAGAGTGTTATGACATTTAGTATATACAACATATGTTTCGTTACCTATGACTTATAAGATTATTATATTTTGTTACAAATATTATAATATTTTGTTATAAATAAGCAATGTATTGGTTAAAAATAATTAATTTCTTGATTAAGAATGACTAATTATTCATTATGAATTAGTAAATAGTTTGTTATAGATAAGCAAAATAATTTGTTACGAATATGTCAAATTAGTTTGTTACGTTTAAGAAAAGTGACAAATAAATTTCATTACTAATAAATTATTTTTGTAACAATACTACTCTTGTTACAAAAAATATTTATTTTTTTCCGATTCAATAGCTCAATTTGGATATGCAATTGCAGAAGAAATTCAAAATTGAAGTATACCAACATCCTAAATATAAATAATTCATAGCCATTCCTTCAATAGATGAAAGAGTAAGCAAATCCATCCATCTATATAAATAATACTAACCACAT
The DNA here is from genome assembly GCA_018894105.1 of Jacaranda mimosifolia. Taxonomy (NCBI): domain Eukaryota; kingdom Viridiplantae; phylum Streptophyta; class Magnoliopsida; order Lamiales; family Bignoniaceae; genus Jacaranda; species Jacaranda mimosifolia. The sequence goes on along the minus strand of CM032118.1, from coordinate 18,869,224 downwards.
TCATCTATCCATAGACATAAATATAAGTTCAAAACATCAAGCCCAAATTCAAACTACCAACCAGAGCCATAATAACCAACTAGGTATATTAATCAAACAAAAGTATTAAGTTTTCAAGAAGTGTTATCGCTCGAGTAACATAAGAGATCTCCAAAACATGTTCCTTAATTATCATCAATAACATCAGGAAGAGGGTTGCTTCCAACAATCTGGAAAAAAAAAAAAAAAACAAAGATTCCACAAGATACTATGAATATGAAGAACATCAAATTAGATATTGCATATGTGTAACCGGTCACTACCCACCTATTTTTTCTTAAATTGGATAAGTATGGTACATAGGAAAAAAAGGTTTAATATAACATCAAGAAAACTTCACAAAATAATAGCACAATTCATGAGAGGAAGTTCCAATAAAATATTTGCATGATACCATCTTTTATCCAATATAAACTATACAAAATATTATAGAAGATAATGTTGAAGACAAAAATACATTGCGTGGATCTGAGGCAAATTTTGGATATTGAAAATCAAAATCTTTCCATGTAGGTGAATCTATAGAATGGTTCATACTTCCTTTTATATCCAAGCATTTCTCAGCATGCCACCACATATCACAAGCAGTTTTAGAACACATATAAAGTCTTTGGAGCCTCAAAGTGAAAGGAAAGTATCACAACATCTTTTGGGGAATTTGTTTTCCTTTCCTTTCATGAACTTTCCAATAAGGCTCGTTACAAACTGTACTACATGTTTCATTTTCATTGTCTTTCCAAAATAAAGCACAATCATATTTGCATGCGTATCATTTTGTGTACCCTAACCGTATTCCTGAAAGTAGTTTTCAAGCAAGGTAAAGAGTTTTTGGAGCCACATTTCCTTCTGGTAGCACCCCTTTGAACAATTCAAGTATTATGTTTATTGCTTTAGCAGACATTCTATTCATTAATTTGTTATGCAACAACTTCAAAATAAAGTTCAACAAAGAATGGTTCTTGCAACCAAGGTATAATTCATGAAGGGCATCATGCAGTAGCCTTTAAAAAAAATTTGGTTCGATTTAGAATAAGCTTTAGAAAATTTTGCGTCTCTGATTTCCGTTATCATTTTAGGTAGTTCATCACTCTCATCACTATCATATTCATCATCTTCTTGAGATGACCACATATTATCATTTTCAAGAAGACCACTACTATGAGTTCTTTGACTATAAGAAATAGACCGATCTGATTCATGTTCCCCATGATGTATCCAGTGTTGATAGTATTCATAAAAACCCCTTATATACAAGTCTCTTTTAACCTCAACAAGAGTTTTCTTTTAATATTCCAACATGTATTGCATGGACATAAAATTTTACTATCTGAATCAATTGTATTTTCCCTTGCAAGTTCAATAAATGAGTCAACATCTACAATATACTTCGAAATGAATCTATCTTTCTCATATGTCCAACTTTTATCCATATCTGCAATAAATAAATAAGTTTAGGATTATTTAAATCATACCTAAACTGAATTTGTTTATTTCATAAGTTTCATACCCCTTTGGGGTATTAAGAAATTGGCATGGTATTTAAGCTGTAAGAAATTTGACAAATTTTAGCCCCTTTTTACTTTTTCATTTCCATTGTGATTTGTTGAACTAACAAGTATTAAGAAAAATTCAAAGAGAGAAGTAATATTTAAATCATATACTTAGTAATCAAATGAGGTAGATTTAACAACATAATACTTTGACACTCAATAATGATAGGACATATGCTACTAGCATTAGGGACATTTCACAGCAAGGAAGATTTGAGATTTATGGATTCCTTTCTGTCAAGTTTTAATTATTCCAAATTTAGGGTGCAGAGCAACGAATTCTCAGTTGCTACTTAAGGTTTTAAGCAATACTAGGAGGATCATCTATATGGACTTCCATATAGATCATTTCAAAATAACCCACCAATAGAACAAGCTTAGTTTACTAGTGGCATCAACAATCAATCAAAGAGACAGGCCAGAGCATACTAGAGTAAGAATATTAGGAAAAATGGTTAAAATGAAAATGTTTAAAAGTTGAAAACCTCCCCATTCGACAAAGTTATACGCATTAGCCAATAGAAAATCATTTGTGATACTTTAAGCATCAAGCAAAGAGGTATTACCTCAGTAGAAAGTGTGTGCAATTCCCGGTCCCGAGCTGCTAATAAATCCAAAAGATCAACCGACAAGATCCAACTAAATCAATTATTATCTTATTGAAGGCATATGTAGCACTAGGATCCAATTATTAAACACTTTAAAAAATTGAAAATAAGTAGGCTACCCATGTCACCAAGGATCTAGACATGTTAATGATTTGGAAAGATGATTACTTGATTCGCTCAAAAAACCAAGGAGATGTTGAAGATGACTCCAACAGGCATCATAGCAGCAACACTGTTTAGATGTAACTTTTTCTCGATCCAAATACCTCAAAAAAATATGAAAACATTATAGTATCTTCTCAACTCCTTGATGAATCTACTGTAAAAATTCAGTTAAAAAATCCACAGGGAAGTGATAGAAAACAATCGCCAAGCAAACTGCCCTGATAGTGGATCCAAAAGCAAGCAATCTAATTGTCTTGCCTCTAATTGCTATGATCCACACACCAATGCTAGGTCCAAATATCCTTAATATTAGCTGGAAAATAGAAATGAGATTTAAAAAGATGAAGGTTTAATTTGAGGTAGGAGAAGCAGAGAGGAAGTGAAGCCAACACTTTGAGAGATGGAAGGAAAATGTGAAAGAATCTAATTCTTCACAATGTGATTAAGTTGGCCACCTCTCTCTCTCTCTCTCTCTCTCTATATATATATATATAAAGTAAGGATGGTGTGATACCAAGGTGGCATTACACCTTCCTCAAGGTGACCGCCAACTTAGCCTTGGCAAGTTGTAATTCAAATTTGAATTTAAATTTTGTGTGCATTACAATTTCATTTGGAATTTAATTTTAAATTAATTAAAATGCCACACCAAATGAACCTTTCATTTGAATTTTTCTTCCAAAATAAATTATCTCCATTAATTAAATTAAATATTTTAATTTAATTAATTAACCTTTGACTTATCACTTAAGTCAGTAGCTTAACTCTTTAAGCTAAGAATTGTTAACTTAACTCTTTAAGCTAACTTGACCAATTGATGGTCATGTGGCACCATATAACTAACTTCTGAATTATTGGTCTAATTTAACTCCTTAAATTAGTCGATCAATTTAATAATTAAATTAATCAAGCCAAAATTGACCTCAATTTTGCCAACCTCAAAATCGGTCTACTAAGAGTGTTTTTCTAGCTCTTGGAAAATTATCCTTCATCAAGTAGGAAATGCAATTGGATTATTTGTGTGGCCCACTAAGTTTTACTATTCATTGGACAAGAACTCACAGCTCTTTGTGAGTTTTGAATACTATATATTCATTTTAGTTTAAACTCCTTTAGATTTAAACTAATCGACTCAATTCAATTAATCTCCATTAATTGAAGAGTCCCCATCTCCATGGTTGATGTCCAACCTCAAGCCCATAAAGCCCAACTAATTGGCCAAAATGAATGCTTTTGGAAAACCATCTTAGCTCTAGCTTACCATGCAAATATGGTCCTTCCATCTCCGATCTACCGATAGAGGTCTAGGGCAAGATATTTATCGGCTCCCTAATAGCCTCGATACTATGTCTCTATTCAAATGTTCGATTTCACTTTATGACCTCATATTTGGAAAACTCCCTTTTTGAATTGTCATACTGCCTTACACAAGGACTCCTTAGAATTGATCATTATGGAATACATAGGAGATGCACTCGCCTTTAACAACGATGGGCAGTCGGATCCCATCTTGAATCTCACAAACTTCTATGTCTAAGTAGCTCATGCCTAATCACCACTCGAACGACCCACTATCTGGCCAAGGAAGAGTTAAAGCATGAGGACCTAAATACAAGGTTACCATGGATCCTCAGGTCAAATGACTAGTTATATGCACTAGCGTCAGCTGGAGAACTTGCCACTATTGAGTTGCATCTTCGACTATCTAGTAGATTTTCCGAATGGGCCTTTAGTGCATTGTTCCCTAACAAGCACCCACTAACATGCACCCATATCTCATATGGTACTGCTCATGAAACGGAGCAACATCCAACCTTTAGATTTATGCATCCTTAGTGAAAGTCTATCGATATCTTAGATGCCTTGTCTCATAAGATCCTACGACTTGAAAGATTTAAGATCATGACCGTATAAGACTTGTTTCATGATCATCACCGAGTGTACTAACCAATCCTGTAGTCTAGTGTGATTTAAGAGCTTCAACCAAATGCTAGTGAAGCATATTTATAAGCATAAGATGAAGATGGCCATTTAAAAAATATCATTCAATCAAGATTGTATCACAAGTGAAATAGTTCGCAATGCCAATCTAATTGGCTTGCGGGGCACTAATCGAACAATCTTTTACTTACCCTAAAGGCAATTCTCCATAGTTTTAAGACCCATCTTCTCAAGATATCTTTCAAAGACTTTGCATTTAGGGGTTTAAACAATTGTTCTGCTATATTCTCTTTTGAGGTAACTATTTCCACTCAGATGTTGCCTCTATCAATTGATATCACATAACAAATGATAACATATTTATCTATGTTTGGATCACTGATGAGATCTTGGCTCAATTCCCAAGTTGTCCTCAAAAGACAATCATAGGCTCATGCAGGCTAGGCATTACATCCAACTTTTGGATAAAGTTTTTATCCAAACATTTTTCCTTCGTAGTTTCCAAAACCACAAATTAATTCACCTATATGGCAATCCCAACCGTGGTGTCTTATTGGAACTCTTTCCAACTCTTAGCACTACCATTGAGCAAAAATTAAATCCAAAGGTGGATATTAGGTTATTTACATTAGATTGAAAACTAGAATCCGAAAACTCCTTGAGTTTTAATTCTCCATTGCCGTATACCAAAAATGAATCCTTAGTCCTTTTCAAGTACTTAAGGATTGCTTTGACGGCCATCTAGTGACTTTCACCGAGATTGGATTAGAAACGACTCGTAACACTTATAGCGTGTCCACATTCGGTCTTGTACATTGAATTGCATACATTATGCTCCTAATGGAGGATGTATAAGTTATATGGATCATTCTTTATCTCTCGTTGTCAGTCTAAAGGGCCATAGACTTGGAGAGATGAAGACCATGTCCTAATGAGATGAACGTACTATTGGATTCTTCCATACAAAAAATCTTTAGTAGCTTGTCAATGTATAGTGTTTGGGAAAGCCCCACTATCCTCATCGATCTATCTTTATAGATACGTATTCCTAATAGTAGGATGCTTCTCCTAAATTCTTCATGGAGAATTGTGTAGATAACTATGCTATAGTACAGTCTAACATTTCTTTCTCATTCTCAATGAGAAAAATGTCATCAACATAAAGCACAATAAACTTTATACTACTCCCACTAGTCTTCTTGTACACAACAAGGTTCATACACTTTTTAACAAAGCTAAACAATTTAACTGTCTTATCAAAATGTATGTTTCAACTTCGAGATGCCTGTTTGAGTCCATAAATGGATCTCTAGAGTTTGCAAACCTTTTGCTCACTCTCTTTCGATGTAAAACCTTGTGGTTGCTCCATATAAATTTCTTATTTAATATTTCCATTGAGAAAAGTGGTTTTCACATCCATTTGTCATATCTCATTGTCATAATATATGGGTATGGCAAGTAAAATCCAACTGGACTTAGGTATTGCGACCGGTGAAAAGGTTTCCTCGAAATCGATACTGGGTCTTTGAGTATAACCTTTTGCTACTAGTCATGCCTTAATGGTTATTACCTCTCCATCTACTCCTAGCTTTTGCTTATAGAACCCCTTGCAACCAACAGGAACTATTCCCTTCGGTGGATCTACCAAAGTCCGTACTTTGTTAGAGCACATGGAGTCCATTTTGGATCTCATGGCATTTAGCCAGTATCTCAAGTCTATGTCCAGTATAGCTTTCTCATAGGTCTTTGGATCGTTATCCGATTGGCCTATCTCATGAATGAATTTGAGCCTTTCAGGTTGCTTTTTGATTTGCTTTGACCTTCTTAGAGGCTGTGTGTAAGGTTCTTGATGCTTACTTATTTCCATTGCTTGTATGATTTGATGATCATCTTAAACTTCATTAAGTTTAACAACAACGCCATCTCTATCCAATAGAAACTCATTTTCCAAAAAGTTGGCATTCCTCGAAACAAATGTTTTTTATTCTAACAATCATAGAAGTAATAACCTAAAGACTCTCTTGGGTATCCCACAAACTTACATAAGGTGGATCTACTATCCAATTTGTCTCCCACTAACTGCTTGACATAAGTGGGAGACCCCCAAACCTTAAGATAGTGGTATAAAGGTGCTTTGCCATACCATATCTCGTGCGGCATCTTTGGCACTAACTTTAAAGGTACTACTACATTTAGTAGTTTCACTGCCGTATATAAGGCGTATCCCCAAAAGTATATAGGTACATCAAAAAAGCTCATCATGGAATGTATCATGTCCAACAAGGTATGATTTCTCATCTTGACGACTCTATTATGTTGGGGTGTGTCGGGCATAGTCCATTAAGAAAGAATCCTATTCTCTTTTAGATAATTTTCAAGAACTCAGTTCTTAAGTATTCTCCCCTATGATCCGATCAAAGAGCTTTAATACTAAGTCCTTTTTGCTTTTCTACTTCACTCATATACTCTTAGAACTTTTCAAATGCTTTGGACTTGTACTTCATAAGATAGATGTGTCCGAACCGACATAATCATTGGTGAAGGTGATGAAGTAAGAATAACCTTCTCCCACACTAACTCTTAGTAGGCCACAAACATCTGTATGGATCAAATTCAAAGGTCTTGTGGTGCGTTCCGTTTGTCCCACAAAAGGAGCCTTGGTTATTTTTCCCTACAAACAAGATTCACAAGTAGGAAGGTCATCAATGCCACTAACATTTAGTACTTTAAGAGTTTCTAACTTGTTTATCCTATTTTCAGAAATATGCCCAAGTCTTGCATGCCAAAAAATGGCATCTTCTTGGTTATCTAATTTTCTTACTTTGTTGAATGTGCATCAGTGATGTTTGAAAATCCAAAAATGTATAATTCTTTGTTGAGTGTACCATGAGCAACTAAAGAACCCATTCTTTAATAGCTGCAATCTCCCATTTGATATAGAAGGATCAAATCCTTCGCTATTCAAAACGGGAATTGAAATAATATTCCCAACAATATATGGTACATAATAACAAGGTTCAATGCAAGTATAGAGTTCCCTAAATCTAACTTATTATATGCCTTCAGCTTTGGCTGCAACTTTTGCTCCTTTACCAAGGTAGTAGATCATATCTCCATCACTTAGTTTTATTCTTTTTTCTATTATTTGTAACAACTTATAAAGATAAGAACCACATGCGAAATCAAATATCCATGAGGAAAAATTTATCATTAAATGCACTTCAATAAAGTACATTATCTTCTCAAGGGTTGTAAGGTATTCCTTGCAATACCACTTCCATTGGCCTATCTCGCAAAGGTAGAAACAAGTAATATTGACTATATCTTCTATAATCTTCTTGACTCTTCCAGATGCCTCTAATGGTTGCTTTCCCTTGGAGGAAATTTTTTTCTTCCTTTTACCTCCCTTTCTAGTTCCTTTAGGGCCCATAGACTTGGAGGAGGAAGCAAGCATTAATGGTATGCCTTTGTCATGGTGGTCTCCATCTCAATCAATAAAACTCAGCGATAATGTGAGGATCAAATCCTCATAGGGATTATTGTCTATCACTACATCCAAGTTGAAAAGCTTCTCCAAGCCTAATCATCTTTAGACAGCAGTCAATGACATATGATTTCACATCCATCCTAGCTTGAAAATTCTCCTTTGACAACATGAACTTCTCATACCTTGTTTGCTTTTCAACTCTTGTAAACTTTAACCAAGGTACTACTCATGTGTCCTTGAGATTTTTGAAATTTGTAGATGCTATCATGAGATTATGGGATAGGACAATCCTTAACCCAATCCATGAACTTTTCACGTGTCTCTTGATCTACATTAATTCCCATGGGATTAGGAGCACCATGATATAGAATATTTATCCATTTCTCGGAATCTAGAATGATTTTTGAGTTTAAATCAATTGTGGAAGTTTGGCCCGGTTGGTTTATTGGTTTCAAAAATAAAATTGAGTAGATTTTTAGCCATTTTGAGATTTCACAAATCCTCAAAGGTGAAAAAGAGATGTAAGCATATGCTTGAATATTGATATTGCAAACATTTTCATGGTGTTTCAAGCATGTTTGTCTCTCACTATTTTATCAAATACTTCATCCTCTAGAAGAATTTGAAAAATCTCATTTCCTAGTGAGAATCAAGTCCTAAGGACTTGTAAGCGGACCTACGACTCGTGAGACATCCACAAACAATCAAAAGGTAAGCAATTTTTGTTAATTACATCTCATGCAACTCTTGATATATTTTGCCTCATTTTTCATGTAGACCCACGACTCATGCGACATCTATATTACTAGGTGTTAAGTCAAACCTACCAATCAAATTCCCACGACTTGTGTGCCAATGCATGGAGATTCTCAAATCAAAGGTGCATCATATGCTAAGTATATGGTCATAGCTTTCCACCATAAGTGTGACTAACGACTCGTGAGACACCACACAAATGATGGTAGCATCGTCATGCCACATACTATTGGTAGAAGGCATGGATTAATTAAAACTCCTTTTAATTTATATCCATTTTGACTTAATATTATAAGCACTTAGACATTCAAAGTGGAGGTTTTTTCTTGCTTGCAAAGATCTCATCATTTTATCTTCTTAATTAGGTTTTCTATATCCTAACCATGCATTTCATAAATCAATAGGATATGGAAAGCGTAAATAAGTAGCGCCTAGAGTAGGATGTCCATGAGCCTAACCAAGTGATGCACTTAGAGCCATACATGCATCACTTAGTTGATTTTAAGTGGGTTGATTAAATCTAACTATTACATGAGTATATCCCCATATATTAATAGTTCTTCTTGGGCCTCCATGCCTCCAACAGTCTCCTTGCTTCTTGTAACATTTATAAGAGAAATAAATCCTCATTTCTAGTGGTTTTACTCTCTGAACATTTACAAGATAGATTGAAATTTAATATAATATTTTCAACAACTTGAAACAAATAAAATCAATATTGAAGGCTCATGATCATGTCCATTCATTCATCATCCATTCAACAATTAAAAGAACAATAAATAAACCTAGAATTAACAATTAATTTCAACAATTAAATGTTTATCTCATAAACAATTAATCGGCCAAGCAAGAGAAAGCATAACAATTATCCCATTATATTGAAGATCAACTTTAATGAATTTTTAGAAATAATAAAAAATGCCAAATATAATTTTCAGAACTTGCACAACACTTGTGTATCTATCATGTGTGATTTAAAACAATTTTGGTCATATAAAGGAGCCTAAAAACAACCAAAATCGAGCCAAACGAATTTGTGCTGCTGCCCGCCCAGGCTAGGCGCACTGCCTCACGGAAAGCGCGCGCCTGGCGCACCCACTACTTGGCCAGGAAGGGTAGTATGCCTTGTTTTCAAGTTTTGCTCAAGTTAAGTGCTAATTAGGTCAACTTTTGTGCACCAAATAATTTAGGACACTTCCTAAACATTAAAACACACATTATAGATGAAATTCCAAATTCAAAACTCCTTTTAAAAATGGAATTTCAAGTGCTCAAACATGCTTTCAAAAATAAGTTCAATAAGAATCACATTCTTCAAAATCCTCAATAATTTCCAATCATATTGGATCCAAAAATGACCAAAACTATTTAAGGTCAATTAAAACATGCTATGTCACAATATAACATCAATTAATGCCAAATCAACATTCAACATTAATGACTATGGATTGAAACATGCTCAACATACGAATTAACACCTTAAAACACATATTAGCATTATCTCAATTCATCAAGCAAAGAGCCACACATAACATCAACCAAACACTCCAATCCATCATATGAATTGAGAATTTGATGATTTTTATCACTTCATCACATGAATTAATCCTTCAAAAATCCAAATCATAGCATGAATTAGGCTCATATACCATTTGAAGGTATATGTAGCACTAGGATCCAATTATTAAAACTTTAAAAAACTAAAACTAACTACGCTACACATGTCACAAAGGATCTAAACATACTAATGATTCATATTTGGAAAGATGATTACCTTGATTTGCTCAAAAAACCAAGGAGATGTTGAAGATGACTCCAACCGGCAAAAACTGTCTCATAGCGGCAACACGATTTGGATGCAACTTTTGCCTGATCCAAACTCCTCCAAAAAATCCAAAAAAAATTATAGTATCTTCTCAACACCTTGATGAATATAATGTAATTCAGCTAAAAAATTCACAAGGAAATGCTAGAAAACAATCGCCAAACAGAATGCCCTTACAGTAGATCTCCAAAAGCAAGTAATCCAATTGTCTTGCCTCTAATTGTTATGATCCACACACCAATGCTAGATCCTAATCTCCTTAATATCGACTGGAAAATAGAAAGGAGATTTGCAGAGATAAAGGCTTGATTTGAGGTAGGAGAAGAAGAGAAGAAGTGAAGCCAACACTTTAAGAGATGGAGGAAAAATGTGAAAGAATCTAATTCTTCACAATGTGATTAAGTTGGCCGCCTATCTCTCTCTATATATCTATACATAGAGTGAGTATGGTTTGATCCCAATGTGGCATCACACCTTCCTCAAGGTGACTGCCAACTTGGCCTAGCAAGTTGGCAAGTTGCAAGTCAAATTTGAATTTAAATTTTGTGTGCATTTTAATTTCATTTGGAATCTAATTTCAAATTAATTAAAATGCCACACCAAATGACCATTTCATTTGCATTTTTCCTCCAAAATAAATTCTCTTCATTAATTAAATTAAACACTTTAATTTAATTAATTAATCTGTGACTTAACTCTTAAGTCAATGGGCTTAACTCTTTCAGCTAAGAATTGTTAGCTTAACTCTTTAAGCTAACTTGACCAATTGATGGTCATGTGGCACCATATAATTAACTCCTTAATTATTGGTCTAATTTAACTCCTTAAATTAGTTGATCAATTTACCAATTAAATTAATCAAGCCAAAATTAACCTCAATTTCGCCAACCTCAAAATCAGTCCACTATGAGTGTTTTTCTAGCTCTCAGAAAATTCTCCTTCATCAAGTAAGAAATGCAATTGACCTTTTTGTGTGACCCATTAGGTTCTACCATTCATTGGACATGGGCTCACAACTCTTTGTGACTTTTGAATATTATATATTCATTTTAGTTTAAATTCCTTTAAACTAATAGACTTAATTTAATTAATCTCCATTAATTGAAGAGTACCCCATCTCCATGGTTGATGTCCAACCTCAAGCCCATGGAGCCTAACTCATTGGCTGAAATAAATGCTTTTAGACAACCATTTTAGCTCTATGCTTACCATGCAAATATGGTCCTTCAGTTTCCTATCTCCCGAAAAAGGCCCAGGGTAAGATATTTGTCTGCTCATTAATTGCCTCGATACTTTGTCTCTATTCAAATGTTTGATTCCACTTCATGACCTCATCTTTAAAAAACTCATTTTGCAAATTGTTATACTATCTTGCACAAGGACTCTTTGGAATTGATCATTGTAGAACACATTGGAGATGCACTTGCCCTTCACAATGACAAGGAGTCGGATCCCATCTAGGATCTCACAAACCTCCATGTCTAAGTAGCTCATGCCCAATCATCACCCGAACGACCTGCTATATGGCCAAGGAAGAGTCAAGCATGAGGAACTAAACACAAGGTTTCCATGAATCCTTAGTCAAAGGAGTAGTTTTATGCACTAGCGTAAGCTGGAGAACTTGTCACTACTGACTTGCCTCTTCGGCTATCTAGTGGATTCTCTGGGCATGCCTTCAATGCCTTATTGCCTAACAAATACCCACTAACATGCACATATATCTCATATGGTACTGCTCATGAAATAGATCAACATCTAACCCTTGGATTTGTGCATCGTTAGTGCAAGTCTTTCTGTATCTTAGATGTGTCTCATAATATCCTATGACTTGGAAGATTTAATATCATAACCTTGTTTCCTAATCATCACCGAGTGTACTGACCAAGCCCATAGTCTAATGTGATCTAAGGGCTTCAACCAAATGCCAGTGAAGTATATTTATAAGCATAAGATGAAGATGGTCATTTAAAGAATATCATTCAATCAAGATTGTATCACAAGTGAAATAGTTCACAATGCCAATCTAATTGGCTTGCAGGGCACTATTCCAACACTGGTTTCACAACTTTACGTGAATGCCCACAAGTTAAGGACAAAAACCTAGGAATGCTGACATAAAGACATCAAATTTCTCGCTACATAATAGATGTACAATTTCGGAATGATTAAAACAAAGTAAATTTGAAGAAAAAGGTCCTATGGAATTTAAAAATCTATTCTTCTTACCTAGCTTGCTTGTTTCTGGAATAATTTTTAGATTAGAAACATCAAACATTAATAAACAATGTACATTCAAAGCACATGTATAATATTAAAACTAAACAGGCAACGCAGAACAGAGAGCAAGAAACTATAGGACCCTGTTGATACAACATTCACAATCTTCTTGGCCATAAGTTAATTGTACAATTTCCTTATGTACATTTTCTAACAACATTAAAATAACTATAGAAAATTTAAGGAGGACAATTTATTTCAATTTGGATTGGAATTTAACTGGTCAAAAAGGGTAGAAACATTTATTCGAACATACCTCATATTAGTAGAGCTAAACTACCAAAAGCCAAAATGATATGCGACAAAATAAATTTAGTAATTCATTCAAAAGTTGAATTGGGTGTGTGGCAATTTGGCAAAGAAGATAGCAGCAGTGTAAAATCTTCACTTAAAATCAGCCTTGCTATTTGTTGTATTGCTATATGAAGTCTTTGGCTACAATATGATTTGGTCGGTTCTCACTGTTGCTGTTATCTTTGAATTACTTTTGGTATGTTCTCAGTTTTTAAGCACAAGTTTCAAGTATATATAAATACATAACAAAAATCTATGCATCTTCTAATTGAACATAGTATTGAATATAAGTAACTAAGATTAGTCTTCTATAGTAATTTTAAATGAATACCTAGGTTAATTGATTATCTATGATACTATGTGTTTGAAGTTTCCACATTTAATTGAGGATTTAGTAGAGCACTTAGCAGTTTGATGGCAGGAATGGTAGCCATTTCTGTAGTAGAATTAGTCTTAAACACAAAACAAATTGCTAAACCTATTATAATTGAGTTCAACAACTTCTCTGCTGCAACAAAACAATTATTTTTGTTGGGGTTTAATATGTGCTTTCTTTCAATGGACACAATTTTTGCTTTCCTTTTTCACTCATTAATACTTTTTAACTAGAAAAATCACAAGTAACAAAACTAGAAAAGAGGAGGAAACTAAAGAATTTATTTAAGACACTTGGAAAAGTAATCTTTCAGAGTACCAACTCTCATATGTCCATTTTTACATATAAATACACCTAGAGAGTTATGTGTACCTTAATGTCGCACCTTTAAATCAGCAAAGTTCAGCACATGTCAAACTTGCCTTTTTATGCACTAATTACAATACACTAATGGTCCTAACTAGCACGTTTATTTCTTGTTAGGAAGCAAACCATCCAATGGTATATAGATGTAGAATGTTAGGACCATTAGTTTTGATAAATAGTACGTAGATTAATAGGGATTTTATAGATAAGATAAACTACCTTCGTATGTGCATGACAAATTTCTAGTCCCTGCAATAATGCATTTAATTAGTTCTGCCAAAATTCGGTTGGAATGGCCTAAGAAGGTGAGACCATAGCTTCAAATTGATAGGATGTTAATATGCTAAACATATTTAAATAATTTTGTAAATTTTTATTCATTAAATTAGATGCTTTATTTTCTATATAGTAAACTATTGCAGGGATGCAATGCAATAGGGCAAATTGTTCTATAAAGAATAGTTGTAAATTATAGGATTACTTATTCAAGTAGGAATATTTTTATTTTTGTGGTTCCCCTTTTCAATAAGAGTAGAGATTTGAAATGGAGCTTATTAAATGTTAAATCTTATTTTAGAAATAAACTTTTTAAAGCATTTGATAAAATAAGATTTTGAAACTTATAAAATGTTGGTAATGACAATTTTATGGTAAATATGATTAAAATAAAAGGAGTTAATTGAAATCTTAAAAATAATTAAGTTATGAATTCTTTATTTCTTTTAAAGAGTTTATAAAATCCTAGTATCTTATTTTGGAAGTTCATAAGCTGTAGTCCTAAAAATTTATGAACATTTTATAAAATAATTAAAATATATATATAAATTTATCCAAACACCTTTTTAGCTCAAACACAAGTAAATGAGTAGTGATATCATTTGCATTGCCGCGCAAAAGATTCTAATTGTCGGCATTTCATATGTATCATTAATTGTATTTGGTCATCGTCTTCCATCAAACTAAGAATCCAAGAGCATATATATACATATATAATTATATGCCTATAAAATGTGTTTTCTGATATAATAGCACACACTGTCACCCACTTGCATGTGTCTGTACTTGAATGCATGTTTAATTGGTTCTCAAGAAAATTACATTTCAAAGCTATCTTGCCCTACTACTTTTGCTTTATTATAGAGGGCCAGTTGTTCCGTTTTCAATGATTGAAATCCTATTTCCCACTTCAAATGATTAATAGCTACCCAAAGCCAAAAAGAACTACATTCGTCTTGCATGCATTTACATGCATATCTCTCATTTTCTTCTGCATAACAAAAAATGGTTCCCTTTGGTTACTAAGTATTATTTATGGAGCATTGCTCTTTTTTATATTAAAATAACAAACAACCAAGTACTACTTTCTTTACAACAAGAACATACAATGATGAATAGCTCCTTAAATTTACCTTGATTACAAGCTACAAACTTCTATAAGATGAGATGATGTGCATGTTGATGTTGTATTGGCTACGGAGTTCTACCTCCATTAATTAGGCCAGGATGTTTTGCTTGTGTGTATATCCTATTAAATATTCCATCTTTATATATTTACATATACATACATATATTTGAATTTGCCATGTTTCTAGGTCTTGCAAGTATTATTTGAATGCTTCAAACTATTTAGGCCCTCTGAAAAATATGAATGTTGGAGGCACACAACCCCTACAAGAAGGGAAAAAGGGAGGGGGAGGGGAAGAAAAAAGATGAAAAGATAACAAGGGTTTCCATTATCTAGAACTATTGTATGAAGGATGAATCTATTAATTCCTTATGTCCTTACTTTTCATGGGAAATTCAAACAATTTGCCCCATAGAAAGTGTCATAGAAAGTGTAAGTCAATAACTCCCCTCCAAACAAGTTAAAACATACAAAATCAAAAGGTGGGGCTAAATAATGATGAACAAATCATCTAAAGGAAAATATTTGCATTAAGAGAATAAAGGTAATACCTACTTTGAGCAAGATAAGTTCTCATTTGATGCGTTATCATATATTAACTTAACAGCACAAAGACATTCATATCTCCATCTCCAAACTATGATTGATGTTTTCTTTTTGTTGAAATATGTCAAAATTTTCTTGGTTTTATTTCATAAACGTCAACTAAACTCCAGTCAAAATATGAATTTAGGATAAAAATACATAGATGCAGCAGCAAGTTAAATACAAAAAAGGAAAGAAATAAAGTTTCAAAAGTTGGAAGTTTGTTGAACATGTTTGAGCATGATGAGGTAATAACTAACTGATAAACAGAGATAGCTATATGCACTTATCTCCTATTTTGTCTTGGACCCTAAGGTTTTCAATTTCCAAAATTTTAACTGTGAATAGTTAATATTTAACTCTTTTGTTGTTGTATGATTATTTTTGTTCTATTTAAAGGGGAGGGGTTTAAATTCATTCATTAATCATAATCATTCGTCTATGATAATAGAGAAATCTTGGAGACACTTTTAAGAATACAGCCCTTTTTATAACCTTTAGCTACCTCTCTGCATCATTGGTCACTGGTCTGATCTTGTTATTGGCATCACCATAATTGCTTTTTTATATTATTTTGCACTGATAACTGTGTTTCCTTAGCTTTTTAGCTGCAGAGAAACTCTAGCCCAAAGTCTTCTTCTACCTTTGCTACTCCTACAGTCTACTATCTACACTTCATTACATCATTTACTACTTTAATCTTGCTATAAACACCACTAAGAAAGAGCTTTTCAACTTGTGGATTTAGTTCCAAATTTTCAGTTTGAACAAACACAAAAACTCAAATTAGATGGGAAAAGGTTAAAGCCTTTGAATTATTCTATGACTCATATAAAGTGAAAGTTTCTAGTACATAAATGATGTTTTAGCAACTCTAAGTCAGCAACTATAAAATGTAGTAAAAACTAATTGCAAGAACTAAAATACTAAATTAGAAAAAGACAAATAAAAAGAAGACTTTGAGTAAGTTAAGAAACAAACTAGGTCGAGTGTTGCCTCTAGAATGCATCAAATTTAGATCCCAACTTCACACAAGCTATCTCTTACAATGTGGAAGCCAACTGAGGAAGAAGAAGAAGATTTAGAAGTGAAGGCTAGTAAGCTACTAGGATCCAATTATCAAACTTCAAAAGCTCAAAATAACTAGTGCTTATAGCCCACCAAAGATCTAGTCATGCGAGAAATTCATATTTAGTTGGAGTGTTACTCAAAAAGCAAATTTCCAAGGTTGAGATGGTGAACACTTCACCAATCTAGAATCTGGCTAGCTTTGGCACAACAGATGAACAACGACTTTCGCCTCTGTTAAAATGCTCCAAAAATCGCAAAAAAAATTCTAGAACTTCTCAACTCCTTAAGGAAAGTGCTATAAACAATTTAGAGCAAAACTCGATCTGGATAGCTTGGAAAAAATTCGGCAATTGACTACTCTATTCCAGTAGATCTCCAAAGCTAGCAAATCAAATGCTTTGCCTTTATTGATATGATCCACACACCAATTGATCCTTCGAATTCTACTCACTTTTAGCTAAAGAAAATGAGCAGAATATCAATGGTGAAGGCTTATTTTTGAGGTAGGAGAAGAAGAGAAAACAAAGCTTCAACACATGAAGTAACATTTGGGAGAGGTTTTGGAGGGAATTGTGGAAAAATCTAATCCTTCACACCTTTCATGCATATTTGGTCAATCCTCTCTCTCTCTCTCTCTCTCTCTCTATATATATATATATATATATATATAGATGTTGGATGGTGTGATGTCAATGTGTAATTAACTTAGCCAATTGATGTTCACTTGGCACCAAATAATTAACTCCTTAATTATTGATCTAATTTAACTCCTTAAATTATTTGATTAATTTAACACTTAAATTAATCAAGCCAAAATTTGACCTTCAAATTGACACCTCAAAATTGGTCATCTTAAAGTGATTCTCTAACTCTTAGAAAATTGCTCCAATAACTAAGAAGTTAATTTGCTTTTGTGTGTGACCCAATAGGTTCTACCATTCATTAGACATGGGCTCACAACTCCTTGTAACTTTTGAATATCATATATTTATTTTAGTTTAAAACAACTTTTAAACTAATCGACTTAATTCAATTAATCTCATTAATTAAAAAGTACCCAATCTCCATGGTCGATGTCCAACCTTAAGACCATGGAGCCCAACTAATTGGCCAAAATAAATGCTTTTGGAGAACCATTGTGGCTCTATGCGCACCATGCAAATAAGGTTCTTCCATCTCCTATCTCTCAAAAAAGGCCTAGGGTAAGATATTTTCTAGCTCCCTAATAGCTTTGATACTATGTCTCTATTCCCAATGTTCGATTCCTCTATATGACCTCATCTTTGAAAAACTCATTTTTCAAATTGTCATACCACCTTGCATAAAGATTTCTTAGAATCGATCATTATAGAACACATAGGAGATGCACTCGTCCTTCACAAAAGCGAAGAGTTAGATTCCATCTTGGATCTTACAAACCTCCATGACAAGTAGCTCATACCCAACCTCAATCCAAAAGACATGCTAAGTGGTCAATGAAGAGTCAAAGCATGAGGACCAGACACAAGGTTACTATAGATCCTCAGGTCAGAGGACTAATAATATGTACTAGCAGAAGCTAGAGAACTTGCCACTACCGACTTGCCACTTTGGCTATCTGGTAGATTCTCCAGTAGGTCTTCAATGCCTTGTTCTCTAACATGCACCCATATCACATATGGTTGCTCATGGAATGGAGCAATATCCAACTCTTAGATTTATGCATTGTTAGTACAAATCTATCTGAATCTTGGATGCCCATTATCATAAGATCCTATGAATTGAAAGATTTAAGATCACAACCATGTAAGATTTGTTCCATGGTCACTGAACCAAGTCCCATGATCATGAGTGATCTAAGGGCTTCATCCAAATACGAGTGAAGTAATAAAGAGTATAAGATGAAGATGGTCATATAAAGAATATCATTTAATCAAGATTGTTTTACAAGGAAATAGCTTCACAAGGCCAATTCTATTGACTTGCCGAACACTATTCCAACAATCTCCCATTTGCCCTAAAGCCAATGCCCCATGGCCTTGAGCCCCATCTTCTCAAGATGTCCTTTAAGGATCCTTTTTTTTAAGGGTTTAAATAGTGATTCTGCTAAATTCTCTTATGAGGCAACTCTATCTACTTAATTATTGCCTCTATCAATCGATATCATATATCAAATGATAATGCATTTACTGTATTTGGATCACTGATGAGAACTTGGCTCAAGTCCAAAGTTATCTTCCAAAGACAACTGTGGGCTCATGCATACTAGGCATTATATCCAACTCTTGGATGGAGTTCTTATCCAAACACCTTTCTTTACAGTTTTCAAAACTATAAATTATTTCACCTCAGTGGTTGTCTCGATTGTGGTGTCTTGTTGGAACTCTTCCAACTCACCATGCCACCAAGTGCATTTTGGGTCATCTACATCGGATTGGAAACTTAAATTCAAAACCCCCTCTAGTTTCAATTCTCCATTGCCATATCCTAAAAACAAGTCCTTATTCCTTCTTAAGTACTTAAGGATTGCTTTGACGACTATCTAATAACTCTCACGGGATTGGATTGGAACCTACTCGTAACACTTAGCGAGTGTGCCACATCCGATTTTGTACATTGAACTGCATACATTATGCTACCAATTGCGGAGGCATAAGGTATGTAGGACATCCTTTGTCTCTCATTATCAATCTTAAAGGGCCACAGACTTGGAGAGAAGAATGTCATGTCCCATAGGAAAGAATCCCCTCTTGGATTCTTTCATACTAAATCCCTTTAGTATCTAGTCAAATGTATGAGGTTTGGGATAGCCCCAGCATCCTCCTAGATCTATCTATATAGATACGTATTCCCAATACGTAGGATGTTTCTCCCAAATTCTTCATGGAGAATTGTGTAGATAACCATGCTTTAGTACACTATAACATTCGTACCTCATTCCTAATGAGAAGGATGTCATCGACATAAAGCACAATAAACTATATCGAACTCCTACTAGCCTTTTTGTACACACATAGTTCATACACAATTTTTACAAAGCCAAAGGATTTCACCGTTTTGTCAAAACGTATGTTCCAACTTTGGGACACTTGTTTGAATCCCTAAATAGATCTCTAGAGTTTGCAAACTTTTTGCTCACTTTTCTTAGATGTAAAACCTTGTGGTTGCTCCATATAGATTGAAGAAAGTAATTTTCACATCCATTTTCCATATCTCATAATCATAATATGTGGCTATGGCAAGTAGAATTCGAATGGACTTAGGCATTGCGACCAGTGACAAGGTTTCCTCAAAAACAATACCGAGTTTTTTATTGTAATCCTTTTCCACTAGTCGTGCCTTAAAAGTCACCACTTTTCCATCTATTATAAGCTTCCGCTTATAGATCCACTTGCAACTAATGGGAACTATTTCCTTTGGTGGATCTATCAAAGTCCACACTTTGTTTGAGTACATAGAGTCCATTTCGGATCTCATGGCTTCAAGCCAACATCTCGAATCTATGTCAGACATAGCTTCTTCATAAGTCTTTGGATCACTATCTGATTAGCCCATCTCATGAAGGAATTAGAACCTTTTTGGTTGCTTCTTGATTCGGTCCGACCTTCTTAGAGATTGTGTGTGAGGCTCTTTGATATTTATTTGTTTCTACCGCTTGTGGAATTTGATGATTATCTTGAACTTTACCAAGTTCAACAACAACGCCTTTATCTATCTTATAGAAATTCCTTTTCCAAAAAGGTGACATTCCTCGAAACAAACACATTTTGCTCCGAAGGATCATAAAATTAATAACTCAAAGGCTTTCTTGGGTATCCCACATACTTGCACAAAGTGGATCTTCCATCCAACTTGTCTCCCACTGTCCGTCTCATGTAGGTGGGAGATCCCCAAACCTTGAGATATTCGTGAGAGGGTCCTTTCCCATGCCACATCTTATGTGGTGTTTTAACACCGACTTTGAAGGTACTACACTTAGTAACTCCACTGCCGTCAATAAGGCATATCCCCAAAAAGATATAGGCACATCGAAAAAGCTCAACATGGAACGTACCATGTCCAACAATGTACGATTTCTCTGCTCAGCTACTCTATTATTTTGGGGTGTGCTGGGTGGAGTCCATTGCAAGAGAATCTCATTCTCCCTTAGATAATCCAAGAATTTGGTGCTTAAGTATTCTCCTCCTAGATCCGATCGAAGAGCTTTAATACTAAGCCCCAATTGCTTTTCCACTTCATTCATATACACTTTGAACTTTTCAAAGGCTTCAGACTCGTACTTGATAAGATACACATGTCCGAACCAACTATAATCATCGGTGAAGGTGATGAAGTAGGAATAGCCTCTTCTCCCACAAACTCTTGCCCATAAACATTCGTATGGATCAAATCCAAAAATCTTGTGGAGCACTCCGTTTGTCCTACAAAATGAGCCTTGGTCATTTTTTCCTTTAAACAAGATTTACAAGTGGAAAGTTCCTTAATGCCACTAACATTTAGTGCTTTGAGGGCTTCTAATTTGCTCATCTTATTTTTAGAGATATGCCCAAGTCTTGCACGTCATTACATGGCATTTTCTTGGATATCTAATTTTCTTACTTTATTGATAGTGCATTAGCAATGGTTGAGAATCCAATATCTACAATCCTTTGTTAAGTGTACCATAAGCAATTAAAGAACCCATTCTTTAATGCCTTCAATCTCCGATTTGATATAGAAGGATCAAATACTTTAATATCCAAAACGGGAATTGAAATAATGTTCTCAACAATATATGGTACACAATAGCAAGCGTTTAATATAATTATGGAGTTCCCTAAATCCAACTTATTATACGCCTTTGGTTATAGTGACAACTCTTACTTCTTAGCTAAGGCAGTGGATCATATCTACATCATTTAGTATTATTCTTCTTTCTTATTCTTTATAACATCTTATAAAGATAAGAACCACATGAGATATTACATATCTATGAGGAAGAATTTATCTTTTAGTGCACTTCAATAAAGTACATACCATTCCAAAGGGTTATAAGGTATCCCTTGCAAAACTACTTCCAATTGCCTATCTAGTCAAAGTAGAAACAAATAATATCAACTATAACCTCTATAATCTTCTTGACTATTTTGGATGCCTTTAATGGTTGTTTTCCCTTGGAGGAAGAATTTTTCTTCTTCTTACCTCCCTTTCTAGCACCCTAAGGCCTATAGACTTGGATGAGGAAACAAGTGTCAAAGGTTTGCCCTTGTCATGGTAGTTTCCTTCTAGATCAACACTTTGATTAATAAAAATTAGCGAGAATATGGGGATCAAATCATCATGGAGATCATTGTCCATCACGACGTCCAAGTGAAATAAAAAATTCTCCAAGCCTAATCATCTTTAGACCGTAGTTGATGACATATGACTTCACATCTACCCTAGCTTGAAAAATCTCCTTTGACAACATGAACTTATCATACCTTGTTTGCTTTACAACTCTTGTAAACTTTTAACCAAGGTACTATTCATGTATCTTTGAGACTTTTATAGTTTGTAGATGCCACCATGAGACTATGGGATAGAACGATCCTAAACCCATTTCGTGAACTTTTCCCATGTCTCTTGATCTATTTTAATCCCCATGGGATTAGCAACACCTTGATATAGGGCATATATCTGCTACTAGCAATCTAGAACGATTTTTGAGGTTAAGTCAATCGTGGAAGTTTGGTCTGGTAGGTTATTGGTTTCCACAATAACGTTAAGTGGAACATTAAGCCATTCTTGAGATTTCACAAATCCTCAAAGGCGAAAAAGAGAATAAGCATGTGATTAAATTTGATATTAAAAATATGTTCATGGTCTTTCAAGTATGTTTTCCTCCCACTATTTTATCAAATCCTTCATCCCCAGAAGAATTCGAGAAATCTTATTTCCTAGTGAGAATCAAGATCCTAAGGACTTACACTATTTTATCAAATCCTTCACCCCCAGAAGAATTCGAGAAATCTTATTTCCTAGTGAGACTCAAGATCCTAAGGACTTACAAGTGGACCCACGACTCGTGAGATATCTACAAATAATCAAAAGGTAAGCAACTTTCATACTACTAGTTGTTAAGTCGGACCTATCTTTCATACTTTAATTCGAGACGGGCATCACAACATCCCACAACTTGTGTGGCAATGCATGGGCGTTCCTAAATCAATGGTGCATCATATGCTAAGTATATGGTCACAACTTTCCACTATAAGTGTGACCCATCACACAAATAATGGTAGCATCGTCATGCTACATACTATTGGCAGAAGGCTTGGATTAATTAAAACTCTTTTAATTTGTATCCATTTCGACTTAATATTTGAAATTCACTTAGACATTCTAAGTGGAGAGTTTTTTGCTTGCAAAGATCTCATCATTTTATCTTCTTATTTAGGTTTTCTATATCCTAACCAAGCATCTCATACATCAATAGGATATGGAAAGCATAAATAAGTAAATGCGCCTAGAATGCTCCTAGGGTGGGATGATCATGAGCCTAACCAAGTGGCACACTTAGAGTCATAAGTGCACCACCTAGTTGATTTTAAGTGGATTGATTAAATCTAGCTATTACATGAGTGTATCCCATACATTAATGGGTCTTCAGAAGTCTCCATGCCTCCAAGGCCTTCTTTGTTCCATGTAACTTTTACATGAGAAAGAAATCCTCACTACTTGTGATTCTACTCTCATAACATTTACTAGGTAGAAATTAAGAGGCATGTAGGCCCCAATTTAATAAACCCGTTTCAACAACTTCAAACAAATAAAATCAATATTAAAGGCTCATAATCATCCCCATTCATTCATCATTTATTCAACAATAAATGAACAATAAATAAATCTAAAATTAACAATTAAGTCCATCAATTAAATGCTAATCAAATTAACAAAAAATTGGCCATCCATAACACTCATGCAACTACATGGAGATCAACTTTAACAAGATTTTAAGAGCTTGAAAAAATGTCAAACATTTTATTGAGAACTTGCAAAACACTTGTGCATCTATTATGTGTGAAATAAAATACTTCTGGCCACTAAAGGAACGCAAAAAATTGGTCAAAATCCATCCAACCTGAAACTGGGCGCTGTTGCCCCAGCCCAGCCGCACGGCCTGGTAGCAAGTGTGCACGTTGCCCAGCCGGTGCTTGGCCGGGCGTGGCAGCTTGCCCTGTTTTTGGGTTTAGACCAAGTCAACTTACTTTTTGTTCAACTTTTGTGTACCAAAAAAAATAGGACACCTCCTAAACATTAAAACACACATTATGGATGAAATTTCAGATCTAAAACAATTTTTAAAATCAAAATTTCAAGTGCTCAATCAAGCTTCTAAAATCTAGTTTAAGTAAGAATCACATTCTTCATTAATCTCCAATTAAACTACAATAAAATTGGATCAAAAAATGACCAAAACTTTTTTAGTCAGTCAACAACATGCTATATCAACATATAACATCAATTAATGCCAAATCAACATTCAACATTAATAGCTATGAATTAAAACATACTAATCATATAAATTAACATTTAAAACACATATTAGTATGCTTGCAATTTATCTATCAAGGAGCCACACGCAACATCAATCAAACACTCCAATCTATCATATGAATCGAGGATTTGGTGATTAGATTAATCCATCACATGAATCAATCATTCAAAAGAAATCCAAATCTAAGCAGGATTTGGGCTCCAATACCACTCGAAGGTTAGTAAACCACTAGGATCCAATTATCAAACTTCAAAAGCTCAAACTAACTAATGCTTACAGCCTACCAAGGATCTAATCGTGCTAGGAATTCAAATTTAGCTGGAGTATTACCTCAAAAAGCAAATTTCCAAGGTTGAGATGGTCAACACTTCACCAATCCAGAATCTGGCTGGCTCTCGCACAACGTAGGAACAACGACTTTCGCCTCGACTAAAATGCTCCAAAAGTCACCAAAAAAATCTGGAACTTCTCAACTCCTTGAGGAAAGTGCTGTAAAAAAGTTAGAGCAAAACTCGATCTGGATAGCTTGGAAAAAATTCGACAAATGACTACTCTGTTCTAGTGGATCTCCAAAGCTAGCAAATCAAATGCTTTACCTCTATTGATATGATCTACACACCGATTGATCCTCCAAATTCCACTCACTTTTGGCTGGAGAAAATGAGTAGAATATCAATGGTGAAGTTTGATTTTTGAGGTAGGAGAAGAAGAGAGAACAATACCTCAACACATAAAGCAATGTTTGGGAGAGGTTTTGAAGGGAATTGCGGAAAAATCTATATTCATTTTAGTTTAAAACAACTTTTAAACTAATTGACTTAATTCAATTAATCTTATTAATTGAAGAGTGCCCAATCTCCATGGTCAATGTCCAACCTCAAGCCCATGGAGCTCAACTAATTGGCAAAAATGAATGCTTTTGGAGAACTATTGTAGCTCTACGCGTACTATGCAAATACAGTCCTTCCGTCTCCTATCTCTCGAAAGAGGCGTAGGGTAAGATGTTTGCTGGCTCCCTAATAGCCTCGATACTATGTCTCTATTCCTAATGTTCGATCCCTTTGTATGACATCATCTTTGAAAAACTCATTTTCCAAATTGTCATACCACCTTGCGCAAGGATTTCTTGGAATCGATTATTATAGAACACATAGGAGATGTACTCATTCTTCACAAAAGCGAGGAGTCGGATTCATCTTGGATCACACAAACGTCCATGCCAAGTAGCTCCTACCCAACCTCAACTCGAAAGACCTGCTAAGTGGTCAAAGAAGAGTCAAAGTATAAGGATCAAACACAAGGTTACCATGGATCTTTAGGTCAGAGGCTTAATAATATACACTAGCATAAGTTGGAGAACTTGCCACTACCAACTTGCTACTATGGATATCTAGTGGATTCTCTGATGGATCTTCAATGCCTTGTTCTCTAACAAGCTTCCACTAACATGTACCCATATCTCATATGGTTGCACATAGAACGAAGCAATGTCCAACTCTTGAATTTATGCATCGTTAGCACAGGTCTATCCGAATTTTAGATGCCCCGTCTCGTAAGATCCTATGACTTTGAAGATTTAATATCATAACTGTGTTAGACTTATTCTATGGTCACCGAACCAAGTCCTGTAGTCATGAGTGATCTAAGGGCTTCATCCAAATACGAGTGAAGTAATAAAGAGTATAAGATAAAAATAGCCATATAAAGAATATCATTCAATCAAATTGTTTTACGAGGAAATAGCTTCACAAGGCCAATCCTATTGACTTGCCATACACTATTCTAATAAGAAGAACAACTTCATGAAGGACTTAGAATAATTTCCTTAACCAAGAACAGTGCACTCCAAATCTAACAGCCACAAATCCAAAAACCCAAATCCCAATTTTTCTAAAAACCTTAGACGAAAATTACTCCCTCAATAAACCCCAAATCCAAACTTCTCACTAATTCTTACTCAGATCTTTGAGCAAAAAGCCCATATGCTTCTTCTTTTTCCTTCAAACAGAAATCTCAATCTACCAAAAGTTTATTCGAATGAACTCTACAGAGTACCAAAAAAATGGGGTTTAAGCAATTAAGTTTATTCAAACAAAAAAGTTTACTCAAATAAACTACAAAAAGTTTATTCAAACAAAAAATAGGGCTTAAATAAAAAGAAAATAAGGAACACAAGAAAGTAGGAAAAAATACTTATAGAAATGGTGTTTTTTGCTGAATCGTGTTGAGTGTGCTGAAGAATTTAGGGAGCAAAACCCTTGCACAATTTTTTGAGAAGAACTCATTTGATAACCGTGAAAAGACTAGGGAGAAAAATCTTGTCTTTTGCCTTCTCTAACCCAATGTATTTTTCTTTATTATTTACTAAATTGAACTTATTTTTTAAATGAATTTTTTATAACTAATAATGTTTGAAATTTTATTTTTAAGGTAAATAGTATTAATAAAGTTATTTTAATTTGTAAAGTATAACAATAACAAATTGTTAGGCGAGGATTTTTGGACAGTTGGTGCTTAGAGAGAGAATTTATGTGCATGCCCAATCTTCTCTCTTTTCTTTCCTTTTTTGGCTATTTCTCCTCTCTTTTTCTTTTCCATTTTTAGTATCATATCTAGGGGTGGGCATCAGGTTCGGGTACCCCCATACCCGATCTGTCTCGATCGGGTATTTTTCGTTCGGGTCCGATATTTTTAATCCCTCAACCCGATTGGGTATTTATGGGGGTACCCTAAAATTTTGGGGGTCGGGTATTGGGTATTGGGGTGGGGTACCCGATACCTGATCGGGTACCCTCATTCTATTAATAAAAAAAAAAAATTAATTATATTATTAGAATTATATATTTAATTAAAGTGCCAATATATGATGTATATCATATATTATATATTAATGTTTATATTTAAGTTTTAAAATTATATTGAGTACCCCCATTTTATTTTTAAAAAATTAATTATAGTATTAAGTATTATATATTTAATTGAAGTGTTAACATATGGTGTATATCATATATTAGATATTAATGTTTATATTTAAGTTTTAAAATTATATATTAGGTGGAATTTAGAACTTGTGAATAATAAATTATAATATTATTAATTGATTCACAATAAAAATAAATAATAAATTAATAAAATTTTAATTTTAATTTTAATTTATTAAAAATATAAAAAAAATTAATGAGGATTTTGGGGGTACCCCATGGTACCCGACCCTAAGGGGTACCCCATAAAATGGGGGTTGGGACTCGGGTATCATAAAATGATACCAGAGCCCTCGTGCTTGGGGGTACCCGACCCCCGCCCACCCCTAAATTCCTTTCACCTGGCTCTCCTCCTCCCTTCTCCATCTTCGCCATCGCCCCTTGGCAGTTGGTCGAAGCCCCCTCTTTCATGTCGTCTGCTCCCTCACTTCCCCCTTTCCGCTTCTCGCCCCCTCCATCCTCTTCCCCTCTCCCTATCTCCCGTTCTTCTATTTGCTTTGCAAAACAGCCCTCTCCTAATCTCTGGAATCATTCTCCTTCCCTTAACCCCCAACATTGATAATTTCCCCCCTTTAATTTCTCCTTCTAACCCTGACGCCCAGTCTCCATCTTCTCTGCTTATCGCTCGTATCTCTTTCCGCAACGCAATTCATGGAGATAAATCTAACCCCCTTTCCTCTTTTCCTTCGTTCCCATCTTCTTTCTTTGATCCATTAGAGCCTAGGGCCCGGTCTTTTTCTCTCTCCAATGGTAAAACAGCCATTTCATTCTCCGCATCAAAAACTGGCAACTTCATCGAGTCTTTTCAATATGCCCAAATTGCTAAATTTTCATTTAAGCTTCCTAAGTTTCAATCGGTGGTGAAAAAACTAGGGTCCTCGAATTTGGTGGGTGCATTTTCAGTCAGATTTCTCAACCCCAAACACTTTTTGTTAGTATTGAGTAATGCCGAGGACTATTTTTCAATCATATTGCGCAGGGAATGGGTTATTGATGGCCTTCCTATGCGGACGTTAAAGTATTACCCTAATCTTAACCTTCATCGTGAGCCTTCAGTAGCGCTAGTTTGGATTAGGATACCTGAACTTCCTCCTCACTTGTTCAACTATGAGGCTCTCCATACCATAGTTGCTGCAGTCGAAAATCCAATCAAACATTAAACATACCATATTAGTTTGCCCGTATATGTGTTGAGGTAGATCTTTCAAAACCTTTATTGGATGAGTTTGAATTAATTCAAGATACCTTACCCTCCAACATCAAAGTAATATATGAGAACACTCCTAAGTATTATGTTCACTGCCGTTATTTGGGCCATGATGTGGTTGCCTGTTACATAAGTGGTAACGCGCCAAGACCAACAAGAGGGAGATTTGCTAGTAGAACTTCAAAGCCTGACAAAGAGCGGAAAGGGAAAAAACAAGAACCTATTGAAAAAAGGGATGTTGTGGGCCCTAGCGGAGTTCCTCAATTTGAAAAATAGAGTATCCTTTCTATACCCAATCCAGTCGAGGTAAGTAATCTTTTTGATGTTTTGGGAGACGATAGTAGTAATGAGGATGAACTACTTAGCGAGGATGTTCCTCGTAATATTTCTAATTCTGTCAAAGCTCATGAAATTTCTGGTTCTATGCTTTGTGCTTCTGATGTGAATATTAACTGTGCTTCCACTTTTATTTCTATCTAATTTCAAAATCGTGATAAATTGGCTGAATCTATTATCACAGAGAATGTTTGCAATGAGTCTAATTTATTAATGTGAGAATGTCCACTTGTGGTTAGAATACAAACTCTGTTTCATATGAATTGGTGATTGTTAATTCTGAACTTCCGTTGGTTTCTAGTCATAATGAGGAGGATGGCAACTTGAATTCCACTATGCTTAATTCTGATGATGGGGATTTTATTAGTGGAAATTAAATTGGAGGATGGATATGGAAAAGGTGCAGAGTTTAAACAATTCGAATCTGAGTTTCTGTTGGATGAATGTTTGGAAATATGTGCAGCTGACATACTGATTAATCATTTGACTTTGAGGGCCAACAAAGCTAATTCCCTGGACCGTAATAATTTACCTAAGTTCCATGTTCCTTTGGAACTGAACCCGCTGTCTCCCCCAAATGAACTGGATCCGCCTAGCTCAGAAACCCCTTTAAACCATCCTGATTTCCAGGCACAATCTCCCCTTGATCAGAAACTTGTCTCCGTACCTCATCCCCTAACTAAAACCCCAAACCAAACTCTCAAAATCTCCTCCAAAATAAAATCTTCAACTAAGAAGAAAACCAAAAAACTTGACCCTAAGTCGCCTACCTCTTCTAACGTTGATTTTGACTTTAATCACTCTCAAATAATTCTTATTTTGCCTCCCTTCCAAGTCCCTCCAAACCTTCCCAAATCTAGAAAAAACAACCATGTTGATACTTTTGATGACACCGAAAACCATCAAAGAATGACCAGATTAAGGTCCCTAAGTTGCTCTACCCAAACTAATCAGAACAAAGAGCAAACCACCCTTAGAAAATCGGATAGGGTCAAACCTTATGTCTCTCTCTAATGAACAACTTCTTCATTTGGAACATAAAGGGTATCGGCAACAACGCGTCTCAACATTTTGTGCATGATGTGGTCAGGGAACATAGAATTAAGCTTATTATTTTAATTGAACCAAAAATTAGTTTAGATCAAAATTATATGCCCTGTAGATTGGGTCTTGACAGAGGTATAGCTAATGTCAGCAATAAAATCTGGTGTATTTTTGAGGATTCTCTTATAGTTGATACTTTTCTGGACATAGATTAGATTCTTCATGTTCAAGTATCTTCTAGAAATTGGTCTTCTAATATTGTCTGTTCCTTTGTTTATGCCAAGTGCCTCAAACTTCCTAGACAGTCGCTTTAGGATGATTTGCGTAGAGTCTCAAATACTAATCTTCCTTGGCTTGTTGGAGGGGACTTTAATATCATCATGAATGCGGAGGAGAAAAGAGGGGTGCTTCCCTAATAAAGCTGCTATGGAGGATTTCTGCGACATGATCATGGATTGTCGTCTCAAAGATGCGGGCTTTGAGGGCTCACCTTGCACTTGGACTAACAATGTTGTTTGGGAGAGGATTGATAGAGTTCTTTATTCTGCTGCTTGGACTGAAGCTTTCTACTCCACCACGGTTCAACATAATTCTAGGGCCTGCTCTGATCATCACGGGCTTCTCATTTCCTTTTCTGACTCTCATAGCACCTATACTTCTAGTTTCAGATTTCAACATATGTGGCTTAGACATCATGGTCTCAAAGATGTTATTAAAACTAGTTGGGAACAACCTTTGAGGAAAAGAAGAATACTTAAACTATTTCTAAAACTTTTGAGGCTCAAAAGAGAATTGAAGATATGGAAAAAATGTGTTTTTGGAAATGTGTTTTCTAGAGTCAAAGAAGCTAAGGAAACAACAACTCAAACGGCTCAACTTGCTCTACTTGCTCAATCTTTGTTTATGGAGGAAGACTTTAGGTGGCAAACGGCTGCTTGTAAATGGCTTTAGGAGGGTGAACATAACACTACCTTCTTCCAAAGTGTAGCCAAGAAAAAACAAATAAGGGGCAGAATTTTTGAAATATGTGATCACGGGCGGACCATTTCTAATCCTTCTAAGATTCTGAATTCGACAACTATGTATTTTGAACATCTCCCCAGTAATACGGAATCTAAACTTTCAAATACCAATTTGGATTGTGTCCCTCATCTATTAACAGACTCTGATGCCAACTTCTTCATGCAAACTCCCTTTCCGGATGAAATAAAAAAGGCAGTTTTTGGAATTGATCCTAACAGCACTGCTGGCCCTAATGGCTATGGTTCTAAATTTTTTCTAAATTTTTGGGAGATTGTTGAACATGATGTCATCGAAGCAGTCCTTGATTTCTTTAATGGGATTCCCCTTTCTCGGGGTTTTTTGGCCACCACCATCATTCTCATTCCCAAAGTTGATGCTTCCTCTTCTTGGAAACACTTTAGACCTATCAGTATGTGCAACACAACCAATAAAATCCTCTCCAAAATCATAAATCATAGACTCTCTACCATTCTTCCTCACATTATCTCTCCCAAATCAAAGTGGTTTTGTTAAGGGCCATCTCATTCATGATAACATTTTGTTGGCTCAAGAAATGGTTCACCACCTTGGAAAAAGCAAAGAGAATATGATTATGAAGTTGGATATGGAAGAAGCTTATGTAGAGTGAATTGAAGAGTCCTCAAGGCCATTCTCAACAAGTTTGGGTTTTCGAATACTTGGATTGAACTCATCAGAAATTTGATCAAAGATTGTTGGTTTTCTGTCCGTGTTAATGTTGTCAATTCTGGCCTTTTCAAATATAGCAGGGGATTAAGACAAGGTGATCGTATTTCCCCAAGTCTCTTTGTTATATTTGCTGAATTATTCTCTAAAGGCTTGGAAACTTTATTTCAAAGAAATAAGGATATGTTCTTTGAAGTTGGAAGAAGTTTCTGGTTGAGTCACCTTGCTTATGCGGATAACATTATGGTGTTCATGAAATCTAAACCTCTCCACCTCAACATTTTCAAACATTTCTGCTCTTGCTATGAAGATGCTTTTGGGTAGTTGATCAGCTCCTCTAAAAGTTCTTTTATCACCTATAACAGCCCTCTAGCATTAACTCCCTCATATCGGACATCACTGGGTATGCTCAATCTCAACTCCCTTTCTTTTACCTTAGAGCTCCTCTTCATAAAGGAAAACAAAAATTCCAATTGTTTGATCAAGTCATGGCCAAAATCCAAAAAAAGCTTATGGGATGGGAACATAGTAAACTTTCCATTAGGGTAGACTCACTTTAATCAAATCAACTCTCCTTTCCATTGCCATCCACACTCTTTGAGTCATGAATCCTCCCAAAGGTGTTCTTTTGAAGATTGAGAAAATGCGCAATAAATATTTTTGGGGTTTAACTTTGGCTCAAAACAAGATTTATTGGATTGGAGGTCTTGGAGTAGGATGTGTTTTTCTTTTAATGAAGGAGGTCTCAATGTGAGAAATTTAGTGGATGTTGTGACTGCTTTTACCTTCAAATTGTGGTGGAGATTTAGGAGCCAATCCTCTTTATGGGTTGATTTTATTAGTAAAAGATATTGTGGTGATTGTCATCCCCTTGTCATTAAAGTCTTCCCTCACAACTTGTATGTGTGGAAAAGACTTTGTGCCATCTGTTCTGATGCGGAGAATAATATCTTCTGGACCATTGGAGAGGGAAATATTTCTTTTTGGCACGACTGTTGGATCGGAGGTTCCTCTCTTAATTCTCTTCTCAATTCTAATAACTTCTCTTTCATTCCGGTTAAATCCTTTTGGGTTAATGGTGAGTGGAGTAGACCACAGTTGGAAGATGTGCTTCCATTAGACATTGTTGATCAAGTTTGCCGTATCCCCATCCTTCATGATTCTAAAGACACCATGTTTTGGAAACTTTCCCCCACCGAAACCTTCTCTACCAAAAGTACTTGGAACTCTATTAGACACATCCTCCTTTCTTTCCTCCCCTACCATTTGGAATAACATCATCACCCTCACTACCTCTGTGCTTGCTTGGAGGCTTCTCAACAACCTTATTCCTTCGGACCAAAAACTCCAAGAAAAGGGCATGATTCTTTCTTCTAAGTGCCAACATTGCCATGAGTTTGAGAACACAGTGCACCTTTTTATCACTTACAATTTAGCTAAAAAAATTTGGAGTTTCTTTGCTAATATTTTTCACTTCTCCATGCCCAACACCACTAATATCTCTTTACTTTTTCAAGCTTGGAAATTGAGAGTTTTTGCAGGTCCACAGGTTTGTATCAGATGTATTTTGCCCATCATAATTTGTTGGTTTTTGTGGTGCTCAAGGAATGACCTCAAACATAGGGGCATAAAGTGTACGCCTGAAAAGATTACTTGGAGGATTCAGCAACACATTTTGAACACCCACAGAGCTGGTCTTTTCAAAGAAGTGCACTGGAAAGGAGACTTTACTTCGGCAGCCATGTTCAACATTTTTTTCTCTCATCAAGATTTCCCCTTTTGCAAGGTTGTGAAGTGGACACCTCTGAGCTCTCACTTTTTGAAATTAAACACAGATGGTGCCGCTCAAAACAATCCTGGTAGGGCTGGAGCAAGCGGTATTCATAGAAACAATGATAATCAAGTGATTTTTGCATTTATGCATCCTCTTGGTGAGGCCACCAACATTGTTGCTGAATTAGTTGCTGTTTTGAAAAGGTTAGAATTATGTTCTCAACACCATCTCTCTAATATCATTGTGGAATTCGATGCTCAGGTTGCCATTCAACTCATCAACAATAAAAAACCTCACAGCTGGAAGATGGCACACTTGATTATGAGAATATGAAAGTACATACAGTCAATAAATGTCTCATTCAGTCACATTTACAGAGAGGGTAATAGTGCAGCTGATTTTCTTGCCAAGGAAGCTTGTAAGGTTGATCAAAGTATTTTCTTTCAGAGCCATCAACTTCCCAGGAAGGTACAGTCTATTGTTCATCTTGTGGGACTTGGTATTCCATATTTTAGATTCAAATGAATAGATATGCTGCCCTATTCTTCACTATTTATTTTGCTGCTGGTTATGTGAAGGCTTATTTGCTCATATTAATTTTCTTGGATATGCTTGATATGTGGCAAATGTCGTACGCTTTCACTTGGTTGAAAAAGTTTCTGGAATTTGACTTTGTGGCTGCTCGTTGTGTGCTTGCGGATGTGAACAATTTAACTTCTGCTATTGTGTCGTTCTTTATTTGCAGCTGCTGAATTGTACTTTCTGGAAAACAATTTTTCAATCTCTAGTTGGCCAAAAGAATTTTGTGGATTTTGTGAACATGGATAGATCTAGAATTTTGCTTGAAACTGCTGCGGCTTAATTTTCTGCTTGGGAGCTCATTTTTTGCTGCTTTGGGAGATCGATACATGTCACTTGTGTTTATTATGTCCGCCTCAACATTTGTGGATTGGGGGATTCAGTCTCGGCACCTTCCTCCGTCTGATACTTTTCGTCTTGGTACATTATTAGGGCCGCTTTACATATTTGCTGCTTGGGGTTCGATCATTGTACCTCCTTCCGCCTAAGGCTTTACACTCTGGGCCGCTTTATTCGGCCGCCCACTTCTTCTGGAAACTGGGCTGTGTTCATTGAACATATTATTTGGGTCTTTGGTGACCCCAATCGGATTCTCATCGCATAATTCTGTTGGACTCTCTTCAGCATTCAAGGATGGATTGTTTCAGGGAAATTATTCATGCTGCGGGCCTCACATCAGATTTTGAGAAGTTGCTTTGGATTTTGTAGACAACCACTTTAATCTTTTAATTTCTTTGATCAATTGTATAGCTTCTCTATAGGCTATTTTTCTGTTAATATTTTTGGGCTTATCATGGGAGCATGTTCCTGTTTTGGCAAAAACAATATCGATGTATATTTCCTCTATTTTCAATATATTCCTACCTTATTAAAAAAAATAAATAAATAAAGTTATTTAATTTTGGATAAATTTTAGAATTTTTTTTAACTGTAAAATTCTCACTACTACCAATGTTTTGATTTCGGACAAAATTCAAAGACAAATTTTGATGCGAATGAATTATAAATTAAAATACAATTTTATTGTAATGAGTGTAAGAATTTGATAGAGATATTTTTAATGAAATTATAATACATACAAAATGGGTTTTGAATTATCAAAGTGTGGTGAAAATAATGAGTTTTGATACTACAAGAATTTTGAAAGTTTTTGCATCTTGAAAGAATGATTTTCAATGTTTGATGATTTTTCCTCAATTTTTTGGAAAACCCCTTGCAAAAGAATGGCAAGAAAAAAAGCAGGAAATCAAGTGTATGAAAATAGGAAGATTTTTTTCCTTTATTTTTTTTCACTACCCTTGTTTCTATCTTTAATTATAAAAATATGAAATACATAATATTCTATTATTTCACGTAAAAAAATTAGTGAAATTTGAGTTCAATGAAGAAATTAGAGATAATTGACATAAAATGAAAAATATTTTATGATTAACTAAAGATATGGGGGGGCACAAAAAACTTAGTACCTCATCATCAATTTTTGGACAATTTTATACATTTATATTATATGGAAGTAGTAACATATAGATGATTAACATATACATATCTATATAACTTAATTATAACCAACTATTTAATTGGATGGTTACAATAATAGGAAGGCACAGGAAATATGTCAAATTTTAATTAAGTAAAACAAAAGCTCATTGACTATATACAAAGGTTATCATTTATTCAATTCCAATTAACAAATATCTTTGCATATGTTAATTAATTACTTATCATGTATTTAAGTATATTTTTTTTTATAGAATTACGAATATCTAGAAACTAAAAGTAAACATTATAATTTCATATTTTTGTGTTTTTTATTAAAACAAAGAGAGAGGGGGGTACTACAGTAAAATCGGTATTTTTCCTCTCTTTTGCTATTCAGGTATATTATGTATCCATTTATCTTAGTTGTGCCGATTAACCATTTATTTTAAGAAGCTTTTAGTAATATTCCTAAAAGAATATTAAAGTAAACTATGATAAATAATTAAATTTATAAGCACCAAAATTTACAACTCCAAATTTTAGTAAGACTTTAATTATAATAGAAAGCCATTTAATAATTCAAAAAATTAATTATGTTAATTCATCTTATAATCTAAGATAAAAGAAATTATGTCGGTATAAATTATTTATACAAATTAAAAAAATTGGAAAGAGGAGCTAAAATTTGGGGGCAATCAAAAAAATGAATGGAACTCATTTTGGAAGGAATCAAATTTTTGGAAAAAATTAAATTAAATTGTTATGTAGAACTAATAATAGAAACAATTGTTAGCTTTTAATCTCTCCCACATTTTGGAGGGAAACAAAATTACATTGTCATCTAAAATTGGTAACAAAAGAATTGGTTACTATTTATATTTAGCCAACTTTTTGAATCAACACATTTTTGGCGGGAATATAAATTCAATGTTTTAGAAAATTGGCAGGAAGAAATTGTTTTACCATTGGTGAATCCCTATTCCTAAAAAGCGATTAGTTGAAGCTTACAAAGAAGCTCAATTTATTAATTTACTGAAAAACTGATCAAGCCCAATTAATAAAAAAAGATATTGGTGAAATCCAATTAATAAAATCTATAAATTAATATGAAAATTAATTCATTAAGAATACCCAATTGCTAACTCATGGAAAAATTGGTCAAACCTGTTAAGAAAAAGGAAGGGGGGGGGGGGGGGGGGAGGGGTTGGTAAAGTCCAATTGATGAATTTTATAGATTAATATGAAGCCCATTTCATTTAAAAATTTGTCATGCCCAATTTTAATAAAGATGTTCGTGAAGTTAATTAACTGATTCTTTAATTAAGAAAGACACAAATTCTTAAACAAAGCTCAATCATGAATTCATTAAAATATTTGCAAACCAATTATGAAATGAAGTCTAATTCATCAATTCAATAAAAAAATTGATGAAATACAATTTTTAATTGGCTGGAGAAGCACAATTAACCAATCTTTAAATTAATGTAAATCTCAATTCACCAATTTACTCACTAAGTTATAATTGGTGAATTCCAATTGTTAAACAAAGCCTACTAACTAATTTTCTAAAACTTTTTTGTGAAACTCAGTTCTTAAGAATAAATTAGAGAAGCACAATTAACTAGTTTTTTAAATTAATTTCAAGCTCAATTCTTAAAAAATAACACCAATTCATTATAAAATTAGTGAAGTCCAATTAATAAAAAAAAGAGTTGCTAAAGTCCAATTAATCAACTCAATAATATAATGTCAAACCCAATTCTTTACCAAATGACATTAGTTTACTAAAAATTGGTGAACTCATATTAATAAAAAGGAAAGTTGCAAAAGCCCAATTAATTAATTCTTTAAGTCAATGTCAAATCCAATTCATATAAAAATCTCAATTCACTAATTTACTAAGAGAATTGTTAAATCCCAATTAATAAAAAGGATGTTGGTAAAGCCCAATTAACCAATTCTTCAAATTTATATGAAGCCAAATTTGCCAATTCACTAAAAAAAGGGTTGTCAAATGAATCAGATCTTAATTCGAATTCGATTTGAATTCAATCTGAATTTTAAAATTTATATCCGATTAATATATTCGCTAGATCAGATTCAATTATAAATATTTGTAATCCAAAATAAGTAGATCGAATATGGAATTAAGCAATCTGATCCGTTAAAGATTCGAATTCGAATTTTAATATTCTTTTATTAATTTAGTACTCTTTTTTAATAATAATAACGATTCTAAAATAAAATCTATTTATTATATTGACCTTATATCTATATTAACGTCTATATTACACTATTAATATTGAGTTTTTAGCCTAAAAAATAAGAGGGATACTAATAAATTGTCAAATATAATAACATATAATAGTTCATCTAAGCATTAATATAATGTGAAATAGGAACTTAGTATTTAAATATTTAACTTTTGGACTAATATATAATAAAAAATTGTTAAAAATTCAAATATGACATAAATTTACTTTATAAATACAATATTTTTATAAAATTCAAAAGGAAAAAAAAAATTGGGTCGAATTTTTTTTATCGAATTTTGGATATCCATCGGATTCAGACATGTTATTGACTTACAAAGATCTTATAAGATTTCAAGTCAGATTCGGATATGTATTTTGATAATCAGATTCGGATTTAGATATGGCTTATCCAATTCAGATCCACCCATTGACAACATTAATTAAAATATTAGTTAAGCCCAATTAGTAAAAAAATAAGCTAGTTAATCTAAAGTAATCAATTATTTAAACTAATGTGAAGTCCAATTAATAAAAAATAAGCTCAGTTCCTTAAAGAAAGCCTAATTCACCATTTAGCTCACTTCAAATTTTTTCAAGACCAATTCTTAAAATAAAGCCTAATTCACCACTTAATTTACTATAAATTTGGTCAAACCTATTTTCTTAAATGAAAACTCCTAATTCAATGAATAATTCACAAAAATGTTATAAAGCCTAATGTTTTAAAGAAGTTGGCCCAACTAATGGATCATTCACTTCAAATTTCTTCAAGCTCATTCCTTAAAATAAAGCCCAGTTCAACAACAAATCACTAAAAAATAAGTCTTACACGGTCGTGATCTTAAAATATTCCAAGTCATAGAATCTTATGAGACAAGGCATCTAAGATTTGGATAAACTTGTACTAACGATGCATAAATCGAAGGAATTGGATATTGCTCCATTTCATGAGCAATGTATATTACACATGGGTGCATGTTAATAGGTGTTTATTCGAGAACAAGTTCACTGAAGGCTCACAAGGAGAATCCACTAGATAGCCAAAGTGGCAAGTCGATGGTGACAAGTTCTCCAGCTTACGCTAGTGCATATAATTAGTCCTTAAACCTAAGGATCGATGGTAACCTTGTGTTTAGGTCATCATACTTTGACTCTTCCTTGACCACTTGTGGGTCATTTGGGTTGAAATTGGGTGTGAGCTACTTAAATATGAAAGTTTGTGAGATCTAAGATGGGATTCGTCTCCTCGTTGTTGTGAAGGGCGAATATATCTCCTATGTATTCTATTATGATCAATTCCAAGGAGACCTTGCGTAAGGTAGTATGGCAATTTGGAAAAGGAGTTTTTCAAAGATGAGCTCATAAACCAGAATCAAACATTGGGATTTGAAACATAGTTATCGAGGCTATTAGGAAGCCGACAAATATCTAGCCCTAGGCTTTTTTTAGGAGATAGGAGACGGAAGAACCGTATTTGCATTGTAAATGTAGAGCTAGAATGGCTCACCAAGAGCATATTCATTTTGACCAATTAGTTAGGCTCCATGGGCTTGAGGCTAGACATCAACCATGGAGATTGGGCACTCTTCAATTAATAGAGATTAATTGAATGAGTTATTAGTTTAATAAAGTTAAAACTAATGCGAATATTTTAATATTTAAAATATCACAATTTTTGTGAGCCCATGTCCAATGAATGGGAGAACCTAATGGGTAATACACAAAAGCATAAAGGAAGTTCTATTTTGTAGAAGGAATTTTCTAAGAGTTAGAAAATTCAATATGACTGTTTTTGTGGAGAAAAATCAGTTGGCTAATTTTTAGTCATTTTGGCTTAATTGATTTAATTATTAAATTGACCAAAATAATTTAAGGAGCTAAATTAGACTAATTAAATTAAGGAGTTGATTTAATTTGTGCCATATGACGATTAATTAGTCAAGTTAACTTAAGGGGTTAAGTTAACACCATCTAGCTTAAAGAGTTAAGTTAGATGACATAATGAGTTGAGTTAAGTTAAGATGGTTAATTAAATTAAAGATTTAATTCAATTAAAGTGAGGGTTTCATTTTGGAGGGAATGAAGGAGTTCATTTGAAGTGTATTTTGAATTAATTTGGATGACATTTTATCAGATGAAATGAAGTTTCAAATTAAATCCAAATGCATTTGAAATTCACATTTCACATGCAAGTGTCTTGCTTAGTTGGCACACCACCTCCTGGAGGGTATGATGCCAACTGGTGTCAGACCTCTAACTCTATAAATAGAGGAGGTGGCCAGCTACTTGACTAATTCATGTTAAGATTCCATTTTTTCTTCCAAAAGTGTGATCTATTCCTGTGTTGAAGTTTCACACATTCCTCACCTTTCTCTCCATAATTTTGGCCTTCTCTCTTCTTCTTCCTCTAGCGATGTAGCTGATTAGTGGAAAACTGGAGCTTTCCTTGGGTGTATGGATCATAACATTAGGGGCTTCACGATTGGGGAGCTTTGCTCTTGAAGATCTACTGATGTGCAGAAAGATTATAGGCTATTTTAGAGGCCTTGCCAATTTTTTCTTTTGCTGAAACTTTTACTGGAGATCCTCAAAGGTGTTGAGGTGTTGCTATCTAAATTTTAGCTCTATTGGAGGTGATTTGCTTTGGCAATTGTTGCTAGTTTTCTGCTACGTTAGGATTGATAGTTTTGAAGTGTTCACTCTTGTCATCCATTTGTACCTTAGATTTAAGCGATCAAGGTATTTTTTCCTACAACTAAATCTATCTTAATGGCATAATTAGATCCTTGGATGAAGTGTAGTCGAGTTTTTTTTATTTAGCTAATTTTGTTTAAAACTTAGATCCTTGTGCTATACTTTACTTCAATTTTCCCTCCAAAAGGTAGCACAACTCATGTGTTGAGTAACTACCTCAATAGATTCTCTCCCTCACATCTCACCCCAAAAACCAACACCCTTTCTCTCTCTTCTATCATCTTCTTCTTGTCAGAATAATGCCCCGCAAGCCAATTAGATTAGCTTGTAAACTATTTCACTTGTGATATAATCTTGATTGAATGATATTCTTTGTATGACCATCTTCATCTTATGCTTTATTATCACTTCACTAGCATTTGGATAAGCCCTTAGATCACATAAGAGTACGGGACTTGGTTAGTTCACTAGGTGGTGATCATGGAATAAGTCTTACATGGTCGTGATCTTAAATCTTCCAAGTCATAAGACCTTCAGAGACAAGGCATCTAAGATCCGGATAGACTTGCACTAATGATGCATAAATCTAAGGGTTGGATGTTGCTATGTTCCCTGAGCAATTCCATATGAGATATGAATACATGTTAGTGGGTGCTTGTTAGAGAACAAGGCACTAAAGGCTCGCCCAGAGAATCCATTAGATAGCTAAAGTGTCAAGTTAATAGTGACAAGTTCTCCAGCTCACGCTAATGCATATAATTAGTTCTCTGACTTGAGGATCCATGATAACCTTGTGGTAGGTCCTTGTACTTTGACTCTTCCTTGGTCACCTATGGGGCTATTCGGGTAGAGATTGGGCACAAGCTACTAAACATAGAGGTTTGTGAGATTCAAGATGAAATCTGACTTCTCGTCTTTGTGAAGGGCGAGTGCATATCATATGCATTCTACAATGATTGATTCCAAGAAATCCTTGCGCAAGGTGGTATGATAATTTAGAAAAGGAGTTTTCCTAAGATGAGGTCATACAATGGAATTGAACATTAGGAATAGAGACATAATATTGAGGCTATTTGGGAGCCAGCAAATATTTTTCCCTAAGCTTCTTTTGAGAAATAAGAGACGGAAGGACCGTATTTGCATGGCAAGAGTAGAGCTATAATGGTTCTCCAAAAGCATTCATTTTGGTCAATTAGTTAGAGTCCATGGGCTTGAGTTTGAACACTGACCATGGAGATTGGATACTCTTCAATTAATGGAGATTAATTGAATTGAGTCAATTTAATTTAAAGGAGTTTAAACTAAAATGAATATATGATATTCTAAAGTCATAAGGAGTTGTGAGCTCATGTCCAATGAATGGTAGAACCTATCGGGTCACACACAAAGGCCAATTGTATTTCCCAAGTTATGGAGGAACTTTCCAAGTGTTAGAAAATTCACTATAGTGATCAATTGTTTGGGTGACCAAAATTGAAGTGTCACTTGGCTTGATTAATTTAAGTGTTAAATTAATCAACTAATTTAAGGAGTTAAATTAGACCAATAATTAAAGAGTTAATTACTTGGTGCCATGTGACTATCAATTGGTCAAGTTAACTTAAAGAGTTAAGTTAACAAAATTAAGCTTAAAGAGTTAAGCTTGTTGACCTAAGATTTGAGTCAAAGATTAATTAATTAAATTAAAGTGTTTAATTTAATTAATGAGAAGAATATATTTTGGAGGGAAAATTTAAATGATAGGATCATTTTGGTGTGGCATTTAATTAATTTGAAATTAGATTTCCAATGTAATTGAAATGCACACAAATTAAAATTAGATTTGAATTTGCCAACTTCCATGCATTGCAATCATGTTGGCGGTCCCCCCACCTTGAGGAAGGTGTGATGCCAACTTGGCATCACACCATCATCCCTCTATATATAGATATAGAGGTGAGGGTGGGCGGCGTTCATTCATCCAAGTGAAGAATTAGATTCTCACTTTTTCCCTCCATTTTCATGGTGTTTACTCATGTGTTGAAGTTCACCTCTCTCTTATTCTCCAACCCCAAAAA
Source organism: Jacaranda mimosifolia (assembly GCA_018894105.1). Classification (NCBI taxonomy): domain Eukaryota; kingdom Viridiplantae; phylum Streptophyta; class Magnoliopsida; order Lamiales; family Bignoniaceae; genus Jacaranda; species Jacaranda mimosifolia. The sequence goes on along the minus strand of CM032118.1, from coordinate 18,826,868 downwards.
TTGGCCATCTCCCTCTCTTTGCTCCTCTCTTTCTCCAGCTAAATGAGAGGGGTTGTAGGAAATTAGGTTGGTGTGTGGATCATATTGACAGAGGCAAAACAGGTGGTTTGCTAAGCCTTTGAAGACCCACCTAAGAGAATAATCACTTGGCGATTTTTTTTTCCAGGAGATCCAGAGGAATTTTTTATCTGAAATTTTCATACTAGATCCATCAAAGAGTTGAGGAGCTGCTGGAGTGTTTTCAGAATTTTTGGAGAAGATTGACTTGTGCAAAAGTTGCATTGTTCCTGCTGCACCGTTGCTTGGCAGATTCTGGATTGAAGAAGAGTTCTTCACTTTCTCCTTGGAATTTAGCTAATCAAGGTAATCCTTTACCTAAATCCAATTCATTAGCATGTTTAGATCCTTCATTAGATTGATTAGCCTAGTTTATTTAAGCTTTTGAAGTTTTATTTATGGATCCTAGTGCTACTCTAACTTTGAAGTGGCATCGGAGCACAATTCATGCTTTCATTTGGATTTTTTTTTATTGATTGACTCATGTGATGGATTGATCAAAATCACCAAATTCTTGATTCATATGATAGATTGGAGTGTTTGGATGATTTGTGTGTGGCTCCTTGATTGATGAATTGAAAGCATTCTAATATGTGTTTTAAGTGTTAATTCATATGATTAGTATGTTTTAATTCATAGCTATTAATGTTGAATGTTGATTTGGTATTAATTGATGTTATATGATGATATAGCATGTGTTTATTGACCTTAAGTTGTTTTGGTCATTTTCGGATATTGGAGTTTTTTTAAGCATGTGATTCTTACTTGAACTTGAAGTTTGAAGCATGTTTGAGCACTTGAAATTTCATTTCTAAAAGGTGTTTTAAATTTGGAACTTCATCTAAAATGTGTGGTTTGATGTTTAGGATGTGTCCAAAAAATTTTTATGCACAAAAGTTGAGCCAAAATTGACTTGACTCGATCCCAACCCCAAAACAGGGGTGCTGCCACACTGTGGCAGCACACAAGCAGGGCAGCGGGTGCACCTGCTACCCAGCCGTGTGCACCACCTAGGCAGCAGCGACCAGTTTTGGTTAGCATGAGTTTTGAGCCTATTTTTGTGTTCATTAAGTGGCCAAAAATGATTCAAATCATGCTAGATAGATGCATAAGTGTTGTGCAAGTTCTCAAAATTATGTTTGACAGTTTTATTACTGTTAGAAACTTGTTCAAGTTAATCTTCAATTTTGTGCAAAAATGAGATCATAAATGTTATGCTCATTTTTGCTTGATCAATTAATTATTTATGGGATAAGCATTTAATTGATGGAATTAATTGTTAATTCTAGATTTATTTATTGTTCATTTAATTGTTGAATGGATGATGAATGAATAGGGATGATCATGAGCCTTTAATATTGATTTTATACTTTTCAAGTTGTTAAAAAGGGTTGTATTAAATTGAGGCTTGCATGCCTCTTAATTTCTACCTTGTAAATGTTATGAGATTAGAATCACTAGAAGTTAGGATTTCTTTCTCATGTAAATGTTGCATGGAGCAAAAGAGACTATTAGATGCATGGAGACTTTTTAAAGACCCATGAATGTATAGGATACACTCATGTAATAGCTAAATTTAATCAACCCACTTAAAATCAACTAGGTGGTGCACTTATAGCTCTAAGTGCACCACTTGGTTAGGCTCATGGTCATCCCACCCTAGGAGCATGCAAGGCACTTTTACTTATTTATGATTTCCATATCCTATTGATGTATGAGATGCATGGTTAGGATATAGAAAACCTAAATAAGAAGATAAAATTGATAACATCTTTGCAAGCAAAAACCCATTACTTCGAATGTCTAAGTGCTTTTCAAATATTAAGTCGAAATAGATATAAATTAAAAGAGTTTTAACTAATCCATGCATTCTACTAATAGTATGTGGCATGATGATGCTTCCATTATTTGTATAATATCTCACGAGTCGTGGGTCACACTTATAGTGGAAAGTTGTGACCATATACTTAGCATATGATGCATCTTTGATTTGAGAACACCCATACATTGTCACACGAGTCATGGGATATTGGAGTGCCAGTCTCAAATCAAAGTTTTATTGGTAGGTCTGACACATAATAGTGTGAATGTCTCACGAGTTTTGGGTCCACATGAAAAGTGAGGCAAAATATATCAAGAGTTACACGTTATGCAATTAGAAAACGGTGCTTATCTTTTGATTGTTTATGGATGTCTCACGAGTTGTAGGTTCACTTGCAAGTCCTTAGGATCTTGATTCTCACTCAAAAATAAGATTTCCCGAATTCTTCTTGGGGTGAAGGATTTGATAAAATAGTGGGAGAAAAACATGCTTGAAAGACCATGAACATGTTTCTAATATCAATATTCAATCACATGTTTATATTCTCTTTTTTGCCTTTGAGGATTTGTGAAATATGAAGAATGGCTAAAATTCCACTCGACGTTATTTTTTTTGGAAACCAATAAACCAATCGTGCTAAACTTCCACAACTGACTTAACCTCAAAATCGTTCTAAATTTCTATAAATGAATAAATGACCTATATCAAGATACTCCTAACCCCATGAGGATTATAGTAGATGAAGAGGCACACGAAAAGTTCACTAATTAGGTTTAGGACCGTCCTATCCTATAGTCTCATGATGGCATCTATAGAGTTTAAAAATCTCAAGGACACTTGAATAGTACCTTAGTTAGTTTACAAGAGATGTAAAGCATACAAGGTATGAAGAGTTCATGTTGTCAAATGAGATTTTTCAAGCTAGGATGGATATGAAGTCACGTGTCACCGACTACGGTCTAAAGGTGATTAGGCTTGGAGAAGCTTTTTAACTTGGACATACTGATGGACAATGATCTCTATAAGAATTTGATCCTTATATCATTGCCGAGTTTTTTTGATCAAAGTGTTGATCTAGAAAGAGACTACCATGATAAGGGCAAACCTTTGATACCTGTTTCCTCCTCCAAGTCTACAGGCCCTAGGGGTACTAGAAAGGGAGGTAAAAGGAAGAAAAGTTCTTACTTCAAGGGAAAACAACCATTAAAGTTTTCTAGATAAGTCAAGAAGCTCACATAAAGGAGATAGTTGATATTACCTATTTCTACTTTGGCAAGATAAACCATTGGAAGCAATATTGCAAGGAATACCTTGGACCCCTTGAGAACGGTATATACTTTATTGAAGTACTTTTAAGGATAAATTCTTCCTTATGGATATATGATATTGCATGTGGTTCTTATCTTTATAAGTTGTTACAAAGAATAGAAAGAAGAATAAAATCAAGTGATGTAGATATGATCCATTGCCTTGGCTAAGGAAAAAGAGTTGTGATCAAACCGAAGGTGCATAATAAGTTAGACTTATAGAATTTCGTATTTATATTGGACCTTTGTTATAATATACCATATATAATTGAGAACATTATTTTAATTCCCATTTTGGATAGCGAAGGATTTAATCCTTCTATATCAAATGGGAGATTGAAGGCATTAAAAAATGAGTTCTTTAATTGCTCATGATACACTTAACAAAGGATTGTACATATTAGATTCTCAACCATCACTAATGCACTTTCAACGAAGTAAGAAAATTAGATAACCAAGAAGATGCCATTTTATGGTATACAAGACTTGGGCATATCTCTAAAAATAAGATGAACAAGTTAGAAGCTCTCAAAGCACTAAATGTTAGTAGCATTGAGAACCTTCCTACATGTAAATCTTGTTTGAAGGGAAAAATGACCAAAGCTCTTTTTCTGGGACAAACGGAATGCACCATAAGACCTTTGGATTTGATCCATATGGATGTTTGTGGCCTACTAAAATTTAGTGGAAGAAAAGGCTATTCCTGCTTCATCATCTTCATCGATGATTATAGTCGGTTCGACTATATGTATCTTATGAAGTACAAGTTTGAAGCCTTTGAAAAGTTAAAAGAGTAAATGAATGAAGTGGAAAAGCAACTGGCTCTTAGTATTAAAGCTTTTCAATCGGATTGAGGGGGAGACTACTTAAGCATTGAGTTCTTGGATTATCTAAAAGAGAATGGAATTCTCTCTCAATGGACTCCACCTGGCACACTCCAACATAATGGAGTAGTTGAGAGGAGAAATCATACCTTATTGGACATGGTGCATTCCATAATGATCTTTTTCGATGTGCCTATATCCTTTTGGGGATATGATTTAAAGATGGCGGCGAAGATACTATGTGTAGTACCTTCAAAGTCAGTGCCAAAAATGACGCATGTGATGTGGTATGGTAAAGCACCCTCTTACCATTGACTAAAGGTTTAGGGGTCTCTCGCCTTCGTGAGACGGTTAGTGGGAGACAAGTAGGATAATAGATCCACCTTTTATAAGTTCATAGGATACCCAAGACTCGGGATGTTAGCTTGACGCCACAAAATTTGAAACGGACTCTATGTACTCCAACAAAGTGTATACATTGGTAGATCCACCAAAGAGAATATTTTTCGTTGGTTGCAAGTGGATCTATAAGTGAAAGCTAGGAGTTGATGGAGAAGTAACGACTTTTAAGGTGCAACTAGTGGCTAAAGGTTACACTCAAAGATCCGGTATCGATTTCAAGGAAACTTTTTCATCGGTCGTAATACCTAAGTCCATTCAGATTTTACTTGCTATAGTCGATATTATGACTATGAGATATGAGAAATAGATGTGAAAATCGCTTTCCTCAATAGAGACATTGAAGAAGAAATCTATATGGAGCAACCACAAGGTTTTACATTAAAGAGGAGTGAGCAAAAGGTTTGCAAACTCAAGAGATCCATTTATGGATTCAAACAAGCATCCTGAAATTGGAACATATGATTTGATTAGAAAGTCAAATCACTTAGCTTTTTCAAAAATGTATATGAATCTCGTATTTTCTAGAAGGCTAGAGGGAGGAGTATTCAGTTGATTGTGCTTTATGTCGATGACATTCTTCTCATTAAGAATGGGAGAGAAACATTAGAGTGTACTAATGCATGGCTATCTACTCAATTCCATGAAGGATTTGAGAAACATTCTACATATTAGGAATACATATCTATAGAGATAGATTCAAGAGAAGCAGGGGCATTCCCAAACAGAGTACATTGACAAGATATTAAAGAGGTTTAATATGGAAATATCCGTGAGAGGATTTCTCCCAATGGGACACGATCTTCATTTCTCCAAGTTTATGGCCCCTAAGACTGACAACGAAAGATATAGAATGTCCCACATACTTTATGAGGAGCATATTGCATGCCGTTTAATGTACAAGGCTGGATGTGGCACACGCTCTAAGTGTTATAGTTGTTTTCAATCCGACCCCAGTAAGTATCATTGGATGGCCAGTAAAATAATTCTTAAGTACTTGACAAGCACTAAAGACTTGTTTTTGGTATACAACAATGGATAATTGAAACTCAGAGGGTTTTCGGATTCTAGTTTCCAATCCGTTGTAGATGACCTAAAAATTCACTTTTGGATTCATGTTTTGCCTCAATGGCAGTGCGGTGAGTTGAAAGAGTTCCAAACTAGACACTATGGCTGAGTTCCCCATTGAGGTGAAATAATTTGTGCTTTTAGAAACCACAAAGGAAGGTGTTTGGATAAAAAATTCATCCAAGAGTTGGATGTAGTGCCTAGCGTGCATGAGCCTATGGTTGTCTTTGAAAGGCAGCTTGGGACTTGAGCGAAGATCTCATCAGTGATCTAAACACAATAAATGTGTTATCATTTGATATATGATATCATTTGATAGAGGTGACATTTGACTGGAAACAGTTGCCTCAGAAGATACTATAGTAGAACTACTATCTAAACCCCTAAATGCAAATGGTCTTTGAGAACATATTGAGAAGATAGGTCTTAAGACTTTGGAGAATTAGCTTTACAGCAAGTGGGAGATTCTTGGAATAGTGCCCCGCAAGCCAATTAGATTGGCATGAAAACAATTTCACTTGTGATACAATCTTGATTGAATGATATTCTTTATATGACCATCTTCATCTTACGTTTTATCATCACTTCGCTGGCATTTGGATGAAGCCCTTAGATCACATAATAGTACGGGACTTGGTCAGTTTACTAGGTGCTGATTATGGAATAAGTCTTACATGGTTGTGATCTTAAATCTTTCAAGTCATAGGATCTTCAGAGACAAGGCATCTAAGATCCAAATAGACTTGCACTAATAATGCATAAATCCAAGGGTTGGATGTTGTTTCGTTCCGTGAGCCATCTCATATGACATATGGATGCATTTTAGTAGGTGCTTATTAGAGAACAAGGCATTGAAAGCCGGCCAGGAGATTTCACTAGATAGCTGAAGTGGCAAGTCGGTAGTGACAAGTTCTCAAGCTTACGCTATTGCATATAATTATTCCACTGACCTGAGCATCCATGATAACCTTGTGTTTAGTCCTTATGCTTTAACTCTTCCTTGGTCACCTAGTGGGCTATTTCGATATAGATTGGGCATAAGCTACTAAACATGGAGGTTTGTGAGATCTAAGATGGAATCCGACTTCTCGTCTTCGTGAAGGACGAGTGCATTTTCTATGTATTCTATAATGATCGATTCCAAGAAATTCTTGCACAATGTGGTATGATAATTTGGAAAAGGAGTTTTGCAAAGATGAGATCATACAATGGAATCGAACAATGGCAATAGAGACATAGTATCCAGGCTATTAGGAAGCCGGCAAATATGTAGCCCTAAACCTCTTTTGGAAGATAGGAGACGGAAAGACCGTATTTGTATGGCAAGCATAGAGCTATAATATTTCTCCGAAAGCATTCATTTCGGCCAATTAGTTGGGCTCCATGGGCTTGAGGTTTGACATCAACCATGGAGATTAGGTACTCTTTAATTAATGGAGATTAATTGAATTGAGTTGATTTAGTTTAAAAGAGTTTGAACTAAAATGAATATATGATATTCTAAAGTTACAAGGAGTTGTGAGCCCATGTCCAATGAATGGTAGAACCTATCGGGTCACACACAAAAGTCAATTGCATTCCTAAGTTATGGAGGAACTTTCTAAGTGTTAGAAAATTCACTCCATAGTGACCGATTGTTTAGGTGACCGAAACTGAGTGTCACTTGGCTTGATTAATTTAAATGTTCACTTGATCAACTAATTCAAGGAATTAAGTTAGACCAATAATTGAAGAGTTAATTACTTGGTGCCATGTGACCATCAGTTGGTCAATTTAACTTAAAGAGTTAAGTTAACAAAATTAAGCTTAAAAAATTAAGCTTGTTGACTTAAGAGTTAAGTCAAAAATTAATTAATTAAATTAAAATATTTAATTTAATTAATGACAAGAATATATTTTGGAGGGTAAAATTTAAATGGTAGGATCATTTTGTTGTGGCATTTAATTAATTTGAAATTAGATTTCAAATGTGATTGAAATGCACATAAATTAAAATTAGATTTTCCAACTTGCATGCATTGCAAGCATGTTGGCAGTCCCCCCACCTTGAGGAAGGTGTGATGCCAACTTGGCAGCACACAGTCCTTCCTTTATATATAGATATAGTAGTGAGGGTTGGCGGCATTCATTCATCCAAGTAAAGAATTACTCCCACATTTTCCCTTCATTTTCAAGATGTTCATTAATGTGTTGAAGTTCACCTCTCTCTTCTTCTCCAAACCCAAAAATCGGCCATCTCCCTCTCTTCTCTTTTCTCTTTCTCCTGCTAAAAGAGAGGAGTAGTAGGAAATTGGATTGGTGTGTGGATCATATTGATAGAGGCAAAACAAATGGTTTGCCAAGCCTTTGGAGATCCACATACAAGAACAGTCACTTGGAAATTTTTTTTTCCAGGAGATCCAGAAAGAGTTTTGAATTGTCATACAATCAATTCAATCGATGAACACATGAAATTCAAACATTGAAGATCATTTAATTCCCATAAGAAAGATAGGCTTTACCGTCACCTTAATTCCCACAAAAAATGCTATCCTTGTCTTACTGCTCTGCAAATTCTGGCTCCTCTTCGTCACCTATTTCAAAAGGGCATATTTAACATCAAAACACTTGTATCATGCTTTAAACAATAATTAAACCATTTATATCTTAATATTGGTTGTTTTTTAATTAATATAATATTATAGGGGCTCAGTTCCAAAAATACCGTAAGAGTAACATGCTATTAACGCTATAATATCTACAAGGTCTTATTTGCTCCGGTCGATAATCATTTCTTATGTCAATATTTCTTAATTTAATAATTTAAGTCCTATATCAACCGTTTAGTCAAAATGCGTAATTAATTTAGATTCCTATTAATATTTGGTCCTTGTAACATTACACAAAAGTTGGATATAATTACAATAATTAAGTCTAATTAGGCTCCATATATCATTATACATAAGATTAGAGTTTTAATTACCTAATTTAACTTAATTAATCAAGAATCATATATATATATATATTTTAGATATATCCATGCATCCTATTGTCTAGATTCCAATCACATGAAATTCTAACTTTCATCAAGATACATGAAATAATACACCAACAAGAATAATCAAAAGCTTAAAGGTATCAAATTCCATTTCCCACCGAATTTACCGATTCACTTTATTTTTAGAATCCAACCACCTCAAAACAACACCATGCCTTTGATCAACACGACGAGATGAAAATTTTATCTCAAGACTACCGTCTGCCGCTGCTATAGTTGCTAACCATCACTACCAATCGACATATCTCAACATGTACAGTAAAATGCCCCAACCAATATCTAACTTTGTCGTCAAATTGACCATCAATTGAAGCTTTAATCACACTGCTCTGCCACCTCTATTATTGCCCGCTTTGCTCAATTTCACTGTCGCCGGTGGGTGAAATTGGAAATCGAAGATACCAAGTTGTTCTATGCACTGAAAGCTACAAAACCCACCTTCCAGACACAAGCTTTTACCGCTGGTGAGACGTGTCCGCCACCCTCCGCCATTGCCCATTTTCAGCTTCAATATCCCGGTGGTCCATCGGACCAATTGGGGTGCATGTGGTATGGTTGTGCTCCTAGTGACGAGAGAAAGCTATTAGTTGGTCTGGTTTTGGAAGTTTGCCATTGCTGGAGGGAGTTTACTGAAATTGAATGAAATAGGTCGCCGAAATTGAATGAAATGAGGGAGATGGACTTTGCTATTTAAAGGGTGATTTCTTTTAATTATATATTGAACCACAGAACTCTCTTTTAGTTTCAGATTTAATCCCTTATTTAGTGAGTGTCCTATATTGACACAATTGATCAAATATAATTATAATTTGGCCCCCAAAACTATTGAGTATCTTACAATTAAATTATTTTCTATTTATGTTTTGACCTCCATATTTTCTTAATCAAATTAAAATATGATTTTTAAATTTTTTATGAATTAAATCTTTAAGGGTGTTACAATCTTCCCCCTCTTAAAAGAATCTAGTGCCTAGATTCTTACTTGACCACTGGAAAAGTTCAAGATATTTTTGGTGCATAAAATCTTCCCGCTCCCAGGTTGCTTCTTCTATGTTGTGATTGCGCCATAGTACTTTTACTTGAGGAATCCTTCGATTCTTGAGTTCTTGGAATTTTTGATCTAAAATGTGAATTAGTTGCTATTCATAGGTTAGGTCACTTTCTAGTGGTATGTCTTCATAATAACGTAGGAGGGGTCAAGATGATACTTCTGAAGTTGGGACACATGAAAGACATCATGTATTCCTGTTAGATTCTTCCACATATTTCATAAGAGCCAACATACCTTGGGCTAAGCTTTCCACCTTTTCCAATCCTTTGGGATACTTTAAGGAACACTCGATTACCAACTTCAAATTCTAAGTCCTTTCTCTACTTGTCTGCATAGCTTTTCTACCAATCTTGGGCTTCTTTCATTTTTTGTTTAATCATTTGTACTTTCTAAATTGTCTCTTGAATCAGTTTTGGCCTTAAGGTTCCCAAGGACTTATCAACAATGTTTCTGATAAGGTCCAAATGTAATGGAAATCGACATTTTTTCGATACAATGCTTCATACGGGGCCTATCTAAATGGTAGACGGATATCTATTATTGTAAGCAAATTCTATCAGATGAAGGTATCTGTCTCAGCTCTCACCAAAATTCAAAATACGAGCCCGTAGCATATCCACTAATATCCGAATGACCCTTTCTAATTGACCATCTGTCTAAGGATGAATAGCAAAGCTAAATTGTAACCTTGTTCCCAAGTGTCATTGCAAACGTTTCCAAAGTCTTGAGGTGAACTTTGGATCTTAGTCTGACACAACACTAGTTAGAATTCCATGTAATTTGACTATTTCCCTAATGTATAACTTTACCAATTTTTCAACCCTATAGTTTTCTCCGAGTGGTAGAAAATGTACAGTGTTTGTTAATTGGTCTAATATTACCCAAATATTGCCATATCCTCTACAAGCCATCGATAGACCTATTACAAAGTCCTTAGTTACCTGTTCCTATTTCCAATTAGGGATCGAAAGTGGTTGTAGCAACCCTGATGGTCGCTGATGCTCTGTTTTTACTAACTGGCAATTAAGCATTTCTTCACATAATCTACAATATGTTTCTTCATCCCATTCCACCAGAATTGCTTTTTCAAATCTTGATACGTCTTCCTGTCTCCCAGATGTATCATAAATCTTACCTTGCGTGCCTCTTCCAATAATCTTTCTTTCATTTCTTCGGGCACACATATTCTCCTATGGAATAAAAGAGTGCCTTGACTATCTATATTGAATTCAGACTCTCCAGAACTCCTAATAGCTTCTTTCTATTTTAGTATCCAACTATCATTATCCTGAGCTCATCGTATTTCATCTTATAACTCCGACTTACTCTTGTGATCTAGGTTCGTTGTTTCATTCTTATCACTACATCTGCCATTGGACTATAGAATGCTCATATTTCTAGTATGTGGGCCATCCCAGCCTTTTGGTTCAAAGCGTCTACCACTACATTCGCTTTTCCTGGATGGTAGATGATAGAGAAGTCATAATCTTCCAAAAATTCCACCCATCTCCATTGTTGCATGTTCAAGTCCTTATGGGAATGCAAATACTTGAGACTCTCATGATCAGTATATACTTTGAAAGTGGCCCCATACAAATAGTGTCTCTATTTTGGCAATGCAAAAATTACTAAAGCTAGCTCTAGGTCATGAGTTGAATAATTCTTCTCATGTAGTTATAGCTTTCTAGATGCATAGGTGATAACTCACCCCTTCTGCATTACCACACATCCAGGCCTTTCCTTGGAATTGTCCGCATACACAACAAAACTTTCTAATCCTTCAGAAGGGTTAAAACATGAGCTGAAGTCAATCTTTTCTTCAATTCTTAGAAACTCTTCTCCCTTTCTTCATTCCAATCAAACGATTAGTCCTTCTAATTCAACTTAGTCAATAGACCGGCTATCTTAGAAAAACTTTGTACAAACCTGCGATAATAGCCGGTGAGCCCCAAAAGCCTGTATACTTCTATTATATTCTCTATCTTTTTTAGTTAACTATTACCTCTATTGGAATATTGTCCAACAAGCCAATATGATTAGTCTTGTAAAAGCTATTTTCTTGTAAAAACAATCTTAATTGAATGACATTCTATATAAGGCCATCTTCATCTTATGCTCTTTATTACTTCACTAACATTTGGATGAAGCCTTTAGATTACTCATAACTATGGGACTTGGTACGATGATCATAGAATAAGTCTCACACAGTCGTAATCTTAAAATTTTCAAGTCATAGGATCTTACGAGATGGGGCATCTAAAATCGGGGTAGACTTGCACTAATAATGCATAAATATAAGTGTTGGATATTGCTCAGTTCCATGAGCAACCATATGAGATATGGGTGCATATTAGTGGATGCTTGTTAGATAAAAAGGCACTGAAGACCCATCAAGAAAATCCACTAGATAGCTGAAGTGGCAAGTCGGTAGTGGCATGTTCTCCGACTTACGCTAGTGCATATTATTAGTCCTCTGACCTGAGGATCTATGGTAACCTTATATTTGGTCCTCATACATTGACTCTTCTTTGACCACTTAGCGGGTCTTTCAGGTTGAGATTGGGTATGAGCTACTACGCATGGAGGTTTGTGACATTCAAGATAGAATCAGACTCATTGCTTTTGTGAAGGATGAGTGCATCTCTTACGTGTTCTATAATGATCGATTCAAAGAAATTCTTGCGCAAGGTGGTGTGACAATTTGGAAAATGAGTTTTTCAAAATATGAGGTCATACATAGGAATCGAACATTGAGAATAGAGACATAGTATCGAGGCTATTAGGGAGCTAACAAATATCTTGCTGTAGGCCTCTTTTGGGAGATAGGAGATGAAGGACTGTATTTGCATGGTAAGCATAGAGCTATAATAATTCTCCAAAACATTCATTTCAGCCAATTAGTTGGGCTACATGGGCTTGAGGTTGGACATTGACTATGGAGATTGGGTACTCTTCAATTAATGAGATTAATTGAATTGAGTCGATTAGTTTAAAAGTGTTTCAAACTAAAATGAATATATGATACTCAAAAGCCACAACGACTTGTGAGCCCATATCCAATGAACAGTAGAACTTATTGGGTCACACACAAAAGCCAATTAGCATCCTAGCTACTGGAGGAATTTTCTAAGAGTTAGAGAATCACTCCATAAGAGTAATTTTTTAGGTGTCCAATTTGAAGGTCAATTTTGGCTTGATTAATTGAAGTGTTAAATTAATCAATTAATTTAAGGAGTTAAATTAAATCAATAATTATGGAGTTAATTATTTGGTGCCAAATGATCATCAATTGGTCAAGTTAGCTTAAAGAGTTAAGTTAACAAGATTGAGCTTAAGAGTTAAGCTTACTTGACTTAAGAGTTAAGTCAAATGTTAATTAATGAAATTAAAGAGTTTAATTTAAGTAATGAGAAGAATTTAATTTGGATGGAAAATTCTAATGAAGATTTCATTTGAATTAGCATCTTAATTAACTTGAAATTAGATTTCAAATGTAATTCAAATGCACTTGAAAGTGAAAATAGATTTGAATTTAAATTTGCCTCCTTGGCAATGCAAGTGGCCGCTCCCTTGAGAAAGGTGTGATGCCAACTTGGCATCACACCATCCTCCCTCTATATAGGTATAGAGGGTGTGTGGATCGGCCAATGCAAGACTAATGTGAAGATTAGAATCTATCACATTTCCCTCCAAAAACTCTCTCCAAGTATTATGTCATGTGTTGAAGCTTTACTTTCATTCTTCTTCTCCAACCTCAAATCAGCCTTATTTCTCCTCTCTTTCTCTAGCTAAATTTGAGGATAAATTGAAAGTTTGATTGGTGTGTGGATCATTACAATAGAGCTAAAACATTTGGTTTGCTAGTTTTGGAGATCTACTAAAACAAAGCACTGACTTGGAAATTTTTTTCTAGGAGATCTAGAAGGCCTTCTGATCCAAAATTTTTACAGCGTCTCCTACAAGGTGTTATGAGGATACAATATTTTTTGGGTGATTTTTGGAGAAGTTTAACCAAGGAAAAAGTTGCTCTCTTCCTACTGCACCGGTTTTTAGCAAATTCTGGATTGGTGAAGTGTTCACAATTTTCTCCTTGGAAATTAGCAATAGGTAACTCTCTACCTAAATATGAATTCCTAGCATGATTATATCCTTGTTTCCTTGTAATCTCTTGATTATTTAAGCTTTTGAAGTTTTATTATTGGATCCTAATGCCTTACTTGCTTTCAAGTGGTATCGGAGCCTAAATCATGCTTGGATTTGGATTTTTTGATTGATTGATTCATGTGATGGATTGATTAAAATCATCAAATTCTTAATTCATATGATGTATTGGAGTGTTTTATTGATGATGTGTCTGGCTCCTTGATTGATGAATTGAAAGCATGCTAATATGTGTTTTAATTATTGATTCATATGTTTTATTCATAACTATTAATGTTGAATGTTGATGGCATTAATAGATGTTATATGTTGATCTAGCATGTTGTTGATTGACTAAAATATTTTTGGTTATTTTTGGATCCAATTTGATTGGAGTTTTGTTGAAGATTTTTGAAGAATATGATTCTTACTTAAATTAGTTTTTCAAAGCATGTTTGAACACTTGAATTTTCATTTTTAAAAGGTGTTTTGAGTCTGGAAATTCAGCTATAATGTGTGTTATGATGCTTGGGAAGTGTCATAAAATTTTTGGTGCACAAAAGTTGAGCAAAAATAAACTTAACTCGGTGCCAAAGTGAAAATGGAGGTTGCTGCCCAGCCTAGCCTGCCGTGCGACAGTGTGCCCAGCCTGGGTGAGTAGTAGCGGTTTTCGGCTTTGGCATGAGTTTTTGCTATTTTGTACTCCTTTTTGTGACCAAAAGAGTTTTGACACACTCCATGACAGAAGCACAAGTATTAAAATTGGTTAAAGTTAATCTTCAAGTTTGGCATAATAGTTATGCTTGCCAATTACTTGTTTATGAGATAAACATTTAATTATTGGGATAAATTGTTAATTTTATATTTATTTATTATTCATTTAATTGTTGAATGGATGATGAATGAATGGGGATGATCATGAGCCTTTAATATTGATTTTATTAGTTTCAAGTTACTGAAAGAGGTTGTATTAAATTGAGGCTTGCATAACTCTTAATTTCTACCTTGTAAATGTTATGAGAGTAAAACCACTAGGAGTGAGGATTTCTTTCACATGTAAATATTACATGGAGAAAATGAGACCCTTGGAGGCATGGAGACTTATGAAGACCCATGAATGTATGAGATACACTCATGTAATAGCTAGGATTAATCAGCCCACTTAAAATCAACTAGGTGGTGCACCTATGGCTTTAAGTGCACCACTTGGTTAGGCTCATGGTCATCCTACCCTAAGAGCATGCTAGGGGCATTTACTTATTTATGCTTTCCATATCCTATTGATGTATGAGATGCATGTTTAGGATATAAAAAACCTAAATAAAAAGATAAAAATGACGAGATCTTTGCAAGCAAAAATCCTCTACTTAGAATGTCTAAGTAGTTTTAAATATTAAGTCAAAATTGATATAAATTAAAAGAGTTTTAATTAATCCAAGCCTTCTATCAATAGCATGTGGCATGCCGATGCTACCACCTTTATGTGAACATATCCAGTCACATGGGCCACACTTAGATGGAAAGTTGTGACCATCTACTTAGCATGAGATGCACCTTTTACTTGAGACTGTCCACACATTATACACTCAGTTATAGGGGTTGTTGTGGTGCCCATCTTGAATCGAAGCTTGATTGGTAGGTTTGACTTAACATCGAGTAATGTAGAGGTCATCCATATAGGGGATCTACATGAAAAGATGAGGTAAAATATACCAAGAGTTGCATGAGATGCAATTAGCAGAAGTTGCTTACCTTTGGATTGCTCGTGGATATACATCTAGTCATGGGGGTCCATTTGCAAGTCTTTGGGGTCTTGATTCACACTAGGAAATATGATTTCTCGAATTCTTTTTGAGGGGTGAAAGATTTGATAAAATAGTGGGAGGAAAACATGCTTCAAAGACCATAAACATGTTTTTAATATGAAATTCAATCAAAATGGCTGAGAATCCACTCTCATCTATTTTGAAAACTAGTAAATTCCCTGGCCTAATTTCTAAGATTGGTTGGGAAACCTTAAATTAATTCTTGACTTTGAAAAGAGAACATATGTCCTTGATCAAATTCCTGTGGACACAATTGGAGATGACGCCACTGACCAAGCTCGCGAAATGTTCACGAAATTTGTAGATGATGATCTACAAGTTAGATGTGTTATGTTGGCATTCATGTCTAACGAGCTCCAAAAGACTTATGAGCACATGAAACATGCTCGAGAGATCTGCATATATCTACAAGAGTTGTATGGTGTGCAATATAGACACGAAAGGTTGGCTTTGTCAAATGAGCTCTTTAGTTCAAGGATAAGTGACGGGTCTAATGTCCATGATCACGGCCTCAAGATGATAGGACACATCGAGAAGCTTGGACAATTAGATATGGTCATGGACAACGACCTCTATGTTGATTTGATCCTCCAGTCATTGCCATCATCGTCGACCAATTCGTTATGAACTTTAAATGTGCAAGAAAGAAATCACAGTTAACGAATTGGTGAACATGCTTGTGACCGCTAAGGCGACTATAAGAAAGGAGAAACCTTTTATGCTTGCATCCTCTTCCAAGTCGAAGGGCCTTAGGGGTCCCAGAAAGGAAGGTAAGAGAAAGAAAAGTTCTTCCTCTAAAGGGAAGTAACCCCAGAAAAGTTTTTTTGGGGGGGGAGGGGTTAAGAAGAAGGCTAAAACCAATACAAGTTGTTTCCATTGTAGCGAGAAGAAGTATTGGTAGAGAAATTGCAAAGCTTACCTTGTAACCCTTGAGAAGGGTATGCACTTCATTGAAGCGCACTTGACGACTAATTCTTCCTCATGGGTATTTGATACCGCATGTAGTTCTCACTTTTATAATTCGTTATAGGGGATGGAAAGAAGAAAGAGTCTACGTAAAGGAGATATGATCCTCTGCCTAGGAAATTGAGTAAGAGTTTTTGCCACTTTCCAAGGTATTATAAAGTTGGACTTGGGGAATGCTTGCATTATACTTGATCCAGTTGATTATGTACCCCATCTTGTTAAGAACATTATTTCAATCCCGTTCTTGATAATGGAGGATTCAATTTTTCTACATCGAATGGGATGTTGAAAGCATTACAGAATAGTTCTTTAATTGCACAAGGTACATTAGTTAACAGATTGTACATACTTGATTCTCAACCTTCACTAATGCACATTCAATCAAGTAAAAGAAAATTAGATAACCAAGAAGATGTCATTCTATAGCACGCAAGACTTGGGCATATTTCTAAAAATAGGATGAACAAGTTAGAAGCTTTTAAAGCACTAAATGGTGGTAGCATTGAGAATCTTCCTACTTGTGAATCTTGTTTAAAAGGAAAAATGACCAAGGCTCCTTTTATAGAACAAACGGAGTGCTCCACAAGTCTTTTAGATTTAATCCATACGGACATTTGTGGCCCACTAAGAGTTAGTGCAAGAAGAGACAATTCCTACTTCATCACCTTCAATGATGATAATAGTCAATTCAGACATGTGTAAATTATGAAGTACAAGTGTGAAGCTTTCGAAAAGTTCAAAGAGTATAAAAATGAAGTGGAAAAGCAATTGGGGCTAGGTATTAAAGCTCTTCAATCGGATCAAGGGGGAGAATACTTAAGTACCAAAATTTTGGATTATCTAAAGGAGAATGAGATTCTTTCTTAATAAACTCCACCCAGCATGCCCCAACACAATAGAGTAGCTGAGAGGAAAAATTGTACCTTGTTGGACATGGTACGTTCCATGATGAGTTTTATTGATGTGCCCTTTTCTTTTTGGGGATACGCTACACATACGGTAGTGAAGCTACTAAACATAGCACCTTCAAAGTCAATGCCAAAAACACCAAATGAGATATGGCATGGCAAAACACCCTTTTACCAATATCTCAAAGTTTATGGTTCTCTCACCTACGTGAGACGGACAATGGGAGATAAGTTGGATAGTAGATCCATATTGTGTAATTTTGTGAGATACCCAAGAGAGTCTATATGTTATTACTTCTATGATCCCTTGGAACAAAAGGTGTTTGTTTCGAGAAATGCCTACCTTTTGCAAAAGCAATTTCAATTGAATAGAAATGGCGATGTTGTTGAACTTGATAAAGTTCAAGGTGATCATGAAATCCTACAAGTGGTGGAAATAAACGAGCTACAAGAGCCTCGCATACATCCTTTAAGAAGGTCTGACTGAATCAAGAAACAACTTGAAAGGTTTGGATTCCTTCATGAGATAGGCCAATCGGATGATGATTAAAAGACCTATGAGGAAGCTATTTTGGACATAGATTCGGGACGTTAGTCTTAAAGCCATGAGATCCAAAATGGATTTCATCTACTCCAACAAAGTATGGACTTTGGTAGATCCACCAAAGGGAATAGTTCCTATTGGTTGCAAGTGGATCTATAAGTTAAAGCTAGGATTAGATGGTGAAGTGGTGACTTTTAAGGTCGACTAGTGGCAAAAGGTTACACTCAAAGACCTGGTATTAATTTTGAGGAAACCTTTTCACCAGTCTCAATGCCTAAGTCCATTCCAATCCTACTTACCATAGCTGTATATTATGCCTATGAGATATGGCAAATGGATGTGAAAACTGCTTTCCTCAATGGAGACATTGAAGAAGAAATCTACATGAAACAACCACAAGATTTTACATCCAAATGGAGTGAGCAAAAAGTTTGCAAAATCTAGAGATCCATTTATGGACTCAAGCAAGCGTCCCGAAGTTGGAACATACGTTTTGATAAAACGGTCAAATCATTTTGCTTTGTCAAAAATGTGTATAAACTATGGGTGTATAAAAAGGCTAGTGGGAATAGTGTATACTTTATTGTGCTTTATGTCGATGACATCCTTCTCATTGGGAGTGAGGAGTGAGATAGGAATGTTAGAGTGTACTAAAGCATGGTTATCTACTCAATTCTCCATGAAGGATTTGGGAGAAGTATCTTACGTATTGGGAATACGTATGTATAGGGATAGACCTAAGAGGATACTGGAGCTATCCCAAACCCCATACATTGACAAGATATTGAAGAGGTTTAGTATGGAATAATCCAAGAAGGGATTCATTCCTATGGGACATAACATTCGTCTTTCCAAGTCTATGGCCCCTAAGACTGAAAGCGAGAGACAGAGGATGTCCCACATAGCTTATACCTCTATTATTGGAAGCATAATGTATGCAGTTCAATGTACAAGATTGGATGTGGCACACTTGCTAAGTGTTACAAATATATTCCAATCAAATCTTAATGAGAGTTACTGGAATAGAAGCTGCAAAGAAAAATGTTTGGATGAAAAACTTCATTCAAAAGTTGAATGTAGTACATAGCATTACTGAGCAAGTAGTTGTCTTCTATGACAACAACGGGGTAGTAGTGCAAGCTAAAGAGGCAAGATCTCATCAGAAATCCGAGAACATTTTGAGGTGATATCATTTGATGCAGGATATCATTGATAGATGCGATATTTGAGTGGAGAGAGTTGCCTCGGAAGAGAATATAGCAGATCTATTGACTAAACTCCTAACGCAAAAGGTCTTTGAAGGATATCTTGAGAAGATGGGTTTCAAGGCCATGGGGCATTGGCTTTAGGGCAAGTGGGAGATTGTTGGAAAAGTGTTCGGCAAGCAAATAAGATTGTCCTTATAAAGCTATTTCCTTGGAAAAACAATCTTGATTGAATGATATTTTATATATGGCCATCTTTATCTGATGCTTTTTATTACTTCACTTGCATTTGAATAAAGCCCTTAGATCACTCATGACTATAGGACTTGGTTTGATGACCATGGAATAGGTCTCATATGGTCGTGATCTTAAATCTTTCAAGTCATAGGATCTTACGAGACAAGGCATCTAAGATCATGATAGACTTGCATTAACAATGCAAAAATCCAACAGTTGGATATTGCTTCATTCCATGAGTGACCACATGAGATATGTGTGTATGTTAATAGGTGCTTGTTAGAGAACAAGTTACTGAAGACCCACCGGGAGAATCCACTAGATAGCTAAAGTGGCAAGTCGGTAGTTGCATGTTCTCCAGCTTATGCTAGTGCATATTATTAGTTCTCTGACCTAAGGATCCATGGTAACCTTATGATTTGCCCTCATGCTGTGACTATTTCTTAACCACTTAACTAGTCTTTCGGGTTGAGATTGGGTATGAGCTACTAGGCACAGAGGTTTGTGAGATCCAAGATAGAATCTAACTCCTCACTTTTGTGAAGGGCGAGTGCATCTCCTATGTGTTCTATAGTGATTGATTCCAAGAAATCCTTACGCAAGGTGGTATGACAATTTGGAAAAGGAGTTTTTCAAAGATGAGGTCATATAAAGGAATTGAACATTGAGAACAGAGACACAATATTGAGGCTATTAGAGAGCTGACAAATATCTTGCCCTAGGCCTCTTTCGGGAGATAGGAGACTGAAGGACCATATTTGCATAGTAAGCATGGAGCTATAACGGTTCCCCAAAACATTCATTTTGGTCAATTAGTTGGGCTCCATGGGCTTGAGGTTGGACATCGACCATAATGATTGGGTATTCTTTAATTACTGAGATTAATTGAATTGAGTCGATTAGTTTAAAAATGTTTTAAACTAAAATGAATATAAGATACTCAAAATCCACAAAGACTTGTGAGCCTATGTCCAATGAATGGTAGAACCTATTGGATCACACACAAAAGTCAATTAGCATCCTAGTTAATGGAGGAATTTTCTAAGAGTTAGAGAATCACTCCATAAGAGTAATTTTTTAGGTGTCCAATTTGAAGGTCAATTTTGGCTTGATTAATTGAAGTGTTAAATTAATCAATTAATTTAAACAGTTAAATTAAATCAATAATTATGGAGTTAATTATTTGGTGTCAAATGACCATCAATTGGTCAAGTTAGCTTAAAGAGTTAAGTTAACAAGATTGAGCTTAAGAGTTAAGCTTACTTGACTTAAGAGTTAAGTCAAATGTTTTTTAATTAAATTAAAGAGTTTAATTTAAGTAATGAGAAGAATTTAATTTGGAGGGAAAATTCTATTGAAGAGTTCATTTGAATTAGCATCTTAATTAACTTGAAATTAGATTTCAAATGTAATTGAAATGCACATGAAATTGAAAATAGATTTGAATTCAAATTTGCCACCTTGCTCCCTTGAGGAAGGTGTGATGCCAACTTGGCGTCACACCATTCTCCCTCTATGTATAGATATAGAGGGTGTGTGGTTCGGCCAATGCAAGATTAATGTGAAGTTAGAATCTATCACATTTCTCTCCAAAAACTGTCTCCAAGCATTACATAATGTGTTGAAGCTTTGCTTTCATTCTTCATCTCCAACCTCAAATCGAACTTCACCATTATTTTTCTACTCTTTTTCTCCAACTAAAAGTGTGGAGAAATTGGAAGTTTTATAGGTGTGTGTAAGGCATCACAAGAGGGTTCTCATATACCCAATTAGGCACAGCATATCAAGAAGGATCGCCCGATCGATGCCATTCTTTCTTCTAAATCAATTTAAATCTAGGATACTTCTTAACCTGCAAATTTTCAAAATTGCAATGATATCTAAGGTTATCATCAATTCTTTCTCAATCCCTTAAATTCACATATAAAACATTTAATAGATTGAAGTAAATTTCATTATAACAGAAGTCTATTCATTTGAAGATTAACATAAAAACTTTCAATATAATTTAAAGGTAGCTTTAGAGATTGTTTATAATGGTATATATAATACCAAAATAAAAAATTTAGCTAACATAGCTATTTTCCTAATTGTGGAAAAAAATGACGAGGCTTGGGTTAGGGCTTACCCTATTAGTCTGGCTATCCTTAGCCTATTATATTATAATTTAACAGCCAAAAGCTATTACTAAAACGTACATACAATTTTACAAGTATATTTACATGTACAATAGTCTCTAACTCTAGTCTTCTACATCAATAATGTTGGACTCCATATTTTTATCTCCATCCTCCTGTACCTCCTCATTCAACTCTATATCTATATCATCAGTGCTTTCTTCAAATCACAAAAGCTCATTTTCCATATTAATCCCTTGCGGTACCTTAGCCAGGGGCTCCTGTACGGGGTCTTCATCTGGATCTTCCTTAGGGTCTTCCTCAGGATCCTCCACTGGTGGTTCCTTTGGGTTCCCTTTGGGTACCCCCTCAATACGGATACCTTACCTCTGTCCTAGCTCTAGGAAGAGACAAACTCTAGAGGGTCTGGCCTTATATGCTATCCTAACTCCAATGATCTGATCTATGGCACTTCAATAGTGTGCCTTATCATTCTGATTTCATGTATCATCATTTAAGTTATAGCAACAATCTAAAAGTGGTCCCTCTCTAAAGTCCTAAAAGTCTCCTCCATCTGGGCCTGTACCATGTGGAACCCCTCAATTCGTCCTTCAACTATTTTTCCTTTTCACTTTCCATTCCATTTCATCCATAAACCTTTCTATAGTATGGCTTCTGACCTGAACCATCGTTCTTAAATAATATGTCTCTACTTTCCTTTACCGCAATGCCTCATGCATGTCATAGAGTCGATCCTTATGGTGTTGGCATTGCTCCAATAATTTGCTATTTCCTATTCTAAAACTCTAATTCTCTTTTCTAGAGATTCCTTGCTTTCATCTTTCATAGGTTCTTTTCTTTCTCTATGTTTACTTGGCATCCTACAATATATAAGTTTATTTCATTAATGCCATACTGGTCAAGTTCATTTCCAACTTCCTTAATCACATAAAAGTTTTCAATCACACAGAAGACAACCATGGTCCAATTCCTTAATCTAAAGTCTAATGCTTGATTTTCAAAAGTGAAGATTACAGACTAGTTAGCGTCCCAGATATAATCTCCCACCTCCTAGTATCGAACACTATACCTAAAATTTCATACCGTAACTAACCTTTTATACCACAAACTCAATACAAATCCCATTGATTTCAATTACTTAGGTCATCGTCAAACCAAAGCTCTAATACCGCATCTATGGCGGCCTAGCTAGGGGTGAGTCCTAAGCTAAGGTGCCACCAATTCAAACTTAAAACATAATTCAAAAGATAACTACAAAAGCTAAAATACACCCGAAACCCCAAATGATCCATCCAAAATGTGCAAATATGTATATATCAAAAGTCCCAAATCAAACTTAACCATTTACATAACATCCATAAGTCTAAGTGTCACAATTATGTGTAATTTATATACATATACATAACATCTAATCTATTACAAAATACATCTATTCTCGGGCAAGCCTTGAGCCTTCAACCATCATCAAGTCCTATATGGGAAGAGAATAAAAACTAACAGAAAGGGGTAAGTCTTAAGGACTTAGTGAGGGGTGTGTATGTCAATAATCAAGCAAAAACTATTGAAAGCCCAAAAATAAATAAATAAAGATTCGATATTGAGTAAGTTATTTACACCATGAAATAAAGATATGTGATAACTCATGGGATACCACATTTTACAAGCTGTTGGCAAATCTATCCTTATTGCTCTTAGAATAGAATATAAACAGTAACACGGAGTACACATATAGCATAACAGATTTTCCCTTAATACTTTGTTTCCCAAGCACTCGGCTCGATAGACATGTGGCATGTGTTGGAATAGTGCCCAGCAAGCTAATTAGATTAGCTTTTTAAAACTATTTCCTCATAAAACAATCTTGATTGAAAGATATTCTTTCTGTGTTCATGTACATCTTATGCTTTTTATTACCTCACATGCATTTAGATAAAACCCTTATATCACATTAGACTATGAGACTTGGTTACGCATGAAATGGTAATCCTGGGATAAGTCTTACACGGTCATGATCTTAAATCTTCCAAGTCATAGGATTTTACGAGACAGGGCATCTAAGATTTGGATAGACTTGTACTAATGATGCATAAATCCAAGGGTTGGATATTGCTCCATTCCATGAGCAACTCCATATGAGATATGGATGCATGTTAGTGGGTGCTTGTTAGAGAACAAGGTACTGAAGACCCGCCTAGAAAATCCACTAGATAGCTGAAGTGGCAAGTTAATAGTGGCAAATTCTCCAGCTTACACTAGTGCGTATTTTTTGTCCTTTGACATGAGGATCTACAGTAACCTTGTGTTTGGTCCTTATGCTTTGGTACTTCCTTAGTCGCCCAGTGGGCCTCTCGAGTTCAGGTTGGGCATAAGGTACTATACATGGAGGTTTGTGAGATCCAAGATGGAATTCGACTCCTCGCTTTGTGAAGGGCGAGTGCATCTTCTATGTATTCTATAATGATTGATTCCAAGAAATTCTTGCGTAAGGTGGTGTGACAATTTGAAAAGGGAGTTTTTCAAAGATAAGGTCATACATTGGAATCAGACATTTAGAATAGAGACGTAGTATTGAGGCAATTAGGGAGCCGATAAATATCTTTCCCTAGGCCTCTTTTAGGAGATAGGAGATGGAATGACCATATTTATATGGTAAGCGTAGAGCTATAATAGTTCTCCAAAAGCTTTCATTTCGGTGAACAATTTAGGCTCCATGGGCGTAAGGTTGGACATCAATCATGGAGATTGGAAACTCTTCAATTAATGGAGATTATTTGAATTAAGTCATAAAAAGTTGTGAGCTCATGTCCAATGAATGGTAGAACCTATCGGATCACACACAAAAGCCAATTTCATTTCCTAAGTCATGGAAGAACTTTCTAAGTGTTAGAAAATTCACTCCAAAGTGACCAATTCTTGAGGCGACCGAAAATTTGAGGTTTAACTTGGCTTGATTAATTTAAGGTTAAATTGATCAGCTAATTTAAGATTTAAGTTAGACCAATAATTAAAGAGTTAATTATTTGGTGCCATGTGATCATCAATTGGTCAAGTTAGGTAAGTTAACTAAATTAAGCTTAAAGAGTTAAGCTTGTTGACTTAAGTGTTAAGTCAAATGTTAATTAATTAAATTAAAGTGTTTAATTTAATTAATGTGAAGAATATATTTTGGAGGAAAAATTCAAATGATAGGATCATTAAAATGTGGCATTTAATTAATTTGAAATTAGATTTCAAATGTAATTGAAATTCACATAAATTCAAATTAGATTTGAATTTGCCAACTTACATGCATTGCAAGCATGTAGCGGTCCCCGCACCCTTGAGGAAGGTGTGATGCCAACTTGGCATCACACCATCCTCCCTCTATATATAGATATAGAGGTGAGGGTGGGCATATGTATCATATTTTAAGTGAAGAATTAGATTCTCACTTTTTCCTTCCATTTTCAAGGTGTTCATTAATGTGTTGAAGATCGCCTTCCTCTTCTTCTCCAACCCCTAAAATCAGCCACTACATCTTATCTCTCCTCTCAATCTCTATCTAATTGCGAGGAGTGATTGGAAATTCGATTGGTGTGTGGATCATTTCGATAGAGGCAAAACAAATGGTTTACTAAGCCTTTGGAGATCTACCTGCGGGAATAGTCAATTAGCGATCTTTTTTAGGAGATCCAGAAGGATTTTTTATCTGAAATTTTCATAGTAGATCCATTAAAGAGTTTAGGAGCGACTGGATTGTTTTTGGAATTTTTGGAGAAGATTGACTCGTGCAAAAGTAGCATTGATTATGCTGCGTTACTATCTAGCAAATTCTGGATTGAAGATGAGTTCTTCACTTTCTCCTTGTAATTTAGCTTATCAAGGTAATCCTTCACCTAAATCCATTTCATTAGCATGTTTAGATCCTTGATTAGTTTGAGTATCCTAGTTACTTTAGCTTTTGAAGTTATAATTTATGGATCCTAGTGCTACTATAGCCTTCAAGTAGTATCAGAGACAAATTCATGCTATGATTTGGATTTTTTGAATGATTGATTCATGTGATAGATTGGTCAAAATCACCAAATTCTCAATTCATATGATGGATTGGAGTGTTTGAATGATACTGTGTGTGGATCCTTGATTAATGAATTGAAAGCATGCTATTATGTGTTTTAAGTGTTAATTCATGTAATTAGTATGTTTTAATTCATAGCTTCTAAGGTTGAATGTTGATTTGGCATTAGTTGATGTTATATGTTGATATAACATGTTGATGATTGACTAAAATAGTTTTGGTCATTTTTGGATCCAATTTCATTGGAGTTTTGTTGGATATTTTGGAGAATTTGATTCTCACTTGAACTTGTTTTTGAAAGCATGTTTGGAGGCTTGAAATTTCAATTTTAAAAGGTGTTTTGATTCTGAAATCTCATCTATAATGTGTGAAATCATGTTTAGAAGTTGTCTAAATTTTTTAGTGCATAAAAGGTTGAGCAAAAATAAGATGTTTCGGCCTAGACCTTGAAATAGGGCAAGTTGCCCTGCCTTGGCGGGGCACTGGCCGACTGCAGTCGCGCGCCTGCCACATAGCTGTGCACCCATCCTAGGCGAGCAGTGGCCAGTTTTGGTCATAGTTGAAAATGCCTCAATTTTTGGCTCTTTTCTATGTTCAAAAGTGTTTTAATTCACATATATTAGATGCACAAGTGTTGTGCAAGCTCTCAAAATTATGTTTGTCATTTTTGATTGCTTTTTAAAATTTGTTAAAGTTAATCTCCTACATATTACATAATTGTTATGCTTGGCCAATTATTTGTTCATGAGATAAGCATTTAATTGTTAGAATTGATTGTTAATTCTTGATTTATTTATTGTTCATTTAAGTGTTGAATGGATGATGAATGAATAGGGATGATTGTGAGCCTTTAATATTGATTTTATTTGTTTCGAGTTGTTGAAAAGGATTGTATTAAATTGGGGCTTGGATGCCTCTTAATTTCTACCTTGTAAATATTATAAGAATAGAATCACTAGGAGTGAGAATTTCTTTCTCATGTAAATGTTGCATGGAGCTAAGGAGACAATTGGAGGCATAGAGACTTTTTGAAGAGCCATGAATATATGGGATATACTCATGTAATAGCTAGATTTAATCAACCCATTTAAAATTATCTAGGTGGTGCACCTATAGCTCTAAGTGCACCACTTGGTTACGCTTATGGTCATCCCACCGTAGGAGCATGCTTAGCATATGTACTTAGTTATGCTTTCCATATCGTATTGATGTATGAGATGCATGGTTAGAATATAGAAAACATATATCAGAAGATAAAAATGATGAGATCTGTAAGCAAAAACCTTCCACTTAAAATGTCTAAGTGCTTTTCAAATATTAAGTCAAAATGGATACAAATTAAAAGAGTTTTAACTAATCCATGCCTTCTGCCAATAGCGTATGGCATGCCGATGCTACCATCTTTGTGTGATATACATACGGTCATGGGGGTCACACTTAAGTGGAAAGTTGTGACCATATACTTAGCATGAGATGCACCTTTGATTTGAGAATGCCCACACATTATACACTCAGTCACAATGGATGTTGTGGTGGCCGTTTCTAATCAAAGCTTGATTGGTAGGTTTAACTTAACACCAAGTAATGTAAAGGTCATCCTTATAGGGGATCTACATAAAAAGTTAAGGCTAAATATATCAAGAGTTGCATGAGATGCAATTAGCAAAAGTTGCTTACCTTTGGATTGTTTGTGCATACATCTGGTCGTGGAGGTCTACTTACATGTCTTTAGTATCTTGATTCTCACTAGGAAATATGATTTTCCAAATTCTTCTTGGGGTGAAGGATTTGATAAAATAGTGGGAGGAAAACATGATTGAAAGACCATGAACATGTTCTCTATATCAAAATTCAATCACGTGCTTATACTCTTTTTTCGCTTCTTATAGATTTTCAAAATCTTCAAACAAAATGGATAAAAATCAACTCACAAGCATTTTGGAAACTAATAAACTCTTCGGGCCAAACTTCCAAGATTGGTTGAGAAACCTTAAAATAATTCTTGACTCTGAAAAGAGGACATACGTCTTTGATCAAAGTCCCATGGACACAATTGGTGATGACGCCACTGATGAGGTTCGTGAAATGTTCACAAAATTTGTAGATGACGATCTACAAGTAAGATGCATCATGTTAGCTTCCATGTCTAATGAGCTCCAAAAGACTCATGAGCATATGAAACACGCTCATGACATCTATAAACACCTATAAGAGTTGTATAGTGTACAACCAAAAGATGAAAGGTTAGCTTTGTGGAAGGAGCTCTTTAGATCAAAGATAAAAGAGGGATCAAGTGTTCATGATCATAGGATCAAGATGATTAGACTCATCAAAAAGCTTGGACAACTTGACGTGGTCATGGACAACGACCTCTATATGGATTTGGTCCTCCAGTTGTTACCACAATCGTTTAACCAATTCGTTATGAAGTTTAATATGTCCAAGCAAGAAGTTATGATTAACGAATTAGTGAATAAGCTTGTGACCATCGAGGTGACTATGAGAAAGGAGAAACCTTTTATGCTTGCATCCTCCTCCAAGTCCAAAGGCCCTAGGAGCCTAAGAAATGGAAGTAAGAGGAAGAAAAGTTTTTCCTTGAAAGGGAAGCAACTTGTGAAAAGTTCTGGGGGAAGGAGGGTTAAGACAAGGGCTAAAACCACAACAAGTTATTTCCATTGTGGTGAAAAGAAGCATTGGAAAAGAAATTAGAAAGCTTACCTTGCAACCCTTGAGAAGGGTATGTATTTCATTGAGATGTATTTGATGACTAATTCTTCCTCATAGGTATTTGATAACCGTATGTGGTTCTCACATTTGTAATTCATTATAGTGGATGGAAAGAAGCAAGAGTCTTCATGAAAGGGATATGATCCTCCTCCTAGGAAATGAAGCAAGAGTTGCCGCCACCTTCCAAGGCGTAATCAAGTTAGACTTGGGGAATGCTTGCATTGTACTTGATCCAGTTTATTATGTAACCTATCTTGTTAAGAACATTATTTTAATTCCCGTTCTTGATAATAAAGGATATGATTTTTCTATATCGAATGGGATGTTGAAGGTATTAAAGAATCATTCTTTAATTGCTAAAGGTACATTAATTAATGGATTGTATATACTTGATTCTCAATCTTCACTATTGCACATTCAATCAACTAAAAGAAAATTAGTTAACCAAGAAGATGCTATTCTTTGGCATGCAAGACTTAGGCGTATTTCTGAAAATAGGATGAACAAGTTAGAAGCTCTCAAAGCACTAAATGTT
This sequence comes from Jacaranda mimosifolia, assembly GCA_018894105.1. NCBI lineage: Eukaryota > Viridiplantae > Streptophyta > Magnoliopsida > Lamiales > Bignoniaceae > Jacaranda > Jacaranda mimosifolia. The sequence goes on along the minus strand of CM032118.1, from coordinate 18,798,020 downwards.
AGTAGCATTGAGGACATTCCTACTTGTGAATCTTGTTTAATGGGAAAATGACCAAGGCTCCTTTTGTGGGACAAATAGAGTGCTACACTAGTCCTTTGAATTTGATCCATATAGATGTTTGTGGTCTACTAAGAGTTAGTGCGAGAGGAGGCTATTCCTACTACATCACCTTCACCGATGATTATAGTCAATTCAGACATGTGTATCTTATGAAGTACAAGTCCAAAGCCTTTGAAAAGTTCAAAGAGTAGAAGAATGAAGTGGAAAAGTGATTGGGGCTAAGTATTAAAGCTTTCAATTGGATCAAGGGGGAGAATACTTAAGCACCGAATTCTTGGATTATCTAAAGGAGATTAGGATTCTCTCTCAATGGACTCTACCCAACACACCCCAACACAACGGAGTAGCCAAAAGGAGAAATCATGCCATGTTGGACGTGGTAGGTTCCATGATGAGCTTTTTCAATTTTCCCATATCCTTTTGGGGATACACCTTAGAAACGGCAGTGGAGCTACAAAATATAGTACCTTCAAAGTCGATGCCAAAAACACTACATGAGATATGGTATGGCAAAGCACCCTCTTACCAATACCTTAAGGTTTGGGGATCTCCTACCTACATGAGACGGATAGTGGGAGATAAGTTGTATGGTAGATCAACCTTGTGCAAAAGGTGTTTGTTTTGAGGAAAAAAAGGTGTTTGTTTCGAGAAACACCTACTTTTTAGAAAAGCAATTTCTATTAGATAGCAATGATGTTGTTGTTGAACTTAATGAAGTTAAAATGAACATGAAATCCCACGAATGGTGGAAACAAATGAGCAACAAGAGCCTCACATAGATCCTCTAAGAAGGTTGGACCAAATCAAGAAGCAACCTAAAGAGTTCAGATTTCTTCATGAGATGGGCCAATTGGATAGTGATTTGAAGACCTATGAGAAAGCTATGTTGGACATAGACTCGAAACGTTGGCTTGATGCCATGAGATCTGAAATGAACTCCATATACTCCAACAAAGTATAGACTTTGGTACGTCCACCAAAGGGAATAGTTCCCGTTGGTGGCAATTGGATCTCTAAGTAGAAGCTAGGGGTCGATGGAGAAGTGGTGACTTTGAAGTCGCGACTAGTGGCAAAAGGTTAAACTTAAGAACCCAATATCAATTTTGAGGAAACCTTTTCAACTATCACAATGCTTAAGTCTATTCGGATTCTACTTGCCATAGCCATATATTATGATTATGAGATATGGCAAATGGATGTGAAAATCATTTTCGTCAATGGAGATATTGAAGAAGAAATCTATATGGAGCAACCAAAAGGTTTTACATCCAAGGCGAGTGAGCAAAAGATTTGCAAAATCCAGAGATCCATTTATGGAATCAAATAGACGTCCCAAAGTTGGAATATATGTTTTGACAAAATAGTTAAATCATTTGGCTTTGTTAAAAATATGTATGAACCATGTGTGTACCAGAAGGCTAGTAGGAGTAGTGTTCAGTTTATTGTGCTTTATATTGATGGCATACTTCTCATTGGGAAAGAGGTAGGAATGTTAGAGTGTACTAAAGTGTGAATATCTACTCAATTCTCCATGAAGGATTTGGGAAAAGCATCCAACGTATTAGGAATAAGTATATGTAGAGATAGATCGAAAAGGATGATGTGGTTATCCCAAACCCCGTACATTAACAAAATACTAAAGAGGTTTAGTATGGAAGAATCCAAGAAGGGATTCCTTCCCATGGGACATGGCATTCGTCTCTCTAAATCTATGGCCCCTAAAACTGAAGACGAGAGACAAAGGATATCCCACATACCTTATACCTCCGCTATTAGGAGCATAATGTATGCAATTCAATGTACAAGACCGAAAGTGGCGCACTTGCTAAGTTTTACAAGTAGGTTCTAGTCTACTTCCGGTGAGAGTCACTGGATAACTGTTAAAGTAATCCTTAAATACTTGAGAAGGACTAAGGATTCATTTTTGGTATATGCTAATGAAAAATTGAAACTCGAGGGGTTTTTGGATTCAAGTTTCTAATCCGATGTAGATGACCTAAAATCATTTCTGGATCCATATTTTGCTCAATGGAGGTGCGTTAAGTTGGAAAAGTTCCAAACAAGATACTACTGTCGACTGTACCATAGAGGCAGAATATATTGTGGCTTCAGAAGTTGCGAAAAAAGGTGATTGGATGAAAAACTTCACTTAAGAGTTGAATGTAGTGCCTAGCATTGCTGAGCTAGTAGTTTTCTTTTTTGACAACAATGGGGCAGTAGCGCAAGCTAAAGAGCCAAGATCTCATCAGCGATCTAAGCATATTTTGAGGTAATATCATTTGATATGGGAGATCATTGATAGAGGCGACATCTGAGTGGAAAAAGTTCACTCGGAAGAGAATATAGCAGATCTACTGACTAAACCCCTAACGCAGAAGGTCTTTGAAGGACATCTTGAGAAGATGGGTCTCAAGGCCATCGGGCATTGGCTTTAGGGCAAGTGGGAAACTGTTTAAATAGTGTCTGGCAGGCCAATTAGATTGGCCTTGTAAAAATATTTCCTTGTAAAACAATCTTGATTGAATGATATTCTTTATATGGCCATTTTCATCTTATGCTCTTTATTATTTCACTCGCATTTGGATGAAGCCCTTAGATCATATTAGACTATGAGACTTGGTTACGCATTAGATGGTAATCATAGGATAACTCTTGCACGGTCGTGATCTTAAATCTTCCAAGTAATAGGATCTTACGAGACAGGGCATCTAAAATCCCGATAGACGTGTACTAACGATGCATAAATCTAAGGGTTGGATGTTGCTTCATTCCGTGAGCAATCCCATATGAGATATAGGTGCATGTTAGTGAGTGCTTGTTAGAGAACAAGGCCCTAAAGACTCACATGAAGAATACACAGATAGCTGGAGTGGCAAGTCAATAGTAGCAAATTCTATAGCTTAGGTTGGTGCATATTATTAGCCCTTTGACTTAAGGATCCATGGTAGCCTTGTGTTTGGTCCTTATACTTTGACTCTTCCTTGGTCACCTATTGGGCTTCTCAGGTTGAAGTTGGGTATAATCTACTAGACATGGAGGTCTGTGAGATTCAAGATAGAATCTGACTCCTCGCTTTTATGAAGGACGAGTGCATCTCCTATGTATTCTATAATGGTCAATTCCACAAAATTCTTGCTTGTAGTGGTGTGACAATTTAGAAAAAGAGTTTTCCAAAGATGAGGTCATACAATGGAATCGAATAATGGGAATAGAGACATAGTATTGAGACTATTAAGGAGCCAGCAAATATCTAGCCTTAAGCCTCTTTCGGAAGATAGGAGACGAAAAGATTGTATTTGCATGGCAACCGTAGAGCTATAATGGTTCTCCAAGAGCATTCATTTGAGCCAATTAGTTGGGGTCTATGCGCTTGAGGTTGGACATGGACTATGGAGATTGGGTATTCTTGAATTAATAGAGATTAATTGAATTGGGTTGGTTTAGTTTAAAGAAGTTTGAACTAAAATGAATATATGATATTCTAAAGTTATAAGAAGTTGTGAGCCCATGTCCAATGAATGGTAGAACCCATCGGGTCACACACAAAAACCAATTGCATCCTAAGTTATGGAGGAACTTTCTAAGTGAGGAAATTCACTCTATAGTGACTGATTGTTTGGGTGACCGAAGTTGACTGTCACTTGGCTTAATTAATTTAAGTGTTAAGTTGATCAACTAATTAAAGGAGTTAAATTACACCAATAATTAAATAGTTAATTACTTGGTGCCATGTGACCATCAATTGGTCAAGTTAACTTAAAGTGTTAAGTTAACAAAATTAAGCTTGTTGACTTAAGGGTTAAGTCAAAGATTAATTAATTAAATTAAAATATTTAATTTAATTAATGAGAAGAATATATTTTGGAGGGAAAAATATAAATGATAGGATCATTTTGATGTAGCATTTAATTAATTTGAAATTGGATTTCAAATATAATTGAAATGCACAAAAATCAAAATTATATTTGAATTTGCCAGCTTGCGTCCATTGCATGCATGTTGGCAATCCCCCCACCTTGAGGAAGGTGTGATGCCACCTTAGAATCACACCATTCTCCCTCTATATATAGGTATAGTGGTGAGGATGGGCGGCATTCATTCATCCAAGTGAAGAATTAGATTCTCAATTTTTCCCTCTATTTTCAACGTGTTCATTTATATGTTGAAGATCACCTTCCTCTTCTTCTCCAATCCCTAAAATTGGCCACTACCTCTTATCTCTCATCTCAATCTCCAACTAATTGTGAGGAGTAATTGGAAATTCGATTGGGGTGTAGATCATTTCGATAGAAGAGAAATAAATGGTTTGCTAAGCCTTTGGAGATCCACCTGCAGGAACAGTGACTTGGCGATTTCTTCGTCGGAGATCCAGAAGGCGTTTGGATATGAAGTTTTCCCATGAAATCCATCAAAGAGTTGAGGAGGTACTGGATTTTTTCCAAAATTTTTGGAGAAAATTGACTCGTGCAAAAGTTGCATTGATTCTGTTGCACTACTGCTAAGTAGAGTCTGGATTGAAGACGAGTTCTTCACTTTCTCGTTGGAATTTAGCTTGTCAAGGTAATCCTCTACCTAAATCCATTTCATTAGCATGTTTAGATCCTTGATTAGCTTGAGTAGCCTAGTTATTTTAGCTTTGGAAGTTGTAATTTATAAATCCTAGTGCTACTCTAGCCTCCAGTATGGCCGACCGTATGCCAGACCCTGCAACTTGCAGACAACTACTTCCAACTATCTACAAGTTAGGATTTTAACTGGGTACTACTCGACAGACCAACCATCATCAGTCCATATTGCTTAGTCGTATTTTTGGACCTAGTCTCGAGCCCACCCATGGCGTCCCCATGAGTAGTAACCCCCCAAGAGCGTCCTCAAGTTGAAAATGGCACAGTCCATAAAACATTGGATGGCAAAGCCATATAAATAGCATACAGAACAATTTAACAAGGAGTATAAAATGAAATTGGTCAGCAAGACCCAAATTCAACATGAATGAGGAAAAGCCGACAAGGCTATAGGGTATATGAGATAGATAACAAATAATACAATAGGGGTTTTGGATACCAGAATGAGTACAATCAATTCAACAAATAAACACAGAGAATTCAAACATCGAAGATTATTCACTTCCCAGAAGAAAGATAGGCTTTACCTTTACCTTAATTTCTATAGAAAATGCTATCCTCGTCTTACTCCCCTACAAATCTCGGCTCCTCCTGGTCACCTATTTCAAAGGGGTGTATCTAACATCAAAATGCTTGTATCATCCTTTAAATAATAATTAAACCGTGTATATCTTAATATTGATTGTTTTCCAATTAATATAATATTTAGGGGCTCGGTTCCAAAAATACCGTAAGAGTAACATGCTATTAATGCTATAATATCTATGAGGGTCTTATTTGCTCTGATTGATAATCATTTCTTATGTTAATATTTTCTAATTTAACAATTTAAGTCCTATATCAACCGTTAAGTTGAAATGCAATAATCAATTCATATTCCTACTAATATTTGGTACTTGCAACATTACACAAAAATTGAATATAATTACAATAACGAAATCTAACTAATGATAATCCAATCTTTAACATCTCAGCTCCATATATCATTATACATAAGTTTAGGATTTTAATTACCTAATTTAACTTAATTAATCAAGGATTATATATATTTTGAAAATCTGGGTCCACATAGCATTATATATATCCATGCATCCCATTGTCTCGATTCCAATAATATGAAATTCCAACTTTCATCAAGAAAAATGAAATAATACACCAACAAGAATAATCAAAACTTAAAGGTATCAAATTCCATTTCCTACCAAATTTACCAATTCACTCTATTTTTGGAGCCAAACCACCTCAAAACAACACCATGCCTGCGATCACAGCGATGAGACTGTCTACCACTGCCGGAGATTGTAACCACCACTACCAATCGATGCGTCTAGATGCATACAGTAAAATGCCCCAACAAATTTCTAACTCCACTGTTGAATAGTGCGTTAATTGAAGTCTTAATCATGCTACTCCGCCACCTCCGCCATCACCCATTTTGCTCAATTCTACCATTGCTGGTGGGTGAAATTGGAAATTGAAGATACCAAGTTGTTCTGAGTTGAATGCTACAAAATCTACCTTCAGACACAAGCTTCTGCTATTGGTGACGCCATGCTAGCCACCCTCTATCGCTACCAGTTTTCAGCTTCAATTTCTCGATGGTCCATCGGCCAAATTAGGGTGTATGTGGTATGGTTGTGCACCTAGCAATGAGAGAAAGCTAGTAGTTGGTCTAACTTTGGATTTTTGTCATTGCTGAAGGGAATTTCACTAGAGGACGAAAAAAGGGGGTTGCTTGCAAAAATTGAATAAAATTAGGGGAGGAAGGCGGATTTGCTATTTAAAGGGTGATTTCTTATAATTACAAATTGACCCCTAGAACTCTCTTTTAGTTTCATATTTAATGCTTTATTTAATGAGTGCCCTACATTGACCTAGCTGACCCAAAATAGTTATAATTTGACCCCCAAAACTTTCAAATATCTTACAATTAAATACATTCCTATTTACATTTTGACCCCCAAATTTTTTTTAATCAAAATAAAATTATGATTTTAAAATGTTTTTACCAATTAAATCTTTTTTTCAATATTTATGATTTTAATACTTGATTTAGATTAAAAAATTTTGTAAAATTTATTAAAGTACTTGGTATACGAATCAGAAATCAAATAATTTAAATGTAGCTTGTAACTATTGTAATATATTTTTATTGATTTGAAGATATTTATTAAAATTTAAGAACTTAAATATAGTTAGTGCGGCGCCCTAGCCAAGGGTGATTCCTAAGCTAAAGGGCCACAAACTCAAACTGAAAATACAATTCAAAAGATAGCTAAGGGAACCAAAATTTAACAAAGTCACCAAGTGGCAGTTCAACACTATACCTAAAAGAACATTTTAGAGAGCACATTATGTGCATATCAAAAGTCTTAAGATCAAACTTAAACATTTACATAATATTCTCAAGTCTAAGCGTCTCGATTTGGTGTGATCTATATATATAAGCATACACCTAATCTATTATAAAACATATCTTTCCTTGGGCACGCCTCCAGCCCTCAACCTTCATTCGGTCCTGTCTCGAAAGAGAATAAAAAATAAAAAAGGGGGTAAGTGCCAAGGACTTGGAGAGGGGTAAATATGACAAATAGACAACGAAAAATTGTCGAATGTACAACAATTGATAAACAGATTCAACAACAAGCAAAACTTTACAAAATGAAGCAATGATGTAACATAGCACAATTGATACCAAATTTAATAGGCTATTGGCAAGTCCGTCCATATTGCTCCCAAAATAGAACATATAAGGTAATAAATGGCAACACGGTGTATTATAAACATAAAAATTTCCTTTATGACTCCATTACGCAAGCACTCGACTCAATACCCAAGCACTCGGCTTGGTAGACATATGGCATGGCCAGCCACATGCCAGATCCTGCCACTTGCAGGCAGCTAACTTCTAACTACCTATAAGTTCGGATCTTAAGTGAGTGCTAGTCAGGAGACTAGGCACCATCAGCCCATACCGCTTTGCCGTCTTTCCAAACCTAGTCCCAACCCTAACCAAACCCATGGCATCACATCAAGCGGTAAACCTAGAAAAGCATCCTCAAGGTGACTTAACAATATGCCAATAGATAATACATATTTAAATAACCAACCAAAACATATTTGTGAAACCAAATGTAAGAGTACAATTTGTGAACACTAGCAATCAAAGCCATATAAACAGTATACATAATGATTTAAACAGGAGTATACAATGAGATTTGGTTAGCAAGACCAAAATAACAACATATATAGGGAAAGTCGGCAAAGCTTTAGGGTATACGGGACAGAAATAGATATCACAATAAGTGTTCTGGGAAGGAGAATGAGTATAGTCAAATCCAATAGATGGACATAGGAAATATGAACATTAAGGATGATTTACCTCCCAGAAAAGGAAAGACCAACCCTCAACTTAGATTTCACAGAAAATGCTACCCTTGCTCTATTGCCCTGGTAATACCTATCCAAAAGAACGTGCTTAACGTCAAAATACTTGTATCGACTTTTAAGTAATAATTAAGCCATTTATATCTTAATATCAGTTGTTAAATTAATACAATATTTTAAGGCTCGGTTCTAAAGATAATATAAGACAACATATTGATTATGCCATTAACGCTATGAGATTTACGAGAGTCATATTCGCTCAGGTCGATAATCTTTTCCTAAGTCAATAGTTCCTAATTTAACAATTTAAGTCCTATCTAGGCAACTTAGTCAAAACATAATAATCAATTCAAATTCCTTTAATATTTGGTCCTTGCAACATTACACAAATTCAAATATAAAATTACACCAATTAAATCTAATCAACAGGAATTCAATCTTTAATGAATCGGCACCAAACAACATTATACACAAAATTTAGGTTTTAATCATCTACTTAATTGATCAAAGATTATATATATTTTATAGATTTGAGTCCACTCAACATTATATATATCCATGCATCCCATTATCTCGGTTCTAGTCATGTTATTTTCATATCATTTTATAATACAAGAGTTGGTATGGTAACAAGAACAACACAAGTCAATTGGTAATAACCCCAATTCCAAACGATTTTTACCAAAGATCTTATTTTTAGAGCTTAATCACCACAAACAAATATCACACATGTGATCACCACGATGAGACAAAAATTCTATCTTAGAACCGTCGTGCGATGCAGTTCGCTATCACTGAAGTACTGACTACCACTGCTAACCGATGCGTCTCAACACACGTAATCAATGCCGTGGTCAATTTTTAGCTTTGCTGCTGATTTACCGTCCTATTTGCCAGAAAACCAAACTAGGTTTCTCCATCGCTACTGCATCTAATTCTCCTCCACCATCGGCCTGTTTATGAAATTAAAATCACCAAACCCATCACAACCTACTATTCCAACTCAAGCTTCAGCTACTGATGACACCATGACTGTCACTTTCGTCACTGCTTGAGTTTCTCACTCCAAGTTTGATTACTTCATCGATCGTTTTTGTGGAGTGTTGGTATCAAATGGAATCCTTAGGCTGAGAGAAAGAGATTGGTGTGGATATCATTAAGCTTCACGGCATTAGAGCTAGAGAATAAATGGGGGCCTGCATGCGGGAATTGAAGAAAACGAGGGGAGGAAATGATATTTAAAGTGTAGTTTTGGTAATTACAAATTGACCCCTGGTATTTTCTTTCAATTTTCAATTAAGTCTTTCATTTAATGAATGCATTGATTGACCCATTTGACCAAAAATAATTTCAATTTACCCGCAAAATTTTCAAATGTCATATAATTAAGTCTTTTCCTATTTACATTTTGACCCCTAAATTTTTTTTTTTTTTTAAATTTATCAAGATTATATTTAAATTTTTAGGGATGTTACAATCCTCCCCCTCTTAAAAGAATCTGGTCCCCAGATTCTTACCTAACCACTAGAAAAGTTTGGGATACTATTAGCGCATGAAATCTTCTCGCTCCCAAGTCATCTCTTTTATGTTGTGATTGCGCCATAATACTTTTACTTGAGGAATCCTTTGATTCCTAGGCTCCCAAGAATTTTGATACAAGATACGAATCGATTGCTCTTCGTAGGTCAGGTCACTTTCCAACAGTATATCTTCATGTAAAATGATGTGGGAGGGGTAAGGATAATATTTTCGAAGTTGTGATACGTGAAAGACATAATGTATTCCTATCAAGCCTTGGGGTAGTGCCAGTTGGTAAGCTATTGGTCCAATTTTTTCACATATCTCATAAAGACCAACATATCTCAGGCAAGGCTTTCCACCTTTTCCAATCCTTCGGACACCTTTTTATTGAGGGTACTTTAAGTAACACTTAGTCACCAACTTCGAATTCTAAATCCTTTCTCTGCTTATCTGCATAGCTTTTCTGCTTATCCCAGGCTGTGTTTATTCTCTATTTGATCGTCTGTACCTTCTCAATAGTTTCTCGAATTAATTCTGGCCTTAAAGTTCCCAAGGACTTATCAGCGTAGTTTTTATGTTTTTCAAGGTCCCAATGTAATGGGGATCTACATTTTCTACCATAAAAGGCTACATACGGGGCCATTTGGATGGTAGACTAGTAGCTGTTATTGTAAACAAATTCTATCAGAGAAAGGTATCTGTTCCAGCTCCCATCGAAATCTAAAATACAAGCCTGTAACATATCCTCTAATATCAGAATGACCATTTTCGACTGCCTATCTGATTGAGGATGAGCTCTAGGACTAAATCATAATCTTATTCCCAAATGTTCTTACAAACTATTCCAAAGTCTCGAGGTGAACTTTGGATCTCGGTCTGACACAATACTGGTTGGGATTCCGTGTAATATGATGATTTCCTTAATGTATAACTCTATTAGTTTCTCAACCATAATGTGTTCTGACTAGTAGAAAGTGAGCAGAGTTAGTTAACCAATCTACTATTACCCAGATACTATCATATCCTTCTCAAGTCATCGGTACACCTGTTATAAAATCCATAGTTACCTGCTCCCATTTTCAGTTAGGGATCAAAAGTGGTTGTAGCAACCCTAATGGTTGCTGATGCTCTAGTTTTACTAATTGGCAGGTTAAGAACTTCTGCACATAGTCTACAACATCTCTTTTCATCCCACTCCACCAGAACTATTTCTCCAAATCTCTATACATCTTTATGCCTCCGAATGTATCGCATATCTTGCTTTGTGTGCCTCTTCTAATAGTCTTTCTTTCATTTCTTCAGGCTCGCATATTCTTATGTGGAATGAAAGAGTACCTTGACTATCTATATTGAATTCAGACTCTCCAGAACTCTCAATCACTTATTTCTATTACAATATCCAATTATCAGTAGTCCATACTCGATGTATTTCATTAAATAGCTTTAGCTGCACATTTACTCTTGCAATCTAGGTTTGTTGTCTCATTCTTATTACAACATCTGCCCTAATGCACCTATTCCCAGCATATGAGTCATGTCGACCTTTTGGCTCAAAACATCTACTACTACATTCGTTTTTCCTAGGTGGTAGATGATAGAAAAGTCATAATCCTCCAGAAATTCCATCCACCTTTGTTGTCTCATGTTTAGATCCTTTTGCGAATGTAGATACTTGAGACTTTTATGATTGGTGTATACTTCAAAAGTGGCCCCTAGAGATAGTGTCTCCATTTTGCTAATGCAAAAATCACAGCAACTAGCTCCAGGTCATAAGTTAGGTAATTCATCTCATGTGGTTTCAATTTTCTAAATGCATAGGTGATAACTCGCCCTTTCTACATTGGCACACATCCAAGCCTTTCTTTGGAAGCGTCTGTATACACAACAAAGCCTTCTAATCCTTCCGAAAGGGCTAAAACTAGAGTTGAAGTCAATCTATACTTCGACTTTTGGAAACTCCTTTCACAATCCTAATGCCAATCAAAAGGCTGATTCTTCTGGGTTAACTTAGTTAACGGACTGGCTATCTTAGATAAATCTTATACAAACCTTTGATAGTAGCCGGCAAGTCCTAAAAGGCTATAGACTTCTGTTATATTTTTAGGTCTTTTCCAGTTGAATATTGCCTCTATCTTAAATGGATCAACCTCAACCCTATCTTAGGTTATGATGTGTCCCACGAATGCCACTTTCTTTATCCAAAATTTGCACTTACTAAACTTTGCATACAACTTTTGTTCCGTTAGAGTTCTCAAAACCATGTGTAAGTGCTCCACATGCTCCTCTTTAGTTTTTTAATACACCAAAATGTTGTCAATGAATATGATCACAAATTGGTCCAGATATGGTCGGAAAATCTAGTGCATCAAATCTATAAATGCTGCTGGGGCATTGGCCAGACCGAACGGCATTACTACAAATTCAAAATGACCATATTGAGAATTCAATATAGTCTTCGGGATATCTTCTTCCCTAATATTCAGCTAATTATACCCCTACCTCAAGTTCATCTTTGAGAATATCATAGATCCCTGTAGAAGATCAAAAAATTCTTCCACATGCGACAATGGGTATTTGTTCTTGATAGTGACTTTGTTCAACTCCTTATAGTCGATGCACATCTCTGGGATCCATCTTTTTTTAACAAATGATACCAAAGCTCCCCATGGAGAAGTGCTACGCCTTATGAATTTCTTTTTGAGCAGTTCCTAGAGTTGATTCTTCAACTCTGTGAGTTCTGCATGCACCATCTAATATGAGCTTTTAGAGAAAGGCATAGCACCAGAAAAAGTTTGAATAACAAATTCTATCCCTCTGTCAGGTGGTAATGAGTTTAACTCTTCTAGAAATACTACTGGATAATCAGCTACTATTTCCACTTGTTCTATTTTAGTTGTATCTTAGGGTATATTGATAAGGTACACCAAAAATCCTTGTCTTCCTTCCTTTAAATTTTTTCTAGCCTCTACTGCTAATATAATTAGTATTGGGGAAATCGTATCTGCAAAACGACGTATTGGTATAGTACCTTATATCCGAGAGTGATACACTTAGTGTAGCAATTTACTTGTGCCTAATGCTGATACAACCAATCTATTCCAAGTATTAAATCACATTCCTTAATGGGCATTCCAATAAGATTGGCTCGATACTCACTATCCCCAATCCTAACTAGGCTAGCCCGGTACATGGTATTTGTTGTTAACCCTGTCCCTAAGGGTGTTTGTGCCTCTATTTGATAAGCCATGGTTTTGGATTGCGTATTCAACTTTCAAGAGAAAGATATAGATATAAAGCAATGAGTAGCTCCAGGATCATATAAAGTATTTATATTAATTCCAAAAATAAAAATCATACCTTTAACCACTTTATTAGGATCTGGTGCTTCTTCTCTAGTTAAAGCATATGCACAAGCTCCAACCTTCGATTCCCACTGGTTTCTGCTACATGTTTCCCTTTTCCTGTAGGTGCCAAGTTCCTTCGGTTGGGGCAATATCTAATAAAGTGCTAGTCACTACCACATCTTACACATTTGCTCCATTTTTTTTCAACACTTGGACTCCTCATGGCCTAATCCTCCACAAAACACACATTTCTTCAGTGTCACTCTTTGAGCCGAATCTGTGGTCCTAGGGGCCTAGTGTGTTCACTGAATGGCATCCCCAATCTATAATTTTGGTTGTTTCTTCTCGAGGTTACTTTGTCCACCAGGGTGTATTTTTTATTTTCGGCCCTTATCTTCAATTTTTTGAATTTCCCATAGTTCTTACTCAACCTGTAGTGCTTTACTCACCACGGGTTAAAGTTTGATAGATCACATATGGCAAGGAACCGTCTGATTTCTGGCCATAATCCTTCCATAAATTTGCGGGTCTATCTATCCTCATCTACAAGTATATGGGTTGCATACTGAATTAATCAGCTGAAAATGGCCTATTATTGATTGATAGATGACATTCCTTGTATTAAATCCATGAATTCTCTCTCTTGCATGCTTGGCCACCAACGGTACATATTTATCCATGAACTCTCTGGTAAAGTTCTCCCAAGTCCATTAAATCCCTTTTGCAATCCATCTACGGTCTATCATTTTCCACCAACTGTGTGCTGGACCTTTCAATAGAAATATAGCATACCAAACATTCTATTTGTCCAGGCAATGCAAGGTTTCAAACTTCTTCTCCAAGTTCCCAATCCACTCTTCAACCTTTCACTCGTCTGGTCCCCCTAAGAATTTTAGGGGCTGAAAGCGAAGAAACCGCTTTAACGCTCGGTCTTCAGTAAGCTCTTCAATATTTCCTATTCCATCACCTTGACCTTGCTGCTGGAAGAATTGTATAAATTTTTGCCACATTTGGTACATAGGATCTTCTGGTTGACCTGTAGCTTGTTGATCAACTTGAAGGGCTTGTGAGACTTTTTCTTCTACTAATGGTTGTTTTAAGGCGGGTGCTCTCTATGGAGGAACATATTGTACATTGGCCCATCTACCAGGCGGCCTTCCTCGCTATCCTGCTCGAACTTGAGTGGGTATATTGTGATGCCTTTCTTATCTATAAGTTGGTTCAGCTCTAGGATACCCTTTAACCTACAATTTATCAAGTTTGTATAATGATATCTAGAGTTGTCATCAATTCTTTTAAATCACTTAAACTTGCATATAAAGTGTTTAACTAATTTAATTTGAATTCATTATAATAGAAGTTATAGTAGATCCACCTTGTACAAGTTTGTGGGATACCCTGGAGAGTCTATGGGTTACTACTTTTATGATCCTTCAGAACTAAAGATGTTTATCTCAAGGAATGCCTACTTTTCGGAAAAGCAATTTTTATTAGAGAAATTGCGTTGTTGTTGAAATTGATAAAGTTTAAGATGATCATGAAATTGCACAAGTGGTGGAAATAAGCGAGCAAGTAAAGCTTTATACACAACCTCTGCGTAGGTCGAACCGAATCAAGAAGCAACCCGAAAGGTTCTGATTTCTTCATGAGGCAGACTAATCGGATGATGATTCAAAGACTTATGAGGAAGCTATGTTGGACATAGATTCGGGACGTTGGCTTGAAGCCATGAAATCTGAAATGGACTCCATGTACTCAAAGAAAATATAAACTCTAGTAGATCCACCAATGGGAATAGTTCCCATTGGTTGCAAGTGGATCTGTAAATGAAAGCTTCCAGTAGATAGAGAAGTGGTGAGTTTTAAGCCACAACTAGTGGCAAAGGGTTACACTCAAAGACCTGGTATCAATTTCGAGAAAACCTTTTCATTGATCGCTATGCCTAAGTCCATTCAGATTCTACTTGCCATAGCCATATATTATGACTATGATATATAGCAAATGGATGTAAAAACCACTTTCCTCAATGGTGACATTGAAAAAGAAATCTATATGGAGCAACCACAACGTTTTACATCCAAACGAAGTGAGCAAAAGGTTTGCAAACTCCAAAGATCTATTTATGGACTCAAACAAGTATCCCGAAGTTGGAACATACGTTTTAACAAAACAGTCAAATTGTTTGGCTTTGTCAAAAATGTGTATGAACCATGTGTGTATAAGAAGGGTAGTGGGAGTTCAGTATAGTTTATTATGCTTTATGTCGATGACATCCTTTTCATTGGGAATAGGGTAGGAATGTTAGAGTGTACTAAAGCATGGTTATCTACACAATCCTCCATAAAGGATTTAGGTGAAGTATCCTATGTATTAGGAATACGTATCTATAGAGATAGATCAAAGAGGATGCTGGGGCTATCCCAAACCTCATATATTGACAAGATACTAAAGAGGCTTAGTATGGAAAAATCTAAGAAAGGATTTCTTCTCATGGGACATGGCATTCGTCTCTCAAAGTCTATGGCCCCTAAGATTGAGGAAGTGAAATGAAGGATATCTCAAATACCTTATGCCTCCACTATTGGTAGATAATGTATGCAATTCAATGTACAAGACTGGATGTGGCACACTCGCCAAGTGTTATGAGTAGGTTCCAATCCAATCCCGGTAAGGTCATTGGATAGCCATAAAAGCAATCCTTAAGTACTTGAGAAGGACTAAGGACTTGTTTTTGGTATACAGCAATGGACAATTGAAACTGAAGGGGTTTTTGGATTCAAATTTCCAATATGATGTAGATAACCTAAAATCTACTTCTAGATTTATATTTTCCCTCAATGGTGGTGTGGTAAGTTGGAAGAGTTCCAAAGAAAACACCACGGCCAATTCCACTACTGAAGTAGAATATATTGCGGCTTCAGAAGCTTCAAAGGAAAGTGTTTAGATGA
Source organism: Jacaranda mimosifolia (assembly GCA_018894105.1). NCBI lineage: Eukaryota > Viridiplantae > Streptophyta > Magnoliopsida > Lamiales > Bignoniaceae > Jacaranda > Jacaranda mimosifolia. The sequence goes on along the minus strand of CM032118.1, from coordinate 18,782,135 downwards.
AAAACTTTATTCAAGAGTTGAATATAGCGCCTAGTATTATTGAGCCAGTTGTTGTCTTCTGTGACAACATCGAGGCAGTAGTGCAAGCTAAAGAGCTAAGATCTCATCAGAAATCCAAGCACATTTTGAGGCAATATCATTTGATCTGGGAGATCATTGATAGAGGCGACATCCGAGTGGAGAGAGTTGCCTCGAAAGAGAATATAGCAAATCCATTAACTAAACCCCTAGCACAAAAGGTCTTTAAAGAACATCTTGAGAAGATAGGTCTCAAGGCCATGGGGCATTGGCTTTAGGGCAAGTGGGAGATTGTTGGAATAGTGCCCAGCAAGCCAATTAGATTAGCCTTGTAAAAGTTATTTCCTTGTAAAATAATCTTAATTGAATGATATTCTTTATATGGCCACCTTCATCTTATGCTTTATATTACTTCACTTGCATTTGGATGAAGCCTTTAGATCACACATGACTACAAGACTTGGTTAGTTTACTAGGTGGTGATCGTGGAATAAGTCTTACATGGTCGTTATCTTAAATCTTCCAAGTTATAGGATCTTATAAGACGGGGTACCTATGATCCGAATAGACTTATAGTATTGATGCATAAATCCAAGAGTTGGAATTGCTCCGTTCCATGAGCAATTTGTATAAGATACGGGTGTATGTTGGTGGTTGCTTGTTAGAGAACAAAGCACTGAAGACCCTCGGAGAATCCACTAGATAGCTGTAGTGGCAAGTCGATAATGGTCAATTCTTTCGCTTACGCTAGTGCATATTTTTAGTCCTCTGACCTGAGGATCCATAGTAACCTTGTGTCCAATCCTTATACTTTGACTCTTCCTTGACCATTTAGTGGATCTTTTGGGTTGAGGTTGGGTATAAGCTACTTGGCATGGAGGTTTATGCAATCCAAGATGGAATCCGACTCCTCACTTTTGTGAAGAGCGAATGCATTTCCTATCTGTTCTATAATGATCTATTCCAAGAAATTCTTGCACAAGGTGGTGTGACAATTTGAAAAAGGAGTTTTTCAATGGTGAGGTCACACAAAGGAATCGAACATTGAGACTAGAGACATAGTATTGAGGCTATTAGGGAACCAGCAAATACCTTTCCCTAGGCCTCTCTCAGGAATAGGAGACAGAATGACCGTATTTGCATAGTACGCGTGAGCTATGATGGTCCTCCAGAATATTCATTTCAGCCAAGCTTAAGGTTGGACATCGACCATGGAGATTGGGTACTCTTCGATTAATGAGATTAATTGGATTAAGTCAATTAGTTTAAAATGAGTTTTAAACTAAATTGAATATAAGATATTCAAAAGTCACAAAGAGTTGTGAACCCATGTCCAATGAATGGTAGAATCTATTGGGTCACACACAAAAGACAAACAGCTTCCAAAATTGGTTGAGCAATTTTCTAAGTGTTAGAAAAATCACCCTTTGGTGACCGATTTTCAAGGGTCCAATCCAACGGTCAATTTTCGTTTGATTAATTTAAGTGTTAAATTAATCAACTAATTTAAGAGTTAAATTAGACAATAATTAAGGAGTTAATTATTTGGTACCATGTTGACCATCAATTGGACAAGTTGACTAATTTAAGCTTAAGAGTTAAGCTTGTTTGATTTAAAGAGTTAAATCAAAGGTTAATTAATGAAATTAAAGGGTTTAATTTAATTAATGGGAAGAATACTTTTTGGAGGGAAAATTTAAATGAAGTGTTCATTTAAATTATCATCTTAATTAATTTGGAATTAGATTCCAAATGAAACTGAAATGCACATGAAATTCAAGTAAGACTTGAATTTGAATTTTGCCAACTTGGCATGCCACTTGGGCGGTCACCTTGAGGAAGGTGTGATGCCAACTAGCATCACACCTTCCTCCATATATATATAGATATAGAGTGCATGCAAAATTCGAATTAAGCATTGCTGAAGAGTGTGAGAATTAGATTCTTGCATTCCCTCAAAAATCTCTCTCTCTCTCTCCCCATGTATTGCATCATGTGGTGATACTTTGCATTTCTTTCTCTTCCCAACCTGAAAATCAACTTCCTCTACCTCATTTTCTCCTCTATAACTCCAGCTTATGGTGAGGGGAAATTAGAAGATTGTTTGGTGTGTGGATCATATCAATAGAGGCAAGGCACTTGACTTGCTCGATTTTGGAGATCCACCTGCAGCAGTTTCCAGTTGGTGATTTTTTTGGAGCAATCCAAAAGGATTTTTGGATCTAATTTTTCACAGTAGCTTCCTCAGTGTGTGGAGGTGTTCCAAATTTAATTTCATGATTTTTGGAGCAGTATAGCCTAGGCAAACGTGGCCATCTTTCTGCTATGCCAGTTCTAGATAGTTTTTGGATTCGTGAGAGATAGTTGATCTTCTCCTTGTTTTTGAGCTACAAGAGATAATTCTTCATCCTAATCCAAATCTCTAGCATGACTAGATCCTTGGTAACTCGAGTAGCTTAGTTATTTTCAAGCTTATGAAATTTTGATTTATAGATCCTAACGCTACTCTTGCCTACAAAGCAGGGTTCCTTTTACAAGTCCTTAGGGCCGTGATTCTCACTAGAAAATATGATTTCTTGGATTTTTCTTGGGGTAAAGAATTTGGTAAAATAGTGGGAGAAAAACATGGTTAAAAGACCATGAACATATTTTAATATCAAATTCAATCACATGTTTATACTCTTTTTTCGCTTCTTGTAGATTTTCAAAATCTTCAATAAAAATGGCTAAGAATCCACTTGCATTAGTTTTGAAAACCAATAAACTTACTGGGCCTAACTTCCAAGAGTGGTTGAGAAACCTTAAAATAATTCTTGACTATGAAAAGCAAACTTATGTCCTTGATCAAAGTACCATGGACACACTTGGTGATGACACAACTGACCAACAGCGTGAAATGTTCACAAAATTTGTAGATGATAATCTACAAGTTAGATGTGTCGTGATGGCCTCTATGTCCAACGAGCTCCAAAAGACTCATAAGCACATGAAACATGCTCGAGAGATCTATATACACTTACAAGAGTTGTATGGTGTACAAAATAGATAAGAAAGATTTGCTTTATCAAAGGAGCTCTTTAGGATAAGGATGAGTGGAGGGTCCAATGTCCATGATCACAGCCTTAAGATGATAGGACTCATCGAGAAGTTTGGACTATTAGATGTGGTCATGGACAACAAACTTTACGTAGATTTGATCCTGTAGTCGTTACCACCATCGTATGACCAATTCATTATGAACTTCAATATGTCCAAGGAAGAAATTACTATTAACGAGTTGGTCAACATACTTGTAACCACGGAAGCGACTATGTAGAAGGAGAAGCCCCTTATGCTTGCATCTTTCTATAAGTCAAAAGGCTTTAGGAGCCCTAGAAAGGGAGGTAAGAGGAAAAAGAGCTCTTCCTCGAAAGGGAATCAACCTGAGAAGAGTTTTTGGAGAGTTAAGAAGAAGGCTAAAACTAGAGCTAATTGTTTCCATTGTGGTGAAAAGGGGCATTGGAAGAGAAATTGCAAGGCTTACCTTGCAACCCTTAGGAAGGGTATGTACTTTATTGAAGTACACATGATGACTAATTCTTCCATATGGGTATTTGATACTGTATGCAGTTCTCACCTTTGTAATTCATTATAGAGGATAGAAAGAAGAAAGAGTCTTCGTGAAAGGAATATAATCCTCTACCTAGGAAATAGAGCAAGAGTTGCGGCCACTTTCCAAGGTGTAATCAAGTTGGACTTAGGGAATGCTTGCATTGTACTTGATCCGATTTATTATGTACCCCATTTTGTTAATAACGTTATTTCAATTCTCATTCTTGATGATGAAGGATTTAATTTTTCTATATCGAATGGGATGTTGAAAGTATTAAAGAATGGCTCTTTAATTGCACCAAGTACATTAATTAATGGATTGCACATACTTGATTCTTAACCTTCACTAATGCACATTCGATCAAGTAAAAGAAAGTTAGATAACCAAGAAGATGCCATTTTATGGCATGCAAGACTTGGACATATTTCTAAAAATAGGATGAACAAGTTAGAAGTTCTCAAATTACTAAATGTTAGTAGCATTGAGGATTTTCCTACTGGTGAATCTTGTTTAAAGGGAAAAATGACCAAGGCTCCTTTTGTGGGACAAACGAAGCACTCCATAAGTCCTTTGGATTTGATCCATATGGATCTTTATAGACTACTAAGAGTTAGTGGGAGAAGAGGTTATTCCCACTTCATCACCTTTACCGATGATTGTAGTTGGTTCGGACATGTGTATCTTATGAACAACAAGTCCGAAGCTTTTGAAAAGTTCAAAGAGTATAGGTATGAAGTGAAAAAGCAATTAGGGCTAAGTAGTAAAGCTCTTTGATATGATCGAAGAGGAATACTTGAGCACCGAATTCTTGGATTATCTAAAAGAGAATGACTTTCTCTCTCAATAGACTCCACCCGACACACCCCAATATAATGTAATAGCCAAGAGGAGAAACCGTACCTTGTTGGACATGGTACGTTCCATGATGAGCTTTTTCAATGTACCCATATGCTTTTAGGGATACGCCTTACAAACGGCGGTGAGGTTACTAAATATAGTACCCTCAAAGTCAGTTTTAAAGACACCACATGAGATGTGGTTTGGCAAAACACCCTTTTACCAATATCTCAAGGTTTGGGGATCTCCCGCCTATATGAGACGAACAGTTAGACAGTAGATCTACCTTGTGCAAGTTTGTGGGACACCCTAAGACTCTACGGGTTATTACTTCTATGATCCCTCGAACCATAAGGTGTTTGTTTCAAGGAACGCTCACGTATTGGAAAAGGAATTTCTATTAGATAGAAAAGGCGTTACAATTAAACTTAATGAAGTTCAAGATGATAAAAAAATCTCAAAAGTGGTGGAAATAAATGAGCAACAAGAGCCTCACACACAACCTCTGAGAAGGTCGAACCGAATCAAGAAGCAATCCTAAAAGTTTGGATTCCTTCATGAGACGGGCCAATCGGATAGTGATCTGAAGACCTATGAGGAAGCTATGTCAGGCATAGATTCGGGATGTTGGCTTGAAGCATTGAGATCCAAAATGGACTCCATGTACTTAAACAAAGTATAGACTTTGGTAGATTACCAAAAGGAATAGTTCCCATTGGTTGCAAATGGATATATAAGCGAAAGTTTGGAGTAGATGGAAAAGTGGTGACTTTTAAGGCATGACTAGTGGCAAAGGGTTACACTCAAAGACATGGCACGATTTCGAGGAAACCTTTCCACTGGTCGCTATGCCTAAGTCTATTTGAAATTTACTTGCCATAGCCGTATATTGTAACTATGAGATATGGCAAGTGAATGTGAAAACCGCTTTCTTAAATAGAGAAATTGAAGAAGAAATTTATATGGAGCAACCACAAGGTTTTACATCCAATGGGAGTGAGCAAAAGGTTTGCAAACTCCAGAGATCTATTTACAGACTCAAATAAGCGTCTCGAAGTTGGAACATACATTTTGACAAAATGGTCAAATCATTTGGCTTTGTCAAAATATGTATAAACCATGTGTGTATAAGAAGGCTAGTGGGATTAGTGTATAGTTTATTTTGCTTTATGTCAATGACATTCTTCTCATTGGGAATGAGGTAGGAATGTTAGAGTGTACTAAATCGTGGTTATCTACATAATTCTCTATGAAGGATTTGGAAGAAGCATCCTACGTATTGGGAATACGTATCTATAGAGATAGATATAAGAGGATGCTGGGGCTATCCCAAACCCCGTACATTGATAAGATACTAAAAAGGTTTAGTATGGAAGAATCCAAGAAGAGGTTTATTCCTATGGGACACGACATTCATCTTTCTAAGTCGTGGTCCTTAAGACTGAAAGCGAGAGACAAATAATGTCCCACATACCTTATACCTCCACTATTGGTAGCATAATATATGCAATTCAATGCACAAGACTGGATATGGCACACCCGCTAAGTGTTATGAGTAGGTTCCAATCCAATCCCGATGAGAGTCAGTGGATAGCTGTTAAATCAATCCTTAAGTGCTTGAGAATGACTAAGGACTTCTTTTTGGTATACAGCAATGGAGAATTGAAACTAGAGGCATTTTTGGATTCAAGTTTCTAATTTGATGTAAATAACCTAAAATCCACTTCTGGATTTATATTTTGCCTCAATGGCAGCGCGATGAGTTGAAAAAGTTGCGAACAAGACACCACAGCTGATTCTACCATGGAGGCAGAATATATTATGGCTTTAGAAGTTGCAAAGGAAGGTGTTTGGATGAAAAACTTCATCCAAGAGTTGAATGCTATGTCTAGCATTGCCGAGCCAATAGTTGTCTATTGTGACAACAATGAGGCAGTGGCACAAGCCCAAGAGCCAAGATCTCATCAGAAATCCAAGCACATTTTGAAGCAATATCATTTAATTCAGGAGATGATCGATAGAGGCAACATCTGAGTAGAGAGAGTTGCCTCGGAAGAGAATATAGCAGATTCACAGACTAAACCCCTAACGCAAAAGGTCTTTGAAGAACATCTTGAGAAGACGGGTCTCAAGGCCATGGGGCATTGGCTTTAGAGTAAGTAGGAGATTGTTGGAATAGTTCCCGGCAAGCTAATAGGATTGGCCTTATAAAGCTATTTCCTTGTAAAACAATCTTGTTTGAATGATATTCTTTATATGGCCATCTTCATCTTATGCTCTTTATCTCTTCAGTTGTGTTTGGATGAAGCCCTTAGATCACTTATGACTACAGGACTTGGTTTGGTGACCATGGAATAAGTCTTACATGGTCATGATCTTAAATCTTCCAAGTCGTAGGATCTTAAGAGACGGGATATCTAAGCTCCGGATACACTTGCACTAATGATGCATAAATCCAAGAGTTGGATATTGCTCCATTCCATGAGCAACCGTATGAGATATAGGTGCACGTTAGTGGGTGCTTGTTAAAGAACAAGGCACTGAAGGCCCACCGGAGAATCTACTAGATAGCCAAAGTGGCAAGTCGGTCGTGGCAAGTTCTCCAACTTATGCTAGTGAATATTATTAGTCCTTTGACTTGAGGATCCATGGTAACCTTGTGTTTGGTCCTCATGCTTTGACTCTTCCTTGACTAGTTAGCGGGTCTTTTGGGTTGAGGTTGGGTATGAGCTACTTGGCATAAAGGTTTGTGAGATTCAAGATGGAATCCGACTCCTCGCTTTTGTGAAGGGCGAGTACATTTCCTATGAATAATGATCGATTCCAAGAAATCCTTGCGCAATGTGGTATGACAATTAGGAAAAGAAGTTTTCCAAAGATGAGGTTGCACAAGGGAATCAAACATTGAAAATAGAGACATAGTATCGAGGCTATTAGGGAGCCGACAAACATCTTGCCTTAGGCCTCTTTTGGGAGATAGGAGACGAAAGGACCATATTTTCATGGTACGCGTAGAGCTACAATGGTTCTCCAAAAGCTTTCATTTCGACCAATTAGTTGGGCTCCATGGGCTTGAGGTTGGACATTGACATAGAGATTGGGTATTCTTCAATTAATGAGATTAATTTAATTGAGTCAATTAGTTTAAAAGTTGTTTTAAACTAAAGTGAATATATGATATTCAAAAGTCACAAGGAGTTGTGAGCCCATGTCCAATGAATAGTAGAACCTATTGGATCATTCACAAAAGTCAATTAACCTCCTAGTTATTGGAGCAATTTTCTAAGAATTAGAGAATCACTCCAAGGTGACTGATTTTTTGAGGAACTAATTTGAAGGTCAAATTTTTGGCTTGATTAATTTAAGTGTTAAATTAATCAACTAATTTAAGGAGTTAAATTAGACCAATAATTAAGGAGTTAATTATTTGGTGCCAAGTGACCATCAATTGGTCAAGTCAATTTAAGAAGTTAAATTATCAAAATTAACTTTTAGAGTTAAGCTTGTTTGGCTTAAGAGTTAAGTCAAATGTTAATTAATTAAATTAAAATATTTAATTTAATTAATGTGAAGAATACACTTTGGAGGGAAAATTCAAATGAAAGGTTCATTTGAATTAGCATCTTAATTAACTTGAAATTATATTTCAAATGTAATTAAAATGCATATGAAATTCAAATGAGATTTGAATTCAAATTTGCCATCCTGGCTACCCCCCTCATGGAAGGTGTGATGCTACCTTGACACCGCACTATCCAACATCTATATATAAATATAGATGAGAGAGGAATCAGCCATATGAAGAAAAGTGTGAAGGATTAGATTCTTCCATAATTCCCTCCTAAACTTTTTCCAAACATTGCTTCTTGTGTTGAGGCTTTGTTCTGTCTTCTTCTCCTACCTCAAAAACCAGCCTTCACCATTTTAATTCTACTCATATTCTCCATATAAAAGTGAGTGGTATTTGGAGGATCAATTGGTGTGTGGATCATATCAATAGAGGCAAAGCATTTGATTTGCTAGCTTTGGAGATCCACTGGAATAGAGCAGTCAATCGCCGAATTTTTTCCAAGCGATCTAGATGGATTTTTTATCTAAATTTTTTACAACACATTCCTAAAGGAGTTGATAAATTCCATATATTTTTTTGTGATTTTTGGATCATTTTAACCCATGCGAAAGTCATTGTTCATTCGTTGTGCCAGAGCTTGCCAGATTCTGGATTGGTGAAGTGTTCACCATTGCAATCTTGGAAATTTGCTTTTTGAGGTAATTCTCCAACTAAATATAAATCCCTAGAAAGATTAGGTCCTTGGTAGGCTGTAAGCACTAGTTATTTTGAGCTTTTGAAGTTTGATAATTGGATCCTAGTGGCTTACTAATCTTCAGTATCGTCAACCACCCCATCAATGCCATAGCCTCATAAGGTGACCTCCTTGCTTATGTTTTATATTTTTGCATGATTCACCTTTTGTGAATGTTGTCGAGAGATATGCCACTTGCCATGCTTTTATGTTGAATATTATTTACTCTACTCTCTTAGTTAGATGTAAGACTAAACAATATCTTTTGGTTGTTTTTAAGGTAGTATAAAGGGATCATTATTTTCAATTTGAAATAATGAGAATTGTAATAAATGTGAGATTCTAGTTGATATTTTTATCCTTTTCTTTGATTTATATTAGATATTGTTGGACCATCCTACTAGAAATAATGTTTCCTTTATCTGCTATGACAACATACACCACTATTGCCTTGTACAAGTCTTATTTATCATTTCAAATTATCTTTAACATTTTAGTTCCACATAGTAATGCATAGCACATATGAAAATGAGTGACTCATGTGAAAATAAGAAAAAAATTGTAGATGGAGGGAAAATTAAAAATTCTTTTTTTAAATCATAATCACCCATTTGTAAATTTGTTATGTGTTTATAAGTGTAACAAAAGATATAACAGAAAATTTGTATTTATAACCTTTTATCATGATTTCATGCATGTGGATGTTTCAACTTGTTTACTTGCCCCCTTGGCATTAAGCATGTCAAAATTAATCCAAACCACCAACTCAATTATGAAAGACAAAAAAATTAGGTTTGGATTTGATGTTTTTAGTATAGGGTTAAATAGGTTTGGAACTGAAAATGACCTAAAGGGAAAAAAAAATAATAATATCAGGTTGATTTCGGGTCAATCCACTAAACTTGAAAGCAACAACTAGGTGACCTTAAAACCTAATGAACCTAATCCAACCCAATCTGATCCACCTAAATATAATTAGGGTGATCTATACTATTAATAAAGCAACTATCCCTTTTTGGTTTGTCTTCTAGTGATGAACCTAAAATCGTCTACTTCTTTTTTCAAATATCATAACTCCAATTTGCATAATAACTACCCTTTAAGCCAATACATTCTTTAACTTATAATTACTATCCTATAATGTTTTTTGTTATTCTTTATGTAAAGTTGTAGATAAATATATTAAATTTTTTAAAAGATCAATATTGTATAAAAATAAATACATATTTTTATTTATTTTGTACTATAACAATTTTAGCACATGCATTGAACGAGGCTAAATTGCTAGTTGAAATAAAATCTTAGCACTCAATCCATCACATCCAAAAAAAGAATATGTGCTTTCTCTCTAAAAAACATCTTGGTTGTGCACAACCACCATTGTTAGTTTGTCACCGCTATTAATACCACCATCTAACACCACATGCGCCCCTTCTTGAATAACCTCAATTATTTATTATTTGATATTGACAGTGCTTTGTTGATTAATTTTAATATTAAATTTGAATGATGATTGGAATCTAATTATTGATGGTATTCATAGGAAGTTTGAATTTTAGTATTAATTTTAATGTAAGTTAATTTAAAACATACAGATCAAAGTTCTAGACCATTGTAATGTTGGAGTTTGTATATATGAAGAACAAATTATATAGAATAGGTTCAGCTAGATTGGCTCGGGTTTATCAGGTTGTTGGCTTGGCCAATTAAAAATCAGGTCAACTTGAATGTGACTCGATTTTTTGCGGGTTAGGTTAGGATTAAACATTTTGGATTTAACATAAAGTTGGTTACATTTGGATTTTTCGTTTTTATGTTATATTCCTATCTCAACCCAACTGAATCCGTTCAACCCACTTGAATTAACATTCTTACTTCTCATGGTCCAGTAGTTGCATCTGGTTTAGGGTTTGGTTTTAAATATTAGTTATAACAAAAAATAATGAGTGAAAATTTATTTCGCGTGTGTCCTAGCTATTATACAGAGCATAGTTGTGTTTCGCCATAATTATTTAATTATGCGAAATTTTGAATTTTTATAATTTTGAATTTTTTAATTAAATTAAACAAATCTCTTTGATTATTAATTTGTTTTTCTATTTTATTTTAATATAATTGACTTATCAATTATAATTAAAATATAGTATTGTGTTAATCCAAAATCGTACAATTAGATTTTTATCTCATCTGATAAGCTTAGAATTTAATATATATATATATATTATAAGCATCATATTGGGTACTTTTATAATAAAACTTCTTCTTATAAATTTACTTTATTACTGTATTAACACATAAATCTTTTGTATATATTATATGGAAACTTTGTTATCTAAAATTATTTTTTTCCACATTTTTTATATACATTATTCATGCTGCTATTCTATATTTCTATTATGTTTTGTTATTTAATTGTAAAACCTCTCCCATTGGCATATTATAATGGTTTTACTTTTTATTTCTAATTTAAAATTCATCTTAGAAATAAGTTTTTAATATATTTTTCATGTCACATCTTTACATTGTTTTTTATTTTTTTAAATGAATAAAATATTCTTCTAATTTATTAAATATTTTATTAGTATTGTTACTTTATTATTCCTTAATATTTATTTAAAATTAAAAAATTTATGTCAACTTAGGATTGTAATTTTTGTATTACAAAAAAAATATTATCATGCAATATGTTTTTCATTCAATTAATTATGTTTTATGTTTCATTTTTAGGGCTATATATTTTCAAATATTCATTTATGTTCATTTAAGAATTTATCTTTGGTGTTGAATTTTAATTTTACTATTACTTTAATTGCAACTCTTCTTATTTAAGTAGATAAAAAGAGATTTTTATCTATTTCATATTTGTATGAGGTCCCTCAAATGATGTAATTTTTTAAATATTCATGTGGCACCCTACTTAGGATACCCCCTAAGCTGAGATGTCACCAATTCATGCTTAAATCATAGTGTGCAACATAACTGATAGGCCTATAAATATCAACAAAACTCTTAAATAGCAACATACTTCAACTTAAAACAGTAGTACTACAGTACCATAATACATACCAAGTGTTCCAACGATAATCAAAATCTTAGTTCTAAACCTGATTAACTACAAACCCAGAATGCCATTTCATGCACACAATATTTACATGCCATCAGTCTCAAATTCAAATTTCACATATCACAACATCTCTAAGTCACAGCTTAGCCAAAAGGTGAATCCATATATACGTACATCACCTAAAGTGATTCAAAATAGTCCCACTAGGACAAATCATAAGCCTCCATTCTGTTTCCATAACTATCTGGGAAGGAAAATAAAAGAGTAATAGAAGTGTAAGTCCTAAGAACTTAGTGAGGGATAAATTAGTATAGACAAAAGGGATCTGTCGAAGAAGAAATAATTCAACAGATTGTAGTCTATCAATACAATTAAATGAAAATAGGAACATGTCAGAACATAAGCACTAAATTCAGCAAAGGGAATCATCTCCTTCCTTATTGCTCTATGAACAGAGTACAACAATTGGAGTACAATCAGAATAGAACAAACTTGTGTCTCATATGCAATCCAAATGAACCAGAACATAACATACAATCAGATTTTCCTTATTCTATCTAAATTGAACAAGATCCAAGCATGAAAGCTCAATACATGGCAGATGCCCAAGCAAACCGCTTAGCATATCGTTGATACCCAAACAAACTACTTAGCATATCGCTGATACCCAAACAAACTGCTTAGCATGTCCCAAGTATCCAAGCATTCCACTGGGATTGGCGCTCGACCAATACAAAATTTCTCTGAAATGTTTATCTGTCATTATAGATAGTAAACAAATTGCCAACAAGGCTTGATAATAATTTACTGAACCATACAAATATGCTGGCAAAGCTAACCAAACAATAAACAGTGCGATTACAATATGCCGACAAGGCAAATTAGCAATATATAGAACATATTCATATAAGCCAGCAAGGCCAACCATGTCATAAGCCAAACGAAACCAAACTAATCATATCAGATAAGATAACGAAAATTCTTGGCACCGGAACAGAACAAATTATTTTTAGCCGAATCAAAATTGATGAACAAACCCTCACAAGGGTATACAAATTAGTTAATAGATAACAACAAGGGCTCCAACAAATCACAAAATTCAATAATCAAGAATCAGCTATTTCCCAGAACAAGGACAAGCGTAGCCCTCATGGGGGTTTATGAAATAAATAATCAGATAATACAAGGAATGCAATAGTTGAGGAATTCAAACAATCAAAGGGCATTCATTTCCCAGAAACAAAAGGGTAACATACTCTCACAAAGAATATGAATCATGAAGATAGCTTATTTCCCAAAAGAACAGATAGTTTAGACCCTTACCTAAACAACCTCAGAAATGCTGTCATAGCTTACTGATCTGTGGGACCCAGCTCTTCATCACCTGGTCAAAAGAATGAATCTATGGTCAAAATCCTCATTTTGACCCTATAATCACAATTATACAGATAATAACCTAAAATCGGCCGTTATACAGTTATTACTATATTTTGGAGCTCAGTTTGCCGTTATCGATAGGGAATATGCTAATTATGCCAATAATACAGGAATATTTATGGGGTTCATGCTTATTTCAGTAAAAGAGATATAATTAGATCCTTAATTACATAATTAATCTTACAATGTTACACAAGATTGATTGTAATAGTCCAACTATTATTAACAACCCAAAATTTGTCACTTAGACCTCAATTCCTTAAAATTAGGGTTTAAATCCTCTAATTAACTCAATTAACCAAAGTTATCATATAATAATGTAAATTCGGGTCTACTAGACATATATATATCCATGCATATCCATTATCTTAATTCTGATACATATTTCCCATATCAATATATGTTATATTACAAGATTTATAAGAGTAAAATGGTACATCATATATGTATATATATATAACCTCGATCTAACTCTTTACCCAAAATCTGATTATCCAAGCCCAATCTTCACGAACCAACACCACACGTGCATGCATTGCATCGAGGTGAAGAAACTGGCTTTGCAGCAGCGCCACTGTCCACCGTCTCTAGAGAAGGTCACCAACTCCACTAATCGAAGTATCTCAACACCACAAATCCAACACACACATCAATTTGAAGCTTCTCCGCTGAGGAGATCATCAATTATAAACTCTAATCTTCAGTAGTACCACTCACTGTTGTCTTAATTTTCTTCAATTCTACTATTGTTAGTGGCCCAAACTTAAAACCTAATATGCCAAATCACTCCCTCCAGACTCTGCAAGAAACTCTGCCTAGAACTAAGTTTCCACTGCTGCTCCGCTGGGCTCACCACTCGCCATCGCCTCTCAGTTTCAAACATTAGCTTTTCAGTGGTCCACTGGTCAGAACAAAATGCATGTGATATCAATGAAATATTGGCGATGTAAGGAAGATAATGGTATGTTTAGTTTTCTGTTTTGGGTTGTCAACGGTGATGATCACTGAAGGTGAAGATGAAAGATGTGGATGAAGAAATGAAGAAAATTAGGGGGGGGGGGAATGCTATATATAAAGCAACTTTTGAAAATTCTTAATTGAACCCCCAATTTTTTCCCCAACTTTCAATTGAGTCCTCCAAAAAATCAACCATCTTTCCATTAACCCGCAATTTAATGAGTGCCTCAATTTTGCTCGTATGACCAAAAATATTTCTATGTGGACCACTAGAATTCTCAAAATGTGGTTCGATTAAGTCTTGTATATTTATGTTTTAACCCCCGAAACCTTTTTATAAAAAAATAAATTTAATACAATAAATAATAAATAAATAAATAATTTCACCAATCAAATATTTCTAGGGGTATTACATATCTCTTCCTCTCAAAAGAATTTGGTCCTCAGATTCTCACCTAAGTACTGGAAAGCTCAGGATATTGCTGGCGCATGAAATCCTATAGCTCCCAAGTGGCTTCTTCTACATTATAGTTGCACCACAACACTTTTACTTGAGGAATCCTCCAATTCCTAAGCTCTCGAAACTTTCGATCTAAGATATGAATCGGCTGCTCTTCGTATGTCAAGTCACTTTAAGTTAACTTGACCGATTGATGATTATTTGGCACCAAATGATTAACTCATTAATTATTGGTTTAATTTAACTCCTTAAATTAGTTGATTAATTTAACACTTAAATTAATCAAGGCAAAATTGACCTTCAAATTAGACACATCAAAAATCGGTCCTATGGAGTGATTCTCTAATCGGTCCTATGGAGTGATTCTCTAATCTTCACATTAATCATGCATTGGCCAATCCACACACCCTCTATATCTATATATAGAGGGGAAATGGTGTGATGCCCACATGTGATGCCAAGTGGGCATCACACCTTCCTATAGGGGGGAAGCCATTTGCATTGCCAAGGTGGCGAATTTGAATTCAAATCTAATTTGAATTTCATATGCATTTCAATTACATTTGAAATCTAATTTCAAATTAATTAAGACGAAAATTCAAATGAATTTTTCATTTGAATTTTTCCTCCAAAATATATTCTTCTCATTAATTAAATTAAATACTTTAATTTAATTAAATAATATTTGACTTAACTCTTAAGTCAAGTAAGCTTAACTCTTAAGCTCAATATTGTTAACTTAACTCTTTAAGTTAACTTGACCGATTGATGATTATTTGGCACCAAATGATTAACTCATTAATTATTGGTTTAATTTAACTCCTTAAATTAGTTGATTAATTTAACACTTAAATTAATCAAGGCAAAATTGACCTTCAAATTAGACACATCAAAAATCGGTCCAATGGAGTGATTCTCTAATCGGTCCTATGGAGTGATTCTCTAATCTTCACATTAATCATGCATTGGCCAATCCACACACCCTCTGTATCTATATATAGAGGGGAAATGGTGTGATGCCCACATGTGATGTCAAGTGGGCATCCCACCTTCCTATAGGGGCGGCCATTTGCATAGCCAAGGTGGCGAATTTGAATTCAAATCTAATTTGAATTTCATATGCATTTCAATTACATTTGAAATCTAATTTCAAATTAATTAAGACGCAAATTCAAATGAACTTTTCATTTGAATTTTTCCACCAAAATATATTCTTCTCATTAATTAAATTAAATACTTTAATTTAATTAAATAATATTTGACTTAACTCTTAAGTCAAGTAAGCTTAACTTTTAAGTTCAATATTGTTAACTTAACTCTTTAAGTTAACTTGACCGATTGATGATTATTTGGCACCAAATGATTAACTCCTTAATTATTGGTTTAATTTAACTCCTTAAATTAATTGATTAATTTAACACTTAAATTAATCAAGGCAAAATTGACTTTCAAATTAGACACATCAAAAATCGGTCCTATGGAGTGATTCTCTGATGCTTAGAAAATTGCTCCATTAATTAGAAAGCTTATTAGCTTTTGTGTGTGACCCAATAGGTTCTACCATTCATTGGACATAGTCTCACAACTTCGTGTGACTTTTGAATATCTTCTATTCATTTTAGTTTAAAACACCTTTTAACTAATCGACTTAATTTAACTAATCTCATTAATTGAAAAGTACCCAACCTCCATAGTCGATGTCCAACCTTAAGCCCATGGAGCCCAACTAATTGGTTAAAATGAATGTTTTGAAGAACCATTATAGCTCTACGCTTACTATGAAAATACGGTCCTTCTGTCTCCTATCTCCCGAAAAAGGCCTAGGGCTAGATATTTGTCGACTCCCCAATAGCCTCGATACTATGTCTTTATTCTGATATTCTATTCTTTCGTACAACCTCATCTTTGGATAACTCTTTTTCCAAATTGTCGCACCCACATTGCACAAGGATTTCATGGAATCAATCATTATAGAACACATAGGAGATGTACTCGCCATCACAAAAGCGAGGGATTCCATCAACCTCCATGCCTAGTACTCATACCCAATCTTAACCCGAAAGCACCGCTAAGTGGTCGAAGAAGAGTTAAAGCATGAGGACCAAATGCGAGGTTACCATGGATCCTCAAGTCATAAGACTAATAATATGCACTAGCGTAAGCCACTTTAGCTATCTTGTGGTTTCTCCCGATGGGTCTTCAGTACCTTATTCTCTAGCAAGCACCTTCTAACATGCACGCATATCTCATATGGTCGCTCATATAACGGCGCAATATCCAATTCTTTGATTTATGTATCGTTAGGGAAAGTCTATTCGGATCTTAGATGCCCTATCTCGTAAGATCCTACGACTTGGAAGATTTAAAATCACGACTGTGTGAGACTTATTCCATGGCCATTGAACCAAGTCCCGTAGTCATCAGTGATCCAGGGACTTCATCCAAATGCAAGTGAATTAATAAAGAGCATAAGATGAAGATGGTCATATAAAGAATATCATTCAATTAAGATTGTTTTACAAGGAAATAACTTTTACAAGGCCAATCTAATTGGCTTGCTGGGCTCTATTCCAACACAGATGTATATCCACGAGCAATCCAAAAGTAAGCAACTTTTTCTAATTGTATCTCATACAACTTTTGATATATTTTGCCTCACCATTTCATGTAGGTCCCCTATATGGGCGACCTCTACATTACTCGGTGTTAAGTCAAATCTAGCAATCAAGGTTCGATTCAAGATAGGTATCACAACATCCCTCGTGATTTAGTGTATAATGTGTGGGCATTCTGAAGTCAAAGGTGCATCTCATGCTAAGTACATGTCACACAAAGGTAGTAGCATCGGCATGCCACATACTATTGGTAGACGGCTTGTATTAATTAAAACTCTTTTAGTTTGTATCCATTTTGACTTAATATTTAAAAGCACTTAGACATTCTAAGTAGAGGATTTTTTCTTTGAAAGATCTCATCATTTTATCTTCTTATTTAGGTTTTTTATATCATAAACATGCATCTCATCCATTAATAGGGTATGGAAAGCATAAATAACTAAATGCACCTAGCATGCTCCTAGGGTGGGATGACCATGAACCTAACCAAGTGGTGCACTTAGAGACATAGGTGCACAACTTAGTTAATTTTAAGTGGGTTGATTAAACCTAGCTATTACATGAGCATATCCCATACATTCATGGATGTTTATAAGTCTCTAACAAGCGTCCACTAAGATGTACCCATATCTCATAATGGTTGCTTATAGAACGGAGCAGTATCCAACTTTTAGATTTATGCATCGTTAGGGCAGGTCTATCCAGATCTTAGATGCCCCGTCTTATAAGATCTTATGACTTAGAAGATTTAAGATCACAACTGTGTGGAACTTATTCTATGGTCATCGAACCAACTCTCATAGTCATTAGTGATCTAAAAGCTTCATCCAAATGCAAGTGAAGTAATAAAAAGTATAAGATGTAGATGGCCATATATAGAATATCATTCAATTAAGATTATTTTTACAAGGAATTAACTTTTATAAAGCTAATCCTATTGACTTGCTGGGCACTATTCCAACAGGTGCATCCTCTCCTGTTAAAGCACAAGCACGAGTTTGTATCTTCTGTTACCCACCAATTTCTGCTACTTGCTTTTCTTTCCTTGTAGGTACTAGGTTTTTCTTTTTGGGCAATCTTTCAAGAAGGGTTGGTCGCTACCACAACCTACACACTTGCCTTGCTTTCTCCAACATTTTGATTCCTCATGGCCACATGTAGGGGTGGTAATTTTTGACACGACACGAACCAACACGATATCATTGGGTTTGGGTTGGGGGTTATTGGGTTGGGTCGATATTAGGTTGACCCAATAAACAACATAAAAATTATGGGTTGGTTTGGGTTGGTCTTCGGGTAACTCAATAATAACATGAAAACATAATAATTTGATAGTTTTTCTATGTTTTTTGCATTTTTAAGTAATGACTTGTTATTTTTGAACAATTTAACTTTAAATTGATTTGCAAGAATTAATGACTATTATTTACTACGTAAATCTTGACTACTTGGTGATGTTGGGATGATTATTAATCACTAAATGGGATGAATTATATTTCTTTGTTGGAAATCGACTTCATTGTTGTTAAAATTAATTTGTGCAAAACTTTTGGTTTAACATGGAAATTTATACATTATTGATGTTGTAGAGGAAATTAAATGAAGTCCAATTATCAAATTGCTCTATGGTACAAAAGTTGGGTTGCTAGAGTATAATATTGACTTTTTCTAAATTATTTGTATAATTTGACTTTTTTCAAAATCTTGGTATAAATTGATTATTTTATTAAGATTCTAGTTGAACATAAAATGTATAGGTTTTTTAGATAAATTATTAATGAAAAATAATCATCTTGTGAAACGGGTTGGGTTCGGGTTGACACAAAAACTTTCAGGTTGGGTTCGTGTTGAAGCTTATTAGGTTGAGTACTTATTGGATTGGGTTTGGGTTGAGCAAAATTTTGTAATATCCTCACCTGAACCTGATACGAAACAAACCAACATGACACAAATGCCATCCTTAGCCACACGCCCCATAGAATCCACATTGCTTGGCTGCCATTTCCCGAGCTAAATTTGCCGTCCCATCAATATGGGGTGCTCATTAGGTAATGTCCCCAATCTACAACCTTGGTTGTTGTCTCCCAACACTACTCTATCCCCCTAAGGTATGACCTTTCCTTTCGATTTCGATCCTCAATTTTTTGAATCTCCTACAACTCTAACTCTAATCGCAACGCCTTGCTCATCGCTAGATTGAAGTTCAGTAAGTCACAAGTGGCCAAACCTCACCAAAGTCTTGGCTGCAAAACCTGTACAAATTGTCAAGTCTGTTGACTTTCGTCTTCCAATATATAGGGAGCATACTGAATATGTTTACCAACGATAACCTCATACTAGCTGACAGATCAAGCCATATGTACCAAATCTATTATTTTTTTTCTCTCGCTCTTGTTTAACTACTAGGGGTATGTATTTATACATAAATTCCTTGGGAAAATTTTCCCAACTTCTGCAAGTTCCAACAGCAGTCCACTTGCGATCAATCATTTTCCACCAGCTACGTGTAGGTCTTCCTATAAGGAATATGGTGAATTGAACCTTTTGTTCGTCCGAATAATGCAAAGTCTCAAATATGTTTTCTAAATTTTCAACCCATTCC
The DNA here is from genome assembly GCA_018894105.1 of Jacaranda mimosifolia. Lineage (NCBI taxonomy): Eukaryota > Viridiplantae > Streptophyta > Magnoliopsida > Lamiales > Bignoniaceae > Jacaranda > Jacaranda mimosifolia. The sequence continues at coordinate 18,762,249 of CM032118.1, read as the reverse complement.
TCCGCCCTCCTATCATCTGCTTCCCCCAGAAATTTTGATGGTTGAAAATGAAGGAATCGTTCCAATGCTCAATCATCGACTACCTTATTAGCCCTTCCCACTCTATCATCCTTTAGTTAGCCATGATGCCTAAACCTCTATCTCCCCTGATACATGGGTTCCTATGGTTGAACAGCTAACAGGGTTTTGTGAGACTTCCTCTTGAAAGCTCGCAATGTACTGGGATCCAATAATAAAACTTCAAAAGCTTAAATAAATTATTGCTTTGCAAGATGCCATGGATTTATTCATGCTAGGGATTCATATTTAGGTAGAGAGTTACCTTGAATAGAAAATTTCCAAGGACAAAAATGTGAACCCTTCACCGATCCAGAATCTGCTAGGTAGCGACGCAGCTAGAAGAGAATAACTTTTGCCTTAGTTAAACTTCTCCAAAAATCACCAAACAATTCACGTATTATCTCAACACTTTGAGAAAGATATTGTGAAAAATTTTGGGTCAAAACACATTCTAGATCTCCTGAAAAAAATTTGACAAATTGCTGCTTTGTTTCAATGGATCTCCAAACATAGTAAACTAAATGTTTTGCCTCAATTGAAATGATCCACAAACCAATTGAACTTCCAATTTCTCCTCACTTTTAGCTGGAGTAAGAGAGGAGAAATATAATGGTGGAGGTCAATTTGAGGTTGGAGAAGAACAAGGAAAGAAAAGCTTCAACATATGATGCAATACTTGGAGAGAGTTTTGGTGGGAAATGTGAGAGATTCTAATCTTCATACCAAAAATGCATATGGCCGATCTCTCACCTTTATATCTATATATAGAAGGAGGATGGTGTGATGCCAAGGTGGCATCACACTTTTCTCAAGGGGGCCGGCCACTTGCAAGCTTAGGTGGCAATTTCAAATTCGAATCTAATTTGAATTTGTGTGCATTTCAATTACATTTGAAATCTAATTTCGAATTAATTAAGATGCTAATTCAAATGAACCTTTCATTTGAATTTTCCCTCTAAAATGTATTCTTCTCTTTAATTAAATTAAATACTTTAATTGAATTAATTAACCTTTGACTTAACTCTTAAGTCAAACAAGCTTAACTCGTATGCTCAATTTTGTTAACTTAGCTCATTAAGTTAAATTGACCAATGGATGATCATTTGGCAACAAATAATCAACTCCTTAATTATTGATCTAATTTAACTCCTTAAATTAATTGATTAATTTAACATTTAAATTATTCAAGCCAAAATTGACCTTCAAATTGGACACCTCAAAATCGATTCCAAGGAGTAATTCTCTAGCCCTTAGAAAATTGCTCCATTAACTAGGAAGCCAATCAGCTTTTGTGTGTAATCCAATAGGTTCTACCATTCACTGGACACGGCCTCACAACTCCTTGTGACTTTTGAATAGCTTATAATCTTTTTAGTTTAAAACACTTTAAACTAATTGACTCAACTCAATTAATCTCATTAATTGAAGAGACCCAATCTGCATGGTCGATGTCCAACCTCAAGCCCATGAAGCCTAACTAGTTGACCGAAATTAATATTTTTGGAGAATCATTGTAGTTCTACGCTTGTAATGCAAATACGGTCCTTCAACCTCCTATCTCCCGAAAGAGGCCTAGGGCAAGATATCTCCTATCTACCTCGATATTATGTCTCTATTCTTAATGTTTGATTCTTTTGTATGACCTCATATTTGGAAAACTCCTTTTCCAAATTATCACAGCACCTTGTACAAGGATTTCTTAGAATCGATTATTATAGAACACATAGGAGATATACTGCCCTTCACCAAAGCGAGGAGTCAGATTCCATCTTGGATCTCACAAACCTCCATGCCAGTAGCTCATAACCAATCTCAACCCAAAGGACCTGCTAAGTGGTCAAGGAGGAGTTAAAGCATGAGGACCAAAGACAAGGTTACCATGGATCCTCAGGTCAGAGAACTAATAATATGCGTTAGCGTAAGTTGGAGAACTTCCCACTACCAACTTACCACTATGACTATCTAGTGGATTCTCTGGTGGGTCTTCAGTGCCTTGTTCTCTAAGAAGCACACACTAACATGTTGGAATAGTGCCTGACAAGCCAATAGGATTGGCCGTGTAAAGCTATTTCCTTGCAAAATAATCATGATTGAATGACATTCTTTATATGACCCTCTTCATCTTATGCTCTTTATTTCTTCACTTGCATTTGGATGAAGCCCTTAGATCACTCATGACTATGGAACTTGGTTCAATGACCATAAGTTAAGTTCTACACGATCGTGATCTTAAATCTTCTAAATCATAGGATCTTACAAGACGGGGCATCTAAGATATGGATAGACTTGCACTAATAATGCATAAATCTAAGTGTAAGATATTGCTCCATTCCATGAGAAACCATATGAGATATAGGTGCTTGTTAGAGAACAAGGCATTGAAGACCCACCGGAGAATCCACTAGATAGCTAGAGTGGCAAGTCGGTAGTGGCAAGTTCTCCAGTTTGTGCTAGTGCATAATATTAGTCCTCTGACCTGCGGATCCATGGTAACCTTATGTTTGGTTCTCATGCTCTAACTCTTCCTTGACCACTTAGCGGGTCTTTCGAGTTAAGGTTGGGTATGAGCTACTTGGCATGGAGGTTTGTGAGATCCAAGATGGAATCTGAGTCGTTGCTTTTGTGAAGGGCGAGTGTGTCTCCTATGTATTCTATAACGATCGATTCTAAAAAATCCTTGCACAAAGTGGTGTGACAATTTGGAAAATGAGTTTTCCAAAGATGAGGTCACACAAGGGAATCGAACATTAAGAATAGAGACATAGTATTGAGGCTATTAAGAAGCCAGCAAATATCTTACCCTAGGCACCTTTTGGGACATAGGAGACGAAAAGATTGTATTTGAATGGTACACGTAAAGCTACAATGGTTTTCCAAAAGCATTCATTTTGGCCAATTAGCTGGGCTGGGCTTGAGATTGGAAATCGACCATAGAGATTGAGTACTCTTCAATTAATGAGATTAATTGAATCGAGTCAATTAGTTTAAAAGTTGCTTTAAATTAAAATGAATATATGATATTCAAAGTCATAAGGAGTTGTGAGCCCATATCCAATGAATGGTAGAACCTATCAGGTCATACACAAAAGCTAATTAACCTCCTAATTATTGGAGCAATTTTCTAAGAGTTAGAGAATCACTCCAAGGTGACTGATTTTTGAGATGCAAATTTGAAGGTCAAATTTTGGTTTGATTAATTTAAGTGTTATATTGATTAACTAATTTAAAGAGTTAAATTAGATCAATAATTAAGGAGTTAATTATTTGGTGCTAAGTGACCATCGATTAGTCAAGTTAATTTAAGGAGTTAAATTAACAAAATTGAGCTTAAAAGTTAAGCTTGTTTGACTTAAGAGTTATGTCAAAGGTTAATTAATTAAATTAAAGTGTTTAATTTAATTAATGAAAAGAATACATTTTGGAGGAAAAATTCAAATGAAAGATTCATTTCAATTAGCATCTTAATTAATTTGAAATTAGATTTCAAATGTAATTAAAATGCACATGAAATTCAAATGAGGTTTGAATTCAAATTAACCACCTTGACACCCTACTTGGCCACCCCCCCTCATGGAATCCAACATCTATATATAGATATAAAGAGAAAGGATCGGCCATATGCATGCAAGGTGTGAAGGATTAGATTTTTCCACAATTCCTTCCAAAACCTCTTACAAACATTGCTTCATGTATTGAGGCTTTGTTTTCTTTTCTTCTCCTACCTCAAAAATCGGCCTTCACCATTGTAATTTTGCTAATTTTCTCCAACTAAAATTGAGTAGAATTTGGAGGATCAATTGGTGTGTGATCATACCAATGGAGGTAAAGCATATGATTTGCTAGCTTTGGAGATCCACTGGAAAAGAGCAGTTAGTTGCCGAATTTTTTCCAAGTAATCCAGACGGAGTTTTGATCTAAATTTTTTACGATAATTACTCAAGGAGTTAAGAAGTTCTAGATTTTTTTTGTGATTTTTGGAGCATTTTAACAGAGGCAAAAGTTGCTATTTCTTCACTGTGCCAGAGCCTACCAGATTTTGGATTGGTAAAGTGTTCACCTTTGAAACCTTGGAAATTTGCTTTTTGAGGTAATTCTCCAACTAAATAAAAATTTCTAGCATGATTAGGTACTTGGTAGGCTGAAAGAACTAGTTATTTTTGAGTTTTTGAAGTTTGATAATTGGATCCTAGTAGCTTAATAACCTTCAAGTGGTATCAGAGCCTAAATCATGCTTAGATTTAGATTTTTTTGATGATTGATTTATGTGATGGATTGATCCAAATCATAAACTTCTCGATTCATGTGATGGATTGGAGTGTTTAGATGATGTTGTGTGTGGCTCCTTGATTGATGAATTGAAAGCATGCTAATATATGTTTTAAGTGTTATTTCATATGATTAGTATATTTTAATTCATGGCTTTTAATGTTAAATATTGATTTTTCATTAATTGATGTTATATGTTGATATAGCAAGTTAAATATGACCTTAATGTGTTTTGGTCATTTTTGGATCCAATTTGATTGGAGTATTGTTGGAGATTTTTGAAGAATGTGATTTTCACTTAAACTAGTTTTTTGAAGCTTGATTGAACACTTGAATTTTCACTTTTAAAAGCTGTTTTGAATCTGAAAATTTTGTCTAAATTGTGTGATAACATGTTTAGGAGGTGTCCTAAATTTTTTGTTGCATTAAAGTTAAGCCTAAAACAAGTTGACTCGGTCCTTAAGCTAACGACGCCAAGCTGCAAAGCACGGCCAGGCGTTGGCTAGGCAGCGCGTGTATGCCATGCACTTGCACGCCCAAGCTATGCTCCCAGTGTTCATAGCAGTGAGAATCTTGGCATTGGAATGAGTTTTGATATGTTTTGTGTCTCCTTCATGCTCAAAATGGTTTTGTATCACACAAAGAATGTGCACCAGTGTTGTGCAAGTGTTCAATAAAATGTTTGACAAATTTTCAAGCTCCTTAATATTTTGTTAAAATTGATCTCCAACATGTTGCATAAGTGTTATACATGACCAATTATATGTTAATTTGATTATCATTTAATTGATGGAATTAATTGTTAATTCTAAATTTGTTTATTATTCATTTAATTATTGAATGAATGAAGAAATCTATATGGTGCAACTACAAGGTTTTACATCCACATGGAGTTTGCAAAAGGTTTGCAAACTCGAGAGGTCCATTTGTGGACTCAAACAGGCGTTCTAAAGTTGGAACATACATTTTGATAAGACAGTCAAATCAATTGGCTTTATCAAAAATATGTATGAACCTTGTGTGTGTAAGAAGACTAGCGGGAGTAGTGTACAATTTATTATGTTTTATGTTGTTGACATTCTTCTCATTGAGAATGAGAGAGAAATGTTAAAGTATACTAAAGCATAGTTATCTATATAATTCTCGATAAAGGATTTGTGATAAGCATCCTGCCTATTAGGAATACATATCTATACAGATAATTGAGGAGGATGCTGGGGCTTTCCCCAATACCATACATTGACAAGATACTAAAGAGGTTTAGTATGAAAAAATCCAAGAAGAGATTCATCCTTATCGGAAACGGTCTTCGTCTCTCCAAGTCTATGGCCTCTAAGATTGATGACGAAAGAAGTAAAATGTCCCATACCTTATGTGTTTGCTATAGGGAGCATAATGTATGTTGTTAAATGTACAAGGCCGGATGTAGCACACGCTCTAAGTTTTATGAGCTACTTTCGATCTGACCTCGGTGAATGTCACTGGAAAGCTATTAAAGTAATCCTTAAGTACTTGAGAAGGACTAAGGATTTATTTTTGGTATACGGTAATGGAGAATTGAAACTCGAGGGGTTTTCAGATTCTAGTTTTCAATTCGATATAGATCACCTAAAATTCACTTTTGGATTTATATTTTACCTGAATAGAGGTGCGGTAAGTTGGAAAAGTTCTAAATAAGACACCACGGCCGATTCTACAAAAGGGTGAAATATGTTGCGGCTTCAAAAGTTGCAAAGGAATATGCTTGGATGAAAAAATTCATCCAAAAGCTAGATATAGTGCCTAGCATTGCTTAGCCTGTAGTTGTCTTCTGTGATAATAACAGAGCGATCGTGCAAGCTAAAGAGCCAACATCTCATCAACAATCCAAGCACATTTTGAGGCAATATCATTTGATTCATGAGATCATTGATAGAGGCGACATTCGAGTGGAGAAGGTGGCCTTAGAAGAGAATATAGCAAATCTACTGATAAAAACCCCAACGCAAAAGGTCTTTGAAGGAAATCTTGAGAAGATGGGCCTTAAAACTGTGGGGAATTGACTTTAGGGCAAGTGGGAAATTATTAGAATAGTGCCCTATAGCCAATTAGATTGGCATGTAAACTATTTCACTTGTGATACAATCTTGATTGAATGATATTCATATTTCAATGGCCATCTTCATCTTAGGCTTATTTCACTTCATTAGCATTTGGTTGAAGCCCTTAGATCACACAAAACTATGGGACTATGGGACTTGATCACACACTTGGTGATGATCATGAAACAGGTCTTACACTGTTGTGGTCTTAAAATATTCTAAGTCATAGAATCTTATGAGACATGGCATCTGAAATTTGGACAAACTTGCACTAGTGATGTATAAATCCAATGGGTTAGATATTGCTCTATTTCATGAGCAATCTATATTAGACATAGGTGCATCTTAGAGAACAAGTTCACTGAAGGCTCGCCAGGAGAATCCACTAGATATTCGTAGTGGCAAGTTGGTAGTGGCAAGTTCTCCAGCTTACACTGGTTCGCATAATTAGTCCTTAGACCTAAGGATCTATGGTAACCTTATGTTTAGGTCCTCATGCTTTGGCTCTTCCTTGACCACTTTGCTGATGATTCGGGTTGAGATTGGGTATGAGCTCCTTAGACATAAAGGTTTGTGAGATATAAGATGGGATTTATCTCCTCGTCATTGTGAAGGGCGAGTACATCTCCTATGTGCTCTATAATAATCGATTCCAAGAAATCCTTGCGAAAAGGTAGTATGACAATTTGAAAAAAGTGTTTTCAAATATAAGGTCATAAAGGGAAATTGAACATTGGAAATAGAAACATTTTATCAAAGCTATTAGGAAGCTGACAAATACCATGCCCTAGGCCTTTTTCGGGAGATAGAAGAGGAAGAACCGTATTTACATAGTACACTTAGAGCTAGAATGGTTCTCCAAAAGCATTCATTTATGCCAATTAGTTCCGCTCCATGGGCTTGAGGTTGGACATCGATCATGGAAAATGGGTACTCTTCAATTAATAGAGATTAATTGAATTGAGTTATTAGCTTAGAGGAGTTTAAACTAATATTATCAATATTTTGATATTCTAAATATCACAAAAGAGTTGTGAGCACATGTCCTACGAATGGGAGAACATAATGGGTCACATATAAAAGCCTAAAGAAATTTCTATTCGATGAAGGAAATTTTAAAAAATCTAAGAGTTAGAAAATTCCTAGTGATCGATTTTGTGGAGAAAATGGTTGGCTAATTTTTAGTCATTTTAGCTTGATTGGTTTAATTTTTAAATTGATCAAAATAATTTAAACAGTTAAAATAGACCAATTAAATTAAGAATTTAATTTAATTGGTGCCAGGTGACAAATTAGTCAACTTAATGAGTTAAGTTAACACCTTCTAGCTTAAGGAGTTAAGTTAGATGACTTAAGGAGTTAAGTCAAGAATAATTAACTAAATTAGGGAGTTAATTTAATTAATGTGTGGAATTAATTCTTGAGAAAAATTCAAATGGAGGAGTTTATTTGAAGTGTATTTAGAATTAATTTGGATTACGTTTCATGAAATGAAGTGAAGACTCCAAATGAAATTCAAATACAAGTGAAATTCACATTTCACATGCAAGTAACCTTGTTTAATTGGCACCCTACCTCATACGAGGTGTAATGCCAACTTGCATCACACCTCCTCATCTATATATAGAGGTGGCTAGCCACATGCTTATTATTCATGTTAGATTCTCTTTTTTCCTCCAAAAGTGTGATCCACTCATATGTTGAAGTTTCATACATATTCTTCTTACGTTCTCTACCTAAATTCGGCCTTTATCATTTCTTCATCCCTTGGTGTTACAGCTTACTAAAGGTTGATTGGAGCTTGCCTTGGGAGAGGCTTGACAATCAGAAAGCTTTGCTTTTAGAGATCTACTGCAAGGCTGAAACTTTGGAGGCGATTTTGGCGCACTTTCCAATCTTAGATTTTGCTAAAATTTTTACTAGATATCCTCAAAGGTTTTGTCCTAATTTCAGCTAATTTAGAGATGATTTGATATGGAAAGTGCTATTGGTTCTCTACTGCGCCAGAAAGGGATAGTTTGACGAATTCATCATTGTTATATTTCATACATTGGGTTTTGAGCAATCAAGGTAATTTTCTTCAACCAAATCTATTTTAGAAGCATGATTTGATCCTTGGATTTATTGTAGCCAAGTTTAATTTAGCTATGTTAGGTTTGTTACTTGGATCTTTGTGCTATGCTTGACTTCAAGTTATATGTTATACAGTAGTAAGATGGAATATAATGGTAAACATTCTAAATAGGCTAATATTTAACTATGTTGATCAAACCAGTGTTTGCTATAGCCAATCAACCTTATGACTCCCATTGTAACATTCCCTTATCTCTCTGGGTAGGGCGCGACCTTACCAAACAGTGTCTGAACCTAATTTAAACCTTACGACCTACTTCAACCACGAACAACTTTTGTTGTATGTGAAGGGATTAGACCATGGGGGCCTAGGTTTCAACCGAAAAGCCTGATGCTACCCAGTGAAATCCTTCATTCACCCAGGCCAAGTCGGATGCAATGTACAGTATTAGTAATAGTAAATTCAGTCATCAGTATTGATCATTGTATTTCATTGCTAGTCTAAAAACTATTCGAAGAATTATCTCCAAAAATAATCTTACCTATATAAAAATCAATGACCGAATTATTTATTAAGTGCCAAAGAGCGAGATTAAAATGTTTATAAATAAATAAAAGAAAAAAAAAGAAAACCAAAATGCAATAAGGTAAATCTAAATTTTCCCAAAAGAAATGGTGCAACTTTGTTTTTATGGCCACAAGCCACTCAAGGACAACCAAGTAGTTTGAGGAAATTTTCCTATTATAAACATGAAGTAATCTTGCTTTTCTATGACATCAGACCGCAAAGGTGTATCAAGATATTTTTGAAATTGTAAGTTAAACAATCAAAATTTCCTTATCCGAAATTGTGTCTGCCTTTCCGTTTCTCTTTCTTTTCTTTCTTTGCCACTACAAACGGCATTCTCCATTTTCTTCTCCTTATTTTCTTTCTTCTCCTTTTTTTTATCTACTGTCATTAGGATGTATTTTTTAGGAAGTATACATACAGGAGAAGTGCTTTAATTCAAATAGAACTCTAATTAGTTTCTTTCTAGAACTAGGATAATCCAACTATAATTGTAGTATCTTTATTATAAATTCCTAGAGTTTAATAATTTACCTCCTTATATTAATGTAATATCAATTCAAATAGAATTTAAACTTATACGCCACAAAATATAGAATATTTGCACCTAGTCCTGAAGATTGTTCAAAAACATAAATTGTATGCTAAGTTTAGCAAGTGTGAGTTTTGGTTGGGACATATGACTTTCTTGGGGCACATTATATCTAAAGATGGGATAGAAGTAGACCCTGCAAAAGTTGAGGTGATAGTTAGCTGGTAGCAACTAAAAAATGTGACGGAAGTTTGAATTGAAGCATCATAGGACTCGCAGGGTACTATTGAAGGTTTGTGCAGGACTTCTCCAAACTTGAAAACTCATTAGCTAAACTAACTCAGAAAGATCAACGTTTTGAATTGATTAAGGAGTATGAGGGGACTTTCCAGGAGCCAAAAAGATGATTAACCTCCGTGCTAATCTTGGCTTTCCTAGAAGGATTGGAAGGATTCGTGGTATACATAAATGCATCAGGGGAAGGACTCGGATGCGTACTAATGCAAAAAAGGTGAGTGATTGCCTATGCGTCGAGGAAACCTAATACGCACAAGCAAAATTACCCTACTTACAACCTAGATTTGGCATCGATAATTTTTGCTTTGGCTAAATGGAGGCACTACCTCTATAGAGCGACTTTCAAAGTATATAGAGATCATAAAAGCTTGAAATATTTGCACTCTTAGAAAGACTTAAATATGCAGTAGGGATGGTAGTTGGAATTCCTCAAAGAATATGACTATACCATTATCTACCATCTAGGGAAAGCAAATGTGGTATTAGATGCACTGAGTGGAAAATGCAAGTTGGCTTATATAGAAGGAAAAATGGCACTAGAGAATCAAGAGGAGCAGCTTGTTGTTAAAATAAGACTCCGTACGTGGGTTGCATGGCTTAGTATCCTACCTGAATTATACAACAAATTATGGAAAGCTCAAGCAAAAAATGAGTGGATTCTAAAACAAAAATAAGCTATTCCCGACCTTAAAGAATTAGAATCCAGCATCACCAATAATGGCGTCTTATTATTTCAATAGCCGATATGTGTACTTGAGAATCTAAAAAGAAGACTTTTAGATGAAGCACATTAGGCCAAGTGTGTAGCATATCTTGGAGGCGTAAAGATGTACAATAACCTAAAGAGGCACTTCTGGTTGAATGGGATTAAAAGAGATATTGTAGATTATGTGCAGAAATGCAAGACTTTGTGATGGATCTCATTCAACCAGAAGTGCCTCTTTAGGTTATTGTACATCTTTGCGCCTCCAAGATATTGGTAAAAATAGAGCATCAACTACCACTAAAGGTTTTGCAACTATTTGTGATTCCCAATTGGAAATGGGAACAAATCACCATGGACTTGTGATGGATCTACCTATGGTTTGAGGCGGATACAGTAATACATAAGTGATAGTGGACCAATTAACAAAGTCTGCCTACTTCGTACTGGTGGGATCTCATTACCAAGTTGAGAAGTTATCATACCTTTACACCAAAGAAATTATTCAACTGCATGGAATTCCAAATAGCATTATGTCTGATTGAGATCCTAAATTACATCAAGATTGTAGAAGAGCTTATGGAAGCATTTGGGGATAAAGTCGCAGTTCAGTACTACTGCTCACCCACAAATTGATGGTCAATCTAAAAGAGTTATTAAAATCTTAGAGGACATGTTTTGGGCATGCACTTTAGACTTTGGAGGGAGTTGGGACACGCATATTCCATTGATAGAGTTTACTTATGACAGTAGCTGTCAAGCTACTATAGAGATAAGCCCTTAGAAAGCCCTGTATGGAAGCAAATGTCGATCCCATCTACACTTGGATCTTAATAAGCAAAGGAGTACTAACAACAAAATGCTAATAAGCATATAGTTTGAGTTCATACAAGAGGTTATCGACAAGGTCTAGGTAACCAAACAACAAAAAAGAGCCACGTAGGACCGACAAAAGAGTTATGCTAACAAACGTAAGAAAGATTTAGAATTTGAGATGGAAAATGAGGTGTTCCTAAAAGTATCTCCCCATAATGGCATTAGGAGAATTGAAGAAAGAGGAAAGCTCAGCTCGAGCTATGTCGGACCCTTCAAAATTTATGAACGAATAGGACCAGTGGCGTACAGGCTACTACTACCCTCACACATCACCTGAATACATGACATATTCCATGTTTCTCAACTCAAAAAATACAACCCTGATCCATCCTATGTTAATCCCCCTAAGGATATTCCCCCGGATAGTGACTTCTCTTATGAGAAATGACCTGTTCACGTCTTAGCTAAAAAATTTCAAGAATAGTAGAATAAAAAATTATCTCAGGTAAAAGTATCATGGAATAACTATAACATAGAAAAAGCAACCTAGGAATGAGAGGACTATATGCGACAACATTATCCTGAGCTCTTCCAATTGCCAAGTATGAATATAGGGATCAAATTCGTTTAAAAGGGGTGGGAGTTGTAACACGCTGAATTTGGGGATCCCCAACCTAAAGTTAGTATTTTAGTAAAAAAAATATGAATTTGATAAATTTGGTTGGATTAATTTTGAGTTAAATTTTAACTAAGGCCTATAAATAATTATTAACAGTTGAGGGATTTAATTGTAAATGGAAGAGGGCCTAATTGTCCAAAATTATAAAACTTAGGAGCCAATGTGAGAAAGTTAAAAGTTTAAGGACTTCAAAATAATTAAATTAGGATATAATTGCCCACAATTAAGAATGTCTTGGGTGAATGTGTAATAAATAAAACTTTTAAGGACTGAATTAAAGTTTTGTGGTCAAATTGTAAGGCAGTTAAAAGTTCCAAGGTTAATGTGAAGTCGACTAAAGTTCTGGATGACTTAATTGAAAGTGGTCAAAAATTATAAGGGCAATTATGAAAAAGCTAAAAAATATTTATATATATAAAAATGAACGACGAAAATTAGTTAAATTCTCAAAAATTACCCCAACTCTACCCAATCCACAACCGACCAAAAATTGATCGTAAAATCAGAAACTAAAGCTGCAGTTAGCTTCCCCCAGCTGATAGGAACAAAAACATATAAAAAACTCCCCAAACAAATCGAAGAATCAATGGAATTTTGAAAGGGTCGGTGATGACGGGTTTGGTAGTTTTGATGGTGAAAACCTGAAATTGATTGAGGGATTTTAATGGGCTCGTTGAGAGGATCATCATGGTGGAATTGGATTAGATTTTCTACCACCAGTGATGGAGTAATTAGCCTAGCAAGGAGATGGTGGCTTAGGGCTTGTTGATGGCTTTTAGCTTAATTTGCGGTAAGGAGGCAGCGGACGGATAAATTGGTTGAGGGGTTTTAATGGGCTTGATAAGGCACACCTTTTTGTTAGGCTAGTTCGCACTCGGGAGGTGGTGGACAGTGACACAACGGTGGTTGTCGGGAAGATTACTTGAAATTTAGTTCTAGACTCAATAAGTCTAGTTTTGGGCTGTGATTTGGATTTCCACTTACCAGATTTAGGTGAATTTTAAGTTTTGTCTATTAATTTTACTTTGGCTTGATTATATTGAAACCCAATTAGATTGGATTTGACAGAGCTTTCACTTAGAAAGACTAAATCTAACTACCTGAGACTTGAATTATAAATCTAGCTCATAACTTTGTATAAGTACAAATTTAGCTAAAAGCCAATAGAGCCAACTGATTTAATTGAAGAAGTTAGAAATTGATAATATAAAGTAAGAAATCAATCCTAGAAATCTAATTAACCAAGTTAAGGAAATCAATGTGGCTAGGTTAAAGGCACCTAAAACATCCTAAGCCATCAGTGCGACACTATTAAGATTAGTTCTCTTATGTTATGTTTTAAATGGAAATAGGTGGCGAAGACGTGGTCGATAAAGGTGCATAGAGGATTATCACCACCCGGGTGTCACAGGTGAGTTTTTGTACTAGATTTTGTTGCTAGGGAAAGTATATATATACTTGTAATTATATTCTCATTGCTTGATCCTGTTTGTGTTAAGATTCAACAATTGCTAATAGTTTGCCCTATGCTATTCTTCGACTCTTGTGTTGAATTTGATAGTCTAAACTATTCTTCTTGCCTCAAATTCTAGGCCTATTATAATACAAATTCTTAATCTCGCTTGATGTGATTTCTTATCTTAGGTATATATATTAGTAAATATATCATTATTGTTTGACCCTTTCTTTGTTAAAAATTGTCATTTACCTATGCCATATTGACATTTGATTCTTATATTGCTCTTGATAGTCTATTTGGATTTCCCTTCTTCTTTGCCCGTGATTCCTGAGCCATCCTTATTTGAATTCCCTAACTATCTTAAGTTGTTGAAATCCTGAACTGAATAACATGTACACACAAGTTTTGAAAAAGTAAACTATTTGTGGAATTTTACCATACATAGCCCCTTTATACTAATTATAGTTCTTGGTTGATCATGATATATGTTGCTTTACCTAAAATTGGCGATTGTGTTGGGGAAACTGTGTTGGAATAGTACTCTACAAGCTAAATAGATTGGCGTGTAATACTACTCCAATTGTGATACAATCTTAATTGAATTATATTCTTATTGTAATGGCTATCTTCATCTTATGCTTTTTATACTTCACTTGCATTTGGTTGAAGCCCTTAAATAATACTAGACTACGGGACGTGGTCATACACATGATGGTGATCATGAAATAAGTCTCTATGGTCATGATTTTAAAGTATTCCAAGTCATAGAATCTTATGAGACAGGGCATCTAAGATTCAGATAGACTTACACTAAATATGCATGTTCCAAGGGGCTAGATATTGGTCCATGTCATGAGCAATCTGTGTGAGACATGGATACATGTTAGTAGGTGTTTGATAGAGAACAAGTTCAATGAAGACTAACCAAGAGAATCCACTAGATAGCCATAGTGTCACCTCAATAGTAGCAAGGTCTCTAGCTTATGATAGTGCATATAACTAGTCCTTGGACCTGAGAATCCATAGTAACCTTGTGTTTAGGTCCTTATACTTTGACTTTTTCCCGACCACGTAACAAGTGGGTCATATAGGGTTGGAATTGGGCATGAGCTACTTAAGCATGGAGGTTTCCAAAATCCAAGATAGAATACATCTCCTCATTATTGTGAAGAACAAATGCACCTCCTATATATTCTATGGTGATTGATTCCAAGAAATCCTTGCGCAAGGTAGTAAGACAATTTGGAAAAGGTGTTTCCCAAAGTTGAGGACATAAAGAGGAATCAAACATTGGATATCGAGACATAGTTATTGAGGCTATTAGAGAGCTGACAAATATCTTGCCTCAGGCTTCTTTTGGGAGATAGGAGATGAAGGACCGTATTTGCATGGTAAGCGTAAGTTATAATGGTTCATCAAGATGTAATTCATTCATCTAATTAGTTGGGCTCCATGGGCTTGTTGCTAGACATCGACCATGGAGATTATGTACTCTGCAATGAATAGAGATTAATTGAAATAGTTATTAGTTTAAAAGAGTTTAAACTAATATAAATATTTCAATATTCAAAATATCACAATGAGTTGCGAGCCCATGTCCAATGAATGAATGAACATAATAAGTCACATACAAAAGCTTGAGATATTTGGTAGGAGGAATTTTCTAAGGAGTTAGAGAATTCAAGCCTAAGTGTTTTTAAAGAGATGAATGATTAACTATTTTAATTGGTCATTATTGGCTAGATTAATTTAAGTGTTAAATTAATCAAAATAATTTAAAGAGTTAAATTAAACCAATTAAATTAAGGTGTTACTTTAATTGGAGCCATATGATAATTAACTAGTCAAGTTAATTTAAGGGGTTGAATTAACTTTAATTAGCTTAAGGAATTAAGTTAAATTAATTAAATTAAAGAGCTAATTTAATTGAAATTGAGAATTTGAGATTTTGAGGGAAATCATATGGAAGAGTCCATTTGAATTTAAGTTAATTAGCATTTTATGAGATGAAATGCAAATGTTGATTAAATGCAAATGCGCATGCAAGTTGGCAAGTTGGTCAACATGCATGGAGGGTGTGATGGAAGCATCTAAGAGCTTCCGTCCTATCTATATAAGTGACATGTGGCCAGCCACTAGTAGTTGTTGGGAATCCTCACATTTTCCTTCTAAAAGTGTCATACAATTCATGCGTTGAATAATCACATGATATCCTCCTCACCTTCATCCTCTCTTATTTTAACGAAAGTGAGGTTGAATTAGAGCTTGCCTAAGGTGTGTGGACTTGGTTATTAGAGGTCCTATAGTTGGAGGACTTAGAATTCCTTGGTGGATCAGCCTTTACATCGATTTTTGGAAGTACTGTTGGGCATTCAATTGGCAGCAAATTCCAGAAAATTTTGGCTAGATTTTGGTCGTTTGCTGGTGCTAAGATCCGCCATTTTTGCCAATTTTTGGAGCATTTGAAGGGAGCTTTTAGTTCCAACTATTAGATCTTGTACATTTTCTAATAGAAGAGTCTTTGGAGTGATCTTCTCTAATCCTTTGTTTCTATTTACAAAGGTAAATTTTAATAACTTAGAATCCTTATTTAGAGCATGATTTTGATCCTTAGGATGAGGTGATTGGTTTCTATCTTGCCTATTTCGTTTTTTTTTTTATTTGGATCCCAATCCATCTTTATCTTTAAAGTGGTATCAGAGCCATTTTCGTGCCTAAATTTAGTTTTTAGTTAATTGATTCATGTGATGAATTGATTCTAGATCTCCTTACACTTAATTCAATTAATGAATTTGAGTGTTTGGATGATTTTGTATGTGGCTCTATATGTGTTGAATTGAGATATGTCAATATGTTTTAAGTGTTATTTAATATGTCAGCATGATTTTAATTCAAATCTTGTGATGTTAAATATTGATTTGGAATTGGATGATGTTATATGTTGATATAGCATGTTAATTATAGCTTTAAAGAGTTTTGGCTATTTTTGGATCCAATTGGGTTGGAGTTAATTGGAGATTTTTGAAGAATGTTGATTCTTACTCAGACTTAATTTTTGAAGCATGTGTTAGGCACTTGAATTTCCAATTATAAATGTGTTTATAATTCAAAATTTTGTCTTAAATTGTGTGAATTTGAGTTATGGAGGTGTCCATAGATTTTTATGCACAAAAGAAGACTTAAAATGGCCTCGACGTGGACTAAGGCGGCACAAAGCAAGCTGCTGCCTTGGCTGCCAGACACTAGTTGGGTATCGGCCAGTCGAGCTACCTAGGGGAGAGTCTTGAGGACTTTTTTATGTTACTTTGTGTTCAAAAATCTTTTTAATTCATATAACTTAGATGCATAAAAGTTGTGCAAGTGCTCAAAATAATGTTGGATATTTTTGCTTCCTTTTAAAGTCAAGTTCAAGTTAATCTTCAATTTGTTGCAAAAATGAGATGCACAAAGAGTATGCTTATTTTTGCCTATTAATTAATTATTTATGAGATAAGATTTAATTAGTGGAATGGAATGTCAATTCTTGTTTATTGTTCATTTTATTGTTCAATGAATGATGAATGAATGAGGATGAACATGAGCCTTTAAATTGGTTTTATTTGTTTCAAAGTTGTTTGAAAAAGGGTTATATTGAATAGAGGCTTGCATGCCTCTTGATTTTCTACCTTATAAATGTTATGAGAGTAGAACTCTAGGGGTGAGGATTTTTTTTCTCTTGTAAATGTTGTAAGGAGACAAAGAAGGTCAAGAGGATCAAAAAAGCTTGAAGACCCATGAATGTGTGGGATACATTTATGTAATAGATAGGATTTAATCAACCCGCTTAAAATGAACTAAGTAGTACACTTATGGCTCTAAGTGCACTACTTAAGGCTCACGGTCATCCAACCCTAGGAGCATGCTACGCGCATTTACTTATTTATGTGTTTCTTTATCCTATTTATGTATGAGATGTATGGTTAGGTTATAGAGAACCCAAATAAGAAACAATAATATTGATGATCTTTCAAAGCAAGAAAAACCTTCTACTTAGAGGAGTCTAACTTTTCCAAAATATTAAGTCAAATCGGATACAAATTACAAAGAATTTTAATTAATCGAAGCCTTCTACCAATAGGAGGTGAATAGTGTTGGCTCACGAACGTTGGATGCTTTATTAGTGGAAAGCTATGTTCACTTCTAGCGTATGATGTAATTTAACTTAAAACTCACTATAGCATTATCTCATGAGTCGTGGAATGACGTGGTGGAGTTTATAATTGAAGATCAATTGGTAGGTATGACTTAACACCTAGTAGTGTAGATGTCGCACAAGTCATGGGTCTACATGAAATGTGAGGCAAAATATATCAAGGGCCGCATAGAGATGCAATTAGCAAATGTTTCTTACCATACACCGCATGAGATATGGTATGGCAAAGCACCTTCTTACTCTTGTTTAAGAGTTTGGGGGTCTCCTGTATACGCCAAGAGACTAGTGGGAGACGTGGAAGATAATTTAGATGAGAGATCTACTTTATGCAAGTTTAAGGGATACCCAAAAGAGTCTTTGAGTTATTATTTTTGTGATCCCCCAAAACAAATGGTGTTTGTTTTGAGGAACACCACCTTTTTGGAAAAGAAGTTTCTATTGGATAGAAAAGGCATTACAATTGAACTTGATAAAGTTCAAGATAATCATCAAATCTTGCAAGCAGTAGAAATAAAAGAGCATTATGAGCCTCAAGTCACATATAGCACTAGGATCCAATTATCAAAGCATAAAAATGCCAAAATAACTAGGCTACATATGAAGCTAAGGATCTAAACATGCCAATGATTCAAATTTGATATGAGGATTACCTTTATTTTCACAAAATCAAAGGAAACTAGAAGGAAGACTTCAACTCCTTGAATCTGTCTCCCAGCAGCGCAATGGTTTTCCAGCAACTTTTGCCCAACCAAATGAACTCGGAATTGAGTGAAACTTAGACCAAAAGTCATCAACATCTTTATGATTCTTCAGTTAAAATTTCATCAAAACAGCTTTGAAAAGATCTCCAATGGATGCGTCAAAGTTTCTACCTGAACAGAGGAATTCCAAAAGGCTAGCAATCCAATTGTCATGCCTCTAATAATAAAATTCACACACCAATGCACAATCCAATTCTTCTTAATATTAGTTGGAGAACAAAGAGAAGAAATACAAGGATGAAGGATTGATTTGGAGGTAGGCGATGAAGAAATGTGAAGCTAGAACTCATGAGGCAACACATGGAAATTGGAGGAAAAATGAGAGAATCTAACTCTTAGATCTAAATTGCTTGTAATTCACACTAAAGTGGATGCCCGCTCTCTTACTCTATATCTATATATAGAGGGATGATGGTGTGATGCCCTCAAGTTGGAGCCAACTTTCTTGCAAGTTGGCAAGTAAGTGGCGTGTGGATTTAAATGTGCATTTGAATTTCATTTAGAGTCTTCATTTCATCTCATGAAATGCCATCCAAATAAATTCTAATACCACACCAAATGAACTCTTCATTTGAATTTTTCCTCCAGAATTAATTCTTCATATTAATTAAATTAAATAATTTAATTTAATTTAATTAATTAAAGTTTGACTTAACTCTTAATTTAATTAACTTAACTTTTTAAGCAATTAATTGTTAACTTAACTCCTTAAGTTAACTTGACCAATTGATAGTCATTTAGCACCAAATAATTAACACCTTAATTAATTGGTCTAATTTATCTCCTTAAATTAACTGGATCAATTTAATAATTAAATTGACTAAACCAAAATGACCACAAATTGTATCAACTATCTACCTCCAAAATCAGTCAACAAGGAATTTTTCTAACTCTTAGAAAATTCCCCTTTATCACGTAGGATTTGCAATTGGCTTTTGTGTGTGACCCGTTAAGTTCTATAATTCTTTGGACATGGGCTCACAACTCTTTGTGACTTATAGAATATCAAATATTCACATTAGTTTAAACTTCTTTAAACTAATGACTCAATTTGATTAATCTCTATTAATTAAAAAGTACCCGATGTCCATGGTCGATGTCTAACCTCAAGCCCATGGAGTCCAACTGATTGGCCAAAATAAATATTTTTGGAGAACCATTCAAGCTATGCGCATACCATGCAAATACGGTCTTTCTGTCTCCCATCTATCGAAAGAGGTCTAGGGAAAGATATTTGTCGGCTCCCTAATAGCCTTGATTCTATCTTTCTATTCCTAATGTTTGATACCTCTTTATGACCTCATCTTTGGAAAATTCCTTTTCCAAATTGTCATAGTACCTTACGTACGGATTTCTTCAATACATAAGAGATGTACTCGTCCTTCACATTGATGAGGAGTCTTGTGGATTTCTCCATTTTTCCTACAAAAGGAGCCTTGGTCATTTTTCCCTTTAAACAAAACTCGCAAGTAGGAAGGTCCTCAATGCCACTAACGTTTAGAGCTTTGACAACTTCTAACTTGTTCATCCTATTTTTAGAGATATGTCCAAGTCTTGTATGCCATAGGATGGCAACTTCTTGGTTATCTAATTGTCTTTTACTTGATTGAATGTGTATTAATGAAGGTTGAGAATCAAGTATGTACAATCCGTTATTTAATGTACCTTGTGCAATTAAAGAACCATTCTTTAATGCTTTCAACATCTCATACGATATAGAAAAATCATATCCTTCATTATCAAGAACAAGAATAGAATAATGTTCTTAATAAGATTGGGTACATAATAACAATGATTTAATACAATGCAAGCATTCCCCAAGTCTAACTTGACAATGCCTTGGACCAAAACAACAACTCTTGTTCTATTTCCTAAGCAGAGGATCATATCCCCTTTATTAAGACTCTTTCTTATTTCCATCCCCTATAACAAATTACAAAGGTGAGAACCACACGCCGTATCGAATACCCATGAGGAAGAATTAGTCATCAAGTGCACTTTAATAAAGTATATACCCTTCTCAAGGGTTGCAAGGTAAGCTTAAGAATTCCTTTTCTAATGCCTCTTTTCACCACAATGGAAACAACTTGCATCGATCTTAGCCTCTTTCTTTTTTCAAACTCTTGAAAGGTTGCTTCCCTTTGGAGGAAGAACTCTTTTTCCTTTTACCTCCCTTTCTAGGACCCCTAGGGTCCCTATGCTTAGAGGAGGAAACAAGCATAAGAGGTTTTTCCTTTTTCATCATAACCTTGGCGGTCACCAACATATTTACCAATTCATTAATCATCACCTCTTTCTTAGACATATTAAAGTTCATAACGAATTAGTCAAATGATGAGGATAATAACTGTAGGATCAAATCCACGTAGTGGTCATTGTTCATGATTACATCAAGTTGTTCAGGCTTCTTGATGAGTCCAATCATATTGAGCCCATGATCATGGACATTTGATCACTTAACCATCATTGACCTAAATAGCATTTCTTGATAGAATGAACTTTTCGTGTCTTGTTTGAACACCATACAACTCTTGTAGATGTGTGTAGATCTCATTACTATGTTTCATATGCTCATGAAGTTTTTGGAGTTCATTGGTCATGGAATCCATCATGAGGCATCTCACTTGTAGATCATCATCTACAAACTTAGTGAACAATTCACAGGCCTACAAACCCCGTGAGCAAGTGCCATCCACAAACAATCAAAGGGTAAGCAACATTTGCTAAGTGCATCTCATGAAACTCTTGATGTGTTTTGCCTCACTTTTCATGTAGACCCACATGACCATGCGCCATCTACATTACTAGGTGTTAAGCTAGACTTACCAATCAAACTTTGATTGGAGACCGCTCCACAACATCTCCCGTGACTGAGTGTCAATGCATAGGAAGCCTCAAATCAAAGGTGCATCATATGCTAAGTATATGCTTATAGCTTTCCATCTAATTGTGACCTCCATGACCGAATGCTATCACATAAAGATAGTAGCATCGTCATGACATATACTATTGGTAGAAGGCATGGATTAATTAAAACTGCTTTTAATTTGCATCCATTTTGACTTAATATTTGGTAGCACTTAGACAATCTAAGTAAAGTGTTTTTCTTGCTTGCAAAGATCTCATCAATTTTATCTTTTTATTTAGGTTTTTTATATCCTAATAATGCATCTCATACATCAACATGATATGGAAAGCATAAATAAGTAAATGTGCCTTGCATGCTCTTAAGGTGGGATGACCATGAGCCTAACCAAGTGGTGCACTTAAAAGTCGTAGGTGCACCACCTAGTTGAATTTAAGTGGGATGATTAAATCTAGCTATTACATGAGTATATCCCATACATTCATGGGTCTTCATGCCTCCAATGGTGTTCTTTGCTCCTTTTAACATTTACAAGAGAAAGAAACCCTCATTCCTAATGATACTACTCTCATAACATTTACAAGATAAAAATTAAGAAGCATGCAAGCCCCAATTTAATACAACCCTTTTCAACAATTTGAAACAAATAAAATCAATATTAAAGGCTCATGATCATCCCCTTTCATTCATCATCCATTCAAAAATTAAATAAACAATAAATAAATCTAAAATTAACATTCAATTCCAACAATTAAATGCTTATCTCATAAAAAACTAATTGGCCAAAGCAAGATCAAGCATAACAATTATGTAATAGTATTAAAGATCAACAAGTTTTTAAAAGCAATCAAAAATGTCAAATATAATTTTGAGGACTTGCACAACACTTATACATCTATATAGTATGATTTTGGTCAATTTTGGTCACTTAAGGAACACAAAAAAAAGAAGCTCAAAACTCATTAAACCCCAACATAGTCTTGCTGCCCCAACCTGGCTGGCTGGCACGCCCATGGTGCGTCCACTACTAGCAATGCCTGTCTAGGTTGCTGGCAGCTACAGATGGGAATAGGTCAGGGTACTCGATAAGGGCCTTTTGCCTAGCCTACTTATAGCCTAGTTAGGCCTAGCCTAATTAATAAAAATGCTAGGTCAAGGATTAAAAAATAGACTTTTAAATTAAATAGGCTAGACATAGGCTCTTATAAAAGCTTGCAAAGCCTAACAGGCTAGCCAATTTATTTTCTTTAAATAAAAAAAACAATAATAATGATATAATATTAAATAGCTTATTGTATTTGATTTCTTTAATTAGTCCTTTATGGAATCCTTTATGTTGTCTACTATTATTTTTTGTTGAAATGATACTATTTTATACTCAGATTTGAACTTTCATAATTATGCATTTATTATTTATCATTTCAATTATTGAATATCAAGGTATATTACAAATTCGGGTATATTAAAAATTTAGATTTACATGATGCTTAGACTTATTTGAAGCCTTAGTAAAAAAATAGGCTTTTAGGTAGGCTTTTAAGCTGGGCCAAGACTTTAAAATTTATTAAAAAAGCTAGACTTAATCTTAAAAAAAAAAGCCTATCATAGATAATAGGCTAGGCTCAAGCTTGTCATTTACATAACAGGTCTGACCTATTTAAGCTAAAGCTTAGCCTAGCCTAGCCTAGCCTATTTACATTTGTATTGGCAGCACCTTTGTTTCAGGGTTTTAACTGAGTCAAGCCAAATTTGACTCAACTTTTGTCCACTAAAAATTTTATGAAAAATCCTAAACATCAAACCAAACATTATAGATGAAATTCTAGACTTAAAACACCTTTCAAAAAATGGAATTTTAGATGCTCAAACATGCTTCAAACTTCAAGTTCAAGTAACAATCACATTCTTCAAAAATCTCCAATAAACTCCAATCAAATTGCGTTCAAAAATAACCAAAAACATCTTAAGGCCAAATTTAACATGATATATCAACATATAACATCAACTAATGCCAAATCAAAATTAAACATTAGCAACTATGAATTAAAACATGCTAATCATATGAATTAACACTTAAAATACATATTAGCATGCTTTCAATTCATCAAGAAAAGGAGCCACAAGCATCATCATCCAAACACTCTAATCCATAGGTTGAATCAAGTATTTGGAGATTTAGATCAATTAATCACATGAATCAATCAATTGAAAATTCCAAATCATAGCATGGATTAGGCTTTAATACCACCTGAAGTCACATGTAGCATTATGATCCAATTATCAAAGCATAAAAACACCAAAATAACTAGGCTACATATGAAACCAAGGACCTAAACATGCCATTGATTTAGATTTGGTATGAGGATTACCTCGATTTTCACAAAATCAAAGAAAACTAGAAGGAAGACTTCAACTCCTTGAATCTGCCTCCTAGAAGCACAACGGTTTTCCAGCAACGTTTGCCCAACCAAACAAACTCAGAATTGAGTGAAACTTAGACCAAAAGATCACCAACGCCTTTATGATTCTCCAGTAAAATTTCACCTCAAAACAGTTCTATAAAGGTCTCCAATGAATGCTTCAAAATTTTGCCTAAATAAACGATCTCCAAAAGACTAGCAATTCAATTGTCTTGCCTCTAATGATAAGATCCACACACCAATGCACAATCCAATTCTTCTCAATGTTAGTTGGAGAACAAAGAGAAGAAATATAAGGAAGAAGGCTTGATTTGGAGGTAGGAGATGAAGAAATGTGAAGCTTCCACTTATAAGACAACACATGAAAATTGGAGGGAAAATGAGTGAATCTAACTCATAGATCTAGATTGCTTATAATTCACACCAAAGTCGGCCGCTTGCTGGCATCACACCTTCCTCAAGTTGGCAAGGAAGTGGCATGTGAATTTAAATGTGCATTTGAATTTCATTTGGAGTCTTAATTTCATCTCATGAAATGTCATCCAAATAAATTCTAATGCCACACCAAATGAACTCTTCATTTGAATTTTCCCTCCAAAATTAATTCTTCATATTAATTAAATTAAACACTTTAATATAATTAATTAATCTTTGACTTGAATCTTACGTTAATCAACTAAACTCTTTAAGCAAGTAATTGTTAACTTAACTTCTAAAGTTAACTTGATCAATTGATAGTCATGTGGCAACAAATAATTAACACATCAATTAATTGATCTAATTTAACTCCTTAAATTAATTGGATCAATTTAACAATCAAATTGACCAAGCACAAATGATCACAAATTGTATCAACTATCTACCTCCAAAATCAGTCATCAAGGAATTTTTCTAACTCTTAGAAAATTTCCCTTCATCAAGTAGGATTTGCAATTGGCTTTTATGTGCAACCCATTAGGTTCTACCATTCATTGGACATGGGCTCACAACTCTATGACTTATAGAATACAAAATATTCACATTAGTTTAAACTTCTTTAAACTAATGACTCAATTCAATTAATCTCCATTAAGTGAAGAGTACCAAATCTCAATTGTCGATGTCCAACCTCAAACACATGGAGCCCAACTAATTGGCCGAAATAAATGCTTTTGGAGAATGATTTTAGCTCTATGCGTACCATGTAAATATGGTCTTTACTTCCCAATGTTCGATTCCCTTTTATGAGCTCATCTTTCAAAAACTCCTTTTTTTTGTCCTACTACCTTAAGCAGGGATTTCTTGAAATCGATCATTATAGAATAAATAAGAGATATACTCGCTCTTCATAACGACGATGAGTCGGATCCTATCTTGGATCTCATAAACCTCTACTTCTAAATAGCTCAAACCCAACCTCAACCCGAAAGACCTACTAAGTGGCCAAATAAAAGTAAAAGAATGAGGACCTAAACATAAGGTTACCATTGATCCTCAAGTCAAAGGACTAATTATATGCACCAGCATAACCTAGAGAACTCGCCACTACCGACTTGCCACTTTGGCTATCTAGTGGATTCTCTAGGTGGGCCTTTAGTGAACTTGTTCTCTAACAAGCATCCATATCTCATATGGCCTTGTTCTAGAAATAGAGTAATGTCCAACCCCTTGGATTTGTGCATTGTTAGATTTAAGATCACGATTGTGTAAGACTTATGATACACTACCTTATATATGACCAAGTCTCATAGTCTTGCATAATCTAAGGGCTTCAACCAAATGCTAGTTAAGTAAATATATGCATAAAATAAAGATGGTCATTTAATGAATACCATCCTATCAAGATTGTTATATAGTTGGACTTGGGGAATCCTTGGATTGTCCTTGATCCAGTTTATTATGTACCCCACCTCGTTAAGAATATTGTTTCAATTCCCGTTCTTGATAATGAAGGATTTGATTTTTCTATATCAAATGGGAAGTTGATGGCATTAAAGAATGGTTCTTTGATTGCTCAAATTACATTAATAAATGGATTGTACAAACTTGATTCTCAATCTTCACTAATGCACATTCAATCAAGTAAAGAAAATTAGCCATCCAAGAAGATGCCATTCTTTGGCATGCAAGAGTTGGTCATATCTTTAAGAATAGGATGAACAAGTTAGAAGCTCTCAAAGCACTAAATGTTAGTGGCATTGAGGACCTTTCTGCTGGTGAATCTTGTTTAAAAAGAAAAATAATCGAAGCTCCTTCGTAGAACAGATGGAGCGCTTGACAAGTCTCTTGAATTTGATCTATACGAACGTTTGTGGACCACTAAGAGTTAGTGGGAGAGGAGGTTATTCCTATTTCATCACCTTCACTGATGACTTCAGTCGGTACGGACATGTGTTTCTTATGAAGAGCAAGTTCGAAGCCTTTGAAATATTCAAAGAGTATAGGAATGAAGTAGAAAAGCAATTGGGCCCAAGTATTAAAGCACTTTGATCAGATCGAGGAGGAGAATACTTGAGCACTGAACTCTTGGATTATCTAAAGGAGAATGGGGTTCTTTCTCAATGGACTCACATGGCACACCTCAACACAATGGAATAGCCGAAAGGAGAAACCATACTTTGTTAGATATGGTACGTTCTATGATGAGCTTTTTCAATGTGCCTATATCCTTTTGGGGATACGCCTTACAAATAGAGGTGAAGGCACTAAATACAACCCTTCAAAGTCGGTACCCAAAATACCATATGAGATATGGCATGGCAAAGCACCCTCTTACCATTATCTTAAAGTTTGGGGTCCTTCTACGTACATGAGATGGACAGTGGGAGATAATTTGGATAGTAGATTCACCTTGTGCAATTTTGTAGGATACCCTAGAGAGTCTATGTGTTACTACTTTTATGATCTCTTGGAACAAAAGGTGTTTGTCTCTAGGAACACTTATTTTTTGGAAAAACAATTTCTGTTAGATAGAAATGGCATTGTTGTTGAACTTGATGAAGTTCAAGATTATCATGAAATCCCACAAGCGGGGGAAGCAAGCGAGCAAGTAAAGCCTTGTACACAACTTCTATATAGGTCAAACCAAATCAAGAAGCAACTCGAAAGGTTCAGATTCCTTAATGAGATGGGCCAATCGAATGATGATTCAAAGACCTATAAGGAAGCTGTGTTGGACATAGATTTGGGAATATTGGCTTGAAGCCATGAGATCTGAAATAGACTCCATATACTCAAACAAAGTATGGATTTTGGTAGATCTACTAAAGGGAATAGTTCCCATTGGTTGCAAATGGATCTATAAGTGAAAGCTTGGAGTAGATGGAGAAGTGATGACTTTTGAGGCGCAACTAGTGGCAAAGGGTTACACTTAAAGACCCGGTATCAACTTCGAGGTAGCTTTTTCACCGATTGCTATGCCTAAGTCCATTCGGATTCCACTTACCATAGCTGCATATTATAACTATGAGATATGGAAAATGGATGGAAAAACCACTTTCCTCAATAGTGACATTAAAGAAGAAATCTATATAGAGCAACCACAAGGTTTTACATATAAGGGGAGTGAGCAAAAGGTTTGCAAATTCTAGAGATCCATTTATAGAATCAAACAAGCGTCCCAAAGTTGGAGTATACGTTTTGTCAAAAATATGTATGAAACATATGTGTACAAGAAGGCTAGTGGGAGTTTAGTACAGTTTATTGTGCTTTATGTCGATGGCATCCTTCTTATTGGGAATGAAATGGGAATGTTAGAGTATACTAAACATGGTTATCTACATAATTCTCCATGAAGGATTTGGGATAAGCATCTTACGTATTGGGAATACATATCTATAGAGATAGGTCTAAGAGGATGCTGGGGCTATCCCAAACCCCGTAATTGAAAAGATACTAAACAGGTTTAGTATGGAAGAATCCAAGAAGGGATTTCTTCCTGTGGGACATGGCATTCGTCTTTCAAAGTCTCTGGCCCCCAAGACTGAGGAAGAGAAACAAGGATATCTCACATGCCTTATGCCTCCGCTATTGGTAGCATAATGTATGCAGTTCAATGTACAAAATCGGATGTGGCACACTCGCTAAGTGTTACGAATAGGTTCTAATCCAGTCCCGGTGAGAGTCACTGGATAGCCGTAAAAGCAATCCTTAAGTACTTGAGAACGACTAAGGACTTATTTTTGGTATACCACAATGGAAAATTGAAACTATAGGGGTTTTAAGATTCAAGTTTCCAATCTGATGTAGATGACCTCAAATCCACATCTGAATTTATATTTTGCCTTAATGGCGGTGCGGTGAGTTGGAAAAGTTCCAAACAAGACACCACGGCCGATTCCACCGCTAAAGAAAGGTGTTTGGATGAAAAACTTCATTCAAGAGTTGAATGTAGTGCTTAGTATTGCTGAGCTAGTTGTTGTCTTCTATAACAACAATGGGGCAGTAGTGTAGGCTCTTTAAACTAAAGAGCCAGGATCTCATCAGAAATCCAAGCACATTTTGAGGCCATATCCGCGTGGAGAGAGTTGCCTCGAAAGAGAATATAGCAGATCCACTGACTAAACCCATAACGCAAAAGATCTTTGAAGAACATTTTAAGGGTCTCAAGGCCATGGGGCATTGGCTTTAGGGCAAGTGTGAGATTATTGGAATAGTACCCAGCAAGCCAATTAGATTGGCCTTGTAAAAGTTATTTCCTTGTAAAACAATCTTAATTGAATGATATTCTTTATATGGCCACCTTCATCATATGCTTTATATTACTTCACTTGCATTTGGATGAAGTCCTTAAATCACTTATAACTATGGGACTTGGTTCGGTGACCATGGAATAAGTCTCACATGGTCGTGATCTTAAATCTTCCAAGTCATAGGATCTTATGAGATAGGGCATCTAAGATCCAGATAGACTTGCACTAACGATGCATAAATCCAAGAGTTGGATATTGCTCCATTCCATGAGCAACCATATGAGATATGGGTGCATGTTAGTGGGTACTTGTTAGAGAACAAGGCATTGAAGACTCACTGAAGAATCCACTAGATAGCCGAAGTGGCAAATCGGTAGTGGTCAATTCTCCCGCTTACGCTAGTGCATATTATTAGTCCTCTGACTTGAGGATCCATGGTAACCTTATGTCCGGTCTTCATGCTTTGACTCTTTCTTGACCACTTGGTAGGTCTTTCGGGTTGAGGTTGGGTTTGAGCTACTTGGCATGGAAGTTTATGATATCCAAGATGGAATCCGACACCTCACTTTTGTGAAGGGCGAGTGCATCTCATGTGTGTTCTATAATGATCGATTCTAAGAAATCCTTGCACAAGGTGGCGTGACAATTTGGAAAAGAAGTTTTCCAAAGGTGAGGTCACACAAGATAATCGAACATTGAGAATAGAGACATAGTATCGAGGCTATTAGAGAGCAGATAAATATCTTACCCTAGGCCTCTTTCGGGAGATAGGAGACGGAAGGACTGTATTTTCATGGTACACGTAGATCTATGATGATTCTCCAAAATATTCATTTTGGCCAATTAGTTGGGCTCCATGGGCTTAAGGTTGGACATCGTCCATGGAGATTGGGTGCTCTTCAATTAAAGAGGCTAATTGAATCGAGTTGATTAATTTAAAAGCAGCTTTAAAATAAAATGAATATAAGATATTCAAAAGTCACAAAGAGTTGTGAGCCTATGTCTAATAAATGGTAGAACCTATTGGGTCACACACAAAATCTAAATAGCTTCAAAAATTGGTAGAGCAATTTTCTAAGTGTTAGAAAATCACTCTTTGGTGACCGATTTTCAAGGTCGAATCCTACGGTCAATTTTTAGTTTGATTAATTTAAGTGTTAAATTAATCAACTAATTTAAGATTTAAATTAGACCAATAATTAAGGAGTTAATTATTTGGTACCATATTGACCATCAATTGGATAAGTTGACTTAACGAGTTAAGTTGACTAATTTAAGCTTAAGAGTTAAGCTTGTTTGATTTAAGAGTTAAATCAAAAGTTGATTAATTAAATTAAAGTGTTTAATTTAATTAATGAGAAGAATACTTTTTGGAGTGAAAATTTAAATGAAGTGTTCATTTAAATTAGTATCTTAATTAATTTGGAATTACATTCCAAATGAAATTGAAATGCACTTGAAATTTAAGTAAGACTTAAATTTGAATTTTGCCAACTTGGCATGCCACTTGGGTGGTCACCTTGAGGAAGGTGTGATGCCAACTTGCATCGCACCTTCCACCCTCTATATATAGATATAGAGGGTGTGCAAAATTTGAAAAAACTCATTGCTGAAAAGTGTGAGAATTAGATTTTTGCATTCCCTCCAAAATCTCTCTCTCCATGCATTGCATCATGTGTTGAAGCTTTGCATTCCTTTTTCTTCCCAACCTGAAAATCAGCCTCCTCTACCTCATTTTCTCCTCTCTAACTCTAGCTTCTAGTGATGGGAAATTGGAAGATTGTTAGGTGTGTGGATCGTATCAATAGCGGCAAGGTACTTGACTTGCTCAGTTTTGGAGATCCACGTACAGCAGCTTTTGGTTGGTGATTTTTTCTAGACCAATCTAGAAGGCATTTTGGATCTAGTTTTTCACATTAGGATTCCTCTATGTGTTGAGGTATTTCATATTTAATTTCATGAATTTTGGAGCAGTTTTTCCTGGGAAAACATTGTCGTCTTTCTGCTATGCCAGTTCTAGACAGTTTCTGCATCATGAGGGATAGTTGATCTTCTTCCTATTTTTTAGCTACAAGAGGTAATTCTTCATCCTAATCTAGATCTATAGCATGACTAGATCCTTGGGATCTTGATTAACTTAGTTACTTTCAAGCTTATGAAGTTTTAATTTATGGATCCTATTGCTACTCTAGCCTTTACCTTCATGATATAGGGCAAATGGATATTGATCAAAAAACCTATAAGAAAGCTATGTTGGACATAGATTGGGACATTATCTTGAGGCCATGAAATTCAAAATGAACTTTATGCACTCCAACAAAATATTAGCTTTGGTAGATCCACCAGAGCGTATGGTACCCATTGGTTGAAAGTGGACCTACAAGCGAAGTTAAGAGTCCATGGAAAGGTGACAACCCTTAAGGCTAGACTAGTGGCAAAAGGTTATACTCAAAAACCTAGTATTAATTTTGAGGAAACCTTTTTCATGGGTCGTTGTGCCTAAGTCCATTATGAGTATGCTTGCCATAGCTACTTTTTACGATTATGAGATATGACAAATAGATGTAAAGACCATTTTTTTTCAATGGAAACATTGAAGAAGAAATCTATATGGAACAACCATAAGGTTTTACATCCTAATGACGTGAGCAAAAGGTTTGCAAACTTCAAAAGTCTTTTTATTGACTAAAGCAAGCATCTTGAAGTTGGAACATACATTTTGGTAAGACAATCAAATCGTTTAGTTTTGTCAAAAATATGTATGAGCTTGTGTGTATAAAAAGGCTAGTGGGAGTTCGATACAGTTTATTATGCTTTATGTCGGTAACATTCTTCTCATTAGGAATGAAAAAGAAGGGTTAGTGTGCTAAGGCATGGTTATCTTTGCAATCCTCCATGAAAGATTTGGGAGAAGCAACCTATGTATTAGGAATATGAATCTATAGAGATAGATCAAAAAGGATGTTAGGGCTTTCCCAAACCACATACATTGATAAGATACTAAAGATATTTAGTATAGAAGAATCCAAGAAGGGATTTCTCCCTATGAGATATGCTCTTCATCTCTCCAAGTCTATGGCCCCCTAAGATTAAAGACAAGAGAGAAAGAATATCCTACATACCTTACGCATCCACAATTTGGAGAATAATGTATGCCGTTCAATGTACTAGACCAGATGTAGTACATGCTCTAAATGTTACAACCCACTTTCAATCCAACCCAGATGAGAGTCACTGGACAGCTTAAAAGCTATCTTTAAGTACTTAAAAAGAACTGAGAATTTATTTTTGGTTTATGGTAATAGAGAATTGAAACTTCAAGGGTTCTTGGATTCTAGTTTCTAATCTAATGAAGATGACCTTAAATCCACTTCTCAATTTATATTTGGCCTCAGTGGCGGCACTGTGAGTTGAAAGAATTCCAAACACGATACCATGTTCAACTTTACCATTGAGGTGGAATATATTGCGGCTTTGGAAACCACAAAGGAAGGTGTTTAGATGAAAAACTTCATCCAAGAGTTGGATGTAGTGTCTTGCATTGTAGAGCCAGTTGTTGTCTTCTGTGACAATAATGGAGCCATTGCACAAGCAAAAGAGCCAAGATAACATCAGCGATCCAAGCATATTTTGAGGCGTTGTCACTCGATCCGTGAGATCATTGTTGGATGCAACATCTGAGTAGAGAAGGTAGCCTTAAAAGAGAATATAGCAGATCCACCGAATAAACCCCTAATGTGAAAAGTCTTTGAAGGACATCTTGAGAAGAAAGGCCTCAAGACTATAGGCAATTAGCTTTAGGGTAAGCGGGAGATTATTGGAATAGTACCCCACAAGCTAATTAGATTGGTGTGTAATACTATTTCAATTGTGATAAAACCTTGATTGAATGATACTTTTATTGTAATGGCCGCCTTCATCTTTTGCTTTTTATACTTCACTTGCATTTGGTTAAAGCTCTTAAATTATACTAGATTATAGGACTTGGTCACACATATAATGCTGATCATGAAACAAGATTCCACGATCATGACTTTAAAGTATTCCAAGTCATAGAATCTTATCAAACGGGGCATCTAAAGTTCGGATAGACTTATACTAACAAGACATGTTCCAAGGGGTTTGATATTGCTCTATTTAATGAGCAATCTATGTGAAACATAGATGTATGTTAGTAGGTGCTTATTAGAGAACAAGTTCAATGAAGACAGCCAAGAGAATCCACTAGATAGCCGTAGTGGCACATCAGTAGTAGCAAGTTCTCTAGCTTACGATAATACATATAATTAATCCTTAGACCTAATGATCCATAGTGACCTTATGTTTAGGTCCTTATGCTTTGACTTTTCCCCGACCACGTAGCTGGTCATATGGGGTTGAGATTGGGCATAAGCTACTTAAGTGTGGAGGTTTGTAAGATCCAAGATGGGATCCAACTCCTTATTATTGTGAAGAACAATTATATATCCAATGTATTATGTAATGATTGATTTCAAAAAATCCTTGCGCAAGGTACTATGACAATTTAGAAAAGAAGTTTTCCAAAGTTGAGGTCATAAAGAGGAATTGAATATTAGATATAGAGAAATAGTTATTATACCTATTAGGGAGCCAACAAATATCTTTCCATAGGCCACTTTTAGGAGATAGGAGACGAAAGAACTGTGTTTGCATGGTAAACATAAGCTATAATGATTCATCGAGATATAATTCATTTATTTACTTAGTTAGGCTCTATGGGCTTGTTACTAGGCATCGACCACAGAGATTGGGTATTTTTCAATTAACAGAGATTAATTGAAAGAGTTATTAGTTTAAAGCAGTTTAAAATAATGTAAATATTTCAATATTCAAAATCTCACAATGAGTTGTGAGCCCATGTCTAATGAATGGATGGACATAATGGGTCACATACGAAAGCCTAAGGAAGCTCTTATTTGATAGGAGGAATTTTCTAAGGAGTTAGAAAATTCAAGCCTGAGCATTTTTGGAGACAGTAATGATTGACTATTTTAACTAGTCATTTTTGGCTTGATTAATTTAAGTGTCAAATTAACTAAAATAATTTAAGGAATTAAACTAGACCAATTAAATTAAGATGTTAATTTAATTGGAGCCATATGACAATTAACTAGTCAAGTTAATTTAAGGGGTTGAGTTAACTTTAATTAACTTGAGTTAAGTTAAATTAATTAAATTAAATTTGAGAATTTGAGATTTAGAGGGAAATCATATAGAAGAGTGCATTTCAATTTAAGTTAATTAGAATTTCATTTCATGAGATGAAATGCAAATGCACATACAAGTTGGCAAGTTAGCCAGCATGCATGGAGGGTGTGATGGAAGTATCTAAGAGTTTCCATCCCCTCTATATAAGTGACACATGGCTGGCCACTTGTATTTGTTAGGAATCCTTACATTTTCTCTCCAAAATTGTGATGCAATCCATGTGTTGAATAATCACACAATATCATATCATCCCTCTCTCCTCCAAAACCGCCATCCTTTTCACATTTTTCCTCTCTTGTTCTAGCAAAAGTGAGGTTGAATTAGAACTTGCCTAAGGTGTGAGGACTTGATCATTAGAGGTCCTACACCTGGAGGACTTAGAATTCCTTGGTGGATCATCCTTTGCACTGGTTTTTGGAAGTAATGTCGGGCGTTTAATTGGCAGTAGATTGCAACAAATTTTGGCTAGATTTCAGTCATTTGGTGGCTAAGATCTACCATTTTTGTCAATTTTTGGAGCATTGGAAGGAAGGCTTTTGGTTCCAACCATTGGAGCTTATAGATCTTCTAATAGAAGAGTCTTTGGAGTGATCTTCTCTAATCCTTTATTTATATTCACAAAGGTAAATTTTCTACCTTAGAATCTTTATTCAGATTTTGATCCTTGGAATGAGATGATAGGTTTTATCTTGCCTATTTTGGTTTTTTTATTTGGATCCCAATCTATCTCTATCTTTAAAGAAAAAAGAATTTCAAAGTGTGTTTTTCTACTATCGCCATGACTATCACCTTGAAATAAGTTCGATATTGACTAACTACATGTTTGTTTATCATGGAGAGTTGATATATTTATTGTACTACTGTTGGATAATTTACTGCATTAGCAGGGCATATTATTACTATGGATGCACAGGTCTATTGATACCCTTGGAAGTGGGTCTTGGAATCGGTACCAAAAGATGACCGGGTGGAACGGAGCGATGGTGGCTGGTCTTTGGCCGATGCCCTATTGTTATAATTACTTTACTAAGCCAATCACTCAGGAACTTAGAGGAATAAAGATTTTTTATGTTTTCAAACGTGGAGAGATAAGGTAGGAAAAACAACTATAGCAAGGTTTAGGAAAGTGTTATTGATATATTATCTATTTATTAATCTATCTAGCCAGTTATATTCCTTTGTCTGTGTAATACCTTGTATATCTGTTATAGTTGTGATTGTTCTCTGTTGATTCAGTACTTATTGATTTTTCATCACTCTATATACTTACGCTGCTCCATTGTTAATAACTCACTAAGTCATTCGAACTTACATTTTTTGTGTTGTTTCCTTTCTTTCTTTTCCCCAGATGAAACACGTGAAAGATATAAGAGAGTAGCTTCCGATGGTATGTACTGTAAATAGTTTTGCAGGTGTCTCTAATTGGTGTTGGGAATTTCTGAGACTTTATTGTAACATAAACGTAAGTGTGTTTTGTTAGCATTACTTCTGGTTTGTAATAGTTTGGGTAGGTATGAAACATTAAAACTCTAGCTTGTGATGAATGTTTTTCTTTTAGTATGATTGGGTTATTTGAGTTATTTCGAATTTCTAATTGACAGTAAGTAGTGCTCCGACTTGGGGCCTACACTTCCGGCTCTGGGTGCTACAAATCTTTTTTAGATATTTAAAATAATTTTGGATAAAACCACATGCACATAACATAACAAATAATTTAATTAGACTTTGAAATTTATTTCAAATAGAAAACCACAAGATTTATAAGTTTAGCGTAACATCCTTAAATTTAGTATTTTAGAAAATAAGACAGAAAAATCAAAATATTAATTTGGCAATATTTTGGGGCTCAAAATATAAATAAGGAAGACTTAATTGATAGGAACTTGAAAATTTTGAGGGTCAATCTATAATTAAATATGGTCGACTGGGTTAATGTGAGGTACTAATAAGTTAGGGATTTAATTGAAGCTGGGAATAGGATTTTTGGGCCAATCTATAATTTCAAAAAATGTTTCTTTAAATAACAAAACACCCCTCCAAATTTTTCTAATTCTCACATGCAATCCTCCACAACCTTCATCGATCATCCTTCACTGGCGATCGAAAAATAGAGAATTGAGCCAATCATTATCTTTTTCATCTCATAACAAGCTCAACAACATTAAAAACTCTTAAAACCACCTGGTATAATGTCGAAAAAGCGAGCTGTCAACGGCATCGCCCTTCAGAGGTGACGGGTTGCTAGTTTTCGACAATGAAAACTTTTGAACAATGAGTGGGTTTTGATGGGCTCGAAGAGAGGATTTTAACAGTGTTTCCAATTTCATGATTTGATCATTGGATGAGGAGAACTAAAGGCGGCGGTGGTGGCGCAGTGGCTGTTCTTGGCTTAATTGATTGGTGGAAAGACAAGATACCTATAAATTGATTGAGGGCTTTTCTTCTACACATCAAGATGCACCTGCTAGTGGTGGAAGACCTCGACTCCAGCAACTAACGGCGGCACTCTAGGGACTTTTAAGGTAGAAAGTTGGAAATCTCATTATGGGCATATGTTGAGCAAGTTCGGACCTTAAATTAACTCTAAACTCGATTAATTTGATAAAATCTTGATTAATCAATTAATTTGATTTCTTACTTAATTTGATTAAATTATTAGGCTAATTTTTTATGTAAATCCTGGCTAATTAGATGAAAATTTTGATTATTGACTAAAATGATTATATAAAGACTTAATTGTAAGTGATGTATGGACCTGGATTTACTAACAAAATACTAATATTTATCAATTAGGTTAATTAAAGCATTTGGGAAGCCGATTTATGAAGCAGCAATGAAAATTTACTTGTATTAAAAAAATGTATTAATTTCGTGAATAGAGGTTAAATTGCTTAACTATGGACGGAGAATATCAATTTGATAATTAGTTATGAAAATGAGATATAGGCTTGTAATCGAATAAAAGTCATAATTAATATTAACTGAGCCAAATGGCACATTAGGATGTCGAAACTGTGAAATGAGAACAAGAGCAGACTGTTATAGATAAATGTACTAAAGTGATGAGTGTAGGTTAATTTATTAGTTATAAACAAAGAATATTAAATTGAACAATAACAATAAAACCGAAATATGAGTTCTGAATGGATAAAATATGTAACTAATATTATTTGCTTAAATTGGTGTACTTAGGAAGTCAAAATTATAAGCGGAGATAAGGGTTAGTTATTATAGTTAAGTGCAGTGAATTGGAGAGGATAGACTCGAATCTCAATGATAGAAGAGATTGCATATCTAAATACTTCTGCATGAAGATCGAGATAGAATGATAATAGAAGAGATAAGTGGGCTAGAGTAATTAGAATGTGCGATTAGATGTAATAATTGTTAGTAAATGCCATATTCTGGCATTGATATTTATATGACGATTTTAATAAAAATAGGTGATGAGAATCCAAACATCTCGGACTAGTAAGGGGGCTTTTGGCAAAGCATTAGGACTCGAGGTGAGGTTACTGCCCTTTTTATTGCTGGGAAAAGATCATCTTTGCAATCCTTTATTCTTAACTTATGCGTACATGTTTTACATGTTTAAAATTGTCTTGATGCTCATGACCTTCTGTTATGTTTGCAAACTACTATCCCTTGTGCCCCTCAACCTTACCAGCTGATCCCATATATGCTATTTACTTTTTAATGGAGATTCCATAGATACGGTCTTAGTGACCACTTATCTGCTCATTTTCTTGAGATTAGCATTTTGCTTTACTTACAAACAAATTATCTTCGAATTCATGAGTGAAATTCTAGATATCAATGAATATTTCATATCACTCTTTCGTCCAGGGACATTTTCTATATCTTAGCCCAAAAGTAAGGTCTTTCTAAAATGTATTACTTTAGATATCAAGCATGTTGATATTTTCTACCATTCGAGTCTACCTATTAACTTCTAATGATTTCGTTGTTTCTCTATATTCTTTGGCCCTACCAGCTAATTCTTGATTTGTCATATTGTTCTTTTCAAAAGTTATCAATGGTCTTGCCGACTGATAGTTATCATTCTTTGAACTTATCACTTCATAATGATATTTAAACGGTTTTGCCAACTGATTGTTCTACCATTTTCTTAACTTGTTATCCTACACTGTTATTGGTCTTGCAACCAATTATCTTGTTGTTCGTGGATTCCTTATGTTTGTTGTTTACATCTTTTAGCCTTATTATCCGAATTCTAAAAGTAGCTTTATTATTACTATAAGATATTGAAACGATAGTGTTGACTGGTATGCTGTGTTATTTGAATTAAGTTGTCTTCAAATTTGTTAATGGCTAGTTGTTTTGAAATTTGAATTTGCTATTGGAAATAGTTGTTAATCAAATCCGTGAGGACGTCACGGGAAGTTCAGATCCTTAGGGTCGCCCATCGGAAGTTTAGACTCTTAGGGATGCCACAGAAAGTTATGGGCCCGTGACTAGGATTGAAAAGACGGCCGGGTAAAATGGGCTGACAGTGAAGTCTTTTGAATTAATACCTATTAGTGATCCTATCTCATAGGTACTTAGTGATTAACTATCTGTGAGCAAGGGATCAGCATGTGGCCAACCATGCCACATGTCGACTAAGTCGAGTGCTTGGGTAACAGAGAGATAAAAGACTGAGCCGAGAGCTTAGGTATCGAGCTGAATGCTTGGGTAGCGAAGTAATAAGGAAAAAATTGCTATATTATAATTGTACTCTATGTTATCGTTTATGTTTTGTTACCTATTTCCATATTCATCTTTGAGAGTCATAAGGTTATAGACTTTTCCCTAACAGCTCCACATGATATGTTATCATCTCGTCTTCTGTT
The DNA here is from genome assembly GCA_018894105.1 of Jacaranda mimosifolia. Lineage (NCBI taxonomy): Eukaryota > Viridiplantae > Streptophyta > Magnoliopsida > Lamiales > Bignoniaceae > Jacaranda > Jacaranda mimosifolia. The sequence continues at coordinate 18,723,724 of CM032118.1, read as the reverse complement.
GTTAATTTGTTTCAAAACTTTTGTTATTCAAGTCTACTAGTAACAGTTTTGTTGTTACATGAGTTATACTTGGTCTTGTGCGAGTGTTTATGAATATCTCGATTTATTTTGAATTCTTTCAAAATAACTTAGTTACATTCTTCTTATTCGATACATTATGCCTACTATTTAATGTCCACCTCACTAATTCAGTAGGACTTACTCCTCCTGTATATTTCTTAGTTTTTTTCTTAGATAAGCTCTAATAGACGATGAACATTCTGCTTGTGCATATGTATATAGTGTGTACAGTTTTGCAGGCAAAATACCAGTTGCACAGCTTGGTTGGACTTGCTAACTAAATTATAGGATGCTAAGTTTGAGTTTCATTCAATTTTGGACACTTGACAAACTAGTTGAATAGCACTTTTTTATCTACTATGTAAACCTAGTTTGCTAGGTTATGTGTTATGTGTTGGACTGCAAATATTATGTATCAAGAATGTTAAGTTTGAATTCAGTTACTGTTAATGTAAATATTACACATATATGGAGTAGTGATGCTGCTATTTAAACTGAAGAATTTTGAAAGTGCATATTTCATTTGAATTATTATGAATAAGATTAAAGTAGCACCTTGGCTCGAAGCAGGCACCTCCTGGGGCAGGCGCTACTTTTAGAGCATATTGTACCTTTTAAAAAGTTTGAGACAAATCATTTTCTTTCTGTTGTTGTACCTTTTTCATTATTTCTAGTTTGTGGATATTATTTATGCCTTTTTCAGTCTCATTCCAACGTTAAATTAGTTTGCTTCATACTTTATTACAAACACTTTTACTCATGAAATTTTTCTGTCTGATGCAATTTTTTCTTCCTTTGATTAGAAGGAACAACTTAAGTAGGGATAGATTTTTGTTTCTATATTTGTGATTTTAATACTTTGTTTTGACTAAAATTTCTTAAAATATTTGGTATACGAATCGAAAATCAAATAATTTAAATGCAGCTTGTAACTAATGCAATATCTTTTTATTGATTTGAAGATATTTATTAAAATTTAAGAACTTAAATATAGTTAGTTTGTTTGGTATCTAATTATGAAATGTAAATATTTTATATTTGACAAAACAAAAAAGTGAATACGTATGTATATATCTCCACATGTATTTGTATATCTACATACATATGTAACACATATGCGTCATTATAAATAGTCATACACCTAAAAATTAGTTCTAGTAGTAACTAAATTGTAGTAAAATGAAATTTTAGAGATGACTTTGAGTTTTCGATAAAATATTATCAGTCAATTCAATACACTTTGTAATCTAATTAATTATTAACTTTTATATCCAAAAATCAAGGTTAAAATTTGATCAATGAGATGATAATTTGAAAGTTTAGATCTTTAGGAATAGCTCCACACGTATTTGTAAATTTCAAGATTGAAATGGATTTTCGATTTCAAGATTGAAATGGATTTTCGTTTTCAAGGAGAGGCTTCTATCCTAACAAATCATCCTCCCTTTATTGAGTCTTCGATAAGGTAGATTATTTCCAACCAGCCCATCAATGACATAGCCTCATAAAGTGACCTCCTTGCTTATGTTTGATATTTTTGCGTGATTCACCTTTTGTGCATGTTGTCGAGAGATATGAAACTTGTAGTACTTTTAGGTTGAATATTATTTACTCTACTTTCTTAGTTGGGTGTAAGACCACATAGTATCTTGTGGTTGTTTTTAAAGTAGTATGAAGGGATCATTATTTCAATTTGAAAAAATGTGAATTGTGATAAATGAGAGATTCCAATTGACATTTTGATCCTTTTCTTTAATTTTTATTGGAGATTGTTGTACCATAGTCCCAGAAAAACTGTTTCCTTTATCAGCTATGACAACACAGTGCACTATTGCCTTGTACATGTCTTATTTATCATTTCAAATTATCTATAACATTTTAGTTACACATAGTAATGCATAGTATGTATAAAAATGAATGACTCCCATGTGAAAATAAGAAGAAAAAAAATGTATATGGAGATAAAATTGAAAATTCTATTTTCAAATCATAATAACCCATTTATAAACTTGTCATGTATTCATAAGTGTAATAGAAGATGCAACAGAAAATTTGTACTTCTAATTTTTTTGTGTGATTTCATGCATGTGGATGTTTTGACTTGTTCACTTGCCCTCTTAGCATTAAGGGTGTCAAAATTAACCCAAACTACCAACTCAATTAATAACAACTCGAAAAAAACTAGGTATGGGTTTGATGTTTTCGGTATTGGGCCAAATTAGGTTGGACCAGAAACTAACCTAAAGGTAAAAAAAGAATAATAAGATTGGATTGATTTCGGGTCAATTCACTAAACCCAAAAACAACAATTAGGTTACCCTTATAACCAAATGAACCTAATCCAATCCAATCCGATCCACCTAAATATAATTAGGTTATTCTATACTATTGATAAAGCACATATCTCTTTTTGGTTTGTTTATGAGTGATGTACTTAAAATCCTCTACTTCTATTTTTATATCTCATAACTACAACTTATACAAAGCTACCATTTAAGCCAAATCCATTCTTTAACATATAATTACAATCCTATAATATTTTTTGTTATTCTTTATGTAAAACTTTAGATAGATATATTAAAATTATTAAAAGATCGATATTGCATAAAAAATAAATAAATATTTTTATTTATTCTGTACTATAACAATTTTAGCATATGCATTGAATGTGGCCAATTACTAGTTAAAATACAATCATCGCATTCAAATCTAAATCCAATTATCCAAATGGACTAAACCATCACAACCAAAAATGAGTATGTGCTCTCTCTCTAAACAACATGTTGGCAGCACACCACCACCACTGTTAGTTTGTCGTCGCTATTAACACCACCATTAGCACCATCTAACACCAATGTGTGCTCCATCCTGAACAACCTCAGTTATTTATTATTTGACATTGACATCGCTTAGTTAATTAATTTTAATATTAAATTTCAATGGTGATCAAAATCTAATTATTGATGGTATTCATAGGAAATTTGAATTTTAGTAGTAATTTTAGTGTAAGTTAATTTAAAACATACAAATCAAAGTTTTGGAGAATTATACTATTGGAGTTTATATATATGAAAAACAAATTATATAAATCAGGTTCAGTTATATTGACTCAGGCTTACCAAGTTGTTGGGTTACCCAATTAAAAATTAGGTCAACCTGAATTTGACTCAATTTTTTGCGAGTTAGGTTAGAATTAAGCCTTTTGGGTTTAACATGAAGTTCATTATGTTTGGATTGCTATTTTTATGTGATATTCCTATCTCAACCCAACCGAATCCACCCAACCCACCTGAATTAACACTCTTACTTCTTATGATCCAATAGTTGCATTTGGTTTAGGGTTTGGTCTCAAATATTAGTTATAACAAAAAAATAGTGACCTAAAATTTATTTCACGTGTGTATTATTATATAGAGCACAGTTGTTTTGGACCATAATTATGCAATTATGACAAAATCTTGAATTTTAAAAATTTTAAATTTTTTGATGGATTTAAACAAATTTCTTCGACTATTAATTTATTTGCTATTCTATTTTTATATAATTGAGTTATCTATTATAACTAAAATATAGTACTGTGTTTATCCAAAATTGTACAATTAATTTTTTTCTCATTAGATAAGCTTAGAATTTAAGAAAAAAATATTTATAAGCATCATATTGTGTACTTTTATAATAAAACTCCCTCTTATAAATTTACTTTATTACTAGATCATTAACACATAAATCTTTTGTATATATTACATGGAAACTTTGTTATCTAAAATTATTTTTTCTCCACGTTTTTTATATACATTATTCATGCTACCTGTAGCGCCCCCTCGGAATAATTTCCAAGTTGAGATGCCACTTAGATTCAAACTTAAATCATAACGTACTACACATTAGATAGGCCCATAAGAAAATTTCCAAAAAACCATCAGAAACAGCAACACACTTCAATTTAAGCAGATCCCAACAAAAGTTCGAATACATGCCATAAGTTGTCCCATAACATCCAACATAATATATACATGCTACAAGACCTTAATTCAATTTTAACATATCACAACATTTCTAAACCATCATAAAATATCCAAGTGACCTCCATAAGCACACATACACACCTATTCTATTACAGAATATATTCTCCAATTCAAGCCTGAAATCCATGCCGTCACTTAGCCATGTCTAGGAAAATCAAGAATAATATGCATTAAATTCAAACTTATTGGTAGGTGCTAGTTTCAGAGTTGTTATTGTCCGTGCGAACGGGTCGGGGTCATCTCAACCGAATTAGTTCGGGAGGAATTGCCATCGGCTCGTGTGGCCCGGACAACAACCCAATCTAGACTAGGAAACTACACCATCCTTATTGCTCCACGAGTAGAATGCAAACAATTCAATTACAATCAGAATAAATCAAACCCGAGAGTCACATGCGGTTCAACAAATTATAACATAACATACATATCATATTTCCCTTATTCCAATCCAAACTGAACATACCCAAGCATGAAAGCTTGGTATATGGCATATTGTTGATGCCTAGGAGTATCACTAGCACATCGCTGATGCCCAGGAATATCCCTAGCACATCACTGATACTCAAGAGTATCCCTGGCACATCGTTGATACCTAGGAGTATCCCTAGCCTAGTTAGTTTGTTTGGTATCACAACAAATCAAGAATACTACTTTCTTGGAATCTAATTATGAAAAGTAAATATTTTATATTTGACAAAACAAAAAGTGAATATGTATGTATATATCTCCACATGTATATGTATATCTACATACATATGTAACACATATGCATCATTATAAATTGTAACAGTATAATACAACTAAAATTAGTTCTTGTAGTGACTAAATTGTAGTCAAATAAAACTCTAGAGATGACTGTAGATTTTTGATAAATTATAATCACTCAATTCAATCCAAGGGCATTTTTGTAATCTGATTAATTATTAATTTTTATTTCCAAAAAAGAACGTGAAATATGATCAATAAGATGATAATTCAAAATTTTAGATCTTTAGGAATAATTCTACAAGCATTAGTAAATTTCAAGATTGAAATGGATTTTCGTTTTCAAGGAGAAGCTTCTATCGTAACAAATCATCCTCCCTTTGTTGAGTCTTCGATAGTGTAGAGTATCACCAACCACCCCATCAATACCATAGCCTCATAAGGTGACCTTCTTGCTTATGCTCGACATTTTCGCGTGATTCACATTATGTGCAGGTTGTTGAGAGATATGCCACTTGCAGTTCTTTTTGGTTGGATATCATACTCTCTTAGTTCGGTATAAGACTATGCAATATCTTGTGCTTGTTTTTAAGGTTAGTATGAAGGGACCATTATTTCAATTTGAAATAATGTGAATTGTAATAAATGTGAGATTATAGTTGACATTTTTATCCTTTTTTCTTTAATTTGTATTAGATATTGTTGGACCATCTGACTAGAAATAATGTTTCCTTTATCTGCTATAATAGGACACAGCACTATTTCTGTGTACACATCTTATTTATCATTTCAAATTATCTATAACATTTTAGTTCCACATAGTAGTGCACAATACTTATAAAAATGAGTGACATTCAGGTGAAATATGGGAAAAAAAATTGTATATGGTGAGAAAATTGAAATTTCTCCTTTCAAATCATAATCTCCCATTTTGTGAACTTGTTATGTGTTTATAAGTGTAACAAAAGACGTAACATAAAATTTGTATTTCTAAATTTTTAATGTGATTTCATGCATGTGGATGTTTCGACTTGTTTACTTGCCCCCATAGCATTAAGGGTGTCAAATGTTTGGATTATGAATTTCTCAAAAAAATTAGTTTTGGATTTGATGTTATAGGTATTGGGTTAAATAGGGTTGGAACCAAAAATGACTTGAAGGGAAAAAAATAAATAAGATCGGCTGATTTCTGGTCAATCTACTAAACCTGAAGCAACAATTAGGTGACCCTTATCACCTAATGAACCTAATCCAACCTAATCTGATCCACCTAAATATAATTAGGGTAATCTATACTATTAATAAAGCACATATCCCTTTTTGGTTTGTTTTTGAGTGAGGTACCTAAAATCCTCTACTTCTTTTTTTAAGATATCACAACTACAACTTATATAATAATTACCATTTAAGCCCAATGCATTCTTTAACTTATAATTACTATCCTATAATATTTTTTGTTATTCTTTAAGTAAAACTGTAGATAAATATATTAAAAAAATTTAAAAGATCAATATTGTATAAAAATAAAAATAAAAATTTAATTTATTCTGTACTGTAACAATTTTAGTACATACAATGAACATAGCCAAATTGCTACTCAAAATAAAATCTTAGCACTCAAATCATCACAACCAAAGAAGAATGTGCTATCTCTCTAAAAATCATCTTGAATAACCTTAGTTATTTATTATTTGATATTGACAGTGCTTAGTTGATTAATTTTAATATTAAATTTGAATGCTGATTAGAAACTAATTATCGATGGTATTCACAGGAAGTTTGAATGTTTGTATTAATTTTAATATAAGTTAATTTAAAACTTGCAAATCAAAGTTCTAGACAATTATAATGCTGGAGTTTGTATATATGAAAAAAAATTATATAGATTAGGTTCGGTTAGATTGGCTCAGGTTTATCAGACTGTTGGATTACCCAATTAAAAATGAGGCCAACCTCAATTCGACTCGACTTTTTGTGAGTCAGATTAGGATTAAACATTTTAGGTTTAACCTGAAGTTGGTTTTGTTTGGATTTATCGTTTTTATATTATATTCATATCTCAGCCCAATCGAATCGACTCAACCCATCAAATTAACACCCTTACTTCTCATGGTCCAGTGGTTGCATCCGATTTGGTGTTTGGTTTCAAATATTAGTTATAACAAAAAATAATGTGCGGAAATTTATTTCACATGTGTACTAGCTATTATATAGAGAATAGTTGAGCTTGGCCATAATTATGTAATTATGACAAAATTTTGAATTTTTAAAGTTTTAAAATTTTTAATTAAATTAAACAAATTTCTTTGATTGTTAATTTATTTTTCTATTTTATTTTATTATAATTGACTTATCTATTATAACTAAAATATAGTATTGTGTTAGTCCCAAATCACACAGAAAATTTTTATCTCATCAGATAAGCTTAGAATTAAAATATACATATATTTTTACGCATCATGTTGGGCACTTTTATAATAAAACTCCCTCTTATAAATTTATTTTATTGCTAAATTAACACACAAATCATTTTTATATACTATAGGGAAACTTTGTTATCTAAAATTATATTTTTCCACCATTTTTTATATACATTATTCGTGCTACCATTCTATATTTCTATTACGTTTTTGTTTATCAATTGTAAAAGCTCTCTCTCCAATTAGCATAATATGATGGTTTTACTTTTTTCTTTCTAATTTAGAATTCATCTTACACATAAGTTTTTAATATATTTTTGATATCACATCTTTACATTATTTTCTTTTTTTTATTTTAAATTAATTAAATATTCTTCTAATTTTTTAACAATTTTATTAGCATTATTACTTTATTAGTTTCTTAATATTTATTTAAAATAAATTTTTTTATGTCAACTTAGAATTGTTATTTTTGTATTACGTAAAAAAATTATCCAGCAATACTTTTTTCTTTCACTGAATTATGTTTTATGTTTCATTTTCAGTACTATATGTTTTCAAATATTCATGTATGTTCATTTAAGTGATTCACATTTTGCATGTTGTTGAGAGATATGCCACTTGTAATACGTTTTGGTTGAATATTATACTCTCTTAGTTCGGTATAAGACTATGCAATATCTTGTGCTTGTTTTTAAGGTTAGTATGAAGGGACCATTATTTCAATTTGAAATAATGTGAATTGTAATAAATGCGAGATTATAGTTGACATTTTTATCCTTTTTTCTTTAATTTGTATTAGATATTGTTGGACCATCCAACTAGAAATAATGTTTCCTTTATCTGCTATGACAACACACAACACTATTGCCGTGTACACGTCTTATTTATCATTTCAAATTATCTATAACATTTTAGTTCCACATAGAGTGCACAATACATATAAAAATGAGTGACTTTCATGTGAAATATGGGAAAAAAATTGTATATGGTGAGAAAATTGAAATTTCTCCTTTCAAATCATAATCTCCCATTTTGTGAATTTGTTGTGTTTATAAGTGCAATAGAAGACGTAACAGAAAATTCGTATTTCTAAATTTTTTGTGTGATATCATGTATGTGGATATTTCGACTAGTTTACTTTGCCCTATAGCATTAAGGGTGTCAAAGTTAACCCAAACCACCAAGTCAATTATGAATTGCTCGAAAAGAATCAGGTTTGGATTTGATGTTTTAGGTATAAGGTTAAATAGGGTTGGAATTGAAAATGACTTGAAGGGAGAAAAATAATAAGATTGGGTTGATTTCTGGTCAATTCACTAAACCTGAAGCAACAATTAGGTGACCCTTACAACCTAATGAACTTGATGCAACCCAATCCAATCCACGTAAACATAATTAGGGTGATCTATACTATTAATAAAGCACTTATTCCTTTTTGGTTTGTTCTTGAGTGAGGTACCTGAAACCCTCTGCTTCTTTTTTTAAGATATCATAACTACAACAACTTATACAATAAGTACCATTTAAGCCCAGTCCATTCTTTAACTTATAATTAATATCCTATAATATTTTTTGTTATTCTTTATGTAAAACTATAGATAAATATATTAAAATTTTTAAAAGATCAATATTGTATAAAAAAAAATTAATTTATTCTATACTATAACAATTTTAGTACATGCAATGAACATGGCCAAATTGCTACATAAAATAAAATCTTAGCACTCAAACCATCACAACCATAAAAGAATATGTGCTCTCTCTCTAAAAAACATATTGGCTGCGCACCACCGCCACTGTTAGTCTTTCACCCTTATTAACACCACCATGTGCTGCTTCTTGAATAACCTCAATTATTTATTATTTGATATTGACAGTGCTTAGTTGATTAATTTTAATATTTAAATTTGAATTCTGATTAGAAACCAATTATTGATGGTATTCGTAGAGGGTTTGAATTTTTGTATTAATTTTAATGTAAGTTAATTTAAAACTTGCAAATCAAAGTTCTAGAAAATTATAATGTTGGAGTTCGTATATAAGAAAAAAAAATTATGTAGATTAAGTTCAGTTAGATTGGCTTGGGTTTATCAAGTTGTTGGGTTACCTAATTAAAAATCAGGCCAACCTGAATTTGACACGATTTTTTGTGGGTTAGGTTAGAATTAAACATTTTGGGTTTAACCTAAAATTAGTTTTGTTTGGATTTGCCATTTTTATGTTATATTCCTATCTCAGCCTATGGCACCCCACTCAAGATGGCCCCTAGCTAAGGAGCCACATCATTTCAGTCTTAAATCAAATCCACAAAATACAGTCAATAAGCCCTTTCAAAAATCTTTATAGCATGCAAACATCATATTCAATCGGCCCATAAAAATTTTCACAAATCTCCAATAAACCACAATGATCATCAACTTGTAGCATGCTTCGAACTTAATACCATAGTATCAAAGTGCTATAATTCATGCTAATAATCCCACAACATTCAGAACTAAAATGTTGACATAAGCAACACAATTCATACATGCTATAGACCTTAATCTCATCCTATCATATCACAATATCATAAAGTTATAACTCAACATACAATGAACCCATAACAATTACAAACAATTGTGTTACTATAAAAAATAATAGCAGATTTCATCTTAAGCAAACCTTACAAAAGTATATATACAAAACATACTGATCCCATAATTTCCAACATAATATAAACACACCTTGCAGATGTTATATATAGACCTAACAAATCATAACATCTCTGGTGTATACAAAATGTCCACGAGTACCCATAAGCATATACAAACGTTTTCTCTTACAAAGTGTGCTCGCCAATCCAAGCTTGGAATTCAAGCTCATCACTTAACCCTATCTGAGAAAGTCAAAGAAATATGGGGGTAAGTCCAAATAACTTAGTTAGGGATAATTGCAACAGTAGGCAGTAGAGATTTTTCAAGGAAAAATAAACCCAAAAGATCATAGGTTAACAACTAAACAAAAACATTTCAGGATATAACAAGATAAGTAAATAGGAATCTCTTCTTCTTTATTGCTCCATGAACAGTTTACTAAGAATCAAATACTGTCAGAATAAATAATCCCAAATATCACATGTCATCCTGCTAATCAGAACAGGACAAGCATATCAGATTCTCATTATACAGGTCAGTTAGTCTGATAGTTAGTCAGTCAAACAGTCAGTCGATTAGTTATTTAGTCACTTAATCAGTCGACCAATCGGCTAATCAGACAATCAATCGTTCAGTCATTTAGTCACTCAATCAGTTGGTCAATCGATCAGCCAGACAGTCAGTTGATCAATCATTCAGTCGGTCAATCAATTAGTTGATCAGTCATTCAGTCAATCAATCAATCGATCGATCAATCGATCAAAAAATCAACCAGTCAGTCAGTCAGTCAGTCAAATGTATCAGCACGTCCCAAGCTTAACAGCTGGGATCGATGTAATGGCCTATCCCTAGCTTAACAACTAGGATCCACATAATAGAACGGTAACAAATAATAGGATAATTAGTTAATGAAATAGTAACAATTAACAAACAGGAGTTCTGGGTGCCATAACGGACAAGAACAAAGTCATATCAAAGCATGATCAAGAAATAACCCTCAAAAGGGTGTACATGTTAATTAATAGATAACAAGTAGTAACAAGCAATCGAGCGATACATAATACGGATAAGAGTTTTGGGAACCTCATAGAGTTCGATAATTGACAGCAATGATAATGAAAATCAAGACGGGTATAAGATTAGTAGAACTTAACTTGGTTCAACAATAGCTATGGAATAAGCTCATACGAAGCAAGTACCGATTGGTAAAACCTCATAGGAGTACGACAAATAATACAGAGCGATAATCAAGTCAAGTATCAACCCTCACAGGGGTTTATCAAGAAAATTGATAGGTATAAGAAGTGCCAGATTAGCAGACCCTCACCTCCGTAATCTCAGAAAAAGGCAACCGCAGTTAACAATCTACTGGTCAGTAGGACCCACTTTTGCGTCACCTAACTAAAATAGTGTATTCACAGTCAAAATCCCCATTCAACTCTAATAATCCTTAATAATTATAGTTACTCCATTAACAGCCTAAAATCACTACTGTTCAGCTAATACAATAGTTTTATAGTTTTATCGGTTCCAATAATCGGGCGTAATCTTGTCCTTGATACATAAATAACCTCATAACATTATCCCAAATCAATAATAATAGTCCAATCATCTTAATAATCCAATTATTGTCACTTAAGTCCAAATTCACAAAATTAGGATTTTCTCATCCGATTAACTCAATTAACCTCAAGATTATCACACAATAATACAAATTTGGACTCACTTGACCCATAGTATGTATGCATGTCTCAATTGTTTTTATTAGATCGCGTATTCTTTTGTTGGTACAAACTAAATCTGGCTATTTACCCAATATCTTCTTATCGAAGTGTAATTTGCATGATCAGTTCCCGTGCATTTATTCCTTACGATAAGACAAAGATTATGTCATGTCGCCATTACCACCGTTGCTGCCTTCCGCCGCCACTGGAGATACACACCACCACCACCAACAGATTCCCTTCAGCTAGAGTAATCCAACGCCCCAACCAATTTCTTGTTCCGCTGTTGAATTGATTGTTAATTGGCCAAAAAACTGCCAGCTCGCCACCATCATCGCCGTCCTATTTTTTCTTCAATTTTGCTCGCTTCGATGGTTCGTTTATGAAATTGAAAGCATCTGTGTGATCCTTGAGTCGAGCCTAACAAAACCTAGTACTCAAACCTAAGCTTCAGTCACTAGAACAGAGACCCATCACCACCATCACGGCTGTGACTTCGAGCTAAATTTTTGGCCGCTACACTAGTTAATTCTACAAGATTTTGGTACTTTTTGAGTTCCTTGAGCTGAGATGAGTAAAATGGTGTATAATATGTAGGGGTTTTGTTGTTTGCCAAAGAAGATGGCTAGAGGAGGAAGACGGTGGACTTTTGTGAAGAAAATAAAGAAATTTGGGGGGGGGGGGGAATCTATGTAAAGAGTAATTTTCTGGAATCCAATTTTGATCCCCAGAACTTCTGCCCAATATCCAATCAAGTCCTCCAAAGTTCTTTCATTTTTCAATTGAGCACCCAACTATATTAGTGCCTTATATTTACCTCTTTGACCAAAAATTAATCCCACTTTGACACACAAAACTTCCAAATGTTGGTCAATCAAGTTTTCCTCAATTTTCAAATCAATACCAAAACTTCCAAAATTCTTACAATCAAGTCCTTTTTATTTATTTTTTGAGCCTTATAATTTGATCAACCAATATTTTCATTTCTCAATCCTTATTTTTTTAAAAATATCGAATTTTAGGGGTGTTACACAACCCAATCTAATCGACTTAAAATCTATTAGAGCCTGCGTGTTTTGAAGCCCGAAAGATAGTAGTAAGAGAAGCTTAGCATGTAGGCTAGGTGACGAACAAATAGATGACTTGAGGAACTATACACCCAAAGCAATGGATCCCCATAATACTGTCCCAAATTTACTTTAGGTATCTTCAACTCTTTCTTTACCTAAATGTTCTGCAAATAGAATAGAAAACCTTGTAGACTATGCCACCATTCCTGAAAATGCCATTGTAGAACAAGTAGTTCCACCTCTTATAAGTCCTTATAATATCTACTAGAAAATAGGGTTTTTCCTCAAGGTATCAGAAGCATCAAACCCTGCTCAAGGCCCAACCTTACATCAATGAATATGTACAGTTTTCCAAGATGGACCAGTGTGTGCTCAGATCTTCCAAAGGATAACAACACATGACTCTTTCTATTCCAACATAGTTTATATCTGGTTGGAAAAGAAATGGTTACACCTACCTTCACCTTGGAGCCATCTGTCTCGTTCTTTCTCATCATGGAAGGCAAGGAATGCTAGTTTAAGCTAGAATAGCACTCCTTAACACCGACTTTATTGAGTATCAAAATGCTGTAATTTATACAGTGGTGACCACTCTTAATGCTGGAAGTGTTATTGTGACGTTCATCCCAATTTACACCATATCTTTAGATGATCTCTACATTCCAACAGCACTTAAGGTCTAAATCAAAATCTCAGGTGCTGAGTAAGTTGTATCTGCTGGTATGGCAACTCTTCATCACCAAACTGTGTACAAGTTACAAAACCATAGCCTTAATTTATAAAATCAAGGAAAACACGATGCGCTTATGGTCCTTAACAATTCAGGACAAGAAGTCCCTACAATTGTCCAGGTTCCAGGACAACTCGAAAGAAAGAAACTTGAGAAGCTCATGTCCACAGAGTAGATCACTAATTATGAGTCACTACACCAGACTCATGAGATAGTGAAATCTTCTAGCTTCCAATTTCAGAGACTTAGGGGTGGACGAGTAAAGACTATCTTTGACGTCCAAAAAGATAAAGGGCCATCAAGTTTCATCTTCTAATAGATGATGATTGTACTAGCTCCTACACAAGCAAAAGATCCATATACTCCCTTAGGCGATTTTGATCAAAATAGAAGAGTAACTTACACAGATAAGATTTTATTAGAATAATGCTTGGCAAGCCAATTAGATTGGCCTTGTAAAAGCTACGTCCTTGTAAAACAATCTTGATTGAATGATATTCTTTATATGGCTATGTTCATCTTATGCTCTTTATTACTTCACTTGCATTTAAATGAAGCCCCTAAATCAATCATGACTATAGGACTTGGTTCGATGATGATGGAATAAGTCTCACATGGTTGTGATCTTAAATCTTTCAAGGTATAAGATCTTATGAGATAGGGCATCTAATAGACCTGCACTAACGATGTATAAATCCAAGAGTTGGATATTGCTCCATTCCATGAGCAACTGTATCAGATACGCGTGTATGCTAGTGGGTGTTTGTTAGAGAACAAGGCCCTGAAGACCCTCCGGAGAATTCACTAGATAGCCATAGTGAAGAGTCGGTAATGGTTAATTCTCTCACTTACGTTAGTGCATATTATTAGTCCTCTAACTTGAGGATTCATGGTAACCTTGTGTCTGGTCCGCATGCTTTGACTCTTTCTTGACCACTTAGCAGGTCTTTCGGGTTGAGATTGTGTATAAGCTACTTAGCATGGAGGTTTGTGAGATCCAAGATGGAGTCCAACTCCTCGCTTTTGTGAAGGGCAAGTGTATCTCCTATATGTTCTATAATAATCGATTCCAAGAAATCCTTATGCAAGGTGGTGTGACAATTCGAAAAATAAGTTTTCCAAAGGTGAGGTCACATAAGGGAATCAAACATTGAGAATAGAGACACGGTATCGAGGCTATTAGGGAGCCGAAAAATATCTTGCCTTAGTCCTCTTTCGGGAGATAGGAGACGGAAGGACCGTATTTGCATGGTATGCATATAGCTATGATAGTTCTCCAGAATATTCATTTCGGCCAATTAGTTGGGCTCCATGGGCTTGAGGTTGGACATTGACCATAGAGATTAGGTACTCTTCAATTAATGAGATTAATTGAATTAAGTTGATTAGTTTGAAATGAGTTTTAAACTAAAATGAATATAAGATATTAAAAGTCACAAAGATTTGTGAGCCCATGCCCAATGAATGGTAGAACCTATTGGATCACATGCAAAAGCCAATTAGCTTCCAAAATTGGTAGAGCAATTTTTTATGTGTTAGAAAAATCACCCCTTTGGTGACCGATTTTCAAGGATCTAATTTAATTATCAATTTTGGTTTGATTAATTTAAGTGTTAAATTAATCAACTAATTTAAAGAGTTAAATTAAACCAATAATTAAGGAGTCAATTATTGGTACCATGTTGACCATCAATCAGATAAGCTGACTTAAAGAGTTAAGTTGACTAATTTTAGCTTAAGAGTTAAGCTTGTTTGATTTAGGAGTTAAATCAAAGGTTAATTAATTAAATTAAAGTGTTTAATTTAGTTAATGGGAAGAATACATTTTGGAGGAAAATTTTAAATGAAGTGTTCATTTAAATTAGCATCTTAATTAATTTGGAATTATATTCCAAATGAAATTGAATTGCACTTGAAATCCAAGTAAGACTTGAATTTGAATTTGCCAACTTGGCCAGTCACCTTGAGGAAGGTGTGATGTCGACTAGCATCACACCTTCCACCCTCTATATATAGATATAGAGGCTAAGCAATTTCGAAAATAACATTGCTGAAAGTGTGAGAATTAAATTCTTGCATTCCCTCCAAAATCTCTCTCTCTCTCTCTCCCTCTCATTCTCCCTCTCCCTCTCCCTCTCCATGCATTACATCATATGTTGAGATTTGTATTCTTTCTTCTTTCGAACCTGAAAATTGGCCTCCTCTACCTCATTTTCTCCTCTCTAACTCTAGCTTCTAGTGAGGGAAAATTAGAAGATTATTTGGTGTGTGGATCATATCAATAGAGGCAAGGCACTTGACTTGCTCAGTTTTGGAGATCTACCTATAGTAGCTACCGGTTGGAAAATTTTTTTGGTGTGATCTATAAGGATTTTTGCTCCAATTTTCTAACATTATCTTTTTCTATGTGTGAAGGTGTTCCAGATTTAATTTGGTGATTTTTGGAGTAGTGTAGCCAGGGTAATGGTTGCCTCCTTTTCGTTGTGCTGATTCCAAATAGTTTTTGGATCCGAGAGTAATAGTTGATTCAAGTAGTATCTGAGCCTTTTTCATGCTATGTTTTCGATTATTGTTTGATTGATTCATGTGATGAGTTAATCAATATCACCAAATACTTGATCCAGGTGATGGATTGGAGTGTTTGGTTGATGATGCTTGTGGCTCTATTACTTGATGAATTGAAAGCATGCTATTATGTGATTTAAGTGTTGATTCATGTCTTAATATGTTTCAATTCATAGTGATAACTGTTGAATGTTGATTTAGCATTTATTGATGTTATATGGTGATATAGCATGTTGATGTTTGATCAAAAGAGTTTTGGTCATTTTTAGATCCAATTTGATTGGAGTTGTATTGGAGATTTTGAAGAATATGATTCTAGCTTTTTCTAATTTTTGAAGGCATGATTGAGCACTTAAATTTCCTTTTTCAGTAGAGGTTTTAAATCTAGATATTTATCTATAATTTATGTTTTAATGTTGGGAACATGTGCTAAAACTATTGGTGCATGAAAGTTGAGTGGAAAATAGCTTGACACACTTTGAAACCCCAAAACAGGGGGCTACTGAGATACACCTTTGATTTGGGAACGCCCACTCATTATACACTTGATCATGGGAGATGTTGTGGCGCCTGTCTCAAATCAAAGTTTGATTGGTAGGTTTGACTTAACATCGAGTAATGTAGATGTTGTCCATCAGTGGATCTACATGGAAAGGTAAGGCAAAATATATCAAGAATTGCATGAGATGTAATTAGCAAAAGATGCTTACCATTGGATTGCTTGTGGATATACATCCGATCATGGAGGGTCCACTTGCAAGTCTTTAAGATCTTGATTCCCACTACGAAATATAATTTCCCAAATTCTTCTTGGGGGTGAAGGATTTGAAAAAATAGTGGGAGGAAACATGCTTGAAAGACCATAAACATGTTTTTAATATCTAATCAATCATATGCTTACACTCTTTTTTTGCCTCTTGTAGTTTTTTGAAATCTTCAATCAAAATGGCTAAAAATCCACTCGCCAGCATTTTGGAAACCAATAAACTAATTGGGCCGAACTTCCAAGATTGGTTAAGAAACCTTAAAATCATTCTTGACTCTAAAAAGCGGACTTACGTCCTTGATCAAAGTCCCGTGGACATACTTGGTGATGGTGCCACCGACGCATAACATGAAATGTTCACAAAATTTGTAGATGATGATCTACAAGTGAGGTGTGTCATGATGGCATCCATGTCAAATAAGTTCCAAAAGACTCATGAGCACATGAAACATGCTCGAGAGATCTATGTACACTTGCAAGAGTTGTATGGTGTACAAAGTAGACATGAAAGGTTCACTTTATCTAAAGAACTCTTTAGGGAAATGATGAGTGAATGGTAAAATATTCATGATCGCGACCTCAAGATGATTGAACTGATCAAGAAGCTAAGAGAGTTAGTTGTGGTCTTGGACAATGACCTTTACATGGATTTCATCCTATAGTCATTACCACCATCATATGATCAATTCATTATCAAATTCAATATATCCAAGTAAGATGTTACGATTAATAAATTGATTAATATGCTTGTGACCACGAAAGCAACTATATGAAAGGAAAAGCCCCATATGTTTGCATCCTCCTCCAAATCGAAGGGCACTAGGGGTCCTAGAAAGAGAGGTAAGAGGAAGAAAATTTCTTCCTCAAAAGGGAAGCAGCTCGAGAAGTGTTTCAGGAGGGTTAAGAAGAAGGTTAGAACCAAAGCTAGTTGTTTCCACTATAGCAGAAAGGGGCATTGGAAAAGAAATTTCAAAGCTTACCTTGCAACCCTTGAGAAGGGTATGTACTTTATTGAAGTGCACATGACGAGTAATTCTTCCATATGGGTATTTGATACCGCATGCGGTTCTCACCCTTGTAATTCATTATAGGGGATGGAAAGAAGAAGTAGTCTTCGTGAAAGGGATATGATCCTCCGCTTAGAAAATGGAGCAAGAGTTGCGGCCACTTTCCAAGGCATTCTCAAGTTGGACTTCAAGAATACTTGCATGGTACTGGATTTAGTTTATTATGTACCCCATCTTGTAAGAATATTATTTTAATTACTATTCTGAATAATGAAGGATTTGATTTTTCTATATCAAATGGGAAGTTGATGGAATTAAAGAATGATTCTGTGATTGCTCAAGGTACATTAATAAATGGGTTGTACATACTTGATTATCAACCTTCATTAATGCACATTCAATCAAGTAAAAGAAAATTAGATATCCAAGAAGATGCTATTCTTTGGCATCAAGACTTGGTCATATCTCTAAGAATAGGATGAGCTAGTTAAAAGCTCTCAAAGCACTAAATGTTAGTGGCATTGAGGACCTTCCTACTTGTGACTCTTGTTTAAAGGGAAAATGACCAAAGCTCCTTTTGCAGGACAAACGGAGCACTCCACAAGTCTCTTAGAATCCATATGGAAATTTTTGGACCACTAAGAGTTAGTGGGAGAGGAGGCTATTCCTACTTCATCACCTTCACCGATGACTATAGTCTGTTCGGACACATGTTTCTTATGAAGAACAAGTCCGAAGCCTTTGAAAAGTTCAAAGAGTACAGGAGTGAAGTGGAAAAGCGATTAGGGCTAATTATTAAAGCTCTTCGATCGAATCGAGGGGGAGAACACTTGAGCACTAAATTCTTGGATTATCTAAAAGAGAATGAGATTCTTTGTCAATGGACTCCACCCGAAACACCCCAACACAATGGAATAGTCGAGAGGAGAAATTGTACCTTGTTGGACATGGTACATTCCATGATGAGCTTTTTCAATGTGCCTATATCTTTTTGGGGATACGCCTTACTAACGGCGGCGAAGCTACTAAATATAGTACCTTCAAAGTTGGTGCCCAAAACACCATATGAGATATGGCATGGCAAAGCACGATCTTACCATTATCTTAAGGTTTGGGGATCTCCCGCCTACGTGAGACAGACAGTAAGAGATAAGTTGGATAGTAGATCTACCTTGTGCAAGTTTGTTGGATACCCTAAAGAGTCTATGGGTTACTACTTCTATGATCACTCGAAACAAAAGGTGTTTGTCTTGGGAACATCTACTTTTGGAAAAGCAATTTCTATTAGATAGAAATAGCATTTCTGTTGAACTTGATGAAGTTCATGATGATCATAAAATCCTACAAGTGGTGGAAGCAAGTGAGCAAGTGAAGCCTAGTACACAACCTTTACGTAGGTTGGACTTAATCAAGAAGCAACCCGAAAGGTTTAGATTACTTCATAAAACAGGCCAATCGGACAATGATATGAAGACCTATGAGGAAGCTCTATTGGACATAGATTTGGGATGTTGACTTGAAGCCATAAGATCCGAAATGGAATCCATGTATTCAAACAAAGTATAGACTTTGATAGATCTACTAAAGGGTATAGTTCCCGTTGGTTGCAAGTGGTATAAGCGAAAGCTTGGAGTAGATGGAGAAATGGTGACTTTTAAGGTGCGACTAGTGGCAAAGGGTTAGACTCAAAGACCCAGTATCAATTTTGAGAAAACCTTTTCACCGAGCGCTATGCCAAGTCCATTCGGATTCTACTTGCCATAGTTGCATATTGTGACTATGAGCTATGGCAAATGGATGTTAAAAGCGCTTTCCTAAATGGTGATATTGAAGAAGAAATCCATATGGAGCAACCACAAGGTTTTACATCCAAGGGGAGTGAGCAAAAGGTTTGCAAACTCAAGAGATCCATTTATGGACTCAAACAAATGTTCCGAAGTTGGAACATACATTTTGACAAAATGGTCAAATCGTTTGGCTTTGTCAAAAAAGTGTATGAACCATGTGTGTACAAGAAGGCTAGTGGGAGTTTAGTATAGTTTGTTGTGCTTTATGTCGATGACATTCTTCTTATTGGGAATGAGGTAGGAATGTTATACTGTACTAAAGAATGGTTATTTACACAATTCTCCATGAAGGATTTGGGAGAAGTATCCTATATATTGGGAATATATATCTATAGAGATAGATCTAAAAGGATGTTGGGGCTATCCCAAACCCTGTACATTGATAAGATACTAAAGAGGTTTAGTATGGAAGAATCCAAGATGGGATTTCTTCCCATGGGACATGGCATTTGTCTCTCAAAGTCTATGGCCCCCAAGATAAAGAAAGAGAAACGAAGGATGTCTCACATACATTATGCCTCCGCTATTTTGTATAATGTATGCAGTTCAATGTACAAGACCAGATATGGCACACTCGCTAAGCATTACGAGTAGGTTCCAATCCAATTCCAATGAGAGTCACTAGATAGCTGTGAAAGCAATCCTTAAGTACTTGAGAAGGACTAAGGACTTGTTTTTGGTATACAGCAATGGAGAATTGAAATTAGAGCGATTTTTGGATTCAAGTTTCCAATCCAATGTAGATGACCTCAAATCCATTTCTATATTTATATTTTGCTTTAATTGGCGGCGCGATAAGTTGGAAAAGTTCTAAACAAGACACCATGACCGATTCCACCACTGAAGCAGAATATATTGCTGCTATAGAAGTTGCAAATAAAGGTGTTTGGATGAAAAACTTCATCCAAGAGTTGAATATAGTGCTTAGCATTGCTGAGCTAGTGGTTGTCTATTATGACAACACTGGGGCAATGGCGCAAGCCAAAGAGCCAAGATCTTATTAGAAATCCAAGCATATTTTGAGGCGATATCATTTGATCCGGGAGATCATTGATAGAGGCGATATTTGAGTAGAGAGAGTTGCCTTGGAAGAGAATATAATAGATCTACTGACTAAACCCCTAGCGCAAAAGGTCTTTGAAGAACAGCTTGAGAAGATAGTGTTGGAATAGTACCCAACAAGCTAATAGGATTGGCCTTGAAAAGTTATTTCCTTGTAAAACAATTTTGATTGAATGATATTCTTTATATGGCCACCCTTATCTTATCCTTTATATTACTTCACTCACATTTGGATGAAGCCCTTAGATCATATATGACTACGGGACTTGGTTCGGTGACCATGCAATAAGTCTTACATGGTCATGATCTTAAATCTTCCAAGTCATAGGATCTTAGACCAATAATTAAGGATTCAATTATTCGGTACCACATTGATCATCAATTGGACAAGTTGACTTAAAAAGTTAAGTTGGCTAATTTAAGCTTAAGAGTTAAGCTTGTTTGATTTAAGAGTTAAATCAAAGGTTAATTAATTAAATTAAAGAGTTTAATTTAATTAATGGGAAGAACACATTTTGGAGGGAAAATTTAAATGAAGTGTTCATTTGAATTAGCATCTTAATTAATTTAGAATTAGATTCCAAATGAAATTGAAATGCACTTGAAATTCAAGTAACACTTGAATTTGAATTTTGCCAACTTGGCATGCCACTTGGGTGGTCGCCTTGAGGAAGGTGTGATTCCAACTAGCGTCACACATATATAGATATAGAGAGCATGCAAAATTCGAAATTAGCTGCTGAAAATCTGAGAATTAGATTCTTGCATTCCCTTCAAAATCTCCTTCTTCATGCATTGCATCATGAGTTGAAGCTTTGCATTTCTTCTTCTTCCCAACCTAAAAATCGGCCTCCTCTACCTCATTTTCTCCTCTCTAACTCTAGCTTCTAGTGAGGGGAAATTAGAAGATTGTTTGGTGTGTGGATCATATCAATAGAGGCACGGCACTTGACTTGCTCGGTTTTGGAGATCCACCTGCAGCATCTTTTGGTTGGCGAATTTTTCTGGTGCGATCTAGAAGGATTTTTGGCTCCAATTTTTCACAGTATCTTCTATATGTGTGGTGGTATTCCAGATTTAATTTTGTGATTTTTGGAGAAGTATAGCCTAGGCAAACGTTGCCATCTTTCTATTGTGCCAGTTCCAAACAGTTTCTGGATTCGTGAATGATTCGTGAGAGATAATTGATCTTCTCTCTGTTTTGGAGCTACAAGAGGTAATTGTTCATCCTAATCCAAATCTACAACATGACTAGATCCTTGTTAGCTTGAGTAGCTTAGTTGTTTTCAAACTTATGAAGTTTTGATTTATGGATCCTAATGCTACTCTTGCTTTAAAGTTGTATCAGAGCCTTTTCATGCTATGTTTTGGATCATTGTTTGATTGATTCATGTGATGAATTGATCAATATTACTAAATACTTGATCCAAACCATGGATTGGAGTGTTTGGCTGATGATGCTTGTGGCTCTATTGCTTGATGAATTGAAAGCATGCTTTTATGTGATTTAATTGTTGATTCATGTTTTAGTATGTTTCAATTTATAGTGATAAATGTTGAATGTTGATTTAGCATTATTTGATTTATATGATGATATAACATGTTGATGATTGACCAAAAGAGTTTTGGTCATTTTTTGATCCAATGTGATTGGATTTTTGTTAGAGATTTTTGAAGAATACGATTCTTACTTGAACTTGATTTTTGAAGCTTGATTGAGCACTTAAATTTCCAGTTTTAAAATGTGTTTTAGATCTAGAAATTCATCCATAATGTGTGATTTAATGTTTAGAATGAGTTCTGGCATTTTTGGTGCACAAAAGTTGAGCCAAAAATGGCCTAACTTGCCTTTGACCGAAAATAGGGGTTGCTGCCACCGTTGGTGCACATTGGCAGGGTTGTGACTGAAACTAACTGCCCTGCCATGTGCTTGCTTCGGCCAGTAGTGCCCGATCATGGGTTGGGTGAGTTTTTGTGCAATTTTTGGGCTCCTTTGGTGACTAGAAATGATATTAAATCATGTGTTATGGATGCACAAGTGTTGTGCAAGTTCTCAATATAATATTTGACATTTTTAAATCTTATTAAAGTTTATCTCCAACAGTTGCATAAGTGTTATGCTTGTTCAATCATTTTTTTATGAGATAAGCATTTAATTGTTCGAATTAATTGTTAATTCTAGAATTGTTTATTGTTCATTTAATTGTTGAATGAATGATGAATGAATGGGGATGATCATGAGCTTTTAATATTAATTTTATTTGTTTCAAGTTGTTGAAATAGGTTGTATTAAATTGGGGCTTGCATGCCACTTTATTCTACCTTGTAAATGTTATGAGAGTAGAATCATTAGGAGTGAGGATTTATTTCTCATGTAAAAGTTACATGGAGCAAAGGAAACCTTGGAGGCATGAAGACTTTTTAAAGGCCCATGAATGTATGGGATACACTCATGTGACAGCTAGATTTAATCAACCCACCTAAAATCAACTAGGTGGTGGACTTAGGGCCCCAAGTGCACCACTTGGTTAGGCTTATGGTCATCCCACCCTAGGAGCATGCTAGGCTATTTACTTATTTATGCTTTCCATATCCTATTGATGTATGAGATGCATGGTTATGATATAGAAAACCTAAATAAAAAGATAAAATGATGAGATCTTTGCAAGTAAAAGCCCTCAACTTAGAATGTCTAAGTGCTTTTTAAATATGAAGTCGAAATGGATACAAATTAAAAGAGTTTTAATTAATCCAAGACTTCTACCAATAGTATACGCCATGACGATGCTAGCGAATTTGTGTGATGGCACTCGAAGCGGGGGTCACACTTAGGAGGAAAGCTATGATCATATAATTAGCATATAATGCACCTTCGATTTGAGAACCTCCATGCATTGCCACTTAAAGTAGGGGATGACATGGAGCCATCTCGAATCAAAATTTGATTGGTAGGTACGACTTAACACTTAATAATGTAGATGCACTCGAAGCGGGGTGTCTACATGAAAAGTGAGGCAAAATATATCAAGAGTTGCATGAGATGCAATTAGCAAGTGTTGCTTACCTTTCGATTGTTTGTGGATGGCACTCGAAGCGGGGGTCCACTTACAAGTCCTTAGGATCTTGATTATCACGAGGAAATATGATTTCTTGAATTCTTCTAGGGGGTGAAGAATTTGATAAAATAGTGGGAGAAAAACATGCTTGAAAGACCGTAAATATGTTTTTAATATCAAATTCAATCACATGCTTATTCTCTTTTTCGTCTTTGATGATTCATGAAATCTCAAGAATAGTTTAATGTTCTACTCAATGTTATTTTGGAAACCAATAAACCAATCGGGCCAAACTTCCACGATTAACTTAACCCTAAAAATCATTCTAGATTCCTAGAAACGGATAGATGTCCTATATCAAGGTGCTCCAAATCCCATCAGGATTAAAAGTAGATCAAGAGACACGTGAAAAGTTCATGAATTGTGTTTAGGATCATCCTATCCCATAGTCTCATGATGGCATCTACAAACTTAAAAGTCTCAAAGATACATGAATAGTACCTTGGTTAAAGTTTACAGAGTTGTAAAGCAAACAAGGTATGAGAGGTTCATGGTGTTAAAAGAGATTTTTCAAGCTAGGATGGATGTGAAGTCATGTGTCATCGACTACGGTCTAAAGATGATTAAACTTGGATAAGCTTTTTCTACTTGGAAGTGATGATGGACAATGATCTCTATGAGGATTTAATCCTCACATCCTCACTGAGTTTTATTGATCAAAGTGTTGATCAAGGAAGGGCACTAACTTGACAAGGGAAAACCTTTGACACTTGTTTCCTCCTTCAAGTCTATGGGCCCTAGAGGTGCTAGAAGGGGAGGTAAGATAGAGAAATGTTCTTTTTCTAAGGGAAAATAACTATTAAAGGCATCCGGAGGAGTTAAGAAGATTATAGAGGAAATAGTCGATATTATTTGTTTCTACTTTGGCTAGATAGGTAATCGGAATCCATTTTGCAAGGAAAACCTTGCAACCCTTTGGAATGGTATGTACTTTATTGAAGTGCATTTAAGGATAAATTCTTCCTTATGGATATATGATATCGCATGTGGTTCTTATTTTTGTAAGCTGTTACAAAGAATAAGAAAGAAGAATAAAACTAAGTGATGTGGATATGATCCATCACCTTGGCTAAGGAGCATGAGTTGTGACCAAAGCCGAAGGCGTATAATAAGTTGGACTTAGGGAACTCCATAACTGTACTGAACCCTTGCTATTATGCACCATATATTGTTGAGAACATTATTTCAAATTCCCATTTTGGATAGTGAAGGATTTGATCCTTTTATATCAAATGGGAGATTGAAGGCATTAAAGAATGGGTTCTTTAATTTCTTGTGGTACACTTAACAAAGGATTATACATATTGGATTCTCAACCATCACTAATGCACTTTAAACAAAGTAAAGAAACTAGATATCCAAGAAGATGCCATTCTTTAGCATGCAAGACTTGGTCATATCTCTAATAATAGGATGAGTAAGTTAGAAGCTCTCAAAGTGCTAAATGTTAGTGGCATTGAGGATCTTCCTACTTGTGAATCTTTTTTAAAGGAAAAAAAAATGACCAAAGCTCCTTTTGTAGGACAAATGGAGCGCTCCACAAGTCTTTTGGATTTGATCCATACGGATGTTTGTCGACCACTAAGAGTTAGTAGGAGAGGAGGTTATTCCTACTTCATCACCATCACCAATGATTATAGTCAGTTCAGACACATGTTTCTTATGAAGAACAACTCCAAAGCCTTTGAAAAGTTCAAAGTGTATAGGAATGAAGTGGAAAAGCAATAGGGGCTAAGTATTAAAGCTCTTCGATTGAATCGAGGAGGAAAATACTTGAGCACCAAATTCTTAGATTATCTAAAGGAGAATGGGATTTTCTCTTAATGGACTCTACTCGGCACACTCCAAGTAAATGGAGTAGCCGAGAGGAGAAATCGTACCTTGTTAGACATGGTGCATTCCATATTGAGCTTCTTCGATGTGCCTATATCCTTTAGGGGATATGCCTTATAGACAATGGCGAAGTTACTAAGTGTAGTACCTTCAAAGTCGGTGCCAAAACACCATATGAGATATGGTACGGTATGGTAAAGCACCCTCTTACCAATATATCAAGGTTTGGGGATCTCCCGCCTACGTGACACGGACAGTGGGAGATAAGTTAGATAGTAGGTCCACCTTGTGCAAGTCTGTGGGATACCCAAGAGAGTCTATAGGTTATTACTATTTCTATGATCCCTCGAAACAAAAGGTGTCTGTTTTAAGGAACACCACATTTTTAGAAAAGAAATTTCTATAAGATAGAAAAAGATGTAGTTGTTGAACTTGGTAAAGTTCTAGATGATCATGAAATCCTACAAATGGTAGAAACAAATATATATCAAAGAGTCTTGCACACAACCTCTGAGAAGGTTGAACCAAATCAAGAAGCAACCTGAAAAGTTCAGATTCCTTCATGAAATAGGCCAATCGGATAGCGATCCGAAGACCTATGAGGAAGCTATGTTGGACATAGATTCGGGACGTTGGCTTTAAGCCATGAGATCCGAAATGGACTCTATGTACTCAAACAAAGTATGGACTTTGGTAGATCCACCAAAGGGAATAGTTCTTGTTGGTTGCAAGTAGATCCATAAGCGAGAGCTTCGAGTAGATGGAGAAGTGGTGACTTTTAAGGCACGACTAGTAGCAAAAAGTTACACTCTAAGACTCGGTATCGATTTTGAGAAAACATTTTCACCGGTCGCTATGCCCAAGTCCATTCGGATTCTGCTTGCCATAGTCACATATTATAACTATGAGATATGGCAAATGGATGTGAAAATCATTTTCCTCAATGGTGAGATTGATGAAGAAATCTATATGGAGCAACCACAAGGTTTTACATATAAGGAGAGTGAACAAAAGGTTTGCAAACTCCAGAGATCCATTTATAGACTCAAACAAGTGTCCTGAAGTTGGAACATACGTTTTAACAAAATGGTCAAATCGTTTGGCTTTGTCAAAAATGTGTTTAGACCATGTGTGTATATGAAGGCTAGTGGGAGTAGTGTACAGTTTATTATGCTTTATGTCGATGACATCATTCTCATTGGAAATGAGATAGGAATGTTATAGTGTACTAAAGCATGGTTATCTACACAATTCTCCACAAAGGATTTGGGAGAAGCATCCTATGTATTGGGAATATGTATCTATAGAGATAGATCAAGGAAGATGTTGGGGCTATCCCAAACCCCGTACATTTACAAGATACTAAAGATGTTTAATATGGAAGAATCCAAGAAGGGATTTCTTCCCATGGGATATGGCATTTGTCTCTCAAAGTCTATTGCCCCCAAGACTGACAATGGGAGACAAAGTATGTCCCACATACCTTATGCCTCCACCATTATGAGTATAATGTATGCAGATCAATGTACAAAACTGGATGTGGCACACTCGCTAAGTGTTATGAGTAGGTTCCAATCCAATCCTAGTGAGAGTCACTAAATAACCATTAAGGTAATCCTTGAGTACTTAACAAGGACTAAGGATTAGTTTTTTGTATATGGCAATGGAGAATTGAAACTCGAGGGGTTTTCGGATTCAAGTTTCTAATCCGATGTAGATGACCTCAAATCTACTTCTGGATTTATATTTTGCCTCAATAGCGATGCGGCGAGTTGGAAGAGTTTCAACATGACACCACAGTTTAGACAACCACTAAGGTGAAATAATTTGTGGCTTGAGAAAGCATAAAAAAAAGGTGTTTGGATAAAAAACTTCATCCAAGAGTTGGATGTGGTGCCTAGCGTGCATGAGCCCACAATTATCTTTGGAAGCCAATTTCGAACTTGAGCCAAGATCTTATCAGTGATCCAAACACGGTAAATGCATTATCATTTAATATATGATATCAATTGATAAAGGTGATAATTGAGTGGACAAAGTTGCCTGAGAAGAGAATTTAGCAGAACCACTATTTAAACCCCTAAAAGCAAAAGGTCTTTGAAGAACATCTTGAGAAGATGGGTCTCAAGGCCATGGGGCATTAGCCTTAGGGCAAGTGGGAGATTGTTGGAATAGTGCCCAGCAAGCCAATAGGATTGGCCTTGAAAAGCTATTTCCTTGTAAAACAATTTTGATTCAATGATATTCTTTATATGGCCACCCTCATCTTATGCTTTATATTACTTCACTTGCATTTGGATGAAGCCTTTAGATCACTCATGACTATAGGACTTGGTTTGGTGACCATGGCATAAGTCTTACACAGTCGTGATCTTAAATCTTCCAAGTCATAGGATCTTATGAGATGGGGCATCTAAGATCCGGATAGACTTGCACTAACGATGCATAAATCCAAGAGTTGGATATTGCTCCATTCCATGAGCAATTTGTATGAGATACGGGTGTATGTTAGTGGGTGCTTGTTAGAGAACAAGATACTCAACGCCCTATGGAGAATCAACTAGATAGCCGTAGTGGCAAGTCGGTAGTAGTTAATTCTACCGCTTACGCTAGTGCATATTATTAGTCCTTTGACTTCAAGATCTACGGTAACCTTGTGTCTGGTCCTCATGCTTTGACTCTTCCTTGAACACTTAGCGGGCCTTTTGGGTTGAGGTTGAGTATGAGCTACTTGGCATGGAGGTTTGTGAGATCCAAGATGGAATCCCACTTCTCGCTTTTGTGAAGGGCAGGTGCACCTCCTATGTGTTCTATAATGATCGATTCAAAGAAACCCTTATGCAAGGTGGTGTGATAATTTGGAAAAAGAGTTTTCCAAAGGTGAGGTCACACAAGGGAATCGACATTAAGAATTGAGGCTATTTTGGAGCCAACAAATATCTTGCCATAGGCCTCTTTTAGGAGATAGGAGACAGAAGGATCGTATTTGCACGGCACACGTAATGCTATGATGGTTCTCTAGAATATTTATTTTGGCCAATTAGTTGCGCTCCATGGGCTTGAGGTCCGACATCGACCATGGAGATTGGGTATTCTTCAATTAATGAGATTAATTGAATTGAGTTGATTAGTTTAAAACTCCTTTTAAACTAAAATGAATATAAGATATTCAAAAGTCACAAAGAGTTGTGAGCCCATGTCCAATGAATAGTAGAACCTATTGGGTCACACACAAAAGCCAAATAGTTTCCAAAATTGGTAGAGCAATTTTCTAAGTATTAGAAAAATCACCTTTTGGTGACTGATTTTCAAGGGTCCAATCCAACATTCAATTTTGGTTTGATTAATTTAAATGTTAAATTAATCAACCATTTTAAGAGTTAAATTAGACCAATATTTAAGGAGTTAATTATTTGGTACCACATTGATCATCAATTGGACAAGTTGACTTAAAGAGTTAAGTTGACTAATTTAAGCTTAGGAGTTAAGCTTGTTTGATTTAAGAGTTAAATCAAAGGTTAATTAATTAAATTAATGGGAAGAATAAATTTTGGGGGCAAATTTTCAATGAAGTGTTCATTTAAATTAGCATCTTAATTAGTTTGGAATTAGATTCCAAATGAAATTGAAATGCACTTGAAATTCAAGTAACACTTGAATTTGAATTTTGCCAACTTGGCATGCCACTTGGGCGATCACCTTGAGGAAGGTGTGATTCCAACTAGCGTCACACATATGTAGATATAGAAAGCATGCAAAATTCGAAATTAGCTGCTGAAAATGTGAGAATTAGATTCTTGTATTCCCTCCAAAATCTCTCTCTCCATGCATTGCATCATGAGTTGAAGCTTTGCATTTCTTCTTCTTCCCAACCTGATAATCGGCCTCCTCTACCTCATTTTCTCCTCTCTAACTCCAGCTTCTATTGTGGGGAAATTGGAAGTTTGTTTGGTGTGTGGATCATATCAATAGAGGTAAGGCACTTGACTTGCTCGGTTTTGGAGATCCACCTACAACAGTTCTGGTTGGCAAATTTTTATGGAGTGATCCAGAATGCTTTTTAGCTCCAATTTTTCACAATATCTTCCCACATTATGGAGGTGTTCCAGATTTAATTTCATGATTTTTGGAGCAGTATAGCCTAGGCAAACGTTGCCATATTTCCATTGTGCCAGTTCCAGACAGTTTCTAGATAGTTGATCTTCTCCTTGTTTTTGAGCTACAAGACGTAATTCTTCATCCTAATCCAGATCTATAGCAAGACTATATCCTTGATAGCTTGATTAGCTTAGTTATTTTCAAGCTTATGAAGTTTTGATTTATGGATCCTAAAGCTACTCATGCTTTCAAATGGGTCTCAAGGCCATGGGGCATTAACTTTAGGGCAAGTGGGAGATTGTTGGAATAGTGCCTGGCAAGCTAATTAGATTGGCCTTGTAAAAGCTATTTCCTTGTAAAATAATCTTGATTGAATGTTATTATTTATATGACCATCTTCATCTTATGCTCTGTATTACTTCACTTGCATTTGGATGAAGCCCGTAGGTCACTTATAACTATAGGACTTGGTTCAATAACTATGGAATAAGTCTCACATGGTCATCATCTTAAATCTTCTAAGTCATAGGATCTTATGAGACAATGCATCTAAGATCCGGATAGACTTGCACTAATGATGCATAAATCCATGAGTTGGATATTATTCTGTTCCATGAGCAATTGCATGAGATACGAGTGCATGTTAGCATGTGCTTGTTAGAGAATAAGGCACTAAAGACCCTCCGAAGATTCCACTAGATAGTTGTAGTGCCAAGTCGGTAAGGGTTAATTCTCTCGCTTATGCTAGTGCATATTATTAGTCTTTTAACCTGAGGATCCATGGTAACCTTGTGTTCGGTCCTCATACTTTGACTTTTTATTGACTACTTAGCGGGTCATTCGGGTTGAGATTGGTATGAGCTACTTGGCATGGAGGTTTGTGAGATCCAAGATGGAATCCGACTCCTTACTTTTGTGAAGGGCAAGTGCATCTCCTATATGTTCTATAATGATCGATTCCAAGAAATTCTTGCCCAAGCTGGTGTGACAATTTGGAAAAGGAGTTTTCCAAAGGTGAGGTCACACAAGGGAATCGAACATTGAGAATAGAGATATAGTATTAAGGCTATTAGGGAGCTAGCAAATATCTTGCCTTAAGCCTATTTCGGGAAACAGGAAACGAAAGGACCGTATTTGCGCGGTATGCATAGAGCTATGATGGTTTTCCAGAATATTTATTTTGGCCAATTAGTTGGGCTCCATAGAGTTGGGCTCCATAGGCTTGAGGTTGGACATCGGCCATGGAGATTGGACACT
Organism: Jacaranda mimosifolia; assembly: GCA_018894105.1. Lineage (NCBI taxonomy): Eukaryota > Viridiplantae > Streptophyta > Magnoliopsida > Lamiales > Bignoniaceae > Jacaranda > Jacaranda mimosifolia. The sequence goes on along the minus strand of CM032118.1, from coordinate 18,692,803 downwards.
CTTCAATTAATGCGATTAATTAAATTAAGCCGATTAATTTAAAAGGAATTTCAAACTAAATTGAATATAAGATATTCAAAAGTCACAAAGAGTTGTGAGCCCAAGTCCAATGAATGGTAGAACCTATTGGGTCACACATAAAAGCCAGTTAGCTTCCCAAATTGGTAGAGCAATTTTCTAAGTGTTAGAAAAATCACCCCTTTAGTGATTAATTTTCAAGGATCCAATTTAACGGTTAAATTGGTTTGATTAATTTAAGTGTTAAATTAATCAACTAATTTAAAGAGTTAAATTAGACCAATAATTAACTCCTTCATTATTTGGTACCATGCTGACCATCAATTGGACAAGTTGACTTAAAGAGTTGCGTTGACTAATTTAAGCTTAAGAGTTAAGTTTGTTTGATTTAAGAGTTAAATTAAAGCTTAATTAATTAAATTAAAGTGTTTAATTTAATTAATGGGAAGAATAATTTTTGAAGGGAAAATTTAAAGGAAGTATTCATTTAAATTAGCATCTTAATTAATTTGGAATTAGATTCCAAATAAATTGAAATGAACATGAAATTCAAGTAAGACTTGAATTTGAATTTGCCAACTTGGCATGCCGCTTGGGCGGTCACGTTGAGGAAGGTTTGATGCCAACTAGCATCACACCTTCCACCCTCTATATATAGATATGGAGGGTAAGAAAATTCAAAAATAACATTGAAGAAAGTGCGAGAATTAGATTCTTGCATTCCCTCCCAAATCTCTTTCTCTCCATGCATTGCATTATGTGTTGAGCTTTGCATTCCTTCTTCTTCCCAACCTGAAAATTAGCTTCCTCTACCTCATTTTCTCCTCTCTGATTCCAGCTTCTAGTGAGGGGAAATTGGAAGATTATTTGGTCTATGGATTATATCCATAGAGGCAAGGCACTTGACTTGCTTGGTTTTGGAGATCCACCTACAGCTCTTGGTTCGCGAATTTTGATAGTAGCTTTCCCTATGTGTGGAGGTGTTCCAGATTTAATTTGGTGATTTTTGGAGCAGTGTAGCTTGGGCAAAGGTTTCCATCTTTTCACCGTGCCGATTCCAGATAGTTTCTAGATCTATGAGAGATAGTTGATCTTCTCCTTGTTTTGAGTTACAAGAGGTAATTCTTTTTCCTAATCCAGATCTATAGCATGACTAGATCCTTGGCTGTTTGAGTAGCTTAGTTATTTTTAAGCTTATGAAGTTTCAATTTATGGATCCTAACGCTACTCTTACTTTTTCGATTAATGGACACTTTAACTGGAATGTGGATCCCTCAGAATGTGATCCAGGATGCTCTTGTGACGAATGGGACTCTGATGATGAAGATGGAGATTACAACCAATGTTTCAGACAACCAAAAATGAAGAATAAAATCTTCAGGAGAAACTCTTGCCGACCTAAAGAACCTAAAGACCCCAACTTTGAGACACCACGGCCTCAACTGTTGCCTTGCTACGAAAAAGGCCTTGCACAAATACTTTAAGAACGGAGAACCACATGCAGAATGCATAATATGGATACAAGCCCTGGGAAGCAAGCTATATAGAAAATATCTTTTTGTCGGCTTTGATCTATATTATAAAGCCCAGAGGTTATAAGTCCTTCCTATAGGCATCAAATTCAAGAGGAATTTACAGCCATTCACATCTATTCAAAAGATCTATGCTTTCATAGATGCCCCTAAAGAGTATTCTTAATTTGCCTGAAAACTCTAATGATGTTGTGCGTAGTCTCGTGCAAAATTCAGCTATCCTCATCCATTATGGAAAAATCCTAGTTTCTTCATTCAACTACCTTTTAAGTTGAATGAAGATGCCAACCCTACAAAGGCCACTCACCCTAGAATGACCCCAGATGACCTTGCATTAGCCAGAAAGGAATGCAGCTAGCTCCTTGCATTAGGATTGATCGAACTAACGAAATCCAATTGGGTTTGTCCAACCTTTTATGTGAACAAATGATCTAAACAAATCAGAGGCAAGAAGAGGCTCGCCATTGATTATAGATCCTTAAATTACTTCTTGTAGGATGATAAGTTTCCTCTTTTGAAGACCTAGATGTTGTTCTCATATTTAGCCTACACCAAGGTATTATCTAAGTTTGATCTTAAGGCAAGATTTCGGCAACTAGGCATTGACCTGAAAGACTGATACAAGACGACTTTCTATATTCCAAGTGCTCAATACCAATGGGAGGTCATGCCATTTGGACTCAAAGTTGCTCCATCATTATTCCAAAAAGCAATGATGAGGATCTTCGAGCCCATCCTCCCAAGACAAGCCAGCCCTTGAGAATCTCTTACAATAGTTCTTAGATCTGGTCCAGGCCCATAGAATTATGCTCTCAGAAAAGAAAAGCTTTATTGGGCAGCCCAATATCGATTATCTTAGAATGAAATTCTCAAATGGTCATTACCAGCCTGACCCACATATCACACAAGAACTTCTTCCAAATAAAGACTTCTCTACTAAGGAGATCTAGCAATTTCTTAGTATTGTTAATTATATTAAGGATTTCCTTCCGGAGTCCTTTAAGCATACTAGTCAGCTATCCAAACTGCTGAAGAAGAATGCTCCCACTTGGGGAGAAGAATAAATAATAGCAGCCAAGAAGCTTAAGGAGATTTACCAAGATCCACCACCTTTGAAGATTCCCAGCACATGCGATAGAATCTTACAAACTGACGCTAGTGATGAGTTTTGGGGAGGTATACTTATTGAAGAAATAGATGGGAAGCAGCATTACTGTGGACAGTTCAATGAAGCGGAAAAGCTGTATCACACGGTCTATAAAGAAATCTTTACCATTAGGTACGACATTAAAAAATTTGAGTTTCACCTTGTGGGACATCATTTTATAGTACAGATGGATAACTCCTCATTCTCAAGGATTATGGATTTCAAAAATAAGGGACTTTTGGAGCCTCAACTATTAAGGCTCAAGGATTGGTTCTCCAAGTACCAGTTCACCATATGGCATATCAACAGAGACGCCAATCTCATTCCTGACCTATTCCCTAGACCAAAATCTGTTCATCTTATCTCCACCACAAAGACTATTCCCATTATCCTAATGGCCTCATCCTCGTATACTAATACTTTTCCAGCCACTCCTATATCCGGTGAAGCATTTCAAATACTCAATTGCGTTAAAGATTATGCAAGGAACAATTTGTTCCTTTGTCTTGCAAAATTCTTAAATGCTATTAATTATAGCCTCGACAAAGCTTGCTTTTATCTGGATTATCCTTTCCTATGTTTTCCAACATTATCCTCCATCATTCCTTTACCAGAAGATAGATAATGGTACTTATGGTGCATAACAGCTTAATATTATTTTGCAGCCTAGATGTCCCCTCACAAAATGGTAGTTCTTACATGATGAATAGAATGAGTTATCCTTGCTATGAGTATTCCTATTATAGTTTGATTCCATAGAAAATTGGTTACAATTATTTTACACAACAATCCAAGAAAGAGCAGGATGAAAAACACAAGTTATCATTATCTTTCACAGACCATATTACACGGGACAAACTGCAGAACGACAGTCATCATCCTACTACTACCTATGGAAAACTCTTCTAGGATCACTTGACCACAACCATGAAGAGAAGAAGGCATTGAACAAACATCTCTGTTACCTGAACAAGGTACTACCACACACTCCTAATCCATTGCTCATCAACACTTCATTTGGCATTGATCCTTTCCAAGATGATGAGTTTGGATGGATACCAAAACCAGATCCAGAATTAACTCGAGATATTAGAATCAACTAGGAAGGCTTTGGACCCTTTTGGATGATCCGATGGTCCCAGGACTACCATAACTACCACAATTGCCAAGCACAATCTTGAAGGACATAATACCAAGCCCGGCAATGTAGATAGCCTCCACAGTTGAAGTCTCTCCATGCACAGCCATAAGGGGACATGTGTCCACATATTTTAACATGTGTCCCTGTATTGTAGACATGTATCCTTGTATCTGGCTAGGTCTTTTATCTCATAAGATGTGTCCAGTCAAGTTGTATATTGTAACCATAGATAGATGACAAGTGTCCCTCAAGTAGGATAGCTATCATAGACTCCAAATGGATTATTCAAATATGCTGAAAAGTACTTTCAGGTCCATGCCTATAAATTGGGGATTGTACTCTACTTTGTATTCAAGTTCAGACTAAATAAAACCTCCTGTGTTTAGATATACACATGGCCTACTAGTTTACTTCATAGTTCCTCTATAGTCTTTCTTAAGCCTTAGCTTACATGCTTTCAAATCTTCTTCTGGTCTTCCCATCATAAGTCTAAAGTATGCTTTGCACTTGCCTCCATGTGAGGATCCTGTGTATCAGAAATGGACTAAAAAAAGAAATGGAATTGATCCTTACGTTATGGTCCTCTCAGTTGACATTCGAGCAAGCCTTTCTTTGATAAACTGAATGAGAAGAAATCCAATAAAGTCTGCCTCATAGCCTAAATCCTCGTGTGATGAAGGATGTGGCTTTGGCTTGGGCGTGAGGAAACCCTCTCTGAAGCTTGTTAATGAATGCACTTGCTTGCTCATTTATCAACTTGTGAGGCTCCCGGCCAACCCCTGGTATTAGAGACTGCATGTTTTGAAGCTCAGGAAGATAGTTGTAAGAGAAGTTTAGCGCATAGACTAAGTGTCAAATGAATAGATGAATGGAGAAACTATACACCCAAAGTAATAGATCCCCATAATACTATCGAAAATTTACATCATGTATCTTCAACTCTTTCTTTACTTAAACGTTCTGCAAGAAAACCTTGTAGAATATGCCACCATTCTTGAAAATACCATTGTAGATCAAGTAGCTCACCTCTTACTAGTCCTTATAATGTCTAGTGAAAATGAAGGTCTTTTCCTTAAGGTATCAAAAGCATCAAAGCCCTGCTCAAGTTCCAACCTTACGTTAAGGAATATGTACAGTCTTCTAAGATGGACCAGTATGTGCTCAGATCTTCCAAAGGAGAACAATATGTGACTCTTTCTATTCCAACAGAGTTTATATCCGGTTGGAAAAGAGATGGTTACACCCACCTTCACCTTGGAGCCATCTGTCTTGTTCTTTCTCATCATGGAAGGTAAGGAATGCCAGTTTCGGCCAGAATGGCACTCTTGACACCTGTTTTATTGAGTACTAAAATGCTGTAATTGGTACAGTGGTGACCACTTTTAATGCTGGAAGTGTTATGGTGATGTTCTTCCTTAATTCCACCATATCTCTAGCCTTGATTTACAAAACCAACCTTCCAACAACGCCTAAGGTCCAAATCCAAATTTCAAGTGCTGAGCAAGTTGTATCTGCTAGTATGGCAACTCTTCATCACCAGATCGTGTATAGGTTACAAAACCATAGCCTTGATTTACAAAATAAAGGAACACACGATGGACTTATGGTCCTTGCTGGTTTGGACAAAAAGTCCCCACAATAATCTAAGTTCCAAGACAACTCGAAAGAAAGGAACTTAGGAAGCTTATGCCCACATAATGGATCACTAATTATGAGTCGCTACACCAGACTCATGAGATAGTGAAATCTTCTAACTTCTAATTTTAGAGACTTAGTGGTGGACGAGTAAAGACCATCTTTGATAACCAAAAAGATGAAGGGCCATCAGGTGTCATCTTTCAACAAATGATGATTGTACCAACTCCTACACAAGCAAAGGATCCCTATACTCCCCTAAGTGGTTTTGATCCAGACGAAAGAGTAGCTTACACAAATAAGATTAATGGACACTTTATATGGGACGTAGATCCCTCAGAATGTGATCCAGGATGCTCTTGTGACAAATAGGACTCTGATGATGAAGATGAAGATTACAACCAACGCCATAAACAACAGAAAAAGAAGAATAAAATTTTCAGAAGAAATTCTTGCCAACCTAGAGAACCTAAAGACCCTGACTCTGAGCTACCACAGCCTCATCCGTTGCCTTGCTACAAAAAAGGCCTGGCAAAAATATGAAAAGAATAGAGAACCACATGTAGAATGCAAGCTTCAAAAGGTAATATCTTTCTCCCTCCTATTGTTCAACCATATATGATATTCCACTATGAACAAGACTTCCCTCTACTGGAGAGACAAACCTACAATTCCAGTCGCACTTCACCAAAACCCTATGTACAGTCGATGGGAATTGATAGTGAGGAAGGATAAAGCTTTTTACACAAGTAGAAGAGGTCCTCAACTGGCGGACTACCAATGCCAGAGCACAGAATAGAGTCCTAAAAGATCTTGATAGCAAGATGGAGCAAGTTGTCTCTAAGGTACACTCCACTAAAGCCAAGGTTGATTGTTTGGCTTCCAAGATACAGAAATATCATGATGACCTTGTCAACAAGGTACATACTCTTGAGAAAGACCTCCGCCTTCTCATAGATCAAAGAAAATTCGGTGAGGAGTTTTACCATAAAGAAGCTGAGATAAGATATTGAGGGCCCAGTTTGACCAGATAGAAGCTGATAAATAGAAGGTGATATAACCTTTCTATCCCAAGTATACTAGTCAACTTACTTATCGACAATCTCTTCCAACCTCACCACCAGATTACTCAAAATACTTCTTTATGACTTGTAGCCTTCAAAAAAAGAGAACATCTTCTCCAGAACCTACTAAATCAAAATTCTCAACTGAAGAAAAAAAAAGGTGCCAGTATCTTCCTCTCCACAATCTACCTCTGAGATAAAATAGAAAGATCAACCACATCCCAAAGCTTATATAGCACTGGAAGATTCTACTAAGGAAGAGCTCGTTGCTATGAATTCAGATATCTCATCTGAGGTGTCGTATGAAGAATTCTCTAATGGTGATTCTGACAAAGAATCCTAAACAGAGCTTGTTGATATAACATCTATGCTGATGGCTTCCAAGATTAGATCAAGCCAATAAAGAGAAGAACAAGCTGCTAAGAACTCTGACTTTGAGACAGAACCACATCAGGATACTGAACCAGTAGTAGCTTTGCCCACTGAGAATTCCTTTTCCAAACCAGCCAATGGCCCGTGGTTCACCTTTGATGATACCCCTATGTCCAAAAGGAGAGATAGACTCCATTCCTTTTCCGCTTGGAATGACTTGCAACTCACAAGAAAAGGAGCTAAGTTGCAGGCTGTTCTAAGAGAATTTGCATACAAATTTGCAGGTACTCTCAGAAACTAATTCCAAAGTCTTGGAGAATACAGGCAGATGTAGTTCTACCAAGTTAATAATCCAACGAATGCCTTATGAGAAATCCATCGGGAATTTATCGGAGATATCTCTCTCATAAGCAAAATGGCGAAGGAAGATTATTTCTCTATGAGGTGTTTCTCTCACAAGAAAAAGGATGTTGATTTCCATTTCCAAAGGATGTCCCAGTTATTCTACATGCTAAATGGATCTAATGGCCCAAACCTAAAGCATATATTTCTTGTATCACTTCGAAAAGAAATCTAGCCTGAACTTCAAAGGATGATTCTTGCCACAAGAAGGGATATGGATCATATAGACCTTGGAGAGATTCATCAAATGACTCTTGCAGCCCTTAACAAACTCTACGAGCAACATTACTTCTTCAAAGAACTTCAAGACAATAGATCTATCTTGAAGAAGGCCTACAACAATTCCTACTTGGAGATAAAATGTAAAGGCAAAGAAAAGTGTTTCTATTCTTCTTCCAAGAAGCCAACTCTCAAGAAGTTCAAAAAGAAGAAAAACCGCTTGAGGATTTTTAGAAAAAAGCCTTTGAGAAAAAAGAACACTGATCGCTGCTACCTTTGTGGAAAGAAAGGTCATTTTGCAAAAAGCTGCCCTAGCAAAAGAAACAAGTCCGCTCGGATGATATCTTAAGTTTAGCAATGTTCCGATACAACTCTATCTGATACAGATGTTGAATCATTATACTCTAAACAAGAAGAACAAACAGAAGAGATGGTGTTCGCAATCTAAGATTCATCTTCAAATGATGATGAGGTACCCGAAATTGAAGAATCTGAGCCTGAGGATTACTTACCAATATACATGTTCCAAGCCAGTTCAATTCTTTAGGAGACCATTCCATCTCCTTATGTTACGGTACACATTCTTCCATCCAAATATGATAGGCCAATCAAAGCTCTTGGATTTATGGATACATGTGCGATAAGAACGATGAAGAATCCAGAAATCCTTCCAAAAGATGCTTGGAAACCTCATTATGAATACTTCTAAGCTGTAGATGGCCAAAGATTCTCGACATCCCTGATTAGCAAGAAGCCTATCAAAATTCAATTCTTCCCAAAATGCATAGTATGGATACAAGTCCTCGGAAGCAAGCTGTATGGAAAAGATCTTCTTGTCGGCTTTGATCTATATTATAAAGCCAAGAGGTTACAAGTCCTTTCTACAAGCATCAAATTCAAGATGAATTTCTAGTTATTCACAGCTATTCAAAAGATCTATGCTCTCACAGATGCCACTAAAGAGTATTCTGAGTTTCCCAGAAAACTCCAACGATGATGTGTAGAGTCTCATGCAGAATTCAACCATCTTCATCCATTATGGAAGAATCCTAGTTTCTTCATTCAACTACTTTTTAAGTTGAACGAAGATGTTAACCCTACAAAGGCCACTAATGACTCCAGATGACCTTGCCTTGGCCAGAAAAAAATGCAACCAGCTCCTTGCATTAGGATTGATCGAACCAACGAAATTCAGTTGGGCTTGTCCAGCATTTTATCTGAACAAATGATCTGAACAAGTCAGAGACAAGAAGAGGCTCATTATTGATTATAAATCCTTAAATCACTTCTTACAGGATGATAAGCTTCCTCTTCTAAAGACCCAGCTGTTGTTCTCATATTTAGCCCACGCCAAGGTATTCTCAAAGTTTGATCTTAAGCCAGGATTTTGGCAACTGGGCATTAACCCGAAAGACCAATACAAGACGGCCTTCTGTATTCCAAGTGCTCAATACCAATGGAAGGCCATGCCATTCAGACTTAAAGTCGCTCCATCATTATTCTAAAAAGCACTGATGAAGATCTTTGAGCCCATCTTTAATAATGCACTGTTCCATATTGATGATATCCTCTTGTTTTCCCAAGACAAGCCGGCCCATTGAGAATCACTTACAACAGTTCTTGGCTCGGGTCCAGGCCCATGGAATTAAGCTTTCTGAAAAGAAAAGTTTTATTGGGCAGCCCAATATCGAATTCCTTGGAATGAAATTCTCAAATGGTCATTACCAGCCTAGCCTACATATCACGCAAGAACTCCTCAAATTTCCATGTAAGGACTTCTCTACTAAGGAGATCCAACAATTTCTTTGTATTGTTAATTATATTAAGGATTTCTTCCTTGAGTCCTTTAAGTATACTAGTGAGCTATCGAAACTGCTAAAGAAGAGTGCTCCCACTTAGGGAGAAGAATAGACAATAGCAGTTAAGAAGCTCAAGGAAAGTTACCAAGATCCACTACCTTCGAAGATTCCCAGCACAGGCCATAGGATCTTACAAACTAACGCCAGTGATGAATTTTGGGGAACCATACTCATTGAACACATAGATGAGAAGCAGCATTACAGTGGACATGCCAATGGATAGTTTGAGAAAGCAGAAAAGTACTATCACACGGTCTATAAAGAAATCCTTGCCATCAGGTACGACATTAAAAAATTTGAGTTCCACATCATTTTACATTATAGATGGATAACTCCTCATTCTCGAGGATTCTGGATTTCAAAAACAAAGGAGTTCTGGAGCCTAAACTATTAAAGCTTAAGGATTGGTTCTCCAAGTACCAGTTCATTGTAAGGCATATCAAAGGAGACGCCAATCTCATTCCTGACCTACTCTCCAAACCAAAATCTATCTATCTTATCTCCACCCCAAAGACCATTTCCATTATCTTAATGGCCTCATCCTCATGCACTAATATTTTTCCAGCTACTCCTATATCCGGTGAAGCATTTCAAACTCTCAATGGCATTAAAGATTTTACAAGGAACAATTTGTTCCTTCATCTTGCAAAATTTTTAAATGATATTAATCATAGCCCCGAAAAAGCTTACTTTTATCTAGATTATCCTTTCCTATGTTTTCCAACATTATCCTCCATCATTCCTTTACCAGAAGATAGATTATGGTACTTATGGTGCATACTAGTTCAATATTATTTTGCAGCCCAGATGTCCCTCACAAAATGGTCCAGTTCTTCTATGATGAACAGAATGAGTTATCCTTGCTATGGGTATTCCTGTTATGGTTTGATTCCACAGAAAATTGGTTACAATTATTTTACATAGCAATCCAAGAAAGAGCAGGATCAGAAACACAAGTCATCATTATTTTCCACAGACCATGTTATATGTGACAAGCTACAGAACTACAGCCATCATCCTACTACTGCCTATGGAAAAACTCTCCTCGGATCACTTGACCGCAACCATGAAGAGAATAAGGCATTGTAAAAACATATATGTTACATGAACGAGGTACCACCACACCCTTCTAAGCCATTGCTCATCAACACTTCATGTGGCATTGATCCTTTTCAAGGTGATGAGTTCAGATGGATACCAGAACTAGATCCAGAATCAGCTGGGAAGGTTTTGAACTCTTCTAGATGACTTCATGATCCCAGGACTATCATAACTATCACAATTCCCAAGGACAATCTTGAAGGACGTAATACCAAGCCCAGCAATGTAGATTGCCTCTACAGTTGAAGTCTCTCCATGCACAGCCATAAGGGGACATATGTCCACCTATTTTAACATGTGTCCAGTCAAGTTGTGTATTGTAATCACAGGTAGATGACAAGTGTCCCTCAAGTAGGATAGCTATCATGGACTCCAAACGGATTATTCAAATATGCTGAAAGTCCTTTGAGTTCCATGCCTATACATAGGGCATTGTACTCTACTTTGTATTCAAGTTCAAATTAAATAAAACCTCCCCTGTTTAGATAGACAAATGGCCTACTAGTTTACTTCATAGTTCCTCTATAGTCTTTCTTAGGCCTTAGCTTACTGCTTTCGGATCTTCTTCTGGTCTTCCCATCATAAGTCTGAAGTATGCTCTGCACTTGCCTCCATGTGAAGATCGTGTGCATCAGAAATGGACTAAAGAAAGAAATGGAACTGATCCTCGTGCTACGATGCTCTCAGTTGATATTCGAGCAAGCCTTTCTTTGATAAGCTAAATGAGAAAAAATCCAACAAAGCCTGCCCGATAGCCAAAAATCCATGTGTGATGAAGGATGTAGCTTTGGCTTGGGCGTGAGGAAACCCTCTCAGAAGCTTGTTAATGAATGCACTTGCTTACTCCTTTATCAACTTGTGAGGCTCTCGGCTAGCCCCTAGTTAGAGCATAGTTGAGTTTGGCCATAATTTGTTATTATGATGAAATTTTGAACTTTTTAAAATTTTAAATTTTTAATTAAATTAAACAAATCTCTTTGATTGTTAATTTGTTTTTCTATTTTATTTTATTTTAATTGACTTATCTATTATAACTAAAATACAGTATTATGTTAGTCCCAAATCATACGATAGATTTTTATCTCATCAAATAATCTTATAATTTAAAAAAAATATAAATTTTATAAGCATCATATTGGGGACTTTTATAATAAAACTCCCTCTTATAAATTTACTTTATTATGAAATTAACACACAAATATTTTTTATATACTATAGGGAAACTTTGTTATCTAAAATTATATTTTCCACCTTTTTTTATATACATTATTCGTGCTACCATTCTATATTTCTATTACATTTTTGCTTATCAATTTTAAAAGCTCTCTCTCCAATTAGCATAATATGATGGTTTTACTTTCTTTCTTTTTTCTAATTTAAAATTCATCTTACACATAAGTTTTTAATATATTTTTCACATCACATCTTTACATTATTTTCTCTTTTCTATTTAAATTAATTAGATATTCTTCTAATTTTTTAAAAATTTTATTAGGATTATTTCTTTATTATTTCCTTAATATTTATTTAAAATTAAATTTTTTATGTCAACTTAGAATTGTTACTTTTGTATTATGTAAAATATGTTATCTTGCAATACTTTTTTATTTCACTTAATTATGTTTTATGTTCATTTTCAGTGCTATATGTTTTCATTTAAGAATTTATCTTTGGTGTTGAATTTTACTTTTACTATTACTTTAATTGCAACTCTTCTTATTTAAGTAGATAAAAAGAGATTTTTATCTATGTCATATTTGTATGGCGTCCCTCAAATAATGTAATTTTTTTAAATATTCAAAATTATTTCTATAATCTATTAAGTAGCTGAAGTTATTCCAATTTTTTTTTTTTCAAATGAATGAAAAAACACCTTCTATTTTTTTCGAAAGTAATTCATTAAGTTTATTGGCACCAAGCAGTTTTTCCATTTCTGTTTATGTGTACATAAAAAAGAAATTCTTTAGCGTATATTTAATGTCATTTGCCTTGTTCGTTTACTTTGGTTAGTGGTTACTTGAATCTTTTTACAAAAAGATAACTTTATTTCTCTTACAATATACAAATAAAGATATATATAATTTATTTATTTAAAATAATGTAGATACGGCTGGAAACTAAAATTGCTTTATTAAATAAATACTCCCACATTCAGACTATCTACCCCAGCTTTAAATAATTTTAAGCTTAATTTTTTTAACTAATCCATTGAATAATTCATTTTTAATTTAAATTTACATTTTTATCTAAATAATTTAAAATTTATCCAAATAAAGTTGTTGATAATAAAGTTATTTTAGAACAACTAATTTTTCATATTAAAAAAATTCTTTTAGTGCGTATTTTTATTAATACAATCACCTTATTTTCAGTTGATGTTGTAAATTAGTCAATTCTTTTTGATCAAAAAGTTATAAAATAATTAAAAATTATTCAATCAATTGATCAAATAAAACATTTTTATATCTTTAATTAAAAAATTATTTCTTGACACTTACAATTTTAAATATATCCAACGTTTAAATAATTTATAAAAAAATTTCAAAAGTGAAAAAAAAAATGAAACTTAAAAACCACGATTATCTTTTCATACTGTGGCTTGCTTAAAATTTTTTATAACTTAAACATTTCTTATGAAAAGTATAGAGTACCTTTTTATGTGGAACATTAAATTGTCACTTCCTTATTAAAAGTTGGAAAATTGATAAATGAATAATTATGAATTAGTTGATATGCAGGCCCTCAATTTGTTTAGTTTTTAAAATTTAATTACTTTCACAAGGATCTTTTTTAGATATTTAAAATACTTTTGTATAAAACCACTTGTACAGAACATAACAAACAGTTTAATTAGAATTTAAAATTTATTTCAAATATAAATTTTTTTCCCACAATATTCATAAGTTTAGAACATATTGCACCTTTTAAAACGTTTGAGATAAATCATTTTCTTTCTGTTGCTATTTCTTGTACATTTTTCGTTATTTTAGCTTTGCAGAAATTGTTTATATCTTTTCAATTTGATTCCAACTTTAAATTACTTTGCTTCATACTTTATTACAAACACTTTTATTCATGTAATTTTTTTGTCGGATGCAATTTTTTCCTCCTTTGATTAGAAGGAACAAACTTAAAACTAGGGTTAGATCTTTTTTTCTATAATTAGATTTTAATACTTGATTTATATAAAAATTTCTTCTAAAATTTCTTGAAGTATTTTGTATACAAATTGGAAATCAAATAATATAAATGCAGCTGTAACTAATGTAATATATTTTTGTTGATTTGAAGATATTTATTAAAATTTAAGAACTTAAATATAGTTAGTTTGTTTGGTATCACAACAAATCAAGAATACTACTTTCTCAGAATCTAATTATGAAAAGTATATATTTCATATTTGACAAAACAAAAAAGTGAACATGTATGTATATATCTCCACATGTATATGTATATTCTACAGAGATATGTATCACATATGCATAATTATAAATTGTAACAGTATAATACAACTAAAAATTAGTTCTTGTAGTGACTAAATTGTTGTCAAAAAAATTCTAGAGATGACTCTGGATTTTTGATAAAGTATAACCACTCAATTCAATACAAGGGCATTTTTATAATCTGATTAATTATTAATTTTTATTTCCAAAAACTAAGGTGAAAATATGATCAATAAGATGATAATTCGAAAGTTGAAACCTCTACGACTAATTCTACATGTATTAGTAAATTTCAAGAATGAAATGGATTTTCGTTTTCTAGGAGAAGCTTCTGTCTTAACAAATCATCCTCCCTTTTTTGAGTCTTCAATAGTGTAGAATATCACCAACCACCCCATCAATGCCATAGCCTCATAAGATGACCTATTTGCTTATGTTTGACATTTTTGCGTGATTCACATTTTGTGCGTGTTGTTGAGAGGTATGCCACTTGCAATAATTTTTGGTTGAATATTATACTCTCTTAGTTTTGTATAAGACTATGTAATATCTTGTGGTTGTTTTGAAGGTTAGTATGAAGGGACCATTATTTCAATTGGAAATAATGTGAATTGTAATAAATGTGAGATTATAGTTGACATTTTTATCCCTTTCTTTAATTTGTATTAGAGATTGTTGGACCATCCGACTAGAAATAATGTTTCCTTTATCTGCTATGACAGCACACCGCACTATTGTTGTGTGCACGTCTTATTTATCATTTCAAATTATCTGTAACATTTTAGTTCCACATAGTAGTGCACAATACATATAAAAATGAGTGACTTTCATATGAAATTTGGAAAAAAATTGTATATGGTGAGAAAATTGAAAATTCTCCTTTCAAATATAATCTCCCATTTTCTAAACTTATTATGTGTTTACAAGTGTAACAGAAAATTTGTATTTCTAAATTTTTAATTTGATTTCATGCTTGTGGATATTTCGATTTGTTTACTTGTCCCCGTAGCACTAATGAGTGTCAACGTTAACCAAAACCACCAAGTCAAGTATGAATTACTCGAAAAAAATCATGTTTGGATTTGATGTTTTAGGTATTGGGTTAAATAGAGCTGGAACTAAAAATGACTTGAAGGGAAAAAAATAATAAGATCGGGTTGATTTCTGGTCAATCCACTAACCTGAAGCAACAATTAGGTGACCCATATAACCTAATGAACCCGATCCAACCCAGTCCGATCCACCTAAACATAATTAGGATGATCTATACTACTAATAAAACACCTATCCCTTTTTGGTTTGTTTTTGAGTGAGGTCCTCCACTTCCTTTTTTAAGATATCATAACTACAACTTATACAATAACTACCATTTAAGCCCAATCCATTCTTTAACTTATAATTACTATCCAATAATATTTTTTGTTATTCTTTATGTAAAATTGTAGATAAATATATTAAAAATTTTAAAAGATCAATATTGTATAAAAATAAATAAATATTTTAATTTATTTAATACTATAACAATTTTAGTACATGCAATGAACATGGCCAAATTGCTACTTAAAATAAAATATTTGCACTCAAACAATCACAACCAAAAAAGAATATGTGCTCTCTCTCTCTAAAAAACCTCTTGGGCGCGCACCACCGCCACTATTAATCCGTCGCCCCTATGAACACCGCCATGCGCTCCTTCTTGAATAACCTCAGTTATTTATTATTTGATATTGATAGTGCTTAGTTGATTAATTTTAATCTAAATTCAAATGCTAATTAGAAACTAATTATTGATGGTATTCATAGGAGGTTTGAATTTTTGTATTAATTTTAATGTAAGTTAATTTAAAACTTGAAAATCAAAGTTCTAGATAATTATAATGTTGGAGTTTGTGTATATGAAAAAAAATTATATAGATCAGGTTCGGTTAGATTGGCTCAGGTTTATCAGGTTGTTGGATTACCCAATTAAAAACTAGGCTAACCTGAATTTGACTCAACTTTTTGTGGGTTGGGTTAGGATTAAACATTTTGGGTTTAACCTGAAGTTGGTTCTGTTTGGATTTGTTGTTTTTATGTTATATTCCAATCTCAGCGCAATTGAATCGACTCAACCCACTGAAATTAAAACCCTTACTTCTCATGGTCCAATAGTTGCTTCTGGTTTAAGGTTTGGTTTCAAATATTAGCTATAACAAAAAATAATGTGCGAAAATTTATTTCACATTTGTACTAGTTATTATATAAAGCATAGTTGAGTTTGGCCATAATTATGTAATTATGACAAAATTTTGAATTTTTAAAATTTAAAATTTTTTAATTAAATTAAACAAATCTCTTTGATTGATAATCTATTTTCTATTTTATTTTATTATAATTAACTTATCAATTATAGCTAAAATAGAGTATTATGTTAGTCCCAATTTATACAGTAGACTTTTATCTCATTAGATAAGCATAGAATTTTAAAATATATATATTTATAAGCATCATATTGGGTACTTTTATAATAAAACTTCTTCGTATAAATTTACTTTATTACTAAATTAACAGACAAATCTTTTTTCAATACTATAGGGAAACTTTGTTGTAGCA
The DNA here is from genome assembly GCA_018894105.1 of Jacaranda mimosifolia. Classification (NCBI taxonomy): domain Eukaryota; kingdom Viridiplantae; phylum Streptophyta; class Magnoliopsida; order Lamiales; family Bignoniaceae; genus Jacaranda; species Jacaranda mimosifolia. The sequence continues at coordinate 18,676,278 of CM032118.1, read as the reverse complement.
CCCCCAATCAGGATAACACCTAAGCTGAGATATCAAACATTCCATTCAATAATTCTGAACCCAAAATGCAATTCAATAGACCCATAATCGAACATTTCAAGCTCATCAGAAATAGCAGCGGATTCCAACTTAAATAACCTGTAACATAAAACACATAATACTATGGTACCTACCACAAAATCTTAAAGTCAACTTATCAGAAGCAACATAATTCAAACTTAACTAACTCGATAAATCAGTAAGTAAATGCATGATTCATGTTCTAATATAACAAAATATTTACATCCCACAAGTCATCCATATCAACATGACATATCACGACATCTCGCGTCCATACTTAGCTCTCAGATGATGCCATATATACATTCAACACCTGATCTATTACAAAGTATACTTATAACCATCCTGGAGTCCAAATCCTTTCCTTAGTCCCTGTCTGAGAGGATCAAAATAAACAGGGAGGGAGGGGGGTAAGTCCAAAGGACTTAGTGAGGGATAACTGTAAGCATATTAGAAAGAATCTGTTGAGGAAGAATCAACTCAATAGACTGTAAACCAATAGTCAATCTGAACAAATCAGAATACTGTCAGACAGTCAGTCAGTCAGGCAGTCAGTCGAGCAGTTAGTCAATCAGGCAGCAATCAAAATCAATCAATAAACATATTAGATCAATCGAATCAAACTAACAAATCATATCAAAACAATCCTATCAGTCGCTTAACGGCTTGTCCTGCTTTACAGCTGGGACCAACATATCGGCTCGTCCCTAGCTTAACAGTTGGGAACAACATATCGGCTCATCCCGAGCTTAACAGCTAGGAATAACGTATCAAATCGGTAACAAATAATGGACAGTCGGATATCAAATCAACAGATAATAGTATGGACGGATAACAGATGTCAATCAAAGGATAACCCTCACAAAGGTATACACATACAGACAGTGCAAAATAGTACAGAAATGCCGACAAGGCCATAGATAGTAGAACAAACAGAACAGATAACAGAACAGTACAGATACCGGATAGGAGTTCTGGGTGCCAGAACAAACAGAAACAGAATCAATATCGACGATAACGCTCACAGGGGTGTTGAAATCAAATAACAGATAGCAAATCAGAATTCCAACACATTTCAGATTTCAAACAAACAGAGTACGGTACAGAAACAGAAAACACACACAGGGGCTTATCACAATATCAGATAAATAGGAAAGGTGCCAGATTGGCAGACCCTCACAGGGTTCAACAACTAACGAATAGCTTTAACCAAAACAATAACCTAAAGTAGGAGACCCTCACCTTCGTAATCTCAGAAGTGTTATCATAGTCAGCAACCTATTGGTCAGTGGGACCCACTTCATCATTACTTATCCGAAAAGTAATATTTATAATCAAAATCCATACTTAATTCTATTAATCACAATTATACCATTAACAATCCAGAATCACTAATTTGTCGATTAATACGGTATCTCATTCCTAATTCAAGGTCATGGACATAATCCTAAATTACACAATATGATTAATCCTTACATAATCAATTCCTAATCAAATGCCATTGAATCTTATAATATAATCCTTAATACTATTTAAATCCAAGTTTTGGCATTTTGCATAAATTCGGGTCCACTTATTCCGTAATACTTGCATAAGAATCAACATACATATATATAAAATATTATCTCTTCCCAAATTCCTATTCTTGGCAAGGTACAATGCTAAATTAGGAAAGGTACAACATATGCAACATATATATTAAAGGTACAACTAAATCCAAATGCCAAAGCTTGCTACCGGAGTATCAAAACCACAAACCAATTACACAGTTGCAACCATCACATTGAGGAGGTGAAACTGGTCCAAGGTCATCGGAGAGCTGCCGTTCACGGCCACTGGAAAAACACAAACTCACCACCGTTCACTTCATTTCTTCTTCCTGAATCCAATGGTGCCTTTAGTTTTCAGTTTTGATGGCTAGAAGACCTTCAACCGAAGCCCACAGCCTCAACACCACCTTCTCACTGCCGCGCCTGTAACTTTCTCTTTCACCGTCACCACCGCGCTACTCCTCCATGCAAGGCCACAACTGTGTTCCTCATGCCTCCAGCTTCCAAAATATCCACCTAGAAGCTCCTCCTCGCCACCGTAGCTTCAGCGCCCATCACAGTAAGTTTCTGGGTTTCACGGGAAAGCTTCTCTACCTCGATGGTGTACATGCAAAGGTGCTAGGTTGCTAGAGGAAAGAGAAGAGGTGTATGGTGAGGTTGGATGGTGGTGAAATCACTGGGATTATGGTCACCGGATGAGAGAAGATGGTGGTCGCGGTTGGAGAAGGAAAGAGAGGAAAAGAAAGAAGAAGAAGAAAGATAAACAGGAAAAGTGAAGAAAAAGTCTTGCTGCCCGTTCTTAAAAAAACCAAATTTTCCTATATTTCGATTTAGTCCCTGAAGATTTCCAAAAGACTCAATCAAGCCCCTTCAATTCCTTGAAAACTACAGTTGACCCCATTGACCAAAGTACTTACATGCAAACCCCAAAAACTTCTTAAAATGTTAAATCAAGTTCTTCAAAATAATAAATCTGACCCCAAAAACTTTCAAAATTTTTGCAATTCAATCCTTTTATATTTCTTTTCCGGGCCTTCAAATCCAACCAATAATTCTCTTAATTTCTAAATTCTTATTTTCGAAAATACTGAATTTCAGGGGTGTTACATTTGTTATCTAAAATTATATTTTCCACCTTTTTTTATATACATTATTCGTGCTACCATTCTATATTTCTATTACGTTTTTGTTTATCAATTGTAAAAGCTCTCTCTCCAATTAGCATAATATGATGGTTTTACTTTTTTCTTTCTAATTTAAAATTCATCTTACACATAAGTTTTTAATATATTTTTCATATCACATCTTTGCATTATTTTCACTTTTTATTTTAAATTAAATAGTTATTCTTCTAATTTTTTAAAAATTTTATTAGCATTATTACTTTATTATTTCCTTAATATTTATTTAAAATTAAAATTTTTATGTCAACTTAGAATTGTTATTTTTGTATTACGTAAAAAATATTATCCTGCAATACTTTTTCTTTCACTGAATTATGTTTTATGTTTCATTTTCAGTGCTATATGTTTTCAAATATTCATGTATGTTCATTTAAGAATTTATCTTTGGTATTGAATTTTATTTTTACGATTACTTTTGCAACACCCCAAAAATTTGGTATTTTAAAAAATATGGATTTAGAAAGCAAGAAATTGGTTGGTCGGATTTTAGGGGTCAAAAAATAAATAAAAAGGACTTGATCGTAAGAATTTTGCAAGTTTTGGAGTCAATTCGCAAATAAGTTAGACTTGATTAGACCATATTTTGAAACTTTAAGGGTTTGCATGGAAGCTTTTAAATTGCTAGGCCTAACTCCATTATTTTTTTTAAACTGAAAGACCTAAATGAGATGCAGCAAAAGTTTTGGGGGCCGAATGAAAATCTGAAAACTCATCCCCTTTAAATACCTAATATTCATTTCTCTCCCTCTCCCCATTTCTTCTCTTTCTTCCTCACGTTCACCCACACCTTCTCACCAGTGATTTTCTTTTTCGATGAGCCTTTCCCCAAACCCAACCGATTATCTCCTTCCCCACACCTCCAGTAACCACCTAACACCATGCATGCAGCGTTTCGGGCAGCGGATCATCGGAGTTGAGAAGCTTGAAGAAACCCACCTTGACGGACGATGGAGGAACAATAGCTAAAATAAACTTCTGGACAGCATTTTTGAGAGCCCTCACCTTGGGGTTCAAGGGGGTGCCACTGCATGAACGTTTCACACAGTAGTGAAGGCAAAAATCGGCGAAAACTTCACGACGAAGCAAAATGGTTTTTGGGATTTCGGGGAGGTGATTGAGACCTTTTCCGACGGAGAAATTGAAAACGAAGCTTAGCTTTGGATAGCTCTCGGCGAGATGTGTCTCCGGGTGGTGGCATTGAATATACTATCGTAGCATTTTTCAATAATTATCACTATATTAGTCTTCTGTATCTCTACACCACGGAATATCATTAAGTTATTGTCATTACATATCTTGTGGCATTTTCCTAAATGATGCCATATATAAATGTGAGTAATTTTCTAAGAAAAATTAGTGGTACTAATTAAATGCCTTGAAAATATATTTTTGTTGGCATTTTTAGTTTAACTGTCTCTATTTTATACATCATTTATTAATCAAATGTCAGTAAATATTTTAATATACTAGCTTTTTTTAGGATTGTCACCATATTACTTTTATGTATCATTACACTAGAAAATACCACGAAATTAGTGCCACTAAATACTTTATAATATTTTCTTAAATGACACCGCAACTACATACTTGGGCCATTTTCCTCAAAAAATTAATGACACTAGTTGAATGTCTTTAAAATATATTTATATTAGTATTTTTAGTTAAATGTCACTATTTTATTTATCATTTAGTAATCGCATCCACCAAATATTATATATTATAATGACATTGCTTTACTGCTACCACCATATTACTTTTTTGTCAATATTTTATAAAATATTACTAATTTAATACCATTAAATATCAATTTTGTTTTAGTGATTATCTAATAAATGATTTTAAAAATAAGCTTTTAGCAATATTATATGATGTTATGACTCCTGCGATAATTGCGGTACATCTCATGCACAGTATAATGTAATTTATCATTCCCAAACATTTTTCTTTTTGAAACACATAAATATCTCATGACCAATAAAATATCTAAGTCCAAATTATGAATAACGTGGTCCAAACATTATGAATAGTACAAAATGGCCATCCAGTGCTATATTACAGAAAGTACTATGAATACATAAAGGCAGACGTCAAGAAAAGGGTAGCTTTCAACTTTTTCAGCAGTTGTAATTGGGAAAATATATAAATAAAATGTGGCAAATATATATGTGAGCGAGTTGCAAAATAAATTCCACTTCACCATTTGCAATCTACAATTTATAATGAGGAAAAAAAAAAAATTGTTGAGCTGCCCAACCTTATTGTTAACGGATGAAATAATTTAATTCGGCAAAAAAATTAAGATTAGTATACATGTGTAAGTTTAAGTTTATTAGGTAGAAATCACCCACTGTGAGTTTGGGGCCATCTGTGTTGCCACTTCTCATGCAACTATATATATTACGAATTTATCATTTCCAAACTTCGATCTCTTTTTCTTTTTTTAATTGTGGGGACTGAAAAATGTTCTCTACATCTCATAACGAACAGAAATTTTAATTTAATGGCCAGTCAGTAAACTTGTCCAACTATTTCATGCAAATTCCCCCACTAGTACAAGCATACCATCACGCTGGAACTACAAATGCCTATTAGAAATACAGTGTTTCAAGCATTAACTGGCCTGTTCAAGTAAATAATGTTAAATGTGATTTTTCAAAAAAAAAAAAAAAAACAAAACAAAACAAAAGAAGAAGAATAGAAAATGAGTGAGCATGCAGGTCAACGGGAGTAGATCAGTAGAATGGATGGACTTTGCAATTTGGCTTCTTACACCGACAAATTAAATATGAAATTAGTGACTGTTAAAGTGCCATATCGCATCATGAGTTGCAATTGAGTGCTAGAATTTTCCTCTTTAATTGCTGATATTTACATAGGAAAGTTGAGTTATAGAATTGTCTTCTTAAATAAACTGTATTAGAAGGCTTTAAGCCAACCTAGTTTATTATAAATATGTATGTAATGTATTTGAGCAGCAATTATGTGTAGAGGTAGAGAGAGAGAGAGAGAGAAAAGTGGCAATTTTGAGAGCAAAAATCACAAAGTTATATTGCATGAGTCTTGGGAAATGCATTGTATTATTGCAACATTGTATAAATTTTATCCTCCAATTTATCAATCTCTCTTCAAAAATATATTTACACCCACCAAGTACTATCTCCATGAATATATTCTCAAGTTTAGTGTAAATTAAAATGTATCCAATATCAGTTGTTCCCAATTCAACCAAGAATGTTAATTCAGATAATGTTCGTCGATCAGTAACATATCATCCAACTATTTGGGGAGACTACTTTCTTATGTATGCTTCATATCACATTACGGTATAGTTATAATGCTTTTGTTTTTCCCATAATGAAAGGTTTGCATATTTGATAATTGTAATCTTACTTATCACATGCCACACTTTGCATATTGACAAGGAAGTATTTGCTAATGAAGAGGAACAACTTAAAAATCTAAAAGAAGAGGTGAGGAATCTCTTGGCCACAACACCAGATGATTCATTGAAGAACTCATTGATGCAATCCAACGCCTTCGAGTTTCACCACTTTGAAGAAGAAAATGGCAAATCGTTGGGATCAATATATGAGAATTCTTACCTATATATATGCAATGGCCAAAAAAATGATCTTAGTTCAGTTGCTCTTCGTTTTCGGCTACTTAGACAACATGGATACAACGTCTCCTGTGGTAAGTACTTAGATATCAGTCGTAATATGAGTGAGAATTGTACTAAAACACATATACCACAAGCAATTAGATATAAGGAATTATAATAATAATATTATTATTATTATTATTATTACTATTATTATTTAAAAAGTAAGCAACATGTATATCAAAGTTCTTAAGGCCAATGGATTTTAAATTTTCTATGTGTTTGACGATGTTATCAACAATTAATCATTTTGTTGTTGTTATTATTATTATTGTATTATTATTTAAAAAGTAAGCAACATGTATATCAAAGTTCTTAAGGCCAATGGATTTTAAATTTTCTATGTGTTTGACGATGTTATCAATAATTAATCATTTTATTTTTATTATTATTATTATTATTATTATTATTATTATTATTATTATTATTATTATTATTATTATTATTAAATTTTCTATGTGTTTGACGATGTTATCAACAATTAATCATTTTGTTGTTGTTATTATTATTATTATATTATTATTTAAAAAGTAAGCAACATGTATATCAAAGTTCTTAAGGCCAATGGATTTTAAATTTTCTATGTGTTTGACGATGTTATCAACAATTAATCATTTTATTTATTTATTATTATTATTTTTATTATTATTATTATTATTATTATTATTATTATTATTATTATTATTATAATAATAATAATAATAATAATAATAATAATAATAATAATATATCAATTATAGATTAGATATTAACTATCTGTTTAATATTAACATAATTTTGCTGACAAGATATAAAATGTTAATATGTTAATATAATTATTTCAAATATAATATTAACATTTCTGTTAATTATAATAAGTGATTTTAAAACATATCGTTTTTAAATTTATTAATGTACCTTGGTGATTACATTATTATATATAATAATAAATCAATTAAACTCAACTGTAAAAGCAACTTTTATGTAAATTCTACAGTTACTATCTGCAGCTATGCAACAATGAATTAAATGAATTACTAACTACTTTTCTAAGTAAATAGTTATAAAAATTAATGAACTGTGTTGATGGAGGGACAATATATAAATGGGAAAGGTGGAATGTGTGGGGCGGTGTTGGCTGGACAGAACCCTTTTGGGCTTTCATTTTTTTTATTTTTTTTAATGTTTTAGTGGTGAATGAAAAGTTCTGGTTTATATTTGATTTGACCAATTCCAAATAATAATAATAATAATAATAATAATAACTATATATGGAAGTTACTTTCGTATGGTAAACTATAGTGTTATATATATAGCCTGTTTCATCACCTGGAACAGGTTAAGGTTGAATTCAGAACTATTTTGCTTTTATTGCATGCATATGGGTTTTTTTATTATAAAAATATTTCTTTTTATCTCATAGACTCATACACTACAACAAAAGTATACTTATAGAGTCACATATATAGAGGCATACTTAAAAATAGCCACTAATGATAATTTAAGTGGGCTATTCAAAATTTACTGCCTTTAAATGTATTGATTTGGTTTTGGAGGCCCACCTACAAAGACCCATTTAATAATAGCCCACATATGCTAGTAATTTTTGGAGGCCTACTTAGAGAGGCCCAACTCAGATAGCCAGAAAACTAATAACAAAAATTGTAAGCCCATTATGTAAATTGTAATATATCTTTATTTTATTTATTAATAAGTAATTAAAATTAATTAATTAATTCCATATTTTTAAAAAAGTGAAGCAAATTAAAAAGTATTTGGATCATATTCAGTCGCTTACCTTCAAACTCAGCTCACTTCAAACATCGGTCACTCACCTTCAAGCCTTAATTAGCCCACTTCTAGAAAAAGCTCATTCCCTGCAAGAAATCACACTTTCAATATCTTTCGCGATTCTAGCAAGAAATCATTCAACGTTGGTCGCCGAACAAGTCCGTTGTTGTAGAATCCAGTAAAATCGCAAGCTAGGGATTTGCTACTTCAATCCGCGTAAGTGATAGAGGAGACCAAAAATTGGCTTCTTCAAGTTAAACAATGAGGTGAATCAGTAATTTATATTCTAGGTATTTGTTTTCTGTTGATAATTTCTCATTGATGCCCTCACATTTTGTTTTCTCTTATATATTTGTGTTGTTGAGCTTCTGATTAGATTTCTCAGAAACGTAATGCATTAATCTCACAAACGTAATACTAAAATGGTTCATGCGTACCTGATTTGATGTGAATGGTTCAAAGTTGAGTGAACTTGGTGGTGTTGGAATCATAGTTTAGTAGCTTAATGGTATGTTTTTTTTTTGTTTTTTGAATTAAGCTTAATGGTATGTTTTAGGATGTGGATGACTGGCAGCATTTGTAAAATAAAGTGTAGGAAATATTTGCTGCTCTGCACCTATTGATTGTCCATAAAATGATGCAAAACTAGATACCATTAAGCCCTGTGTCGTATTATTCCTTCTTCTGAGTGAATTTTACGTAGTCAGGCCTTTACGTAAGTCTTATGAAAATATGAAGTAAGCTGTAATTCTGTCATTATTATAAACAGGAGCTACAGTATTAATTTCTGTTTCAAAGCTAATTGCCCTGTTTTCCTCTCTGCACTAGACTCTTCTTTGATCATATCCCTTCTTGTAGTTAAGGAGTTTACTGAATTGCTTGCATTCAAGATAAATACCATCACCTAGTATTTCTGGATTTTCATAAAAGTCAATAGAATTTTTACTTACTTAGAACAACAGTACCAGATTTAGGGAGGAAGCGAGCTAGGAAAGTAAGTAGGGGTATAGGTGTGGCTTACTATCTTTTACTTAAAGAGAGATATAAGTACAATTTTCTTTTCTCTTTACCATTTTACTTAAAGTTACTAATCCATTGAAGGTTGCCAAGTGGGAATACACAAGAACTCATGCTCTTCCTTTTTTTTTTTTCCCTTTCTTTTCAACTCTGGAAATTCTTTTATTTGTTAGGACAGAGATTCTTGACAAGAAGAGAATTAGACAAGGTCAAAATAATGATCCCCGTTTTCAACTTTTTGTTTTAAATGAAGATAGAAGTGAGAATTTGATGTAAAAGCTCCTTGCACTGTGATTGTACCCCAATGATTTACTGTAAAGTCAATTTTCTTGGTTCCCTCCCATCATACTGTTTATCTGCTTTTTTGACCTTTTCCCTCTGTAAAATAAAAAGAGAAGGCCACTGAGCTCACAGCAAACTACAAAAAGTCAAGGGAAAAAAAAATAGTTTTTGCAGACAGGCAATAGGCATCACTGTGATTTCTTCTCTTTTTGCATTATTCTTTTACCATGTTTTCTAGTAATTTTCAACTTTTTACAATGCCAAATGTTTCCACTAGCAATTGTAATTATTGCAATGAGGCCCGCAATATGTTTGTTTTTTAAGGTCATTCAAGCTTGGTTTTAAGGGCTCAAGCAAATTTTATTGCATTCTGAAGCTAGATTAATGCGAACTAGTTTGAGCTACTGGAGTTTATTGATACACATGCAGATGAACTTAGAAGTGGAATTGTGGTATGGGTAAGTAAAATACCCTTAATGGCCTCAGTAGATGAGCAAAATCTTTAGAGTCTCAAGAGATGCCAGTTTTTACTTGGGTCAATTCCATCCGGTTAAAAAACCCTCTTAATTTATTCATTAACATACTCTACTAGGAATAATTTATATTATCTTTGTTTTACTCGTATCGAATCAATCACTACTTTTTTTATGAATACATTTAATATACTTGGAGTCGTTTAAACTTGAATCTAGAGCTTACACATACAAATATAAAGGTAATGCTTCTGTCAGTTATCCTGTGATCATACAACAACAACAACAATTGTGGATTCATTGCTGTAATGTAAGTTGACCCAGAAATTAAAAATAGAAAAAGGAAAAGATAAATATATATTTTTAAATTAGATATATATTTATACATATATATATATATTAATATTTAACTGCTGCTGCTCTTGCCATATTAGATTCTCACTGTTGCTATCTTTTACTTGCTTAACTCACTAACTTCCTTACCAACACAATATATATTATTGCATCCCACACACAAAACAAAAAAAAAAGGAAAAAAATCCATAGTTTTCACTTCTTTCTTTCATTTTGATATTAATTAAAAAATTGAAGTGCTAATTAAATAGCATAAAATTTAGTCCATTTACAAGATGTGATGCTGTGTCGTCACAGTGTTTACAGTTTTGTGTAGTCAATTGGAAGAGTAACTCTAGCAGAGTTGTTAAGTCTTTTTTATGTCATGATGATGCTATTTTTTTCTGATTATTATCTAGTTTTGAATATTTAATTTTTCAATTTTGGATATTTCAATGTATACATTCCTTTGAACTTAAGAATTTCAAGTATTACAGCCTCAAAATCAGATAGAATTTCAAGACATGCATGAAAAAAAACTGTAAATTGACATATTTTGGTGGGAAAGATAGTATAGTCAAAGGAAGCAAAAAGTCTATTTTGGTAGTTTACGTGGCCTTAACATTTCACATTCTATTTGTTCCATATATTATGAAGCTCATTTGACATATTTTTGTTTCCAATTTAAATTCTGCACTTGAATGATTTATTTAGTTTTTCTTTTTCTTTTTTGCGTTATATGATAATCAGTTGATGCTATCAACAAGATTATTGATCACTGGAATCTAAGAAGTAAGCTGAATTTAAGTGTTGATCCCTGCATCCAAGATGCTACCTGGGCTACTGAAACTGCTAATCCAAGAATTGCCTGTGACTGTTCTGAAACTGTGTGCCACATAACCCATTTGTTAGTTACTTTTTACTTTCATTTTACACGTTTTCCTTTTATTTTCTTTTTTTTTCCTGAAAAAAAGAAGAGTGATGTGACTTGGATTGAATAGAGTTCTGGAGCATATCCTCATATTCTTTTTCATTAATTTTTTTGTAAATATAATATGTTACTATCTTTATTGTGTGACTGTGAATTGTTTATAAATAGTGGAAACCTGTTTTTAATTTAGTAGATGTGATGTCATTAAATAGGAGAATTGACTTATATACTTAGAGATTGGAGTAGAGGAATTATAACATGGATAAGAGTTGGATTGATAAACCAAGGTATCCTTTTCTTACTTTCTCTTTTTTTCTTGACGCCTTGAAATATATATATATATATATGTATATATGATATTTATTTTTATGAATTTATTAGGAATACTCCTGCTTATGAGGATGGTGTTTTGAAGTTTCTTGATTATGCATTTTGTAATGTGGGGAAAAATGGAAAAATTTTATGTCCATGCAAGCAGTGTGCTAATAGCTATTGGAGAACACGGAATGAAATCCATGAACATTTATTATGTGAGGGTTTTCTCAAAAATTAGGAGAAGATTGTCATGGACATGTGCGTACATTTGGGCTTGGTCCATCGCCTTCTGATGTTTTTGGGCCACAACCAACTCGAATGGAGTATAAAAGAATGGCAGAGCAGGCTATTAGATCTTCTGATGAGCGTGTACATGCCATGGAAGTACAAATGTTAGGCATGAAAAAGATAATTGAAGAGATGGCAATGCAAATACAATCAATGAAGATGGCTATGGAAAAAATGCAAAGTGTACGGGTTAATACCACACAGGTTAATGTAATCTTTATGAGTGTTTTTGCTAATGAATGTTCCTTTTTTTCTTGATAAAACATTTGATATACATGTTATATATGCGTATAGGTTCATGGTATGCAACAAACCATTGAAGAAATGACTGCACAAAGGCAAGTCATGCAGTCAACAATTAGAAACATGCAAGCATTCCACTCTGAACAGCTAATACAACCTCTTGAATTAACCAAAACATCAAGTCAGCCTGTACAGACTACTATTTTGGTACTATCTTCTTCCTTTACCACTTCTTATTTCATTGCTCCAAATTTTTCTTATTTCTTTTTATTCTTATCTTATGTCTATATATAGGATTCGGGCATCTCGACTATGCAAGGAATATGTTCACAACCACATTCAATTCAACCTTCATCATCAACCCAACTTAAGAACCATGATCTGGTTTTTTTTCTTTTTATCTAATATTTACTTAAAATTATTACTCTATCTTTTAGTCTCTTTCCAAATCTTATAAGTAATATGTTTTCTATACGTTAGTTGCAGAGAACATTACCAAAATGAAAGAAAAGACTACATACTATAGCTTTAAGCATATGTTGATGGTTAATCTTTTTATTTCATTCTTTCTTGTAGTTTTGGCTATATATATTGATTGTGTGAAGTGTGGCATGCAATGCGCGTTGATTTGATGAATTTCAAGACTCCATAAGAAGTTGTGGCACAAGGTAGAGGAATTAGTAAGGATCCTAATAAAGAAGTTGCAGGATTCAAATTAGGACCCGACTTTTGGGAAGTTTATATTGAGATAGCCATCAAAGAACAAGAATTTTTGATAAGGCCCCGTGGTTATTTCTCAATGATTAAAGAAGTAGTTGGGTCAACAATTGCATGGCCATCAACTAAGGTAAATTCGTTTTAACAATAGACATTAGAAAAGGATTTGATTGTAGTTTTTTTTTTTTTTCTCCTTGTAGAATGACAAAAATCATGTTTGATATGTAGGTAATTGAAAAGGAGCACAATTCTTGGGTCCTTTAAGGTATGTTTTGGAGGATATACATTAACATTAACTAGCATTACTATGGAGAAGTACGAAATCTAAGATATTCGACTTTAGAAACATCCATATGTCTCAGGTACCTCATGCTTGGAGACGTATCAACAGCAGGTGCTCACAGGCTTTCCTTGCCCCAGGTGAATGGTTATATTGAAGGAGATCTTGGGTGGTTTGGAAACTAAAAATTAAATTTTCACTCTCTACTAAAGAATCATTATCTGTATTCTGCTTTCAGATATCTGACTTCTTTGCCAAGTTAATACAAGAGAGTCTACAAAGAGTTACCAACAGGCTCTTGGTGAAGTTTATGTCACACACAAAAGTTTCTGGAAAATTTCTGTGGTGATCAGGTAATGCAGTCAACCTATCCAAATTCTAAACTGTATAAAATGCAGCCAGCCAAATTTTGCTCTGCTTGCTTATTTGAGAGTTGAATGCATCATCATATTAAATCTTCAATCGTGCCATTTCATAGCATTAAGCATTCTTTTATCATCATACACATCAAAGTAAATTTTCCACAATTCAGAAATCATAATAGTGTAGCATCAAGATTTTTTATATGTAAGAGTAGAAAATCAAATGCAGAAACCTTTGCTTAAACCTTGTGGATAAATTAAAACCGGAATTTCCAAGTTCAATTTAATTGTTAGATTTCGGATATTCATCACAGCATACTAGATTGGTTATTGATGAAAAAACAAAGTGCTCTTAAGTGTCCTATAAATGGCATGCAGTATATCGCTTAAGCAAAGTACAATGGTTTTTTCTTTCCATCAGTTTTCTGCTAACAAATAAAGGATAAATGTACTAAACACCTTAGCTTCTAGAATACTAAGATTTTTTTATGTCAATGTAGAATAAGGCTCTCAACAGAGGCTCTCAAGCAGCACAAAACTGTAAAGTATGAAATCTACTTTGTCTTAATATATGAATTTTGAACAAAATTGATGGGATTAATCTGGTTCAAGTTTTGATTGGTTTATCATAGACATGGATAGTAGGCAAGTGGATAACTCCAAGAGAGCAAAATTTTGCCCCATCCGGAGCTCATTTTCATCGGTTTGTGCCTTGTAGTTCATCCTGTATTGCAATTTAGAAGGGATTGCACCTATATAGCTTTCCTTTTCCTAAAACTGTTAGATTTCTGCTTGGATTGGTTGAATAAAATGGTTGCAAATCCAGTATTAGGCATGAGGTATTACTTTGGAGAGAAGACTTTGGTTTTACTTAGCAAAGAGTCAAGGTGTGTATTCTTTGGGGTATTACTTTGGAGAGAAGATTTTGGTTTTACTTAGCAAAGAGTCAATGTGTGTATTCTTTACTAAATGTAGATAAATTGTACGATTTTTCTTTGAAAATGGATATTATGAGTTGAAATAAATGTTGATTGAATTCTTCTGTTGTTATTTGACTATTGGGTTGTATTGGTTGATAAAAGTTACAATTGTATGGTTATTAGAAATATATTATTGTAATGTTTGTAGGGTATGGTTGAATATATATATATATATGTTTTTCCTTTGAAGGCACATGTTGATTAATGCCTTTTTTTATATAGGATTTGGAGGCCTTTTTCTATTTAGGGCCTTCAAAAATAAGAAATGGAGGCTCTAGTAAAAGCCTCTAAATGGTGAAAAATTGCCTCCATTTGTTGCATATAAAGGCAATTTATATAATTGCCTCCATATTTTTTGCGACCGCAGCTATGGAAGCTTTTATATTTAATTGCCTCTAAATGTATTGGAGGCAAAAAAATTTGCCCACATATCCTTACATTGTAGTAGTGATACTTATGGGTTTTGGAACAAATGTATTCGAGCACTTTGCAGAATATACATACTTTGCAACTTCACCCCCTATGTCCTCAACCAATAATCATAATAAAGAAATTGACATTACTCTGAAACAGATCCATTTTGCAACAGTTCAACCCAAAGTGCTTGCAAACTATGTATCTTTTGTAACCTCAACTCCAAAAGTTTTCCATCCCTTCTCTGGAATGGTAAAACTTATGCATATATTTTTGTTCACACCCCCAGCTACACATGTTGCTTAATAAATATGCTTGCACACTAGGAATGGAATACAAATTAATTTTCTAGAATCAGTGTTAAAATGTGAAATCATTTAGAAAAGTTCTGAATAATATGACACAAGAAATTCAAAATTATATAGTCAACAAAAAAGTTAATCTTTCTACCTTCATAAGAAACTTAAAAAAATTTAATATTTTATTTTTTCTATTCGTAGGTCTATTTTCTAAATATTTACTACAATATATTTGAACATCTACTATGAACATTTTATAAAATATTTTTATAAACGCAACATCCTTAAAATTTTGTGTAGTTGTTCTCGTACATCTCAATTGTTATTAATAAATGATATTAATAGATCAACCCCATGAAATACCAATTCAACCAAAACACATTTTCATTGTGCTCAATAACTTAGCACCATTAACAAATTCAAGACATCATTGGCATTAACTGTATGTAATTAAACTTATTGTTAAAACATACATAGTACTGCTGCAAGTAACAGTTGTTGTTATTAGTCCTTAGGAACTAATTAGAAATATGTGCTAGAAGCCTTGAAGCATACAGACTATGGATAGATTATGCGGGTTAAACATTTAGAATTTTTAATTTGATATGCACATTAAATTTCTAAATGTGTCATTTATTTTTGTTCCTCTAAGATGCTAAATGTTGCAATCTTTTTATTGTTGGTAATGAGTGTGCTCAATATACTCAATAAATATTTGCGTTTGTTTATAAATAATAGTCTAATATATATATATATATATATATATTACATTATTTTTGGAGTTTTTCATAAACCTTATATTTTCTAAACGTAGATTCTTTGTAATGTCGATTGATAAGTCTTGAATTGCAAAGCCACACAATACAATTGAGCACTTTGATGGTTTGGATAAATTCTTGGACTTTGCATTTGCAAATGCTAGCATTGAAAATGCAATTAAATGCCCTTGTCCCATATATGGTTTTTTAATTGGCAGAGGAAAGATGTAGTGCGTGAATATTTAATTTGCAAGTCTTTTCCGCATACTTATGAGATTTAGACCTTTCATGGTGAAAAAACTATACAACAACCTCTTAGAAGCATAAGTATTGTGCAAGAGGCAGTATATCCCAATAATCCTATAGAAATGATGATTAACGAAGCATTTGGGGTTTTAAGGGAGCATGTCACTGAGTCTAACACATCACAACAACTAGTGGATGGATATGAGGTTTTAAATAATGATTATAATAAAGATTGTGGAGACTTTTATGAGTTACTTAAAGTTGGAAATGAAGAATTGTATCAGGGGTGCAAGAAATACTTAAAGCTAGAATTTTTAGTAAAGTTGTACCACATAAAGTTCTTGTGTAAAGTAAGTGACAAGTCAATGACTATGATATTGGAGTTGTTGAAAGATGCATTTGAGGATGCGAAGATCCCAAATTCTTTCTATGAAGCCAAGAAAGTTATTAATAAACTTGGTCTTGGCTATACCTAAATATATGCATGTCCAAATAATTGTATGTTATATTAGGGGAAAGATGCTGAAGGGGAAGAATGCAAGAGGTGCCACACCTCTAGATGGAAGTCAAATAGCCAAGGAAGTAGAGATAATATTTCAGGGTGTCATAAAAAGAAAAGAAAGAAACCTGCAAAGATACTGCGATACTTTCCGCTTAAACCAAGGCTACAAAGATTGTTTATGTGTTCCAAGGCTGCTAAGGAAATGAGGTGGCAAGTTTTAGAGAATAACAAAGATGGATTGATTAGGCATGGAAATTTTTTGATAGAAAGCTGATTAAATTTGCTTCAGATCCTCGAAATGCTCACCTTGGCCTTGTTACGGATGGTTTCAATACTTTTGGAACAATGAGTACTAACTATAGCATCTGGCCAGTGATATTGATTCCATACAACCTTCCTCCTTGGATGTGTATGAGACAATCCTCCATTATGCTCTCAACGATCATTCCAGGTCCACGAATGCCTGGGAATAGCTTAGATGTGTACTTACAATCTCTTATTAAGGAGTTGAACTAGTTATGGACTGAAGGAGTGGAAACATTTGACAACTCAGTGAATGAAAGGTTTAGAATGCGAGCATCCCTTTTATGCACAATTATTGACTTCCCCAATCTTGGTACTGTGTCGGGATGGAATACACATATTGGTCTTGCTTCTCCAATTTGTAATTTTGATACAGAGCCTTGTTGACTCCCTTTTAGCAGAAAGTGATGCTTTATGGGCCATCGACGTTTTTTGGGAAGAAACCATAGATTTAGATTGAATCGGGTCGCTTCAATGGAACTACAGAGGAAAGGAATCCACCGATCAAATTATTAAGCTTCTAAATTTTGAAACAAGTGGAGAATATTAATATTTCTTTTGGATCTATACTTGAAACTACTGAAAAAGGATCTAAGAGTAAAAGATCTAGGAGAAAAATGTCAAAGAGAGATAAGTTTAGCAATGGAGAAAGAAGAGTTTTATTTTGAACTTCCTTATTGAGAGTTTAACTTGTTGCATCACAATCTAGATGTTATGCATATTGAGAAAAATGTATGCGATAATGTCATATACATTTTTCTAAATGAGAAAAAAAAAAAAGATAAAGGATAATCGTAAAGCTCGTAAAGATTTAAAAGCTATGTGTATAAGGCGTGACCTTTGGCCAGAGGAGAATGGAAAATGTCCACTTGTATATTTCACAATTCCAAATTCAAAGAAAGAATAATTTCTCAATACATTAAAGAATGTTAAAGTACCAGATGGCTACTCAAGTAACACTTCTTGATGTGTTGACTTGGAGCATAAAAGGATCTTTGGCTTGAAAAGCCACAATTGCCATATTCTTATAGAGCAATTGTTACCTTTAGCCATACGTAATGTGTTGCCGAAAAATGTGGTTGCAGTATTAATAGAATTTTGTTCATTATTTAAACAAATTTGTGAAAAAAGTTTGTGTCTCTTAGACCTTGAAAAGCTCCAAGATTGGATTGTGCTCACCTTGTGCCATTTAGAGATGTTATTTCCTCCATCATTTTTTATAGTTATAGTTCACTTGACAGTTCCTTTAGTTGATGAGATAAAACTTGTAGGTCCAATACATTATCGATGAATGTACCCTATTGAAAAGTAAATAATTATTTTCTTCATTTTAATCGTTTGTTAAAAAGTTATAACTTCACTAATTCCTTACCAATATTCACATAGGTATTTAGGTTACTTAAAGTCCTTCATTCGCAATAAGGCACAACCAGAAGTGTCCATAGTTGAAGGTTACCTACCTGAAGAAGCTCTAACTTTTTGCTTTGGGTATTTTGAAGAGACTGAGTCTTGAGTGAACAGACCAAGACGTGTTAATGATGAATCAAATGAGATATTAATGAATTGCGAAGCATCTTCATTGTTTCCTCATACTGGTAAACTAGTAGGGTCTACATTAAGGTTTACTTTAACTCCTTTGGAAAAATTACAAGCTCATCGATATGTGCTGTTAAACTGTCCAACGGTACAACCTTATGTTTCGTGAGTATTTATGTTAAATTCGATGTGATATAGAGTAAATAGATGCAAGCTAGTCACACATAAGTTTTGACATATTTATTTTATGTAGTGAATTTAAAGAGCACATAAAGAGGAGCTCAAGGGGTAGAAGACCTTCAGCTATAGAGATAGAAAAGAGAGTTAATAAAGAGTTTGTTGATTGGTTCCCTAAGAGAGTTAGTGCCAAAAAATAATACATGTTTGTTTTTATTTGAACCCTCTTTTAATTATTCTATAATGACAAGATTTTTTTTCCAGATTATGAACCCAAACATAACAAACTCAATTCTAGTTGATCTTAAATTTCTAGCACAAGGTCCAATTACATACGTGAGAAGGTTCACGGGGTACAACATTAATGGGTTTAAATTTTGGACTTTATCTCGAGAGAATGGATTGAAAACTCAAAATAGTAGAGTATTCTTAACTTCTAACACATCATGTGTTTCAAGTAGTGTTGATGGAAATGTAAGGCAAGCAGATTTACCATATTATGGGAAGCCAAAGGACATCATTGAGCTTAATTATCATGGTCATATTATGGTAATTCTCTTCAAATGTCAATGGGCTGACACCACTCAAGAAAGTGGGTTCAGAGGGATCCTTGGAACTTTAATTTTGTAAACTTTTCAGGATTGATTCATACTGGTGAACGAGAAGACAATGATCCTTATATTGAAGCTTCACAAGCACAATTGGTCTACTATGTACAAGATGAGGTTAATGAAGATCGGAGTATTGTTGTGCATCTTAAACCAAGAGATATGTACGATATGGGTGAGGAAAATGAAGAGGTTGTATATGAAAATGAGCCATACCAACAGCAAGATCTTGAACAGCTCTTCGATATTAGGAATGAAAACATTCAATTAGCAAGAGCATAGGAAGATGGTGATGAAGTTAGGGTAGATATTGATAGTGACATTGAAATGGATGATCAAGTGTCGGATTAATATTGATTTTTCTTTGTTTGTTTTTTTTTTTTGGTTGTTTTAGTTGCTTTTGCATATAGGTTTTGGTTAAAATATTATTTGTTCTCATATTCATTCAGAATGATTTGTTTTTTGTGTTTGATGAGGTGGTATGATTTTCGTTTTTATATCTTCTTAACGATAAAGTTTATTAATGTATTTATTCTTCTTAACATTTTTTTTTAATCTTTTCCTCTCAATGATCTAAATTTGAGTTAATTTTGTTATAATACATGGTAAGAGTCTCTTTCTCTCTCTGTCTCTCTCTATGTGTATGGTTATATGTATACATATGAATTTCATGACATCATTGACTATTTTTTCATGTTAATTCTTTCTTACTATAGGTGAAATTTTTTTGGAGATAATATTGTGGACACATTTAAGGAAAAAATTGGGACAAATTTGAGTGTAAGGTGACAATTTAGAATTTTGCTACATTTTCTTTCTCTTTTCTGTTTTTCCTAAAATATTGTCTTTGGTTGCTAGATTGGAGGGAGATAAACAAAGTCTGGAGAAAATACTTGAAGAGCAAGCCAAAAGGTCCTTTATAGATTCTCATTTAATTTACAGATAAACAATGTGTATGTGTGTGTATTTATAGAGATGAAGGCAGGAAGTGACAATTTTAATTGAGTGGAATGGTGGCTCATGTGGGTTTCACATGAGTGCTTCCATGCAATGACATGCAAAGGAATGAAAGCAGGGAATGTAGTTGCAGTGTGATGGTATGCTTGCACTGGTGGGAGAATTTGCATGTTATAGTTGGACAAGTTTACTAATTGGCCATTAAATTAAAATATCTATTGGATATGAGATGTGGAGAACATTTTTTGCAGCAAGTAATATGTGATTACAAATTTTGGATTGTATATGGTAATGCATAATGTTGGTCGATTTTCTGATTAAAGGGATAGTAAGTTGCTTTTATTATTGAAATTGAATTCTAAATAAACATTTTCAAATAGAAAAAGAAGAAAGAAATGAAAAGCATGTGCCTGTTTAAATAAATAATTCGAAACTATAATCACCACGAAATAGAGATGACCACATGCATTTAACGTTTGTCATGAGCAAATAATTAAACTATATGTTGATTTTGTCTTGAAATTTGAGGTAAAATTGAAATGGAACGGAAAAAATGGAGCAAAATGGAGCAAAGTGGTTGAAATGGGCTCGAGAACACACCCCGACGCGTGTTGGAAGGACGTTGCGCATCGGGGTGCAAAGCAAGGCGCGCTAATGCGTGGACAAGGCGAAAAAGGCATGAAAACAAGCATCATGCACCCATCTATGTAGTGAACAGTAAATTGCGCCCTAGCGTAAAGTTTCTACCTCAAATGATGTTGGGTGCGCTGGGGCGCAAGTTTTGTGCGCCCCAGCACGTGGCGCAGGCTCACGAGCCTTAGACTTCGTTTTCGGGTATAAATTTAGCATTTTTTCTACCAGGAAAGTATCACGAACATAACACAAGGGCTTCTTTACAGCTTTTGAGTAATTCTCTCAAGACGGAGTTTAGAACGATGCTGTTAAGTGTTTTCGTAAGATTTATGGGATTCAAGTTTGTACTTGCACTTTGATTTCAGATTAATAAAATTTCTTTTCTTTGTTGGGTGGATTGGGCACATCGCCGAACCACGTTAAATCTCGTTGTCATAATTCAATTGAATTACTTTACTGTTATTTCATTATTTTCACAATAGATCATCCTAGGTTACAACAAATTGGTATCGGAGCAAGTTGGATCAAATGTTAGGAATAAAGTACGAGGTAGAGAAGTTTGATGGGAAGAACAACTTTAGGTTGTGGATGATAAAGGTTCACGCCTTCCTATGTCAACAAGGTTTACAAAGAGCATTAAAGGGTAGAGATTCCTTGCCGAAAATGCTGAAGGACGAGGAGAAGTACGAGTTCATGGCGAAGGCTTACGGTACTCTAGTGTTATCATTGACGGATAATGTACTGAGAGAGGTCGCCACGAAAAGTACGCCAGCAGATTTACGGACAAAGCTGGAGAGTCTATATATGATGAAATCCCTAATGAATCGGTTGTATTTGAAACAGTGATTATACATATTGAGGATGAAGGAAGGTACATCTATCACTCAACATATTGATTTTTTCAATAAGGTGATTCTGGATCTCGCTAATATAGATGTAAAAATTGATGATGAGGATCAAGCTTTAATTCTCTTGTGTTCTCTGCAAAAATCTTTGAAGCACTTGGTTACTACTTTGTTGTACGGGAGAGATATGATTTCAATGGAGGATGTGAAGGCCTCATTGAATTCCAACGAATTGAGAAAACATGTCTTGGGAAGCAACGATGGTGAAAGTGAGGAAAGATTGGTGGCAAAAGTAAGAATGATAGAAAAGGGAAGGAGTAGAGGCCGATTGAAGTCTTGAACCAAGCCTAGAAATGGTGACAAGTATTTAGGTACGGTGGAAAGGGGCACTGGAAATGGAATTATTCGGAACGAGGAAAGGCGAATGATGCAGGTGAAACTTCTGATCAGAAATGGGATGATGTCGCAGGAATTGTTGAGGATGAATCAGATGGTGGGCTTGTCTCAACATTGCCGAAACTTTAGTAAGCTCTGAATGGATTTTGGAAATCTTACCATATGTGTCCAAGAGAAGATTGATTTACCACATACTATAAATATGATAGTGGTAAAGTGCTTATAGGAAACGATGCTTCTTGCAGGGTTGTAGGAATTGGCTCAGTTTGTATGAGAATATATGATAGGATAGTAAGGACCCTAACAGATGTACGTCATGTTCCAGATCTAAAGAAAAATCTGATATCACTGGGTACTGTGGAAAAGAATAGTTGTGAGTACAGAGCTCGAGATGGAGTTTTGCAGGTTTCCAAAGGCGCATTGCTTATCATGAAGTGAGAAAAGCATAATGGCCTTTACATATTGTAGGGAAACACGGTTTAGGTATTGCAGCGGTTTCTTCATCAATCAATGATATTACGAGACAATGGCATATGCGGCTTGGGCATATGACTGAGAGGGGAATGTCAGAACTGAGCAAACGAGGTTTGCTTTGCGGAGAGAAATTGGAGAACTGGATTTCTATGAGCAGTGTGTGCTGGGCAAGCAACACAGGGTGAAATTCGGCACTGCGATAAAAAGGACCAAAGGTACCTTGGATTACATTCACTCAGATCTTTAGGGGCCTTCTCAGGTTCCTTCAAATGGTGGTTCAAGGTATATGCTGACATTCATAGATGATTTCTCATGGAGAGTATGGTGTACATGTTGAAGCATAAGGATAAGGTGTTTGTCAACTTCAAGCAATGGAAGACATTAATTGACAGGAAAAGAGATCAAGCACTTGAGGACTGACAACAGATTTGAGTTCTGCAACAAAGAATTTCAGGAATTTTGCGACAAGGAAGGAATTGTGAGGCATCGTACAGTTGTACATACACCACAGCAGAACGGAGTTGCAAAACGGATGAACAGGACTACCTTGGAAAGAGCTAGATGCATGCTCTTTAATGCTGGATTGCCCAAGAATTTTTGGGCAGAAGCGATTAACACTGCGTGTTATTTGGTGAATAGGTCACCATCAACTGTTTTGGACTACAAGACACCAATGGAAGTTTGGTCTGGGTCTCCTGCTGATTACACAAATTTTAGAGTATTGGGTGTCCAGCCTATGCTCATGTCCGGGATAGGAAGCTTGAGCCAAGGGCTAGGAAGTACATATTTCTAGGCTATGCAGATAAAGTCAAAGGTTATCGTTTGTGGTGTAATGATGACAAGGGCTCCAAGATGATTGTCAGTAGGGACGTGACATTCGATGAGTCTGCAATGATGAAGAAGGTGGAGCAGTAGGAAAGCGATCAATAGGGTGTTAAGGAGAATGAGGAGATTCATATTGATCCTCCATAAGTTTCAAAGGCGAAACAGAAGGTGGTAGATGAAGCTGGTGAGAGCACATTACCACCTAATCAACTACAGAAAATGAACCACTACAAAATTATCGCTTGGCTCGCGATAGGGAGAAGAAGCAAATTAAACCACCACAATAGTATGCTTACTCAGATTTGGTAGCTTATACTTTAAGTTCAGCTAAGGAGTTTGTAGGAGATGATCCAATCTCATACAAAGAGACAATTTCCAAGCCAAATTCAGATAAATGGGTTGCAGCTATGAGTGAAGAGATGGAGTCTCTACACAAGAATAGCACATGGGAGCTGGCTGATGTACCCAAAGGGCAGAAGATTGTAAGTTGCAAATAGATCTACAAGAAGAATGAAGGGATTCACGATGTTGAAGATGCTAGATACAAGGCGCGATTGGTTGCTAAGGGTTTTGCTTAGAGAGAGGGAGTTGACTTTCATTAAGTATTATCCCCAATTATAAAACGTACTTTCATTCGTGTTTTACTTGCCATGGTTGCTCTGTTTGATATGGAGCTGGAGCAGATGGATGTGAAAATAGCATTTCTGCATGGTGTGTTGGAGGAACAAATCTACATGACTCAACTAGAAGGATTCGTTATTCTCGGGAAACATAATCAAGCATGTCTTTTGAAGAGGTCATTATATGGCTTGAAACAATCTCCCAGGCAGTGGTATAAAAGGTTTGATGCTTTTATTACCAAGATAGGATATACATGAAGCAAATTTGATTGTTGCGTATATTACAAAATTTGTAGTGATAACTTTCTCGTATATTTGTTGTTGTACATTGATGATATGTTGATTGCCTCTAGAAACATATCTGAGATCAACCAATTAAAAGCTTAGTTAAGTGAAGAATTTGAGATAAAGGATGTGGGCGGTGCAAAGAAGATTTTAGGCATGGAGATCATCCGGGATAGACACGCAAAATTGTTGTACATGTCTTAACAACATTACATTGAGAAAGTACTTGAGCGATTTGGGATGGATAAGTCCAATCCAGTTAGCACGCTACTTGCAACTCATTTCAGGCTCTCATCAGATCTATCACTGAATACTGAGGAGGGGGTGGAGCACATGTCTAATGTGTCATATGCTAGTGAAGTAAGTAGTTTGATGTATGCCATGGTGTGCACTAGGCCAGGTATATGCACAAGCCAGGAAAGACTCATTGGCAGGCTATGAAATAGATCACAAGGTATCTAAGAGGCTCTACAAATAGATGTTCTAGGTCTAGTCAATCGAATTCTACTACTCAAATTATTGGCTATGTAGATGCGGATTATATAAGAGATTTAGACAGCAGAAAATTCATGACAGGCTATGTGTTTTGTATATCAAGTTGTACGGTTAGCTGAAAGGCGACTTTGCAGTCATTAGTTGCATTGTCCACAACAGAAGTTGAATAAATGGCTTTGGTTGAAGGCGTCAATGAAGGAATTTGGCTAAAGGGGCTGATCGATGATATGGGTATGACTTCTGAGATCACTAAGGTATTTTGTGACAGTTAAAGTGCCATACACTTGTCAAAGAATCAAGTACTTCATGAGAGAACAAAGCACATAGATGTGAGGTATCACTTTGTCCGGGATATGGTGTCTCAAGATGTCATTTTGGTAGACAAGGTTGGGACTAAGGATAATCCAGCAGACATATTGACTAAGGCTATTCTAGGAATCAAATTTGAGCATTGCTTGGATTTGGTTTGCATTTGCAGACTTAGATAACAGGCCCTTTTAGGGGCAAGGACAAAGAAAAAGGATAGTGAATTTCAAGTGAAGGTGGAGAATTATTGATTTTACCTTGAAATTTGGGCTGAATTGACAAGAATTGGAAGAAGAATGGAGCGAAACGGAGCAAAGTGGTCGAAATGGGCTTGAGAACACACACCGGCACACATTGGCAGGACGCTGTGCGCTGGGGCACGAGGTAAGATGCGCCAAGGTGTGGTCATGGGCATAAAGGTATCAAAAACACGCGTCGCAAGCCCCGGCGTAAGATTTTTGCGCCCTGACGTGCAGTGAACAGTAACTTTGCACTGGGGTTCAAGTTTGTTGCACCCTAGCTCAAAGTTTCTACCCATGTTCGGTTTTTTCTTGGCACAAGCAGATTTGTGCACGCCGGGGCACAAGTTTTTTGCGGGCCAAGGTGCAAATTTTGTGTGCCCCGGCGCGCGGCACAACCCACGGGCCTTGGGCTTCGATTTTCGAGTATAAATATCAATTTTTTCTTCCGAGAAAAGGATCACGAACATAACACAAGGGCTTTTTAACTGCTTTTGAGTAATTCTCTCAAGACGTAGTTTAGAACGAGGGTGTTAGGTGTTTTCGTGAGATTTATGGGATTCAAGTTTGTACTTGCACCTTGATTTGAGATCTATAAAATTCATTTTCTTAGTTAGGTGGATTACGCACATCGCCGAACCACGTTAAATCTTGTTGTCATAATTTCATCAAATTACTTTACTATTATTTCATTATTTCCGCAATAGATTTGGTCACAACAAATAGGTATCAGAGCAGGTTGGATCAGATGTCAGGAATGAAGTACAATGTAGAGAAATTCGATGGGAAGAACGACTTTGGGTTGTGGAAGATGAAAGTTCACACCCTACTGTGTCAACAAGGTTTACAGAAAATGTTAAAGGGCAGAGATTCCTTGCCAAAAATGCTAAGACGAGGAAAAGGACGAATTCATGGCAAAGGCTTATGGTACTCTGGTCTTATCATTGGCGAATAACATACTGAGAGAGGTCGCCACGAAAAGTACACCAGTGAATTTATAGAAAAAAGCTGAAGAGTCTATATATGTCGAAATCCCTGATGAATCGCCTGCATTTGAAACAACAGTTATATACATTAAGAATGAAAGAAGGTACATCTATTACTCAGCATATTGATTTCTTCAATAAGGTGATTCTAGATCTCGCTAGTATAGATGTCAAAATTGATGATAAGGATCAAACTTTGATTCTCTTGTGTTCTCTGCCAAAATCTTTTGAGCACTTGGTTACTACTTTGCTGAATGGGAGAGATATAAATTCAATGGAGGATGTGAAGCCCTCATTGAATTCCAAGGAGTCAAGAAAATATGTCCTGGGCAGCAATAATGGTGAAAGTGGGGAAGGATTGGTGGCAAAAGAAGGACCGAGAGAAAAGGGAAGGAGTAGAGGCCGATCGAAGTCTTGAACCGAGCCTAGAAATGGTGAAAAGTATTTTAGGTGCGGTGGAAAGAGACATTGGAAACAGAATTGTCCAAAACGAGCAAAGGCGAAGGGTGCAGGTAAAACTTCTGATCAGAAATGGGATGATGTTGTAGGAATTGTTGAGGATGAGTCTGATGGTGGGCTTGTTCTCAACATTGCTGAAACTTTACTAAGCTCTGAATGGATTTTGGATAGTGGTTGTTCTTACCACATGTGCCCAAGAGAAGATTGGTTTACCATATACCATAAATACGATGGTGGTAAAGTGCTTATGGGAAACGATGTTTCTTGCAGGGTTGTAGGAATTGGCTTAGTTTGTATCAGAATGCATGATGGGATAGTAAGGACCCTAACAGATGTGCGTCATGTTCCAGATCTTAAAAAAATCCGATATCGCTAGGTACTCTGGATAAGAATGGTTGTGAGTATAGAGCTCGAGATGGAGTTCTGCAGGTTCATAAAGGCGCATTGCTTATCATGAAGGAAGAAAAGCAGAATTGGCTTTACATATTACAGGGAAACATGGCTTCTAGTACTGCAGCAGTTTCTTCATTAGTCAATGATATTACGAGATTGTGGCATATGCGACTTGGGCATATGAGTGAGAGATGAATGTCAGAACTGAGCAAACGAGGTTTGCTTTGAGGAGAAAAGACTAGAGAACTGGATTTCTGTGAGCAGTGTGTGCTGGGCAAGCAACACATGGTGAAATTCGGCATTACAATTCACAGGACCGAAGGCGCATTGGATTACATTCACTCAGATCTTTGGGGACCTTCTCACGTTCCTTCAAAGGGAGGTGGAAGGTATATGCTGACATTCATAGATGATTTTTCACGGAGAGTATGGGTGTACATGCTAAAGCATAAGGATATGGTGTTTGTCAACTTCAAGCAATGGAAGACCTTAATTAAGAAGTAGACAAGAAAGGAGATCAATCGCTTGAGGACTCACAACAGATTGGAGTTCTACAACAAAGAATTTCAGGAATTCTGCGATAAGGAAGGAATTATGAGGCATCGCACAGTTGTACATACACCACAGCAGAATGGAGTTGCGGAATGGATGGACAGGACTATCTTGGAAAGAGCTAGATCCATGCTCTTTAACGCCGAATTGTCCAAGGATGTTTGGGCAGAAGCGATTAACACTGCATGTTATTTGGTGAATAGGTCACCATCAACTGCTTTGGACTACAAGACACCAATGGAAGTTTGGTCCGGGTCTCCTGCTGATTACTCAAATCTGAGATTATTTGGGTGTCCAACCTATGCTCATGTTCGGGATAGGAAGCTTAAGCCAAGGGCTAGGAAGTGCATATTTCTAGGCTATGCAGATGGAGTCAAAGGTTATCGTTTATGGTGTAATGATGACAAGGGCTCCAAGATGATTATCAGCAGGGATGTGACATACGATGAGTCTGTAATAATGAAAAAGGTGGAGCAACAGGAAAGCAATCAACAGGGCGTTAAGGAGAAGGTGAAGATTCATATTGATCTTCCACAAGTTTCAAAGGAGAAACAGAATGTGGTAGATTAAGCTGGTGAAAGCACATTACCAGCTAATCAATAGCAGAAAAATGAACTACTACAAAATTATCGCTTGGCTTGCGATAGGGAAAGGAGGCAGATCAAACCACCACAGCAATTTGGTTACTCAAATCTGATAGCTTATGCTTTGAGTTCAGCTGAAGAGTTTGTAGGAGATGATCCAGTCTCATACAAAAACACAATTTCCAGGCTTGATTCTGATAAATAGGTTGCAGCTATGAATAAAGAGATGGAGTCTCTACACAAGAATAGCACATGGGAGTAGGTGCACGTACCCAAAGGGCAGAAGATTATAGGTTGCAAATGGATCTATAAGAAGAAGGAAGGGACTCCAGGTGTTGAAGATCCTAGATACAAGGCACGATTGGTTGCTAAGGGTTTTATTCAGAGAAATGGAGTTGACTTTCATGAAGTATTCTCCCAGTTGTAAAACATACTTCCATTCGTGTGTTGCTTTCCATAGTTGCTCTGTTTGATATGGAGCTGGAGCAGATAAATGTGAAAACAGCGTTTCTGCATGGTGAGTTGGAGGAACAAATCTACATGAGTCAACCAAAAGGATTCATTGTTCCTGGGAAACAAAATCAAGCATGTCTTTTGAAGAGGTCATTATATGGGCTGAAGCAGTCTCCCATGCAATGGTACAAAAGGTTTTATGCTTTTATTACCAAGATAGGATATACTAGAAATAAGTTCGATTGTTGTGTATATTACAAAATTTATAGTGATAGCCTTCTCGTATATTTGTTGTTCTACGTTGATGATATGTTGATTGCCTCTAGAAACATATTTGAAATCAACCAATTAAAAGCTCAATTAAGTGAAGAATTTGAGATGAAGGATTTGGGCGATGTAAAGAAGATATTGGGCATGGAGATCATCCAGGACAGACACGCAGGATTGTTGTACTTGTCTCAACAACATTACATTGAGAAAGTACTTCAGCGATGTGGGATGGATAAGTATGCCACTTGCAACTCATTTCAGGCTCTTATCAAATCTATCACCGAGTACTGAGGAGGAGGTGGAGCACATGTCTAATGTGCCATATGCTAGTGCAGTGGATAGCTTGATGTACGCCATGGTGTGCACTATGCTAGACATTTCACATGCAGCCAGTGTCATGAGCAGATATATGCACAAGCCATGAAAGACTCATTGGCAGGCTGTGAAATGGATCATGAGGTATCTGAGAGGCTCTGCAAATAGATGTTTGAGGTATAGTCAATCGAATTCTAGTACTAGAATTATTGGCTATGTGGATGCGGATTATGTGGGAGATTTGGACAGCAGAAGGTCCATAACGGGCTACGTATTTTGTGTATCAAGTTGTACGGTTAACTGGAAGGCGATTTTGTAGTCATCAGTTGCATTGTTCACAACAGAAGTTGAGTACATGGCTTTGGTTGAAGGCGTCAAGGAAGGTATTTGGCTAAAGGGGCTGATCGATGATATGGATATGACTTCTGAGATCACTAAAGTATTTTATGACAATCAAAGTGCCATACACTTGTCAAAGAATAAGGCGTTTCATGAGAGAACAAAGCACATAGATGTGAGGTATCAATTTGTCCGGGATATGGTGTCTCAAGGTGTCATTTTGGTAGACAAGGTTGAAACTAAGGATAATCCGGTAGATATGTTAACTAAGGCTATTCCAGAAATCAAATTCGAGCATTGCTTGGATTTGGTTAACATTTGCAAACTCAGATAACAGGTCCTTTAGGGGCAGGGACAAAGAAGAATGATAGTCAATTTCAAGTTAAGGTGGAGAATTGTTGATTTTGCCTTGAAATTTGGGCTGAATTGACAAGAACTAGAAGAAAAATAGAGCGAAATGGAGTAAAGTATTCGAAATGGGCTCGAGAATACACCTCGGTGCATGTTGGAAGGACGTTGCGTGCTAAGGCTCAAGGTAAAGCACGCCAAGGCGTGGACGGGGCGAAAAAAGCATGAAAACACGCGTCGTGTGTCCCGGCGCGCCATGAACAGTAACTTGCCCCCCAGTGCAAAGTTTCTGCCTCAAGTGATGTTGGGCATGCTGGGGCGCAAATTTTGTGCACCCCAGCGCGCAGCGCAGGCCCATAGGCCTTGGGCTTTGTTCTCAGATATAAATTTACCATTTTTTCTTCCAGAAAAATATCATGAACATAACACAAGGGTTTCTTTACTGCTTTTGAGTAAATCTCTCAAGACGGAGCTTAGAACAAGGGTGTTAGGTGTTTTCATGAGATTTGTGCGATTCAAGTTTGTACTTGCACTTTGTTTTGAGATCAATAAAATTCCTTTTCTTTGTTGGGTGGATTAGGCACATTGCTAAACCACGTTAAATTTTGTTGTCACTTTACATTGAATTACTTTACTGTTATTTCATTGTTTCTGCAATAGATCCTTTTGAGTCACAACAAATTCAGCATTTTCGGCAAGGAATCTCTACCCTTTAATGCTCTCTGTAAACATTGTTGACACGAGAGGGCATGAACCTTCATCTTCCACAGCCCAAAGTCGTTCTTCCCAACGAACTTCTCTACCTGGTATTTCATGCCTGACATCTGATCCAACCTACTCCGATACTAATTTGTTGGAACCCAGGAGGATCTATTTCGGAAATAATGAAATAACAGTAAAGTAATTCGATGGAATATGACAACAAGATTTAACGTGGTTCGGCGATGTGCCTAATGCACCCAACAAAGAAAAGAAATTTTATTGATCTCAAATCAAAGTGCAAGTACAAATTCGAATCCCACAAATCTCACAAAAACACCTAATACCATCGTTCTAAACTCCGTCTTGAGAGATTTACTCAAAAGCAGTAAAGAAACTCTTGTGTTACTTTTGTGATACTTTCTTAGAATAAAAAATGCTAAATTTATAACCAAAAATGAAGCCCAAGGCCCATAGGCCTGCGTCACGCGCTGGGGTGCACAAAACTTGTGCCTCAGTGCATCCAACATCACTTGAGGCAAAAACTTTATGCTGGGGCGCAAGTTACTGTTCACTGTGCGTGGGGGCGCACGACGAGTGTTTTCATGCCTTTTTCGCCCACGTCCACGCCTTGCCTTGAGACCCGCCACGCGGCTTCCTTCCAACATGCGCCGGGGTGTGTTCTCGAGCCCATTTCGACCACTTTGCTCTGTTTCGCTCCATTTCTTCTGTTCCATGTTAATTTTACCTCAAATTTCAAGGTAAAATCAACAAATCTTCACCTTGACTTGAAATTCCCATTCATCTTCTCTGTCCCTGCCCCCAATAGGGCCTGTTATCTGAGTCTGCAAACATTAACCAAACCCAAGCAATGCTCGAATTTGATTCCTAGAATAGCCTTAGTCAACATATCTACCGGATTATCCTTAGTCCCAACCTTGTCTACCGAAATGACACCTTGAGACACCATATCCCGGACAAAGTGATACCTCACATCTATGTGATTTGTTCTCTCATGAAACGTTTAATTCTTTGACAATTGTATGGCACTCTGATTGTCACAAAATACCTTAGTGATCTCAAAAGTCATACCCATATCATCAATCAGCCCTTTTAGCCAAATGTCTTCCTTGACGCCTTCAGCTAAAGCCATGTACTCAACTTTTGTTGTGGACAATGCAACTGATGACTGCAAAGTCACCTTCCAGTTAACCGTACAACTCAAACATATGCCTGCAGAGCCTCTCAGATACCTCATGATCCATTTCACAACCTACAATGAGTCTTTCCAGACTTGTGCATATACCTACTCACAACACTGACTACATGTGAAATGTCTGGCCTAGTGCACACCATGGCGTACATCAAGCTACCTACTGCACTAGCATATGGCACATTAGACATGTGCTCCACCTCCTTCTTAGTACTCAGTGATAGATCTGATGAGAGCCTGAAATGAGCTGCAAGTGGCGTACTAACTATCTTGGACTTATCTATCCCAAATCACTCAAGTACTTTCTCAATGTAATGCTGTTGAGACAAGTACAACAATCCTACGTGTTTGTCCTGGATGATCTCCATGCCCAATATCTTCTTTGGATCGCCCAAATCCTTCATCTCAAATTCTTCACTTAACTGAGCTTTTAATTGGTTGATCTCAAATATGTTTCTAGAGGCAATCAACATATCATCAACGTACAACTACAAATATACGAGAAGGCTATCACTACAAATTTTGTAATATACACAACAATCAAACTTGCTTCTAGTATATCCTATCTTAGTAATAAAAGCATCAAACCTTTTATACCACTGCCTGGGAGACTGCTTCAGCCCATATAATGAACTCTTCAAAAGATATGCTTGATTTCGTTTCCCGGGAACAATGAATCCTTCTAGTTGACTAATGTAGATTTGTTCCTCCAACTCAATATGCAAAAATATTGGTTTCACATCCATCTACTCCAGCTCCATACCAAACAGAGCAACCATGGCAAGTAAAACACAAATGGAAATATGTTTTACAACATGGGAGAATACTTCATGAAAGTCAACTCCCTCTCTCTAAGTAAAACCCTTAGCAACCAATCGTGCCTTGTATCTAGCATCTTCAACACTGGGAATCCCTTCCTTCTTCTTGTAAATCCATTTGCAACCTACAATCTTATGCCCTTTGGGTATATTAACCAACTCCCATGTGCTATTCTTGTGTAGAGACTCTATCTCTTCACTCATAGCTGCAACCCATTTATCAGAATCTGGCCTGAAAATTGCCTCTTTATATGACATTGGATCATTTCCTATAAACTTCTCGGCCGAACTCAAAGCATAGGCTACCAAATCTGAGTAAACATATCATTGTGGTGGTTTGATCAGCCTCCTCTCCCTATCGCGAGCCAAGCGATAGTTTTGTAGTGGTTCATTTTCCTACTATTGATTAGGTAATAGTGTGCTCTCACCAACTTCATCTACCACCTTCTATTTCCCTTTGAAACTTATGGAGGATCAATATGAATCTCCACCTTCTCCTTAATGCCCTGCTGACCGCTTTCCTGCTGCTCCACCTTCTTCATCATTGCAGACTCATCAACTGTCACGTCCCTGCTGATAATCATCTTGGAGCCTTTGTTATTGTTACACCACAAACGATAACCTTTGACTCCATCTACATAGCCTAAAAATATGCACTTCCTAGCCCTTGGCTCAAGCTTCCCATCTCGAACATGTGCATAGGCTGGACACCCAAATATTCTCAAATTTGAGTAATCAGCAAGAGACCCGGACCAAACTTCTATTAGTAACTTGCAGTCCAAAGCAGTTGATGGTGACCTATTCACCAAATAACACGCAGTGTTAAAGAGCATACATCTAGCTATTTCCAAGATAGTTCTGTTCATCCATTCTGCAACTCCATTCTGCTGTGGTGTATGTACAACTGTGCGATGCCTCACAATTCCTTCCTTGTCGCAGAATTCCTGAAATTTCTTGTCGCAGAACTCCAATCCGTTGTCAGTCCTCAAGCGCTTGATCTCCTTTCCTGTCTGCTTCTTAATTAAGGTCTTCCATTACTTGAAATTGACAAACACCTCATCCTTATGCTTCAGCATGTACATCCATACTCCCCATGAGAAATCATCTATAAATGTCAGCATGTACCTTGCACCTCTCTTTGAAGAAACCTAAGAAGGTCCCCAAAGATCTGAGTGAATGTAATTAAAGGTGCCTTTGGTCCTGTGAACTGCAGTGCCTTATTTCACCCTGTGTTGCTCGCCCAGCACACACTGCTCGTAGAAATCCAGTTCTCCAGTTTTCTCTCCGCAAAGCAAACCTCGTTTGCTCAATTCTGACATTCCCCTTTCACTCATATGCCTAAGCCGCATATGCTATAGTCTCGTAGTATCATTGACTAATTTTTCTTCAGATCTGGGACATGACGCACATTTGTTAGGGTCCTTACTATCCTATCATGCATTCTGATACAAACTGAGCAAATTCCTACAAACCTACAAGAAGCATCATTTCCCATAAGCACTTTACCACCATCGTATTTATGGTATATGGTAAATCAATCTTCTCTTGGGCACATGTGATGGGAACAACCACTATCCAAAATCCATTCAAAGCTTAGTAAAGTTTTAGCAACGTTGAGAACAAGCCCACCATCAGACTCATCCTCAACAATTCCTGCGACATCATCCCATTTCTGACCAGAAGTTTCACTTGCATCCTTCGCCTTTCCTCATTCTTGATAATTCCGTTTCCAATGTCTCTTTCCACCACACCTAAAACACTTGTCACCATTTCTAGGCTTGGTTTGGGACTTCGATCGGCCTCTACTCCTTCCCATTTCTCTTGGTCTCTCTTTTGCCACCAATCCTTCCCTACTTTTACCATCGTTGCTACCCATGACATGTTTTCTCAACTCATTGGAATTCAATGAGGCATCCACATCCTCCATTGAAATCGTATCTCTCCCGTATAGCAAAGTAGTAACCAAGTGCTCAAAAGATTTTGGCAGAGAACACAAGAGAATAAACTCATCATCAATTTTGACATCTATATTAGCAAGATCCAGAATCACCTTATTGAAAAACTCAATATGTTGAGTGATAGATGTACCTTCCTTCATCCTCAATGTATATAATTGTTGTTTCAAATACAGCCGATTTGTCAAGGACTTTGTCATGCATAGACTCTCCAGCTTCTTCCATAAATCTACTGGCATACTTTTCATGGCGACCTCTCAGTACATTATCCGCCAATGATAACACCATAGTACCGTAAGCCATCGCCATGAACTCGTCCTTCTCCTCATCTTTCAGCATTTTCGGCAAGGAATCTCTGCCCTTTAATGCTCTTTGTAAACCTTGTTGACACATAAGAGCATGAACCTTCATCTTCCACAGCCCAAAGTCATTCTTCCCATCGATCTTCTCTACCTCATACTTTATGCTTGACATCTGATCCAACCTACACGCATCGTGCGCCCTGGCGCGCAGTGAACAATAACTTGCGCCCCAGCGCAAAGTTTCTGCCTCAAGTGATGTTGGGTGCACTGGGGTACAAGTTTTGCGTGCCTCAACGGGCGGCGCAGGACCACAGGCCTTGTGCTTTGTTTTTAGGTATAAATTTAGCATTTTTTCTTCCAAAAAAGTATCACGAACATAACACAAGGGTTTCTTTACTGCTTTTGAGTAAATCTCTCAAGACAGAGTTTAGAACAAGGGTGTTAGGTGTTTTCATAAGATTTATGGGATTCAAGTTTGTACTTGCACTTTGATTTGAGATCAATAAAATTCCTTTTCTTTGTTGGGTGGATTAGGCACATTGCCGAACCACGTTAAATCTTGTTTTCACTTTACATTAAATTACTTTACTGTTACTTCATTGTTTCCACAATAAATCCTCATGGGTCACAAAAAATTGCTATCGGAGCAGGTTGGATCAGATGTGAGGTATCACTTTGTTCGGGATATGGTGTCTCAAGAAGTCATGTTGGTTAAGAAAGTTGGGACTAAGGATAATCCGGCAGACATGTTGACTAAGGTTGTTCCAAGAATCAAATTCAAGCATTGCTTGGATTTGGTTAATGTTTGCAGACTCAGATAACAGGCCCTATTGGGGGCAGGGACAAAGAAGATCAATGGGAATTTCATGTCAAGGTGGAGAATTGTTGATTTTGCCTTGAAATTTGAGGTAAATTGACAAGGAACGGAATAAATGGAGCGAAACGGAGCAAAGTGATCGAAATGGGCTCGAGAACACACCTCGGCGTGTGTTGAAAGGACGCCGAGCGCCGGGACGCAAGGCAAGGTGTGGACATGGGCGAAAAAGGCTTGGAAACACGCGTCGTGCACCCCAGCGCTCAGTGAACAGTAACTTTTGCCCCACTGCAAAGTTTCTGCCTCAAGTGATGTTAGGCGTGCTGGGGCGCAAGTTTTGTGTGCCCCAACACGTAGCGTAGGCCCACGGGCCTTGGGCTTCGTGTTCGGGCATAAATTTAGCATTTTTTCTTTCAGGAAAATACCACGAACATAACACAAGGGCTTCTTTACTACTTTTGAGTAATTCTCTCAAGACAGAGTTTAGAACGAGGGTGTTAGGTGTTTTCATGAGATTTGTGGGATTCAAGTTTGTACTTGCACTTTGATTTGAGATAAATAAAATTCATTTTCTTTGTTGGGTGGATTAGGCACATTTGCCAAACCACGTTAAATCTTGTTGTCATAATTTCATCGAATTACTTTACTGTTATTTCATTATTTTCGCAATAGATCATCCTGTGTTACAACACTATATATGTTTGTTAGTTTTTGATTTGAATAACTCAAAAATAATATGATGATGTTTAGGTGGGTAGGTGGGATTTAAAGGTTGAGTGGGAGGACACTATTTAATTTCCTCTTTCGTTAGCGTGCCTGCCTTCCCATTAATAATTAGACAGCTAGCCAATTAATTATTTGATTGTCAACATAAATTTGACTATACACTAAAAAATCTATATGTAGATTTAAAATGTATATGTCAGCTAATAATACATAGTATTAGAAAAAATTCCGACCCACTGAGCAATGCTCCACAAAGTCAACCTAGAGAAGCCCGCTTTGAACTGCTATAGTTTAATTTACCATTGCACTAAACTTCTCACTGAATAATTTTTCCAAGGATATTGAGTGATAATTTATATATATTTGATATGGTGAAATCATGTCCATTTTTTTTAACAATAATTGAAGCAAAGGTAAACATATACGTGCAACTGCGATCATGTTGTGCTAATACAACATATTGTACATGAATTATATATTTAGTTCATGCTTAAATTAATTAAGGAAAATGACCACGTTCTAATTGGGCGCCAACGGAACCATGCATCACTCTCTCTACTTATAATAGAAATATTACTCTCTTTAAACTTTATGACATATATATATGGTGCAAACTTCTAATACAAAGTGATCACTTATGTATAACTAATCAATGTATATGTGATATATATAATTAAAATTGTTTACTGTATATGCATTTCTGACCTGAGTATTAATTCAACATAAGTGTGCTTTTAAGCTTGAGCAAACGGCAGTTGGCCACCGGACCAAGGAGGACCAGGCCCGATTGCATCAAATGTGACAAATACTCAATGGTTGTAAATGGGTTTGCAGCCTATTAATACCAATCATCTTGTTACTATGTGTTAATTAATTTCCATATGCATGTATATATTATAATATCTATCTATATATGTTCACTTTTAACATGTTTTTTTATAGACAGCAATGCTAGAGGCTAAACATTTTAAAATTTCACATAAATCAGCACAGGCTGCAACTGCTCCACTATTGATTCAATCAGATGATCACATATCAGAAGCATCATAACAACTTGATATAAGATCAACTCCTCAACAATTACCTTGAATGCAAACTCAACCACATGATCCTTCGCCGCCATCAGCTCCACCATAAGCACCAGTACAAGCTCCACCACAAGCACCAATACAACCCATGTGTTCAGATGAAAACACAAATGAAACTCTTCAATCTCCTCCATCCACTACACCAACTTCAAATTCATCAAATTACAATCATATTGGACGCAAGTCAAAGCTATTTTGGACAATACAAACAATAGGTATATCCATTTTTTTTTAATTTTCTCAATAAAGCAACTCCTTTTTTGAATTCTAGTAATAGTACATCAAAATACATTTACTTGTAACTTTAAATTTTAATTATGGTAATTCTTATTTGTATCATCATTGTAGATTCCCAAGGAACTACTAAGACCACCAATGTGAAAGTAAGAGATGTCTTCTACTTACCAACTGGAGTGCAAATTGTGGTCCAATTTAATGATTTAAATGTTCCATATGGAGATGAGCAAGGCATTCTTGCAGGATTTTGTGAAAATTTGGCTGTTGATTCTTCCATGTTCCCAATCAACTTCAAGAAGTGGACAGATATGCCGAAGTCTTACCTTGACCATTGTTGGGATAATGTAATTAAGGTATAACAATTGAACAATTGTATTATTATAGTTATTTTACTGAATATTGATAATTTAGTATATAAATGGATAAGTTCATGAAAATGGGTAAATTATTTTTTTGAAGCCTCAATTTTATTTCAAAACAAGCGAGAGCATTGCTAGACGGTATGTTCTACAGTCTATTGGAAACAAGAGGACTAGAACTAGACTTGAAATTTGGAATGAGTTTTATGATCCTACAAAGAGTAGAGATGAGTTGATAAGCAATATTCCAGAGGAAATTGGATGAGATCAATGGGCGAGTTACATTGATTATCGTTTGAAACCGAAACACGGGTAAAATTGCAAATATCTTAGTGTTATGTGATTTTGATTAATATACATATATTTAATATTATAATGATAATATTTATAGGCACTTTGTAAGAAGAATGCTGAAAATAGAAAGAAACAAATTGTGTCTCACACTGAAGAATCAAAATCTAATGTAAGAAGAAGACATGAGATGGTTGTTATAATAATTTTTGTTATCTTTTCAGTTTTTGTAATAACTACATGGATATTTATAAGTTTATTTACTGTGTTGCATTTGAACACTTTAGGAAATTGAATATGGACATCCCATAGGTCGAGGTCATCTATTCCTCGCAACTCATAAGCATCGGGATGGATCATGGGTGAATGACACGGCAAAGGAACAATGAGTAAGTTTCATTTTAATTTATTCAGTTTCTATTACCAACTCACAGCATAGAAGATAGAAATCAAACAAAAATCATCTTATAGCTATTTTATGCTTGTAGGAGCAAATTGAGAAAAAAAATAAGTGATGATCTTACTGCCAATTGTGTTATTTCCTCTAATGATGTTGTTGCCAAGACCTTAGGAAAGGAGCACTCCGGGCGAGTTTGATGTATGGGTCTAGGAGTGACACCCACAAATTCCTTTGTGGATACAAGCTTGAGAATGCGTGGTTTGAGTGGCTTTTCAACAAATGGTGAATCTAACAATTCCCAAAATCAGGATAGATTAGTTCAATTGGAGTCCCAGTTGAAAAATATTATAAATGCAATCAAGACTTACATTTTGATTAAAGAATGAAGGATTCCTAATGACCTCGCTTCTATTTTTGATCCACCTCCATTGGTATTTGTTTTTTGTTCATATTTTGGCATGGCTGGGTATAGCTTGAAGTTTGGTGTTTTGATCTTTTGAAATACTCATTTTTCTCCCCACAGGCACAAGCATGGCACGACATATGATGCAAGTAGTCAACATGAATCTCTACCTTCTCCAATAGGAAAATCTTCAAGTGCCAGCAATCAAGATCACAATGAAACTCCTCACTAACTACTTATTTGTAGTGTTTACTTACATGAGAAACTAAATTGAACGTTTTAGTATTTGTGGATTATGATGTTGACGTTTTTGAAGATATTGATGTTTTGGATGATGTTGATGTTGATACTTTTGAGAATGATGATGTTTTTGAGGATGTTAATGTTTTTGAGACTTGATTTTAATATATTGATTTTAGAATCAATTGACTATGTCAAATTTTGATAATGGATCTATTGGTAGGTATATGAAATGGCATATATGGATATTTGAAAATTAACCAAAAAATTAGTTTTAAAAAAATCATTGTGGGGGTTGTAAACCCCCACTAAAATCAATCCATTTTTTGATTGAATACACACTTCAATAATAGCGGGGGTTTAAAATTCCTGTTAAAATTATATGAAATAATATTTTTAAATAACAGTGGGAGTTTGAAACCTCCACTAATATTATATGAAATAATTTTTTTATAACTAAATAAATAAATAAAAAAAACCCCACGAAATAACTTGAATTATTAGCGGGGGTCGTAACGGGGGTTGCTCAAAAATCCCTGCTATGATTTAGTAGGACATGTAACTACGGGGGTTTCTTGAACCCCCGCTGAAGGAATTAGCGAGGGTTAAAAACCCCCGCTACATTTAATTTTGACCCCCGCTAATTTTTATTTTTATTTTTTTGTAGTATAGTGTTATAATGGAAAATTTATATTTAAAAAGTACCACATCTAGTGGTGTTGCTAAAGGTACAAATGTCATTAATTTACCTCTATTAAGATATTAATAAAATACAACAAAAAATGTATTAGATGATACATTAAAATGTCATCAAAAATGCATTAAATAACATGTCAAAGTACCACAAAAGATACTTTAAAATTACATGCTAACATGCCACTAAAAAAGCATATAGTGACATGTTAAAGTGCCAATGAAATTCCTTTAAATGACAAAGTAATACGCCAAAAAATGCAGAATAAATAACATGTTAAAATGTCATAAAAACAATTTTAAATGACATCCTAAGTTGCTGCAAAAAATAGATATATTGATATTAAAATGCCGCAAAAGACTCCTTTAGATGATATACTAACATGCCATAAGAAATTAATTAACTGACATGCTAAATAAATGCCACAAAATATTATTTTGAATGACATGTTATCTACATCATGTATTCCATATATGAGACTCCAACATGCTTCCATTGTTCTGTATAAGACTCGAACTTGAAACCATCTATTTGTAAATATATGAGTTTACAATCAAGCTATCTATCAAATGTTCAATATATATAGTCGAAAATATTAATTTATTTTTATACTTTGAAAGTCTCTTTTTTGAAGTATTTAATATATGCTCAAACTTATTCTATTAAAAAGCACATTTCAAAAAGTGTGAGTGATTAAATTTAGAGATAGAAAATATTTAGAAAAACATAATGTATAGGAGAGAGAAAAGTAGGCAAAAACTTAAATTTTAATACTTTTTTAAAAATTTGGTTAATTTAGTTAATACATTAAAAGTATATCAAGTAGTTAATTTAATCAATACATTATGGTAAGATATAAATTTATAAATTTGATAATTATTAATACACGTATACTTTATCTACTTTTGAAATATTTATTTCATGTCAAGCCATAACTAAATTATGTAAGGTATTCTTTTTAAAGAATATATATATCAATACTAGTTAAATTCCTTTAACATATAGTTATGCTAGTTTCTTTAAGAAATTATATTTATTTAATATTTATTAATCAATTGCCATTAATTTTATATTATAGTGGTATTTTTTTATTACTATTACTATATTATTTTAAGGTGTCACTATACTATGAAATGATGTTAAATTAGTGCTACTAAATAGTTTGTGGCATCTTTTATAGATGATAGTACAAATATATATTAAAGATATTTGTAGAAAATAATTAGTAGCACTACTAAATGCCTTGCAAATACATTTATATTGGCATTTTCAATCAAATATTACTATTTTTGTTTATCACTTATTAATCATACGTCATTAAATATTATATTATAGTGATTTCTTTTTACAATTATAACTATATTACTCTTGTGTGTTGTTAAACTATAGAATGTCACTAATTTAGTGCCACTAAATATTTTGTGGCATTTTTTTTGGATGACACTATAAACAAATATGAGTAACATTTTTTAAGAAAAATTAGTGACACTTATTAACTGCTTCAAATTATTTTATTTTTTTTATATTTGTAATCAAATGTCACTATTTTATACGTCATCTAATAATCAAATACCACTAAATATTCTATTATAGTGACATTTGTTTTGACTATCACTATATGACTTTTGTGTGTCATTACACTATAAAATGCCACTTAACTAGTGCCACTAAATAATTTATGATACTTTTGTTTTAAAATGACGCCATAACTACATATTAGTGGCATTTTTCTAAGAAAAATTAGTAGCAATAATTAAATATCTTTGAAATACATTTATCTTGGCATTTTTAATCAAATGTCATTAATTTATTTGTCATTTAATAATCAGTGCCACTAAATATTAAACTATAATGGCATTCTTTTATGATTATCACTATATTATTTTTTTTTATCACTGTATCACAAAATGTTATTAAGTTAGTGCTATTAATGTAAATTTTCTTGTAGTGAGGACTAAATGTTAGAGTTAGTGATTTAAGTAGCCATTAGGTCAAGGAGAAAGATAGAACAATAATAAATATATAACTATAAATGAGAAAAAAGACAGCAAAGAATATGAAATGATATTGTTCAAGAATCGCTCGAAATATTTTTCATGGATGGCAATGTTACACGTCATATTATAGCTTTTGGTAGCGTCAAGTCTATTTATAATGGAGACAGGCTCTTATTACATGTGATAATTATATATGAACATTGGCCAAGTGAACATGAGAACAGCTTAATTGGATAGAATTTACTCAGAGATTGTCCCCATTTAGTTATTTTTCTAGCTCGGTCATTTTGCGTCATATTCTCAGATGCACTCAACATCACTTGCAATGTTCTACATGCGTAGCACAAACTATACGAGAGGATTCTATTGTGGCTTTCATAACTTTTATACAAAACTTTGGAAATAATCACTACAAAAAAATATAATACAAATAACAAAATAATATAAAAATTATTGTTAATGACATGTATTAAGTGATAAAAAAAAATTTATTAATAATGATAATTTTTTTAGTAACAATGTTTATTTTGTTAACAATATGACTTACTAATGACAAAAGCTAGTGTTTTAAATTGTCATCATCGTAATAATTAGTAACACGTTTTTAGTTACAACTTAATTACATTTAAAATTGTAATAGTACTTGTAACAAGATTTTTCTTATCACTAAATTATCACTATAAATGTGTTATTAATTACTGGTGGTGATAGTTTAAGCATAATTCTTGTGATTATTTTGAACTTATGAAAGTTATTATTGAGACAAAATACATTTTTTATTATTTAATATATAAGATTGATGATTATTTTCATATTATCACCAGTTTCTTTGTTATTGTACTTGAATTATGAAAAATAAAGCCTTCTTCAAAGATCCGCAGCTCTATATATATTATTGATTTGGATTATACATATCCAATAGATAATGATGACCTTTATTAGGAGAGAATGTGAATTTTGAGGAAGTTTGTCGACATCATTTAATTATGTTTTACTGACAGATTTCTCCCAAAATATTATTTAAATGAGACTTGTTGGTAACTATAACTAATAAAAAAATCATCTCCCCATGTAATTTGTTCTAAAATGTTTAACAATTTTGATTCTCATAACTGAATAATAGCTATATGGATGTATCATGTATGCATACATATACACGTTAAACGTGTATACCCACGCACACTAATAATAGCATGTATTTCCTCGATCCCACAAAACTCCTTGTTGACTTTTTGTAGGATATAAGAAAGTCAAATTTTTGATTCTTTGTTTCACATTGCCCTTAAAAAGATAAATATATATTTTCAAATTCTACAACCAAACTTTTCATTAAAATAACATTATATGTTTATTTATTAAATAAAGGTTTTAAGGGATTACCAAATGAACTCCAAAATTAGAACAGCAAGTGGAAATGTAGCATGTGCTTCCACAGGATATAACATCCCCTTGAAAAGAGATTTTGACTAAGCATGCCAATAGGTCTAAGTAAATTAGGGCCTCGCCCCAGATCCACTACTAATTGAATGGGTTAGGAGTCAATAAACGGGACAATGTAGATTCAATTTTTGTTTCACATGTGGGATTCACGGGGTTCAGAGGGAACCACCATCAATACAAGAAAATAATAATTTTAATGACCAAATTCTCAGTGACCATGATAAAATGATTGCTAAATATATAATTTTAGCAATCAAAAGTAATTTGGTTGCCAAAATCAACTTATATAATTACTTTTATGACCAATCAATATTTGATAGCTGTAAATGGTTGCTATAATTTGACTGACCTTAGCCAGTGGTATAGCAACCAAATTTGGGATATTTAACAAGGATTTTTATGGTTGCTAAATATGAACATTAATCGCGATCAATTTAACAACAAAATATTGAATGGCAACTGTAAGCCTTTTAACATGATGATTAACAACCAATTATTTTGCTTGCTAAAGATAAAATTATAGCAACAAATTTTTGATGGTCACTAAGAAAAATATTCACAAGAAGCAATTTTATGTGGTTGCTAAAAAAATACTCATATCAATCCAATCGGCTTTATTTCTAATTAGTTCTTGAAAAAAATCTCACACAAAAAAAAAAAAAACCTTTAAATTGAGTTTAAAGAGCTAAACTGATTTTGTAAAAAAGTAATTTAAGTATACAAAAAATGATTTATTGAATGATTATATAATACTTTACTTTAAATTCTGGGTTAAAGTACAACTCCTAAATGGAAATCTCAAAAAATTGAAACAAAAAGTATACATTTTCAGAAAATGAATTATTATAAAAATGACAAATTAGAAGTCAAGTTTGAGTAAAATTAAAATAAGGAAGTCAAATTTTCCTTATAATATTTCCATAGTTTAGTACCACATTGATCCTAGGTTCAATCCCACATTGGAGCAGATTCAGGCAAAGGCACACAACAGTCACCAAACTGACAAGAGTTCAAACACTCCTTCCATTAGAAAACTGAGAGGCTAAACATGAAACTCTCCTTCCAAACTGAAATGGGGTCGAAATCCCCTTCCATCAAAAAAATTGAGAAACAAAGTTCTCCTTCCATATAATTTCTTTCCATATTTATTG
The DNA here is from genome assembly GCA_018894105.1 of Jacaranda mimosifolia. Classification (NCBI taxonomy): domain Eukaryota; kingdom Viridiplantae; phylum Streptophyta; class Magnoliopsida; order Lamiales; family Bignoniaceae; genus Jacaranda; species Jacaranda mimosifolia. Next base: position 18,631,388 of record CM032118.1, on the reverse strand, counting down.
CTCCAAGTTTTGACAGAAAAGAAAGAATTAATGCCATTGAGACGGGAGTGGATATGGGTTTCTCTTGATGGATCTCACTCTTTTTACTTTTATTTTTATTGGAAACAGCTAAAGAAAAACAATTTCTTAAAGTCAATGTTAATATATAAAAATTTACTTAACTAACAACTTCAAGGCTATTTTCTTCTAAAAAATAGCATAAAGTTAACGATAGGATTTTCTTAAATGAAAAAGTTAATAGAATATATTTTTTGACTGAAAATAGTTTGATGAATTTTTTTGCTGATATAAAAATTTATCTTAATAGATTCTCAGAAGTTTTTCTTAGGGTGAATTATGCTAACTGCCTCTAACGTATGACAAAATTATGAAAAAATATATCTTCTTTTTTCTAAAAATTACAATAACTCACCTAAGATGATAAATCTAGTTGTAACGTAGACGTAATTTGAGAAAAATCCAAAATATTCTAAAAGAAAAATACTCAAAAAAAAATGTTGAAAATTAATGAGGTGGCTAAAGTTAAATTTAGTAAAATTAATTAAAAATACAAGAAATAAAAAATTAAAAGAGTATATTAATTAAGAATATATAAATTAAAATATATATATTTTAACTAAATTGTTTATTAAGGCCGCATTTGATTCCAGCTAATAGGGTCTAATAACTATTTTAGTGCCCGCCAATATGTTGTTTGATATGCTTGATTATGGCAATCAGGCCAAAGCACATTAGCTCTGAGCTCGCACTAAGCCTTTACTATAGCGAAGTTAGGGCCTAATCAAATTTTGGGGTTGGAGAAGAGATTTGTAATCTCTCATGGCCGATTAACATGTTGATTGACCAATATATCCTTCAAATTCCAAATTGAAATTACCAGGAAACCCCTGAAATCAATTTAGATTTAAATATTGAAAGGCCGCTAACTTTGGTGTCTATTTAAAGCATTGATGCCTAAGCGATTTTCTTGTATACATTGGTACATATGCTTGCAAGAATGCCTATACTACATTGAGATGTTGGTGAATATTCCATTTACCATATCGCGCCTATGCAATTCTTTACTTGGTAATAAAGAATTCATTGTGTGGCACCTCAGTAATCACGTTTTGTATGAATAAAAACAGATGTCGCCAACTTTAGTGCCAATGCGTACTTCCATGATGTGCCTATACTCAAAGCACACACAATATAAGACCATTATCTCCTTATTAGTCAATTGTTAAATTGCCATTTTTCCTAAGTATTATGTTACGCACATTGGCATACTCGTTTTCCTATTTCAGTTCGAACACAGTCGACTAGAATTCAAAAACCCTATTCTATTTGCCCAGTTGCACAAGCACTTGGCCAAAGGTAAACGAATCTAGTCTCCATAATCATCTTCAACCCTCTTTGTAATACTGTTAGCTATTTCATATATTTTTTATCTATGTTATTATCGAGTCATATATTTTCCTGCAAGATAGTTTTGTTCATACAATCAACCGGAGGCAATGAAATTACTATGAAAGTTATATTTACAGCAATCTATTCTATTTTAGTCCAAATTTGACTTTTTTGTTGCATTAGGGTTTTTGGGTCATTATCTTGTACAGTTCTGAAGTATAGAGCATGGATTTTTTGTAACACACAATTTAGGGCACCAGCATATTTTGTACATAATGCCTACCTACACCTTCCAGCTTCTTTATATATTTTATAAAAATAATTTCGGATTATATGCAAAATATATGGTTATGGAGTTTATACACAAATTCTTTACCAATTTATGGGGAGAGGAATGAAGCATGTGCGCAATATTATATCTATATTCAAATTATTTCTTTCTTTTTCACCTTTTGCCTTTTTAATGGTTTGTAAATATATGTTGCTTACATATCTTAACACTGATTTGGTGTTTAAAATATGTGTGTGTTAGTTTCAAATGATTTGCAATTGAATAGTTATAGGATTTTTCGTGAGAAAAGCACATGGATTGGACTTCTAGAGTACGTATTTTCATATGGCTCCTTGCATTCATGTTGGATATGATTACTTGTATGTGCATGATTAATCATGTATGCCGTAGGCAGTTTGGCATATGGGGTTATTGTATGCTTAGTCCACCATTGAGATGGGTTGTCATTAATAAGATACCTGACCAATTCAAACACTTGGAAGAATTGGTTGAAGTAAACAATCAATGTTATATTCAAAGCTTACACATGGATAGAAATACATTCGAAAGGCTCTATTATTTGTTAGAGAATATAGGAGGTTTGCGAGGTAAAAAGCTTTTGTGATGGTTTTCTAACTCTATATCATAGCACAAAATACCACCTTAATGAATAGGGAGATGGATCTTTGGCACTGTAGAATGCCTATGAGTACTTTAACATGAAGCATTCTAAGGCGAGAAATGTCATTGAGAGAGCCCTTGGATTATTAAAAGGGTGCTGGTCTGTATGAAGGAGCAATACGTTCTACCCTATCAAAGTGCAAAACATGATAATATTAGCATGTGCTTTTGCTGCACAATTTTATTCATGCACAAATGGATGTAGACCTATTAGAGGCATAATGTGACATGTCTGATGGTGGGTTTAATGAGGAAATGGATGCTGACAACATTGAAACAATAGAAATCTCAAATTAATAAAATAGTTGGCGCGATTCTTTGGCGCTTGAAATGTTCAGCGCTTGGAGGAGTGCTCAACAATCACTTTAGAATGCTCATGATGAGCATTAATCGATAGATTGAAATGCTTTTTTATATGTTACTCATATCGTTATTTAGTTGTTGGTTTCAAGTTGTATTTCACTCTTAATGTGGAGTGTTCAAATTGTGAAGACTCTTTATGTCTGTGTTTCATTTTCTTTTAAATGTGAGTTTACTTTATGTGTGTTGTTTGTATGTGTCATTTTCTTGAATGCATGTTTTGGATACACTACGGTAAGTACATAATTTTGATATATGTTGAGTAGGCATCGTCATCATATCTCTTAGTCCATATGGATATATGTAGAAATTTTAAATTTTATGTTGAGATTAAATTCTCATTTAGTTTGACAGTGTAGCTATGCATAGAGTAATTTATTTTACTTTAATTTTATTGTGATAGTTACTGTAGCACCCCACCCAAGATAGCCACAAGTCGGGATGCCACCTAGTTCAATCCTATAGCATGCAAACATCATATTCGATAGAGCCATAAAAATTTCAACAACATCCATATAAAACAACATAATCCAATCTTAAAGCAGCACCATTGAGGGACCCTATTACATGCCATGTTCCTACAATATCCCAAAAATCTCAGTTAAGCCACAATTAAATACAAGCTCAAAATGTCATTCTATGAAATACAATATATACATGCCACAAATCTTAGGTTCAAACTTGACATATCGTAACATCTCTAAATCAAAGCTTAGCCACTAGTGGACCTATGAGTACATATATCCATCAACACTTTTACAAACAGTCCCATTGGGCTAAATCATAAGCCCTCCTTCCAGTTTTGTACCTGTCTGAGAAAGAAATAAAAGAATAATAACAAGGAAAGTCCGAAGGACTCAGTGAGGGAAAAGAAATGACAAGATTCAAGGGAAACTATTAAGATACAACAATCATTAAACCAATTTCGGTAACATACAAGATTTTCAGATCGAATCAATAATGTAACATAGTACCCATGATAATAATTTTAATAGATTGTTGGTCATTCTGACCTTATTACTTCTAAATCAACATGTAACCGCTAATTCCAGCATGGTATAGCATAAACAAGATTTCTTTATTGCTTCATTGCTCGAGCACTCAGCTCAGCGTGTAACAACTTGCTATATGGCATGGTCAACCGCATGCTGGATCCTCTCACTGACAGTTCGCTATCTCTAGCTCCCTGTTGAGTCAGGATCGTAGGTAGGTACTAGCTGGAAGATTTGTCACCACCGGTCCATTTCGCCCGATCGTCTTTTCGGACCTAGCCCCGAGCCCAACTTCCCATAGTGTCCCGCCGGGTTGAACTTCCCAAAGGTGTCCCCATGGGTTGAATTGATATAATGCCAACATATAAGAATTTAACTTTTAAAGCAATAAACATGAATATAACAAGATATGAGTTTGGAACAACAATATACATAGTACACTGGCCAGCAAGGCCATTCTGGAATAGTAATCCAAGCATTCTGATGGGATTGACACTCGGCTGATACAATCAATAATCAATTATGCCATCAATGCTAAATAACTAATATACAGGATAGACTCAAGAATGCCAACAAGGCCAATCAGTTGTAATACATAATGAATTCAAGTATGCCGACAAGGCCCCGGATTGCGCTGAAAAATATCAAAAGCAATAATCAATAAACAAACCCTCACAAGGGTTTATGAAACAAATAATAGGTAACACAAAGGATCTAAGGCAATCAAAGATTTCACAATCCAAGTTTATATATTTCTCAGGAGAAAGTCATGTTAAACCCTCACAGGGATTTGTAAAGCAAAGACCAAATTGGTAGACCCACATAGGGGTATATGTAGCAATGATCAATAAATATAAGGAACTCAAACAAGTATGGATTTCAACATTTAAAGAACATTAATTCCCAGAAAAATAGGTTTGACAGGCCCTCACAAGGGTCTATAAAGCAAAACTAGAGTGGTAGACCCTCATCTCCATAGCCTCAAAAAATGCAATCCACAATTAGCAATCTACTGGTCCTCAAGACCCACTTCTTTGTCACCTAACCAAAAGAGTATAATTGTAGTCAAAATCCACTTTCAAACCCGATAATCACTCTCATACTTATTAATGATCCAAAATCACTAATTACTTGCTTATAGTAGTTTTAGGGTACGATCGGTACTATTGGTACAAAAGGTGCTAATCAAATCTATCACAAAAATAGTTATGGGGTCCATAACGATTCCAGTAATAGAATGTAATTCGGTCCTTAATTATATTTTTGTCCTCATAATGTTATCCCAAGTCAACAATAATAGCCCAATTGTCACAATTAACCCAAGTGTTGCCTCTTAGGTCTCAAATACATAAAATTAGGGTTTTCTCTTTCGATTAACTCAATAAATCCTAAAATTAACACAAAATACTACAATCTAAGTTCATTAAGCTTATAACGACACATGCATATTTTGAATCTTAGTCCGATATTACCTCAAATAGCCCAATTATCATCACTTAGGTTCCAACTCCATAAAATCCATAGTTAGGGTTTTAAATCCTTCAATTAACTCATTTATCCCAAAATTACCTTATATTAGTACAAACCCAACTCCACTAGGATTATCTATACAGCCATGCATGCCTTTATTTTAATTCCAATACATATACTCCATTTCCTACAAGATTTACATAGATAGAATAAAATAAATTTTCAAGAACATCATAGGTATATGAGTATATATATATATACACAAATATCAAATCTCAATTCCAACCCAATAATACCAAATCTTGAATATTGAAGCTATCTTCCCAAACTGTTATCGTGCATGTGTCCGCCATAATGAGTTGAACATTCTGTCTCAAAATCGCTGAAGCACCGCCGCCGGCCGCCAGAGTACTGCCATGTGCTGTCATCAAAACTACATAACACCACCACTATTAGGTGCATTTCAGCACCACGAATCTAATGCCCAAAATAATTTCTTCAACAGCCACTGAATCACCGCTCAATTGGCCAGAGAACCAATTAGGTCTCTCTCTTTAGCTACTATTCACCGCCATTTCAAATTCTCCTCGCTGGTGGCCAGTTCGTAAAATTGAGGCCGCCAACTCGTTCATCGAACTGAACCCGTCAAGGCTCACCCCTTAGCTGCCATGAAATGTTGCCGGAACAGAGAGACCTGCCACCTCCGTCGTGGCCGCAGTTTCAAGCTAAATTTTTTGTCGTTCCACCAGTAGTTCTTGCAAGAAAAAGGTACTAGTGAGTTCTTTATGCTGGAAAGAAAATGGTAAGTAGTTTGTAAGGCTTCACCGCTTGCTGCAGGAGTTCGCTAGAGCAATTGATGGAAATTTGACAATAGGTTTATATGAAGAAATGAAAAATTCTGGGGCTGATTTGCTATATATACATGTGTACTTTCAAAAATTCAATTTTGGCCCCCAAAACTTTCCTCCAGCCTGCAGTTGAATCATTCGAAGTTCGCTGATTCCTCAATCGAGCCCCACAAATGTTTGAGTGCCTAAAATTGGCCTATTTGACCTAAATTATTTCCATGCAAACCCCCAAAATAATGAAAATGTGATCCAATCAAGTCTCTTCAAATTACAAATTGGCCCAAAAATTTAAGTCTTTTTTATTTATTTTTCAAGCCCCATTTCTTGATTCCTCAATTATTATATTACAAAATACCGAATTTTAGGGGTTTTACAAACCTCCCCCCTTAAAAGAATCTAGTCCCCCGATTCTCATCTTCAATTAGATGAACTTCAATTAACATCGACACATATAACATTCTTGTTCCTCAATGCCTCAACCACATGTCACTTCAATACTTAATATGTAGCCTCTATCTAAGTTTTAGCAGAGTGCATACCTTTATATAAAAGATAGTAAAACCATTATAACAATAAACAACTAACAACATTACAAGTTCACACTCACATGATATTTGCATAAAGGAGTAGTCAAATTCAAGCTTAACATACTAGATTTCATAACTTATCATACATTCCCAAGCAACTAGATACGGATTCGCAAAACTTAAACACACTAGGAATAGGCATAACCCATATGCCTACTGTTCCTTAAACTCCGTCTGGGGGTATGAAGCTAAAATATGCAATGTCAGATTCTCTTCTGACAATCAAGAACTTAGACAAAACCCTCAGCCACATATTTTCCTTTATCCCTAGTGATACTTATACATATCCTTTACTTATCTCACTAATCATCAAGTATATTAACTTCACTTTTAAACCCAAAGTGTTGTCATTCCTAGATTAACCCAAATCAAACCTTACTAGTAATTCCATAATCCGCAAGAATTTCTCTTCTTCCACTCTTAAATGATATCTCATATCATTAATGCAATCACCATTTCAATAGTCCTAAACCTAAGCAAGATATGTTGCTTTATGACTTAAGTTTTTCCAAGGCGTATGAACATTCTGGTTAGGTTTCATCCGCCTAGTTATTTCTTTGCCTGAGGGCTGCGTGCGCTTCTAGTCTTTCTACTCCCCGGCGATTATCCTCGCATTCCCAAATTTCCTTTACGAAACATATATGCATCTAGCATTTCTTGAGTTGATCTCATCAATGCACTTATTGATACCAATTAGAAGAACCCCAAGAACTTGTGCTTGACATATTTTTTGGTTGTCCTTAATTGTCTGTAACCTGGGTAAAATTATTTCCTTAAATATCCGGGAAATCATAGCCTAAACACATATGTAATATTGTTATTCCTTAATTCCAAGCAATTCGAAGGTTCTAACAAGATCCTTATAAATCAATCCCAAATTATTATCTTAATTCATAATGTCTTTATTACAAGAAAAGGACAATTCTTAAACCACATTTTCCTTGAGTTTCTCATTCAATAATACCCTTTCCTTAACTTTGATTCTAAACAAACCCCAAACACGTGCATTTGGTTAAATAGCTTATGAGGAAAAAGGATATTCCAATTTCTCAAACTCGATGGGTTTTGTTGAGCTCTTCCTATAGTTCTACGTATTCTTATTTGTGATGCAAGATCCTTCCTAAAAGTAAGTAGATACTCATTTCCTTTGTTCATCAAGTTAACTTGATACTCCAATTTTCTCATCATTCCTTAATTCAAAACCTTACGTTTTACTTATCTAATCTTTTCAGTGATTGAGAGGGGTAAAACTCTAGAGATTCCTCAAGGTTATCTTTCTTTCACATGGTTTCCGTTGTATTTCCCAAATTATTAACCTCATTTGCTCTTCAAAAGGGTTATAAGGTCTGTCCTTCCACTACAATAAGTTTCATACCACCAATCTTCTTGTCTTCAGACCTACTAGCAGGGGAGAAATAAGACCTAAAATTATCTTCAATTTTTCCCATGATATTTTCCAATTTAAAGCATCCTCATCGCAATTCTATTTTTTTAGCATGATAATTCCGTTGAGTGATGACCGTCCGCTATAATTTGGTTGATATAGGATCACCTTTATATTTTAAAATGTTCTGGTGGTGTCATACCCTGTCACATCATGACTCATAACCTTATCAGACAAGCTCAAACTTAATTTAGTCAGAATCTTTTACATCTCCAACCAACATATACAGTATACAAGATACAATTTTATATACGACTCATACACAATATTATCATCGTACATATAAATTAGCACTTAATAGTTCTTGAGAATATTTAAACCGCCAGTCAACCTAGCTAATATTTAACTTACGAGGCATAGAACTCGCTAAATTTCACATATCATTGTTAGATCCTAACGTTTATCATATTCTACTTACTAAGCTAAACTGATTTTCTTGTATGAATATGTGTGTGCCTTGACCATTTCCCCGATTGACCACCTCATGATCTTTAATTTCCCTCAACAATGCTAGGCTGCCTATTTCCATTCTAGGTTTTGGTCCCATTCTCATTTGCACCGTCTATATTCACAAATTTGGGAACTGCATTCCATTATATCACCGACAGTCATTTCTTACAACCATTCTCCAGATATCTGTATTGTTTGAGTCACACCATACAAATTTATCCAATATTAATCTATCCATACAACCTTTTAAATCATCAAATGCGACTTTTTTAAGGAGAATCTTCAATTTACAATTTTAAAATCTAACAAAGCACATCTAAACGTGAGCTATTTCTCCAAATTTCACCTTTTCAAAATTCAAAGAGCCCCATGCTTAACATTCTTAGATTGCTGGATCATACACTAGTTATCCTGAAAATGTATCCTTTCATCATTGATTATTTCTTAATTTCTATAGCCCATGGTCTCAATTTCCTATCTTCATATCTCTTATCAACATAATCAAGCCATCCATGCCATAACTGTATATATGCGTCAAATACTCTGGTTTTTAACAACATTCTATCTATCATATTTAGCTTTCCATCATATCATCGCTTGCCTTTAGACACGATGTTAGATTTCAATTCTTTGCATAAGTCAAAACGACACTCAATCCCAATAATCACACATTTTTTACTGCTACCTGCAATAATCCTTTTTCCTACATACCCACATAACCAAATTCTCATTCATAAACAATTGGTAGGAATTCATTCACCCCAAGGTAATCACCTTCTGGCACTACGTACCTTCTCAAAATGATCCTTACTCATCATTTGAGTTCTCATCTGGATCCTCCTCCATTTGGGCTCGTATAGCACGAAGTCCTTGCACTTGAGCCTCTGTTATCCTAACCCATTCTCCTTCTCGTTCAATATCTTTCATAAGCTTCTCCATAAGGTAGCCTCCAGAACCCAATATCGATTTCAAATGGGTTGAATATGCTTAACTTTGCATGAGCGACTCATGCTGATCGCATAACCTATCCTCGAGTATCTGACACATCTTTAGCAAGCTCGTTTGTTTCTTATTCTAAACCTCAATCCTTTCCTCTAGAGACTCCTTGCTCCTTTCCTCCATAGGCTCATTTCCTATGATTGTTCGATATCCCTTGATATAGAAATCACAAAATGCATTTTATTAACACCAACCTATTTAAATTCATTCCTAATTCCCCTGGATCCTATGAAACCTTTCAATATACACCAAACACTCAAAGTTCATATCCTAACTAACCTAAACAGAAGGTTAGCTATGAATTCCAATGATATTGAACACCTAGGTCATTGATAACCTAGGCTCTGATACCACCTCCATAGCCTCAAAAAATGCAATCCACAATCAGCAATCTATTGGTTCGAAGGACCCACGTCTTTGTCACCTAACCAAAAGAGTATAATGACAGTCAAAATTCACATTCAACCCCGATAATCACTCTCATACTTATCAATGATCCAAAATCACTTTTTACTCGCTTAATAGTAGTTTTAAGGTACGATCGGTACTATCGGTACAAAAGGTGCTAATCAAACCTCATCACAAAAATAGTTACGGGGTTCATACCAATTCCAGTAACATAATGGAATCCGATCCTTAATTACACATTTATCTTCATAACGTAATCCCAAGTCAACAATAATAGCCCAATTGTCACAACTAACCCAATTATTTCCACTTAGTTATCAAATACATAAAATTAGGGTTTTCTCTTCCGATGAACTCAATAGATCCCAAAATTAACACAAAATAATATAATCCAAGTTCATTAAGCTTATAATGCCACATGCATGTTTCGAATCTTAGTCCTATATTACCTCAAATAACCCAATTGTTATCACTTAGGTTCCAACTCCATCAAATCCACAATTAGGGTTTTAAATCCTTCAATTAACTTATTTATACCAAAATGATCTTATATTAGTACAAACCCGGATCCACTACAATTATCTATACAGCCATGCATGCTCTTATTTTAATTCCAATACATATACTCCATTTTCTATAAGATTTACATAGATAGAACAAAATAAATTTCCAAGAACATCATAGGTATATGAGTATATATATACATATATCAAATCTCAATTCCAACCCAATAATACCAAATCTTGAATATCGAACCTCGATCTTCCTGAACTATTACCATGCATGTGTTCGCCACGATGAGTTGAACATTCTATCTCATACCCGCCAAAGCACCGTCGGAACGCCGCCGTGCGCCATCATCAAAACTACATAACACCACCACCATTAGGCGCGTTTCAGCACCACGAATCTAATGCCCAAAATAATTTCTTCAATCGCCACCGAATCGTCCCTCAATTGGCTGAAAAACCAACTGGGTCTCTCTCTCACCACCGTCTGCTACATCGTTAAGTTCTCCTCCGTCGGTGACCGGTTCGCAAAATTGAGGTCACCAACTCGTTTACCAAATTGAACCCACCAAGGCTCATCCCTTGGTTCCTGTGAAATGTCACCGGAATAGCGAGACCCGCCATCTTTACCGTAGCCACAGTTTCAAGCCAAATTTTCCGCCGTTCCACCAGTAGTTCTTGCAAGAAAAAGGTATTGGTGAGTTCTTTGTGCTGAGAGAAAGAGAATGGTAGGTAGTTTGCAAGGCTTCACCGCTCGTCGAAGGGAGTTTACTGGAGCAATTAATGGAAGGTTAAAGATGGGTTTACATAAAGAAATGAAAAATTCAGGGGCTGATTTGCTATATATACATGTGTACTTTCAAAAATTCAATTTTGGCCCCTAAAACTTTTCTCCAGCCTACAATTGAATCCTTCGAAGTTTGTTGATTCTTCAATTAAGCCCCATAAATGTTTGAGTGCCTAAAATTGGACTATTTGACCTAAATTAATTCCATGTAAACCCCCAAAATAATGAAAATGTGATCTAATCAAGTGTCCTCAAATTAAAAATTGGCCCCAAGACTTCCAATCTTCATGTAATTAAGTCCTTTTTCATTTATTTTTTAAGCCTTAAGATCCGACCAACCCATTTCTTGATTCCTCAATTCTTATTTTACAAAATATCGAATTTTAGAGGTGTTACAATTACTATATCAAGCTATAGCACAGTCTGGATGCTCTTAAAAAGTACAAAGAGGTCCATTAACTCTTTCTCAAACCCCATATGCTTTTGCATACAGCAAGAGAGAAAGGCCTTAGTCCATTAAAGATATTTCTCGCAACTGGTTGGTAATGCGATGGGTCCTTTAAAGGTGGATATATGTTAAAGCTTCAGGATATGATGTTGGAAAAGTTTCCAAGGAGCAGCATTGTACAAAAACATATCAAATCAAAACTACATGTTTAGAAGAAGACTTACAGTTTGCTTGTGGGTGTTGTCGGGTCTTCTAACGGAGCCAGATGTAGTATAGATCTAATGACCCATATGATTGTTGTGGAAGATAGTCAGTTTGGAATGAATATTTCAAAGCACGTCTATCATTATATTAATTGTTGTATGAGTATTACGATACCAATACATACTATTAATTAAATGAATTTAACGTAATTAATACCTTATGATGCTGGGTAATCTTGATAAATATTGTTCAATCTTTTGCAGATTATATGGTGATACCATGCACAGTCTATAAGTTCATCAGTGATTTAATGGTTATAATTGTCTTTTATATTGTGACTTACATTTTATCAGTATATTTTGATAATAGGCAACAGTTATATCGATTTCTTATTTCGTAATATTTTTTAGTGTTGTAAACATAATGAGGCGCCTATGCGTGCAGTTGCACCCCAATGCAACGAAACTTAGAGGAAAACAACACTTGTGGTGTAGTAGCTGGGTTAATATCTTTGGAAATAATAGGGCTAATGGAGTCAGATCTATAGACGTGGGGGATATTGTAGCTGAGATATTGAATGGAGCGGTATTGACATTTTTGATAAAGAGACAGAACCTGTTGATATTGCGACTGGCTGCAGATTAGAGAAACAAAAAGGATGAAGCTATGTCCAGAAGTCCACCTTTAGGTTCTACTTCAAAGAAGAAAACTAGGTCAAGTGGCAAATGAAAGTTAAGAGATGTGAAAAAATTCGAGTTTGAGGCGATGATAGGTATATGGATGGAAGATACTAAAGTTGTACTAGGTAATCTTACATATAAGTTGCTTCAGCCACCACCACCAGCACCTAACATAGAGATCTCATTGAAAAGAGCATTGTTCGATGCATTGACATAAATTTGTAATTTGTCACTAGACGATCCAATTACAGCAACTCACCACTTAGTGCACAATAAGGCTGACATAGATGTATTTTTGTGAATGCACGAGGAAGCGGGGGCCCATTTTGTCTGTAAGTTTATCAGTGATTCAATGGTTATAATTGTCTTTTATATTGTGACTTACATTTTAACGGTATATTTTGATAATAGGCAAGGATTATATCGATTTCTTATTTCATAATATTTTTTAGTGTTGTAAACATAATGAGGCACTTATGCGTGCAGTTGCACCCCAATGCAGTGAAACATAGAGGAAAACAACACTTGTGGTGTAGTAGCTAGGTTGATATCCTTGGAAATAATAGGGCTAATGGAGTCAGATCTATAGAAGTGGGGAATATCGTAGCTGAGATGTTGAATGGAGCGGTATTGACATTTTTGATAAAGAGACAGAACATGTTGATATTGGGACTGGCTGCAGATTAGGGAAACAGAAAGAATGAAGCTATGTCCATAAGTCCACCTTTAGGTCCTACTTCAAAGAAGAAAACTAGGTCAAGTGGCAAATGAAAGTTAAGAGATGTGAAAAAATTCGAGCTTGAGGTAATGATAGGAACATGGATGGAAGATACTAAAGTTGTACTAGGTAATCTTGCAGATAAGTTGCTTTAGCCACCACCAGCAGCACCTAACATGGAGATCTCATTGAAAAGAGGCTTGTTCGATACATTAACAGAAATTAGTAATTTGTCACTAGACGATCTAATTACAGCAACTCACCACTTAGTGCACAATAGGGCTGACGTAGATGTATTTTGATGAATGCACAAAGAAGCGAGGGCTCAGTTTGTATGCATGTTATTAGATGGGAAGTTGCGCTCTTAGAGTTGTTCTTATTCCTTACCATTTTGCTGAAATGCATTTATTATAATCTAATGCAACATAATTTAACTGAAAAATTTTTGTACTTGATGGGGTCTATTTCTTTTACTCTCGTCATGCACGCTTTAATTTTGTGGTCCTGGGTGTTGTGGGAAACTTGTGTCATTGATATTATATCATGCTAAGTTTGTAAGTAATGTTGGAATATGAGTAGCAAGCTATTTTCTAATACCCATCAGTATTACTTCTTTGCTTTAGGTGTGGTGTCAGTTGATGAATTGGTTATGTTGTTGGTCAAATTTGAATAAAATTTGGTGCAACCGCTATTCGACAGCATATTTACACCTTACTATAAGAACTCCAGGCTGAGCACCATTTTGAGGTGCATTTCTACTACAGGTACAGTCAATGCAAAAAGTAATATGGCGCAAAAAGTAATATGGCGACAATATTGATGCATACATTGAACAATACCAATGTATAGGTTCTAACACTCACAACCATACTATCCCCAATGATTCTGTTCATTTTTTTTACTAGAAAGTGGTCTAGTAGACCACAAAGAAGTTGTAGCCTTGGCACCACATTTTGGCGCATAGGCTACGTAATTTGTACCCAATCACAACAATTGGTTGAGATTAATTATTTTGTAATTCTAAGTATGTTCTAGTCATTAAGCTAATGCGATTTTGGTAGTAGATATAATTACAAAATAGTATTAGAGTTATAGTGCATATACCCCACATATCTGAAAGAATAAGCACCAGTTAATGTTAATAGGTATTATGTTGTTTGTTCAGTATGAAAACAAATATATAGAAGCATTTGGCCACCTAAATGGCACCTATGCTACGAATGTTATAGCAATCGTAAGCTCAAAGTTTGACAATTACTTTTCAGGTATTCCTAAATAAGATTATGGTAATATATAAAATAAAAAATTCGTATATATAATGATGCATATGCATTAAAATATTGAATAGGCTCCAATGGTTTTTAGTTGAAATATTTGCAACTCCATAAATATTGGAGCCATGGCTCCACTCATTACTTTGCATAGGCCTTGAATTTTTTATATCTCATATCATTGTTTTAAAAATGATGATTTTATATAAGAATGATGGAAGTATCAATTTTCTGGATCTTATGTATCAAACGAGTCGTTGGATGCAGGGGCGTGATTGAAAAAATAAAATAATGTAGTGGTCAGTAGCTAGTATCAAATATGAAGCTAAGATTTGAATATATTATAGTATCAAATGTAATCTACAATATCAAACATAAGATTACACTAGCATAGATTATGCTAATATCACATAATTTTCAGCAGGCCGCGATTGCATTAGATTACTAGTTGCAGAAATCAAATACGGCCTAATTACATAACTAAATAATTTATTCTAAAAAAATTGTACAGTCATACCCTGATAGATTTTCTTTCTAATGGATATTATTATTCAAGCCAATGAGAGCATACTACACCTAATATTGCAAAAATTCACTTGTGATCCAAAAAGATAGAATAAATTTATATTCAATATGTACAGACATTACAATATGTATAAACTCATATGTTTAGTAGAGTACTAGATGAATTTCAACAAGCAAAGGTACAAAAAGTGTTATCAATATTTATTGCTTATTTTTTATTTTTATATTTTATTAAGTTTTTGTTAGAAACATAACTTGTAAAGATGAA
This sequence comes from Jacaranda mimosifolia, assembly GCA_018894105.1. Classification (NCBI taxonomy): domain Eukaryota; kingdom Viridiplantae; phylum Streptophyta; class Magnoliopsida; order Lamiales; family Bignoniaceae; genus Jacaranda; species Jacaranda mimosifolia. Next base: position 18,616,079 of record CM032118.1, on the reverse strand, counting down.
ATAATGCAAAGCCTCAAACCTAAATTAGAAGGAAGACAAAGTGAAGCTTAATTTATAAACAAAACTCAAACAAAATCCAATTTACTTATAATATGTATACCTTAATATATATATATATAGTTACATAATATAAGCTTCTAACCTAAACTTTTTATATTTTTTTGTGATAATAAGTTATTGTATGGAAATTTTTATTATTGATTCAAAACATGTGTCAATATGAGATATTTAACTTTAAATAAATTGTTCATTTAGTACATGGAATATGATTTTAAATTTTGAATTATTTAAAAATTTATATTTATTTTATTTTGCAAATTAAATTCATTTTACTATTAATAGTGTAAATGAAAAAAAAAATCTACCATTTTAGAGAAAATTAAGAGTCGTATTTATTTCTAGACTAAGTTTGAGTTGTCTACAAAAAAAAATTTGGGAAAAGTTTATTCTTAACTAAGAAAAAAAAACTCTTATCAAGTTGGATGCGAATTTAAGTTATAAACTTAATTTGAAACTCTAGACTAATGTAAATTGCAAGCTTGTTGAATAGAAGTCAATCTATATTTTTTGATTTTTGGAGGTTGGAAACCATTCTATAAATATTTAATTCATTTGATTTTGATAATATTAAAAATAAAATATATTAACTTGGCCCATCTAAAATTCAATGTAAAAGTAGCAGTTGACGGGCTAGTTTGATTATTTTTTGTACATATCAAATAATTTAGTTAATACTTGGGAGAAACATTCTAATAATAAATAAATAAATTTTGTAATTCAAGAAAAAAGTAGTCTTTTCTAAAAGAAATATTTCCATAATAAAAACAAAATGTTGAACTTAAAGTAAAAGTAGCATTGTCCATGATTTCAAAAACCAATTGAACTATGTTAAGTAAAAGTAGCAATTCTCAAATCAATTTTGTTGACTAGGAACTCCTAACTACGGATGTCGGAATTATTGATTTTCTTCATTCTATATTTATTTCAAAATAAAAGAATAATAGTAAAAACCATTCAAGATTTTTCCTACTCTTAACTTTTGTCTATTCCACCTCTAAAAGCCAGGCCCTAAGAATTGCACCTCTAATTTATATTATCTAATTTTTCCCACGCCCTAAGATACTTCCTATGATTTCTCTCTTCTCCACAACCACTGTACTCCAAATCTACCAAAGAAATCTATCTGGGCACAGTTGAAAATCCAAACACTTAAGTTAGTATTGCGTGGGAATTGCTATCGTTTCAATTCAATCTCAAGTCGCATCAAAGCACTTCCTCCAAAGGCAGAAACAGAGTGAACACCAAATCTTCAAGTAACATTCCAACCACCATTTTCCTGAATTTTCCAATTTTCATAAGTATCGAGTGATTAGGTTTATGAAATTTAGATTTGGGGACAAAATCTTTGGAATTGAGATGTTTCTAAGCTGAAGTACTCAAATAATCTGTATAAAGATAAGTGAAATGGTGATGATTATGCAAACAAATTTTACTGGGTTTTTCAACTTTGAAACCCCATTTTTCTTCTCATTTTTGCAGTCGAAGGTGAGAAAATTTTTCAGTGGCTAGGAGTACCAAATGAGACGAATATACATTAATGTTGGTAGTGCCTTTATAGTGGGAAAGGCTCAAAATAGCATGACATCTTGGTATTTCATATGTTTGGCAATAATTGATTTGTGTTGAACGCGCTTATATAAGAAAAGCTGCTTATGCATTTACATTCCGATCAAATTCTTCTTACTTCCATATAGTTCTCTAAGAATTCAATTTGCCTTACTCCAACTCCACATTTGGCTAAATTTGGGGTTTCAAATATAATTGATGATTGCAGTAGTCATTCTGCTTTTCTTCTATGTCCATTGTTAATTAAGTTTATCCCATTGTTAAAGATACATACATGAATTTTTTTGGGCTAAACTACGCTTCCAAGCACCCTTGTGTGATGTGATTATATGGTATAATTGGTTTTCATTACAAAACTTGGTTTGACTAAACAGTGCACCTGAAATAGAACAAGTGGTTATAAGCATGAAATGAACTAGTAACACTTTGGAATATAAGTTGAAAGTCTTAGGTGACTTGAGTTTGTGTTTTAAAGTTTAATCCAAATTAGTATGAATTGAATTAATAACATTTCGAATCTGAGTTCGAAGTCTCAGCAACTCAAAATTCTCTCTCATTGGCTTACTAGAATGAAGTCCCATTGGAGTTTCTAGGTAATTGCCTGTTAAGTGTGATTGATTTGGGATGGATCTTTGTTTCTTTGACTTGTATGGTCACCTAAAGTGGATTTTTTAGCCTTTTGGCAAAGTTGCATAAATACCCAGATTTTAGCCTCCCAAAAGAAGTAACTTATGTACTAATTAATTTCATCAAAAGAAGATCTCTCCAAAAACAAATTTAGTCCATCAAAGAGTCCTTAAATTTCAACATTCTATACAAATAAGTTTCAGATATTTCCACAAAGAACATTTTTGTCTTCTCTTTATTCATGGAACAATTGAAACACTATTCCATAACTGTGTATCACATTATTTAACTAAATACTTTTTTCACCAGAATGCTAGAAAATAGAGCTCATACTTAAAAATGAGCCTGCAGCTAATTTGGCAGACTTGAGTATTTAATGGCAAGATGATCAATGATACGTTGCTCAATAAAAAGTTGTGGAGATATTAATGCAATTCAGATGCATACATTAAGGGAGGCTTTAAAAACAATTGTTGCTCTATATTAGTAATTTATAGACAGTATTTTAGTCACCTGACAGCATTCTTTAGGTGGACAAGATAAAAACTTGTCAAGCTAAATCACTATCTGCATGATTAATCATGAGCAAGAATTTATATGAGTTATGTTGGTATCCCAATGGTGGCATGGAAGGCTGCATAGTATCAAATATAGAATTAATACTAAAAATGGTTTGCACAAGCGAAAATAGTCTAACGGTATTGCTATCATGGATACAGGTAAAAGTTCAGAATACACAAAAGAGCCTGAGATAAAGATGAAACTTCAAACATTGTTGAGCTTGCTAGGTTGTCCTCTCATTGTAAACTAATTAACTAATACAATCCTATCTCACCATAAATTTTGCAATAAATGTTGTCCTCTAGTTACTACTGCCATTTTAACTACTGGGCTGAATCTTGACTATTGGTTCATTTTGGATTTAACCTATATCTATCTTTCTAGGGTGTTAGATGTAAAAGGATAGCAAGGAGCATTTCATCGATAGGTCTTTATGTTCCTTGTGGCATTGTTGTATTGCCTTCAACTTCTCCGATGCTTTCAATTGTACAGTTACTTTGATGAACTAATTCTACCATTTTTTTTAGATTTATTATATCATGTTTATGATTTTAGTCTACGACATTGATATTTGTTTTCCACATCAGTCTGCCCAGATTGCTGAATGTAAAACTATTGTACTTGCAACTCCTCCAACGCAAGATGGCTGTATTTGTAAGGTAGCTATTCTCATCTTTACCTAATATAATTTTGATTTTACATGGTTCACCTGCCATTGATTGTTTGTAGGAGCTTCTTTATTGTGCTAGGAAAGCAGGCATCACTCATATTCTTCAAGTTGGAGGTGCTCAATCAAAATGTTGTATATTCTCAATATATATTCTATTTATTGGGACACTCTTTTTGCTGGTACTAAATTTTGAAATATTTGTTCAAGTAATTTTAGCTATGGCATGGGAGACTAAATATTGCCCTAAGGTATTACTTTCTTTATCATTCATATTCTCACTATATTTCCATAGTAATCAATTCTCTATTTTAAGTTGTAAGATCAAGTTTTTATGCGGCCTTTGATTAATGAAGCTGACATAAATCTTGTTGTTTGTATCATTCTTAAAGTTGGTTTGTTTCTGTGTTCATTTTGGAGCTGGAATGGCTATCCATCACGGGGTCAAATTAAAGTTTATTGGATATTTAGTCTCATGACTTTTCCTCAGTTCTATTATTCTGTATATATACACATATACATCGTGTATATCTTTTCTATGTGTGTAACTCCCATGTACATGTAGGTTTACAAGTAACTTATATGTGGGCAAATCTTTCAGATAGAAGGTCCTATAATTTTCTATTTCAGGATGCAGGATAAAGTGAGAAGCTTTATGTGGGAAGGGTACTTATTTTGGTTGATAAGGTTTGGAGTAGTTTTCATATTTTTTCACTCTAAGTCAAATATTTCTCCATTAGAAATAACAATAACTTCTATGCTTAACAATTTTTCGAGATGTAATGCCATGATGTTGAGGCCTTTGAAATCTATTGGAAAGCAGGGGAATAAGTAAAGTTTTGTGTATATTAATACATTGTGCAAGCATGCGTGTCTCTTAACATTGTAGGTCTATTTTGATACTATCACATATGTTACTGTAAGCTAAGAGATTGTCTGAGTTCTTTGAGATGTGCAAGGGCCTTGAATTTGGAGGAAGGCAGAAGACATCAAAATTGAATAGGTAAAAGACCATATTGTTTTCATATTTTCACTGCTCTATTATTTCTTCATGTCCTTACATTATTATTTCAGTATTTATGGATGTGTTCTCATTAGTTATAGTGGATATTAGAATTTCTCATATTAATTTGTTGAGGTATTCTTATCTTTAGGTATGATTAACTTAAAATGTATAACCATTGAATGTATTAGTAATCAATTTCAATTTTCTTTACATCATTATTTGATTTCCACTGTATGTAATTAGCAAATAACTTAAATAGAATGTTGCTGCTTTCTTTTGTAGCACATCTTGTTGTTCACAATTTTATGGTTTGGGCATAAAGGTCCTCATTTTTTGCTACTGAAAATGGTTTGGATACTTAGAATTCTGTTGTTGTTTTATCAGCAAGAGGTATAGTAATCTGATCCTGGATCAACTGAATTGGATAGTTACTAATTGGAGGTTGCTAGAACCTTGTTTGTGATAAACTAAATGTTGATTTTGTTGTTTAATTTTGATGATTTGTTGCTAAATAGAGCTTGAGAGTGGCTTGAATTTATTGCTAAAAATTGTGGGAATTGGGTCTTAATAGCCTTGCCTCCAGATTTTTTATCAAGGTGCTGAAGGTTAAATTTTTTGGAGTTCAAATATTAAGCTGGAATTTCCTTTGACTTTGATGGAAATCTGTTGAAAAGAGGAATTGATAGTAGCACCAAGGGCTTTTAGTTACTGGAAATTTGTTTAATTGCTGGAAAACTATTTGAATAAGGCATTGAAATTGTGCATTTTTCGCTACTTGTTCTGTTGAGCTAGCTCAAGGTTCTTTGCTGCAAATTGTGGGAAGTGGAACTCAATCCCTGCTCTATTTTGGGCGACCAAGTTTTTGTTGAAATTGTGTTGGAGTCAAGAGTCAGATCCTCTGTCTGGAAGTTTTGTTTTATGGTGTTACAAAATTGTTTCATTTTTTGGTGGAATAGGGACTTGAACCAACATTAGATAAGGAGCTAAAAATTGGAAGCACATTTCCTACAAGTAGGATTTGATCTAGTCTTTTTGAAGGGTCAAAGGCTTTGGTTGAAAATTTTATTTTTGCTGGAATGGAATTTATTCTTGGTCTCTATGGGCATCTCTTGCAAGTGCATGAGGAGAGTTGCAATTTCACGTAATTTAATGTCTCCTTTTTTTTGTCTTTCTTTTTATTTTTCTCTAGGGGAGATTGGTTAGCAATTTTCCTTTACTCCGAAAATATTGTAAAGGAAGTAAGTACTTCCTTATTTTTATTTGGCACAAGTAATCTTCACAGGAAATACTATTTTGATTTATAATATATCTAGAATCTATACAACCCAAATTATTTGGCAATCATTTATTCGCTTAAAGGTACATATTAGCAATCATTTCAAACTACTTTTGTAGCCACTATTTGGTTGCTAAAATACACCCATTAGCGACCAATTGAAATTATTTCTCCAATCAACATTTGGTTTCTAATAAGTAGTATATTAGCTACTAGTAGCTACACTTTTGGCCGCTAAATCATAAAAAATGCAATAAGTCTTGCGACGATATTAAAATTATTGCAATCGATTATTCTGTTGCTAAAACATACTTTTTAGCAATTATGTTTTATCTTCGCAATGTGGTCACCAAAACATGTTAAATAACACAACTATTACAACTATCTAAAAATCATTGCAAGCAATGATTTGGTTGCTAAAGAATCAATTTTTACCAACCAAAAGATGTGGTCATTGTATGCGTACCTACGACAACCATGTCAATGTTATAGTGACCACAAACTTTTACATTAGCGAGTAAAAAATATGTTGTTGATTATTCCATGTTTACTAACCATTATTGGATGGTCGCTAAACATGTATTTTCAGCATCCAATTTAATAACTCATCACAAAGCACTTATAGTAGCTACTCTATGTGACCACCTACAACTATTGTTATTTTGGTCACCATAAGTTCTAGCAATCAATTTTTCACTTTCACCGACTAATAACAATGATCGCTAAAACTATTTTCTCTTGTAGTGATGGCTCCTCTCTTCTCGTGAATCAATAGATCCCTTATTAGTGTATGGACAACTACCTCTTAGTACAAGTTCAGATTTGTCCTCAATGCAAAAAGAATGGAGCAGCTAACAACATATCTTGGTCATTGGGGCAAGTAATGGGTCTAAATATAGTGACTGTTGGAATAGTGCCAGGCAAGCCAATTAGATTGGCCTTGTAAGACTATTTCCTTGTAAAACAATCTTGATTGAATGATATTCTTTAGATGGACATCTTCATCTTATGCTCTTTAATACTTCACTTGCATTTAGATTAAGCTGTTAGATCACTATTAACTGCGGGACTTGGATTGATAACTATGGCATAAGTCTCACACGATCGTGATCTTAAATCTTCCAAGTCATAGGATCTTACGAGACAGAGCATCTAAGATCCGGATATACTTGCACTAATGATGCATAAATCCAAGAGTTTGATATTGCTCCGTTCCATGAGCAACCGTATGAGATATGGGTAAATGTTAGTAGGTGCTTGTTAGAGAACAAGGTACTAAAGGCCCACTAGAGAATCTACTAGATAGTCGTAGTTGCAAGTCGGTAGTGGCAAGTTCTCCAGCTTATGCTAGTGCATATTATTAGTCCTCTGACATGAGGATCCATGGTAACCTTATGTCCGGTCCTCATGCTTTAACTCTTCCTTGACCACTTAGTAGGTCTTTTACGTTGAGGTTGGGTATGAGCTACTTGGCATAGAGGTTTGTAAGATCCAAAATGGAATTCGACTCCTCGATTTTGTGAAGGGCGAGTACATCTCCTATGTGTTCTATAATCATCGATTCCAATAAATCTTTGCGCAAGGTGGTGTGATAATTTGGAAAAAGAGTTTTCCAAAGGTGAGTTCACACAAGGGAATCGAATGTTGGGAATAGAGACATAGTATTGAGGCTATTACAAAGCTGGAAACTATCTTGCCCTATACCTCTTTCAGGAGATATGAGACGGAAGGACTGTATTTACATGGTAAGTGTAGAGCTATAATGGTTCTCCAAAGCATTCAATTTGGCCAATTAGTTGGGCTCCATGGGCTTGAGATTGGACATCGACCATGGAGATTAGGGTACTCTTCAATTAATGAGATTAATTGAATTGAGTCAATTAGTTTAAAAGTGTTTTAAACTAAAATGAATATATGATATTCAAAATTCACAAGGAGTTGTGAGCTCATGTCCAATGAATGGTAGAACCTATTTGGTCACACACAAAGCCAATTAGCTTCCTAGTTGATGGAGTGATTTTCTAAGAGTTAGAGAATTTGTCCTAGTGGACCGATTTTTTAGGTATCCAATTGAAAGGTCAATTTTGGCTTGATTAATTTAAGTGTTAAATTAATCAATTAATTTAAAAGGTTAAATTAGATCAATAATTAAGGAGTTAATTATTAGGTGCCAAAGTGACCATCAATTGGTCAAGTTAACTTAAAGAGTTAAGTTAACAAAATTAAGCTTAAATGTTAAGTTTGTTTAACTTAAGAGTTAAGTCAAAGGCTAATTAATTAAATTAAAGTGTTTAATTTAATCAATGGGACGAACACATTTTGGAGGGAAAATTCAATTCAAATGTTCATTTGAATTGGCATCTTAATTTTCTTGAAATTAGATTTCAAATGTAATTAAGATGCACATGAAATTCAAATTGGATTTGAATTTGCATTTGCCACTTTGGCAATGTAAGTTGGCTGCCCACCTTGAGGAAGGTATGATGCCAACTTGGCATCACACCAACCTTACCCTATGTATAGATATAGTAGATGTGAGGATAGGTTATTTTGCAGAAAGTGTGAAAGAATTAGATTCTTTTGCAATTCCCTCTAAAATACCTTGCAAGCATTGCATTCATGTATTGAAAGCTTTGCACTCTTCTTCTTCTTCCCTACCTCAAATCGGCCTCCACCATTATCATTCTCCTTTCTTATTCCAGCTTATAATGAGGAGAATTTGGAAGTTTCATTGGTGTGTGGATCATATCAATAGAGGTGAACAAGTTAGTTTGCTACAGTTTGGAGATCCACTTGAACAAAGCACCGATTTGGTGAATTTTTCTAGGGAGATCTAGAAAGATTTTGATCTGAATTTTTTATGATGTTTCCTCCAAGGTGTTAGAGATTACAGTATTTTTTTTGTGAATTTTGTAGAAGTTTTAATGAGGTTAAAAATCGCTCCATTCCTGCTATGCGATTTCTGGCAGTTTCTGGATTGGTGAAAGGTTCACCATTTTCTCCTTGGATATTAGCATTTCAAGGTAACGCTCTATCTAAATCTAGATTTTAGGCATGATTTGATCCTAGATAGCATGTAAGCACTAGTTTTATTTAGCTTTTGATGTTTTTATAATTGGATCCTAGTGCCTTACTTGCTTTCAAGTGGTATCGGAGCCTAAATCATGCTTAAATTTGGATTTTTTTTTGTTGTTGATTGATTCATGTGATGGATTGATCATAATAAACAAATTCTCGATTCATATAATGGATTGGAGTGTTTGGATGATGTTATGTGTGGCTCCTTAATTGATGAATTGAAAGCATGCTAATAAGTGCTTTAAGTATTGATCCATATGATTAGTATATTTTAATTCATAGCTAGTAATGTTGAATGTTGATTTAGCATTAATTGATGTTATATGTTGATATAGTATGTTAATGAATGGCTAAAATAGTTTTGGTCATTTTTAGATCCAGTGTGATTGGAGTTTTGTTGGAGATTTTTGAACAATACAATTCTTACTTGAACTCGATTTTTGAAGCTTTATTAAGCATTTAAATTTCCAATTTTAAAATGTGTTTTAGATCTGGAAATTGGTCCGTAATGTATGATTTAATGTTTAGAATGAGTTCTAGCATTTTTGGTGCACAAACGTTGAGCCAAAAATGGCTGAACTTGCCTTTGACCCAAAATAAGGGTTGCTGCCGGCTTTGGTGCACACTGGCAGGCTAGTGACCGAGACTCACTACCCAACCATGTGCTTACCTCGGCCAGCAGTGATCGATCAGTAGTTGGGCAAGTTTTTGTGCAATTTTTGGGCTCCTTTAGTAGCTAAAAATGGTGTTAAATCTTGTGTTATGGATGCACAAGTATTGTGCAAGCTCTCAAAATTATATTTGACATTTTTCAAGCTCCTTAAATCTTGTTAAAGTTAATCTCCAAATGTTTATAAGTGTTATGCATGACTAATTATTTGTTAATTTGATTAACATTTAATTGTTAATTCTATATTTATTTATTGTTCATTTGAATTAATTGTTAATTCTATATTTATTTATTATTCATTTAATTGTTGAATGGATGATGAATGAATTGGGATGATCATGAGCCTTTAATATTGATTTTATTTGTTTCAAGTTGTTGAAATGGGTTGTATTAAATTGGGGCTTGCATGCCTCTTTATTTCTACCTTGTAAATGTTATGAGAGTAGAATCACTAGGAGTGAGGATTTCTTTCTCATGTAAAAGTTACATGGAGCAAAGAAGACCATGGAGGCGTGGAGACTTTTGAAGAACCATGCCTAAATCCATATCCTATTGATGTATGAGATGCATGGTTAGGATATAGAAAACCTAAATAAGAAAATAAAAATAATGAGATATTTGCAAGTAAAAACCCTCTACTTAGAATGTCTAAGTGTTTTTCAAATATTAAGTCAAAATGAATATAAATTAAAAGAGTTTTAATTAATCCAAGCCTTCTACCAATAGTGTATGCCATGACGATGCTACCAATTTTGTGTGATGGCACTCGGTTACAGGGGTCACACTTAGGAGGAAAGCTATGAGCATACACTTAGCATAAGATGCACTTTGACTTGGGAACGCCCACACATTGGCACTCGGTTATGGGGGATGATGTGGTGCTTGTCTTGAGTCAAAAATTGATAGATAGGTTCGACTTAACCTTTAGTACCATAGATGGCACACGGTTACATGGGTTTATGTGAAAATTGAGGCAAAATATATCAAGAGTTGCATGAGATGCAATTAGCAAAATTTTTCTTACCCTTCGATTGCTTGTGGATGGCACTCGGTTACAGGGGTCCACTTGCAAGTCCTTGGGATCTTGATTCTCACTACAAAATATGATTTCCCGAATTCTTCTTGGAGGTGAAGAATTTGATAAAATAGTGGGAGAAAAACATGCTTGAAAGACCATGAACATGCTTTTAATATCAAATTCAATCACATACTTATTCTCTTTTACGCCTTTGAGGATTTATGAAATCTCAAGAATGGCTTAATGTTCCACTCAACGATATTTTAGAAACCAATAAACGAACCGGGCCAAACTTTCAATTTTTGACTAACCTCAAAAATCATTCTAGATCCTAGAAGCGGATATATGTCATATATCAAAGTGCTCCTAATCCCATAGGGATTGAAGTAGATCAAGAGACATGCAAAAAGTTCACGAATTAGGTTTAGGATCATCATATCCCATAGTCTCATGATGGCATCTACAAAACTTTAAAAGTCTCAAAGACACATAAATAGTACCTTAGTTAAAGTTCACAAGAGTTGTAAAGCAAACAAGGTATGAGAAGTTCATGGTGTCATAGGAGATTTTACAAGCTAGGATGGATGCAAAGTCATGTGTCATCAACTATGGTCTAAGGATGATTAAGCTTGGGGAAGCTTTTTCTACTTGGACATAGTGATGGACAATAATCTCTATGAGGATTTGATCCTTACATCCTCGCCGAGTTTGATTGATCAAAGTGTTGATCTAGAAGGAGACTACCATGATAAGGACAAACCTTTGACACTTGTTTTCTCCTCCAAGTCTATAGGCCTCAAGGGTGCTAGAAAGTGAAAAGGAAGAAAAGTTCTTCCTCTAAGGGAAAGCAACTATTAAAGGCATCTAGAGGAGTCAAGAAGATAATAGAGGATATAGTCAATATTATTTGTTTCTACTTTGGCTAGATAAGCTATTGGAAATGGTTTTTCAAGGAATACCTTGCAACCTTTGGAAGGGAATGTACTTTATTGAAGTGTATATAAATTCTTCCTCATGGATATGTGATATTGCATGTGATTCTTATCTTTGTAAGTTGTTACAAAGAATAAGAAAGAAGAATAAAACTAAGTGATATGGATATGATCCACCGCTTTAGCTAAGGAGCAAGAGTTGTGACTAAAGCCGAAGGCGTATAATAATTTGGACTTAAGGAACTCCATAATTGTATTGAATCATTGTTATTTTGTGCCATATATTGTTGAGAACATTATTTCAATTTTTGTTTTTCGATAACAAAGGATTTGATCCTTCTATATCAAATAGGAGATTGAAGGCATTAAAGAATCGGTTCTTTAATTGCTTATAGTACACTTAACAAAGGATTATACATATTGGATTCTCAATCATCACTAATGAACTTTCAACCAAGTAAGAAACTTAGGTATCCAAGAAAATGCCATGTTATAACATGCAAGACTTGGGCATATCTCCAAAAAAAAATAAGATGAGCAAATTATAAGCTCTGAAAGCACTAAATGTTAGTGGCATTGAGGAACTTCCTATTTGTTAATCTTGTTTAAAGGGAAAAATGACCAAGGCTCTTTTTGTAGGACAAACGGAGCGCTCCACAAGTCTTTTGGATTTGATCCATACGGATGTTTGTGGACCACTAAGAGTTAGTGGGAGAGGAGGCTATTCCTACATCATCACCTCCACTGATGATTATAGTCTGTTCGAACATGTGTATCTTATGAAGTACAAGTCTAAAGCTTTTGAAAAGTTCAAAAGTATAGGAATGAAGTGGAAAAACAATTAGGGCTAAGTATTAAAGCTCTTCGATCGGATCAAATGGGAGAATACTTGAGCACCGAATTCTTGGATTATGTAAAGGAGAATGGGATTCTCTCTCTATAGACTCCACCAGGAACACCCCAAGACAAATGGAGTAGTCGAGAGGAGAAACTATACCTTGTTGAACATGGTACGTTCCATGCTGAGCTTCTTCGATGTGCCTATATCCTTTTGGGGATATGCCTTATCGACGGCATTAAGTGTTGTACCTTCAAAGTTGGTGCCAAAATGCCGCATGCGATGTGGTATGGCATAACACCCTCTTATCATTTCTTAAAAGCTTTTTGGGTCTCCCGCCTACGTGAGACGATTAGTGGGAGACAAGTTGGATAGTAGATCCACCTTGTGCAAGTTTAGGGGAAACCCAAGAGAGTCTATGGGTTATTACTATTTCTATGATCCTTTGGAACAAAAGGTGCTTAGTTCAAGGAATGCCCATTTTTTGGAAAAATAATTTCTATTAGATAGAAATAGCGTTGTTATTGAACTTGATGAAGTTCAAGATGATCATAAAATCCCACAATGTGGAAACAAGTGAGCAACAAAAGCCTCGCACACAACCTCTAAAAAGGTCGGACCGAATCAAAAAGCAACCTGAAAGGTTCGGATTCTTTCATGAGATAGGCCAATCAAATAGTGATCCAAAAACTTATGAGGAAGCTATGTTGGACATAGATTCCCCGATGTTGGCTTGAAGCCATGATATCCGAAATAAACTCCATATTCTCAAACAAAGTATGGACCTTGGTAGATCCACCAAAGGGAATAGTTTTCGTTGGCTACAAGTGGATCTATAAGCGAAAGCTTGGAGTTGATGGAGAAGTGGTGACTTTCAAGGCATGACTAATGGCAAAGGATTACACTCAAAGACCCAGTATCAATTTTGATGAAACATTTTCACTGGTCGCAATGCCTAAGTCCATTAGGATTCTACTTGCCGTAGACGCATATTATGACTATGAGATATGGCAAATGGAGATATAGCAAATGAATGTGAAAACCATTTTCCTCAATGGAGACATTGAAGAAGAAATCCATATGGAGCAACCACAAGTTTTATATCCAAGGAGAGTGAGCAAAAGGTTTGCAAACTCCAAAGATCCATTTATAGATTTAAACAAGAATCTTGAAGTTGGAACATACGTTTTAACAAAACGGTCAAATCATTTGGCTTTGTTAAAAATATGTATGAGCTATGTGTGTATAAGATGGCTAGTGGGAGTGGTGTACAGTTTATTGTGCTTTATATCGATGACATCCTTCTCATTGGGAATGAGATAGAAATGTTAGAGTATACTAAAGTGTGGTTATCTACACAATTCTCCATAAAGGATTTGGGATAAGGATCCTACGTATTGGGAATACGTGTCTATAGAGAGATAGATTAGAGAGGATGTTGGAGCTATCCCAATCCCCGTACATTAACAATATACTAAAGAAGTTTAGTATGGAAGAATCCAAGAAGGAATTCATTCCTATGGGACATGGCATTCGTCTTTCCAAGTCTATGGCCCCTAGGACTAAAAGCGAGAGACAAATAAAGTCCCACATACGTTATGCCCCCGCTATTGGTAGCACAATCTATGCAGTTCAATGTACAAGACCGGATGTGGCACACTTGCACTAACGATGCATAAATTCAAGAGTTGGATATTGCTCCATTCTATGAGCAACCATATGAGATATAGGTACATGTTAGTGGGTTCTTGTTAGAGAATAAGGAACTAAAGGCTCACCGAAGAATCCACTAGATAGTCGTAGTGGCAAATCAGTAATAGCAAGTTCTTCAGCTTACACTAGTGCTTATTATTAGTCTTCTGATTTGAGGATCCATGGTAACCTTATGTCCGATCCTCATGCTTTGACTCTTCCTTCACCACTTAGCTGGTCTTGTGGGTTGAGGTTAAGTATGAGCTACTTGGCATGGAGGTTTGTAAGATCCAAGATGAAATTCAACTCCTCGCTTTTGTGAAGGGCGAGTACATCTCCTATGTATTCTATAATAATCGATTCTAAGAAATTCTTGCACAAGGTGGTGTGACAATTTGCAAAAGGAGTTTTCTAAATATGAGGTCACATAAGAGAATCGAACGTTGGGAATAGAAACATAGTATTGTGGCTATTAGAAAACTGACAAATATCTTACCCTAGGCCTCTTTCGGGAGATAGAAGAGGGAAGGACCGTATTTGCATGGTAAGCGTAGAGCTATAATGGTTCTCCAAAGCATTTATTTCAGCCAATTAGTAAGGCTCCATGGGCTTAAGGTACATCGACCATGGAGACTGGGTACTCTTCAATTAATGAGATTAATTGAATTGAGTCAATTAGTTTAAAAGTGTTTTAAATTAAAATGAATATATGATATTCAAAATTCACAAGGAGTTGAAAGCCCATATCCAATAAATGGTAGAACATATTGGGTCACACACAAAAGTCAATTAGCTTCCTAGTTGATGGAGCAATTTTCTAAGAGTTAAGAGAATTTCTTCTAGTGGAACGATTTTTGAGGTATCCAATTTAAAGGTCAATTTTGATTTGATTAATATAAGTGTTAAATTAATCAATTAAGGTAAAAGGTTAAATTAGACCAATAATTAAGGAGTTAATTATTAGGTGCCAAAGTGACCATCAATTGGTCAAGTTAACTTAAAGAGTTAAGTTAACAAAATTAAGCTTAAGAGCTAAGCTTGTTTGACTTAAAAGTTAAGTCAAAAGTTAATTAATTAAATTAAAGTGTTTAATTTAATTAATGTGAAGAACACATTTTGGAGGGAAAATTCAAATGAAATATTCATTTGAATTGGCATCTTAATTTGATTGAAATTAGATTTCAAATGTAATTAAGATGCACATGAAATTCAAATTGGATTTAATTTGAATTTGCATTTGCCACCTTGGTAATGCAAGTTGGCCGCCCACCTTGAGGAAGGTATGATTGGCATCACACCAGCCTCACCCTATATATAGATATAGTGGGTGTGAGGAGGTTATTTTGCTGAAAGTGTGAAAAAATTAGATTCTTTTGTAATTTTCTCTAAAACAACTTACAAGCATTGCATTCATGTGTTGAAAATTTTTGCTCTCCTTTTCTTCTTCCCTACCTCAAATAGGCCTCCACCATTATCATTCTCCTCTCTTATTCTAGCTTATAGTGAGGAGAATTTGAAAGTTTCGTTGATGTGTGGATCATATCAATAGAGGCGAACAAGTTAGTTTGCTATAGTTTGGAGATCCACTTGAGCAAAGCACAGATTTGGCAAATTTTTCCAAGGAGATCCAGAAAGCTTTTTGATCTAAATTTTTTAATTTGTTTCGTACAAGGTGTTGAGAGATTGCAGTATTTTTTTCGTGAATTTTAGAGGAGTCTTAACATGGTTAAAAATCGCTCCATTCCTGCTACGCAATTTCTAATAGTTTCTGGATTGGTGAAAAGTTCACCACTTTCTCCTTGGATATTAGCATTTCAAGGTAACACTATCTAAATCTAGATTTTATGCATGATTTGATCCTAGTTAGCACGTAAGCACTATTTATTTAGCTTTTAAAGTTTTTATAATTGGATCCTAATGCCTTACTTGCTTTCATTGACACAACCAAGTTTGTGGCAGGTTATGAGTTTAAGTAAGCTGTCCCCAAACCCGCCTCATATAATAGTTATATATAAAATATAATATATATATATATATATTATATATAATTTATATAATTAGAAAATTGGGGCATATAGCATGTGTATATATCAACAAAGAAATGACATTTTTGTACCCATTCAATCATTATAGAAAATGATGGAGGATCATTAAAATTAATTAAGGTATTTTTTATTTTAAATTCAAAGAAGGGTATTGAAAATTTGTCTATTGGATTCTATTTTTCCTGATATCTATATATAATCCTTGTTTTTGTTTGTCTTAATCACTTTTGACAATTACAACCTATGAATTTAAAACTTATATATTTCAACTGAAAAAGAAAAAGAAAAGGGGAGGGGGGGTCTGGAGGGTGGGATCTATCGAGTTTTGAATTTAATGACACGGAGCTAGGCAAAATGCGCCCAAGGGGAAGTAAGGCAATGTGGGTTTTGGGTTTAAGTACAAGCAGGCAGGTTATGTTCTCTGGTCTTACCAAACCTGTCTGAGACCCATCTTGTTACCATCCCTATTTTTAACTAAGAATAAAGTTATTTTATTAAAGTAAATTGAAGCATATATGAGGCTATTAAGTGAAATTTTATTCTTTCTAAGGGAGACAAATATTCTAGGATAAATGAAATTAAAATAGTGATGGTTTTGGAATGGCGTATATTCATAATATTCATATAAGCTCATATGCATGTGGGAACAATGCCAAGGCATGTGCCTAGGCTTTTGTTCTTTTTTTTTTTCTTTTACACTGCCATAAAAACTAAAACATTTCGCGAGTTTAGTGTTGAATGCATTTGTACTTGTTGCTTTCTTGGTTGTGCGTAGGCCATTTTTTATTTCTTTGTCCAAAATGAAAATAAGAAGAAACACTGTTTTTTGGTGATGCTGGAAGAAACATGTTTTCTTCTTTTTTTTTCCTTTTTATGGTAGAGAAAGGGTTTCTATCAATAGGATTTATATATCTAGGGTGAGTTGTGTATGGATTTCTTAGATGTGACTTAGGGTGGTAGTTGTTGGATGGCTTCTCCTACTATGTATTATTCATTGTTTCTTGTTTGTAATGAGGATGATTTAGACAGGTACATTGGTATTTGAAAGAGGGTTTTGATCAGAGGATTTTTGGGGATTTTTCGCATTTAGCTTGGGTTTATACCAGATTCATTTAGAGAAAGGGAATGAAAACCAAAGAAAACCCTGCATATGCTTCTTTATTAACTGTGTGGTTTTGCATGGCTTTGAGGACTTGCCACTCGTATGCTACAAGGGAGTTGTTGGCCATTCTTTCTTTTGTGTTGTTCATCTTTGTGTGTATACAGTTTGTGGTTATTTGAATTCTGGTTTGGTTAGCTTGGGAGAAAAATGTAATTTTAGTCCATCAATTGTTGCTAAATTTGATTTTACTCCATTTCGATTTTGGGTTATCGTATTTAGTCTATAGTTTATTTATTTTTAGCACATTTAATTCAATTTTTCACAATTTTGGTCCATCGGGCTCAAAATCTTCATCATGCCCGAACATTGTATAGTCAGCTCCAATTGGGTCGAAATTCTTGGGCTTTCATACAATTTATCACCTAGCTGCCACATAAGCCTATATGTAAGCTGCCACATCACCCCAACTGGGTGACAAATGGACTAAAATGGCAGCTGGGTGACAAATGGCACGAAAGCCCTAAAATTCTTGCCTAATTGGAGATGACTATACAATTTTCAGGCTCAATTGAAGAATTTTGAGCCCGATGGACCAAAATTGCAAACAAATTAGATTAAATATGCTAAAAATCAATGAATTATGGACTAAATGTGATAACCCCAAATCAAAATGGAGTAAAACAAAATTTGGCCATTGTTGATGGACTAAAATTGCATTTTTTCCACGTTATTTTGGTGTATCTTCTCATTTGGTGTCCTTGCAATAGTATGGTTACCAACTAAGATTAGGTTTTCTGATATTTTACTCACATTTGTGCTCAATTGTTGGTATTCTGTTGGGATTTTATTTTGGAAGGTTAGTATGGATTTTATTCTTCATTTTCTCCATATGTATGAAAGTTTTTCCATTTTTTTTATGGGCAGGGGATGGGGCAAGAGAAGGGCTTATTATGTTCATGGTGTTTGTAGTGTTGGAATTGGTCGATTTGTGGAGTTATTATTTTAGTTTTGGAAAGTCACTTATAGCTATTTCTTGTGGATATATAGGAGGTTTTGAAGTGTTGGTTTTTTGTTGTTACGCTGTTATAGTGGTATTTTTCCTTTTCTGTTTGATTTGTGTTTTAAGTTATTTTGAGGTCTATCTTTATTTTTAGGTTCTTACAGATTTTTTGTTTACTGGTTTTGTTTATTGGAATGTATTATGTTTAAGTTTTAGACTGTCTTTTATGTTTGTTCTTGGAAGTTGATAGTGTGGGTTTGAGGTGCTCCTGTTAGTTCTTTTTGGTATCGTGTGTTTTTGAGCATTTTTGATTGATTCCTAATTTTGATTGTGGTTTTCGCATTACAATGCAACAGGTAAGAGATTAGCTATTTTCTTTCTTACTATAGTATTTTTTTTGTGCTTTTTTAGTTTCTATTTTGTTGTTGTATGGTATGTGTTATTTCGAAATCGTTATTGTGCTTCCTTGCATTAGCATATAAGAAGTAATAAATTAAGTTCCAACGTCATTCGCTTTATGATAGAGAATAGTATGCTTAACATGGTTAATTGTTGTTTATTATTCATTGAATGTTATTGTGTTGTGTTAAATTGAGGTGTCCTATACCATTGTATTTGTTGTTAGAATTTTGCCTAGTAGGAGAAGCTTCGGTCCTAAAAAGTCATCATCTCTTAACAGAGTCTTGCTTATATTTGATATTTTTTGGTGACTCACGTTTTGTGAATGTTGTCGAGAGAGATGTCACTTCTAGTATTTTTAGGTTTAAATTATTTATTCTACTTTCTTAGTTAGGTTTTAGACTACCCAGTATTTTGTGGTTGTTTTTAAGATTAATATTGAGGGATCATCATTTTAATTTGAAATAATATATCATCATTTTAATTTGAAATAATATGAGAAGCAATAAATGTGAGATTCTAGTTGATATTTTTACCTTTTTTTTAAATTTTATTATTGATTGTTAGACCAGCTTAGTGGAAAAAATATTTTTCTTTATCCGCTATGACAATACATAGAACTCTTACCTTGTAATTTATAATTTCAAATTATATATAACATTTTAGTTACACATAGTAATGGACAACACCTTTAAAAATGAGTGGTATGAAAAATAAGAAAAAATTTGTATGTGGAGGGAAAATTGAAAATTATCTTTTCATATCATAACCACCTATTTTTAAACTACTAAATATTAGAGTTAGTGATTTAACTAGTCGATGGAGAAAGATACAGCAATAATAAATATATAACTATAAATTAGGCTTGAAAATAATTTTTATATATGTGTATATATATTGATAAAATATTTTAATGAGACCCAGAAGAAAAATAGGGAGAGAGAGAGAGAGAGAGAGAGAGAGAGAGAGAGATTATTATGCAATAATACATGAAAAAATTTAATTTGTATATTAACTACCTTGAACAAAAGTTTTGAAAATACGTATACAATATTGAGAGGATATTGACTGCCTTACTAACCACGTTCATGCCCCAAAATAAATCATACAGTTTAGATTCAAGGAGTGAAATTCAAATCTAACTAAATCATCAATATCAAAGCATGACTTTAAATAAATGAATCCCAACATTTATAATAAACAAAATAAATCTTGCAACATAGATATTGAAATAACTGATACTCTATTCTTAACTAGAAGTCTATTTAATTTGAAAAGAAAAAAATAATTGCTGACACGATAATAATATTAGTAACTACAGCAAAAGCCCCTTCAGCTCTGATAATCGTTAAAAGCAGGTTCCACATCCTCTTCAGAACTAGGATGTAAATCCACCATAAGAAAATTTAAAAACGAAAGAGTGCAAATAGAAGACTCAACTAATGCTCAAGTGTGTGCAATGTGAGTTCATAAACATAGTCTAACCAAAAATACTATCTATTTATAAATGTTCAAGAGAAACAAGCAATTGCCATTAAGTAATAAGCAGTAATAAAATGGGAAGAAAAAGAGTTGAGTTGACATTTCTAGGGATCCAATAATTAAATGATGCTGATCAATTAGTAATTGCTAAGACAGTTAACCTTATGACTCCTACTTTAAGATCCTAAGTTGTTGGATGCAACCAACATGGTAGAATAGGTGTGATAGTATGCAAATGGCTGCCAGCATAGCGCAGTGTAAATGATACTGGCTAAGTATTGGACATGATTGGATCAAACCATGGGCACAAGTAGGTTATTGGTGCGCATCACGCACCAAGATGTGGCAGGTTGTGGCATGATATGGGTGATGTTACGCACAATTGTTGGATGTTAACTAAACAATATGCACAACTGGGCAGGACAACACGCATACTTGAGCAACATAGATGGGCACAGCACTCTGGCTAGCGCGAGACCGATACTAGCACACATGCAAAAACTAATATAAGCATGTGTGGAATGGGAAACAAGACTTGGCGTGCGCATGATGGGAAACGTGCACATAAGCAAAGGCTAGCACTGCACAGTGGGCATTGGTGTATTGCAACTTTAGCTTCAAATTCTCAAGGTTAAAGGATCGTTAGGCACGCTTTCATGATTCGTATTTGTATTGGAAATCAGAGTCAAACGAGCTTTACCCTTCTACTCTACAAAATATTTCTATTCTTGTTGAATTCATCTTAGAACACCTGCGTTATCTTTTAACAGATGTTCTACCCCAGCCAAACTCACCACCTAAAGCATGCAAAAGTAAAATACTAAATTGTGTCATTACTGTTTCATATAAATAAATTTTCACAATTATCCAGTTTGTATTCCAAATATTTTAAGAAACTTTACTAGCAATTTTAATCAAAACCAAGTATTAAAATCACAAATATGGATGAAAAAAAAAGGTCTAAATAGACAAATTAATTGATTAAAAATGTTAATGAAGAATAAAATTGAAAATGATACACAATTACCATAAAGCAAAAATAACGAAAAAGGTAAAGAAAATAATAATGAAAATAAAAAATTTTATTTCAAAGCTTTCAAATAAGGTACAATATGGTCTAAGTTTATAGATGCAGTGGGAAGTAAATTTTATATTTGAAATAAAATTCAAATTTTAAACTAAATTATTTTTTATATTATGCTCATAAAGTTTTATTTAAAAATAATTTACATATTGAAAATATATCATTGTAAAAATAATTAGTCTTTTAAAAACTTATAAATTAAGGAGTCACATATCAACTAACTATTAATTATTCATTTCTCAAATTTCAAACTCATTACTAAAGAAGTGATAATTTGATTTTCTACATAAATAGGAGTCCATTTTTTTAATAAGAAACATATATGTTATTATGTTTCTTAAGCAAGTCGTAGCATTAAGAGATAATCATGGTTGTTAAGTATTTTTTTTACTTTTGAAATATATTTTATATAAATTGTTTAAAGGTCATTAACATGGATAATTAAGTCCATAAAGGTAAAATAGTAAAAGAACTAAAAGGGCCCCAATAGATCTAACTAATTAATTAAATAACTAATGGCCAAACAGTCTAACACCAATTAAGCCCATGAAGAAGAGCATCAAAATCCCAATAGGCCTAAGCTCATAAAAAATAAATTCTCAATGCTATCTTTCAAAAATAGCTTGGACACAAGAAATCATTTGTAAAAGAACAGCAAAACTTTGAGAACCTTCAACACCTGAAAATCTCTTCGCACATATTCTAGAGAAAATGAACCGACACTTTGCTATCTACCGAAATGGGGCTCATTCTATTTTTATGCAGCATCATTTTATCACTATCTATGAAAACTTTGAACAGTGAATTGGGAATGCTGAGAATGCAAATAAGATCTAGAGCTCGCGACTCTAGCAACCAAGTGGTCCCAAGGTGGGAGAACGTGGAGAGTTACCAACCTGAAGTGCTATTGAGCTTGGTATTGGAGCCAGAGTGAACACAACCTACACAAGAGGAGACATCTGCACAGCTAGCGCTATCTTCCAAAGATCCCATTTTGCACATGACCCAAGAAGATGTTGAGGACACTGCTGAAAAATGCCAGTGCCCAAGTTATGGCCAAAGCTACAGCAATCACCCAATACGCCTAGGAGTGTCGCCCTTAAGAGCTACAACAATCCTCCCACAAAATCCAGGGGGCTTTATCCTCCCCGAAGAGAACTAAGCAAAGAGCCAATTTAAAAATGTGATACAACTCCTCCTCTTTGCTCCAGCATGCGGACATCCATTCCTCACTGAGCGGATTCCACCCATCGCACACCTACTGATACTAGAGCCTGGACGCATTCCTTGTTGCCGCGTCCCTCATAGTTGTCACTTTCTTGAAGCGCAGCCTAATTTTCCTGCCATCTTGGCAGAAGCTATTCTATCTGGAGTAAAGATAGCCCACTTACCAGACTTCAATGGCACTGCAGACCCTCAAGAATACTTGGACAATTTCCTAGCAAGGATGGAACCTTAGGACTTAAGTGAAGCTACATATTGTAAGCTTGTAATATCCCATGTTCTTCTTGTTATTATAAATTTTAATTAATTAAGATTAGCTAATTTTTTAGAAATAATCAAATCTTATTTATTAGAATTAATATTATTTAATCAAAGGAGAAAAAAAAAATTAATAACAAACTAGCAACTAAGTAGATAAGAATAAAATTTTCAGCACTTTTAGTCCTTGTGGAACACTTAATTTATTTGGTCTCTTTCTCCATATCACATTCGAACCACTTCTTCAACTCTAGAATACACATTCTTGCCTTTAAATTTCCAGCAAAATATTTTCCTTAAAAAGCTCTCAACCCATTCTCTCCTTTGAAGAAATCCCATATGGTAGGACAAGAAAAGAATTGCTAGGAAATCTTAACACTCTAGATTCTTGTTCGTTCTTCTTAGTAGGTATGCTTCCCTATTTATAGTTGTAATCTAAACATGAAATTTGGTTAAATTATTTTTGGAAATGTTTGTATTTTGTATGCATAAGATATTTGTGTGGTTAAAGTTGCTTCGGATACGTTTTTATTTTCAGATTCTAGGGTTAAAAGTTTTACATTAGTTTATGGGACAAATAATAGTAATTCTATTTCAAACTTTTGTTGTATGATGTTTAATGTGTTTTGAGCATATCTATAAAATTTCACATTTAAATAATTTTTCTTGAATTTTATAAAAATATCAAAAATTTCCTCCCAGATTGAAAGGTGAGTATAATAGTTTCTTTTTAGAAATTTATTTAATCATTAAAAAGGTATTTTAAATTGAAATATTTCATTATGAAACTTTGATGTGTTTAAAATCTTACTATAAAATCTTGAAATTTCATACCCTATATTTATTTTTTCAAAAAAAATCAAGTTTAACTGTTACAGTGCTTGATGAGTCTAGACTGTCTTGAATTTGAGAGATTTGTTACCCACGATAATAGAAGCATATTAATCTATTAATTTTTGTAACATTAAATTGGGTTTGTCTAGAATAAACCATTAAAGTATTGGAGTCCAAGATTTTTTTATTTGAGTTATGAAATATAATAATGTGTCATGTCAGAAATCTTTCTCTAAAATTTGCCCGTTTGTTTCACATATAAAGAACTTTGTAATGTATTTTTTTTCTTACTTCTCAAATGAATTTGGAAAAGTTTCCAACAGATAAATTATACATCTATCTCATACGTTTCTTAAGGATTTTGATTACCTTCAGTTGAGGCATGTATAGAAAAAGTTATAGCCAAAATATAATCATTTATCACATAAAAAAAAAAATTGAAAACTGAAGCTGTTCATTTTCTACACCACTACTGCTTCTTGAACCCAACTTTTCACACTTATATTAGCCAATCTCAATTACAACATCAATATAAAATTCTTAGTACTCTTTCTTGGTTTCTAATGCCACGAGAATTGAGCCAATCGAATATTTAGAAAAAAAATTATCAGTTAATTACCAAAATATGTATAGACGGAGAAATACTTTATTAGTTTTGCAAATATAAGTATATATTAGGCTAATGATTCTAAGAATTGACCCACCCCTAAAACATTTAAATAGGATAGAAATATATTGGAAATATAGTGCTATAATAACTCTACTAAGTTCTCTCCAATTTCACTGTAATGTTACATAAACTTTTCGCTAGTCTTGGTTCTAATTTAGATTTTCACAGATTGTTGTCTAGATTTCTTGGATGGATCTAAGAGTGGATTTCATGGATCAAATTGAAATATTAAGATGAATATTAGGGTAAATTGCATTTTTGGTCCCACAACTTAGACTGTTTTCGATTTTGGTCCCATTCTTTTGCACTTTCTCACATTGTATCCCATAAGTCCATTTTTTTTCTCAATTTAAGTCCTGAAAGAGGGTTCCGTCCAATAATTAATGGAGAAGTCACGTGCCACTCACGTGACCGTTAAAATTATTGCTTTCTTGGTCCCATAAGTTAGGTCTGTTTGCATTTTTGGTCCCAACGATAGCTTCAATAAGTTTTTTGCAGAAGAAGAAAGAAAAATAGCAAGAAGAAAGAAAAATAGCCGCAAGTAAAGGTGCCATTTATTTTTGTGGCACACCGTCTTCATTGAAAACCTCATGAACAAATGAAAATCCAAATAGGAGGTTTCATGGTTGTGCTTCCATGAATAATAGATGTGGTTTCTTTGTTTGAAAAGACCCTCAAATGTGTGAAAAAACGAAGACAAGTGAATGTGATACTTGGATTATAGGATGTTGAATGTAGTGAAGAAAAGTTGTTAAAACTTCAAAAAAAATTATTGGAGCTATCGTTAGGACCAAAAATGTAAATGAGCCTAACTTATGGGACCAAAAAAGCAACAATTTTAACGGACACGTGACTTCTCCATTAATTATTGGACGGAACCCCCTTTTAGGACTTAAATTGAGAAAAAAATGGACTTATGGGATACAATGTGAGAAAGCACAAAAGAATGGGACCAAAATCGAAAACTGCCTAAGTTGTGGGACCAAAAATATAATTTACCCTGAATATTACTTTTCTGTCAGCAAGTGTTTTAAGATTTAAAACGTTGGGGTTAGTCCTTGTGAGCACCCAAACCTTTTATGTATAATTATATATTATATTTTTTTTTAAAACTTAGAAATATATATGTTATATATAAAGCAAAGGATACTATATTTTTTTCCATTTTCACTGTATTAGAAAAATGATAATCTACTACACACCAAAAATCAAAATTTTCTTTCTATAAGCAATCACTTAAAAAATCTTTGCTTTTCTAAAGCTTTCTATAAATTTTTTATAAAAAGATATATTCTGCTGCATACAAAAATTACTATGGAAACAATTTTTGCAAGAAAATTCTATTTGAAAGTTCAACATATGTGAAAATCATGTTTGTGAACTAACAATTAAATGTCGTGATCAGTAACTGTGAATGAACTATTACTGTGATTGTTACTATTAGTTGGATCTAACTTGATTTGGGTGTGCGTGGCGTTTCACTAAGGCGATTCGTAGGATTTCTCGAGAATCTAGACTTGGGCACTTTTTGGTAAGGTCTTGCCTTACCCAAAGCAATAAGAAATGTCATGGTGGGAGCCAGAAGATTGACTAACTTCAACAATTATTGGATTGATCGTCGATATTTCAATGTCAAAACCGTCACTTGTTAACTGCTTTATTTCTTGTTTATAAATATCTATTAACTATCATTTGCTCGTTTCTCCTAAAATCTTTTAAATTGTCCGCAAAGTTTCTTTCATTATCCTATGTTTTATGAATTCTAATCAAAGCATTTAATGAACACATGTCACACACATGGGCATTTACGGAGTCCTTTACTCACACTCCTTGTACTTTTAATTTAGGGAAAACTTTAATCCAACCCCCCTCTAAAATACGGATATAGCGATTTACTCCCCCTATCAAAAAAAAGGGTCAAAAAACCACCACATGTTTTTGAAAATGATGCGAAAAACCCCCTTAACGCCATAAGTGATGTGCACACACCATTTTCTGTGAATTTGTATGGATTTTTATATGTAAAATAACTATCATGCTCTTATTATATCAACTATTGAATTTTTTTTTTTATGTAAATGAACGGCTCAGATGTTCTAACACTTAATATTTATAAAAGATATATAAAAAATATTTATACATTTATATACATATGCCATATATGTTATAATATATTTATCAATATTATATAATATATATTATAAATATAATATAATATTATATAATATATATTGTATTATATACATACATACACCATTTGGCAGCCATGCGAACAGGACAAATTTAGCCAAGGCCAAATCTGGCCAGATTCTTTCTGCAGTCGGTTTGTATTATTATAAAAATAATTTTTTAATATATTTATATATAAACATTATATATATAACATCATCATGAATATCCCCCAACCACCATCCCAACTTACTTTAAATTTTGATGGCTATCCATGGTGGTCATGGCCACTGCCGGCGGCCAAATGTGTATTTATATTATAATCTGTTTGATATATATATATATACACACACCTTATATTGATATATATAAACACATTATATACATATATATTATCATATATATATACATATCCACAACTTTCACCACCAATCTCCACCCAATAAATCAGCCGGCGTCATAAAATTAAAAAAAAAAAAAAAAAAGAAAAAAAAAAGGAAGAAGTAGAACAACCGCCATGACCGAACTTGGCCAGATCTGGACCTGACTAGATCTGATCATTTTTCAGGCTGCCATGGCAGCTGGTCATGGCAACTAGTTGAGGTATTTGGAGGAGGGTGAGAGGGGAGGATGGTGGATTATTTTTATAAAATATATATGTATAATATGCTGTAAATAATTTGTTTTACATATATGTATATATATAATTTTATATGTATATGATTTTTTATATATATGCATATGTATAATATTTCATAAATATTAGATAGTATTTAATTTATATAAATATGTTATATATTTGTAAATATGAAATTTTTTAGTTTTGATAATTTTATATATATGCATGTATATATAATTTTATAAATATTAAATAGTATTTAACTTACATAAATTTGTTATATATTTTATAAATATAAAACTATTTATTTTAGATTAAACAAAATATATTATATATATATGTATATAGATAGTAATAAATAATTTTATATACATATATGTATATATAATTTTTTGTATGTATATCATTTTATACATATTTATGTATATATAATTTTTTAAATATTAAACAATATTTAATTTATATAAATATGTTTTGTATTTTATTAATAAGTATATGTAATTGTATAACTATTAAATAGTATTTAACTTATATAAATATGTTATATATTTTATAAATATAAAATTATTTATTTTAGATTAAAAAATATATTATATATATGTATATAGATAGTAATAAATAATTTTATATACATATATGTATATATATAATTTTTTATATGTATATCATTTTATACATATTTATGTATATATAATTTTTTAAATATTAAACAATATTTAATTTATATAAATATGTTTTGTATTTTATTAAAATGAAATTATTTATTTTAGATTAAATTAAAGAAAAAAAATTATAAGGATATAAAATAATTTTATATATATGAGGCTATTTTCGTCAATACAGTGTAAAATTTAACTCAAATAGATGGAAGGGGGCAGTGAACCACATTTTAAAAACATAAGGTGGCGTTTTAACCTTTTTTTATCATAGGGAGATAAACCGCTCATTTCACATTTCACAGGGGGGTAAAAAGATTTTAGCTCTTTAATTTACTTTTGGCAGACTTAGAACCTAGCCACAACGAGGTTGTAGAACTGCCTTCAATGAGGAATAGAGTTGAAGGTTCTTGAGATGAGGACTTTGCTGTAATTGTTAGCATTATTGCCGAGTTACGAATTATATTTCTTTTAATAGACTTCTACTTAAAGATAGGGTATAGATAATTTGAATTTCTCTAAGTTGTGGGACTTTTTGTACCTTGGATGCTTAGGATTCATTTATTTAAGGTCATGACTTTGAATTGATGATTTATTTGAGATTGAGTTTCATTCCTCGAGACTAAATTATATAGTTTGATTTTAGGGCATGACAGAGTGGTGTTAGAGCCTAAGTTTTAACCTTAGGCTATGCTGGGGGTAAGATCTTCTGACTGTGGAATTTGGGCATAAAATTATTAAGAATTGATCCGAGAATTTAGATTCAACTACTATACTATTGATTAAAATTCATTTGGTATTGAGATTGTGAGAGGTTGTAATGAGATAGCTAGCTGAAATGCGATTGAATGATTTTGGTTCATATTGGTAGACCCCTTAAGTGATGTTGTATCATGATTTTGGTGCATATTGGTAAACCTGTTTTGTGGTTAGCACCGACTCAATGCAATTTGGCTCAATTTTTGTGTACCAAAAAATTTAGAACAATTCCTAAACATCAAATCACACAATATAGATGAAATTTCATATGTAAAACCCCTTTCAGAAATGGAATTTCAAGTGCTCAATCATGTTTCAAACTTCAAGTTCAAGTAAGAATCACATTCCTCAAAAATTCCAATAAACTCCAATCAAATAGGATCAAAAAATGATCAAAATATCTTACGGCCAAATGTAACATACTATATCAATATATAACATCAACTAATGCTAAATCAACATTCAACATTAGCAACTATGAATTAAAGCATGCTCAACATATGAATTAACACTTAAAACATATATTCGCATAATTTCAATTCATCAAGCAAGGGAGCCATACACATCATCATCCAAACACTCCAATCCATAACTTGGATCAAGTATTTGGAGATTTAGATAAATCCATCATATGAATCAATCATCCAAAAATCAAAATTAAAGCATGAATTTAGACTCCAATACCACTTGACGAATGGTGTGAACCAAGGATCCAATTATAAAACTTTTAAAAAATAAAATCTAACTTGATCACACCTCCCCAAGGATCTAATTCATGCCATTAAAGTGGATTTAGGTGAGAAAATTACCTAAAAATCAAAATCCAACCAAAAATGTGAAGAGATGCTTGAACTCCTTCAATGTAGTCTTCACTAGAGTAGTGGATTGTAGCCAACTTTTTCCCAACCCAACTTTTTCCCAACCAAATCCTGTTGGAATCAACTGAAATTTGAACTGGAAATCACCAACACATTGATGGATCTACAGTAGAAAAATCAGCCAAATTAGAAACTCCAAAGTGCCTCCAAAAATGGCTCCAAGTTTCTGCCTAAACAGAGGATCTCCTAAAGGCTAGCAATCCATTTGTTTTGCCTCTAATGGTAAGATCCACACACCAATGGACAATTCAAATCTCTCCTATGTTGTTTTGAGAACAAAAAAGAGATTAGAGAGGATGAAGGTTGATTTTGGAGGTAAGAGATAAAGAAAAATGTGAAGTTTCAATACATGGGGCAACACATGCAAAATTGGAGGGAATGAGAGAATATAATAATTAGATGCTTTTGTGTGTGATTAACATACATGGCCGGCCACTACCCTATATCTATATATAGAGGGAGGAAAGTTAGATGCTTAGGTTGCATCACACCTTCTTCAAGTTGGGGCACCAATTTGTAAGCAAGTTGCATGTTAATTTAATGTGAATTTAAATTTCATTTGGAATCTTCATTTCATCTAATAAAATGTCATCCAAATAAATTCTAATTCACACCAAATAAACATTTCTTTTGAATTTTTCCTCGAAAATTGATTCTTCATTTTAATTAAATTAAACACTTTAATTTAGTTAATTAACCTTTGACTTAACGCTTAAGTCAATTAGCTTAACTTTTTAAGCTAGCTGACCAATGGATAGTCATGTGATACCAATTAAATTAACTCTTTAATTTAGATTAATTTAACAATTAAATTGATCAAGCCAAAATAACCAAAAATTATGTCAATGTACCTACCTCAAAAATCGATCAAAGTGGAAATTTTCTAACTCTTAGAAAATTCCTCTTCATCTAGTAGGATTTCCAATTGGCTTTTATGTGTAACCCATTAGGTTCTACCATTCATTGGACATAGGCTCACAACTCTTGTACTTTACAGAATATCAAATATTCACATTAGTCTAAACTCTTTTAAACTAATGATTCATTTCAATTAATCTCATTAATTTAAGAGTATCAAATCTCCATGGTCGATGTCCAACCTCAAGCCCATGGAGCCCAACTGATTGGCCGAAATGAATATTTTTGGGGAACTATTCTAGTTCTATGCTTACCATGCAAATACAGTCATTCCATCTCCTATCTCCTGAAAGAAGCCTAGGGTAAGAAATTTGCCGACTCCCTAATAGCCTCAACACTATTTCTATATTCCAATGTTCGATTCCCCTTTATGACCTCATCTTTGGAAAACTCTTTTTCCAAATTGTCATACTATACCTTACACAAGAATTTTGTGGAATTGATTATTATAGAATACATATAAGATGTACTCGCCCTTCACAACAACGAGGAGTCAGATCCCTTCTTGGATCTCACAAATCTCCATGTCTAAGTAGCTCATACGTAACCTCAACCCGAAAGACCCGCTAAGTGGTCAAGGAAGAGTCAAAGCATGAGAACCTAAATACAATATTACCATAGACCCTCAGGTCAAAGAACTAATTATATGCACTAACATAAGTTGGAGAACCTACCACATCGACTTGCCACTACGACAATCTAGTAGATTCTCCGAACAGGCTTTCAGTGTACCTGTTCTCTAATAAGCACCCATTAACATGCACCCATATTTCATATGGTTGCTCATGAAACGAAGCAATATCCAACCATTGGATTTATACATTGTTTGTGCAAGTCTATTCGGATCTTAGATGCCCTATCTCATAAGACCTACAATTTGGAAGGTTTAAGATTACGATCATATAAGACTTATTTCATGATCACCACCCAATGCGTGACCAAGTCCCTTAGTCTTTGTGATCTAAGGGTTTCATCCAAATGCTAGTGAAGAAATATAAGCATAAGATGAAGATGGCCATGTAAAATGAATATCATTCAATAAAGATTATATTACGAGTGAAATAATTTACATGTCAATTTGATTGGCTTATGGGGCATTATTCCAACATGTATGACTCAAGAAGAGTATAAAAAAAAAACAAAAGAAGAAGAAAGAAATTACAATATGATTTAGCTCCTAAAGAACAAAAGCCAAACACAATGTAACAACAGAAATATGGATAGGCAAATTTTAGTTAGGAAATGGAAGAAGGTGAGAAATCTGGGTACTGGCGAAGCCGAAATTAAAAAAAAAAAAAAAAAAATTACACAACACTTCTGCACCTGCTTCCAGAATAGCCAAAAAAAAATTTTCCTTTCAACTTAGGCAGGCCGATCGAGGTTGAGCAACAATGTGATGGAGTGGATGAGGATGTTTGGACATGTGTAGAAAATGTACACTTGGCAATGTGAATGGATGAAGGGAAAAACAATCGTTGGTAATCTGGATACAAGGTAGTGATTTGAATGAGTAAATTGGAATTTAAACAGGAAAAGTAAAAGAAAAGATGAAGAAGAAAAGAGTTGCAGAACCCTTTTCATTAATTGGTAATTAAGGGTTTTGTTAGCACTAGTGGCCGCGGCGACAAGCAAAGACCCTGGCACCAGAGGTAATAGATGCAATCATGGAGGAAGAATTGGCACCTAAGCTTGAAGCTCTAGCATAGCTGGCTGAAGCTCCAGCTCCAGATGAAGTGAAATATGCTCCGTTCAGCATCAGGTCACCTTCTGATCTCCAGTTCCAACCCTTCCATTGACTTTCAGCTGTGTCAACCTTCTTTGTCACCTCTTTTGCAAAAGGATTGGCGAGTGCAAGATATCTGTTACCTTAGCTTTTGATGGTGGGGTTTGCACTTCCACCTATCGCATACATCTCCCAGTGAGTATAGTCATAGTTCACCACATAAAAGTACCCATGTTTGTATCTGCAATTTTGATTGATGACGATTCTTTGAATAAAATTTTCAAAAAATTCAAAGCTCATGTGGACAAGAAACCACGAGCTCATCACCATGGCATTTCCAGTTGGTCTGTAATCGTGGATGTGTACGCCATGAATGATAACGTTGGCAAATTGGATCATGATGCACCATAAATCTTTGGCCTCTTCCTGCATTTTCTACCTGTTCGGCATAAGAAAAAGAAAAAGAAAAAAAAAAGTATAACATATGGACTAAAGTGGAACATAAAACTATAAATTGACATTTTTGTCTTTAATAATGTCAAGCTTGGTCAATTTTCCGTCCAAAAACTATCAGAAAATAATTTTGGAAACTAAAATGAAACGATATATTAACGTCAGGGACTAAAAGATGAACTTTTGAAAATTTAGGACTAAAGTGATTATAAAGTAAAACTTTAGGAACTAATTATATGATTTGTCCTATTATTTACACCAAATAGTTTTGTTGGTTTGCTTGGGAGATTGTCCATCAAATATATGATCTTTGTGGCCATGGGAAACAACTTCCGTATTAATGATCTCTACCTCCTTAAGATTTGAATTAGTAACAAAAGATGCAACAAACTTCAACCATTACATAACAAAATGCCTTTCACGGCAAATTTTGAGCATATATATGGAGCAGTCTTTAAGTTTAGTCTTAAAATCAAGCATTTGGAGGAGACATAACTGACATTACTTTAATGGTCTCTAAGAATTCCCCTTGCTGCAGCCGGAAAGCTCTCCTAGTTTTACCTTGAAGCATCCATCTAAGCTTAACTTCATTGTCCCCCTTTAAGATTTTAATAAGAATTCTTGTATTGGTTTTTTAAATTGATTAACTTACCCTAAAGAAAAATCGAGTTATTGTGAAAATTGTTTCTCCAATTAAATTATTAATATCACTAGGCCTCAAAAATTTGATCCTTTCTTTTTCTCTTTGCTTCTTCATTATTTCTTTCCAATATTATCTATTAGAACTAATTTGATCCCGTGAATTTATTATGCTGATGTCCTCATCCAAAAACGTGAAATTGGAGTTCTTTAGTCTCTACAATTTGGATCAAAGAGGTCACCAACACTAATGTTTGAGAAATTGGATCGATGATCAAACAAGTGATCTTATTTGTTATCGGTTTAACCATCGGTTCAATCGGTAGTTCAACTGTGTGACGTTATAATTATATTTAATATTATATAAATATATTTAAAAATCTATACTATTATAAAAAGAATGGTCTTTTGTGTCTAAATTGCAAGTTATTTTTGAAGTTTTATTGAAAATACCCTTATCTTATTTCAACAATTAAAATAGAAAATTTTATCTGAAGGATAAAATGGAAAATTCGACACATGAAAGTAGTTTGAATACCAATTTTGTTAATATCCCAAATTTATCCCTTGAATTTTATTTCATAAACTTTCTAATAATAAGGTTAAACTGGTACTTTTTATGAAATTGACTAATCCACTAAATATTTACAAAAATCGTATCATCCCGATAATTCTCACAAATATTTACAAAAACCGTACCTCTCAACTCACCACAATTCCATCCTCTACTCAAATATTAGAAGCATCATATTATTCAAATACTCGAAAAATATTAATGCACACAAAATCACGTGCAACAACTGTTAGTATCAGAAAATACAATATATATATAAAGGAAAAAATAAAAATTTCCGAGTGTTTATGGAACTTTCTCCAAACTTTATTCCACAATAATATTCATACATCAATTTAAAACGTTAAATCAATTTTTTTTAATTTTTGCTTAAAAATTTACTACTTATTTGAAAGGAAAATCGGTTCATCAATTCAATTGATTTTCTACCAATTTAAATTAATTTCTTTGCGAATTGAATTTAATTATTAAATGGGACCGAAATATTGGCTAATTTTCGATTGAATTGGTCAATACCATCTGATTTCTTGAACATTAACAGACACCATGTGGATCAAACTATTCACCGGCAACTGCTTTTTTCGGTAAAATCAGAGGCTATGTTTGGTGACATTTTGGGAAAACAAAATTATTTTCCCAGAATGTAACCAAATATACAAAAGTTTTCCCTTCAAAATGCCAAATTAAAATTTTCAAAATGCCATCTTCTATCTTTCATTATTCCCAAAACTTTTCCATTTTTTAATATACACATAAATATTATATATATATACATCATACATATTTTATTATTATTCTAACGATAAAAAATCACTCAATTCTATTTTCACCCCAAAAATCCAACAAAAAGATATTGATTTCACTGCTACAGTAGAATTTGTTTCATCCCAAAACATAAATAAACATACCAAATTTTTCCAAAATAATTTTCTTACTATTTTCAAAACATAAACAAGCATACATCATATTCCCCAACACAAATTTCACATTCCCCAATCCCACTCCCAAAACTCATTCTTCAAAATACATAATCCAAAACACATAATTCATATCCAAACATTACTAGAGCATTTCCAAATTCCCAAACTATTAACGGGCAGTTTATTTATGTTTTTAAAATGTTTTCTGTTATTTTTACTATTTAAAAATGAATTTACAACAACTTATCATCATTTTTATCAATATTCCAACTCATTTTCATTTCAAAATACAATTTCCAATAACGTACATATATTCTCCTAAAAACTTATATATTTTATCTCTCTTCTTTATTATTACTATCTTTTTCCCCATACAATCTATTAAAATCGACATAATCATTACTTTTCCAACAATTTATCCAAATAAAAATTCATTTTTCACTAATTTACTCTAACTAACTTTTTAAATTTTAAAAATATTGAAAATAAAAATGAAATTTGAAAACATAAACAAACACCCACTAAGTTCAGAAACCGGAAGAGAAAGTAGTCTGTTGCTGATATCCACGTGTGACAAATCAGAAAAACTGGTGAGCGGTTGACCAATCCTGGTCCCCCTACAGGGTAATGCTATCATGTCCGTTACCCACGCTTCACTCCCAACCCCCCCCCCCCCCCCCCTTCCGCCCCTTCTGATAACTACCCAAGGTTCTAGTCATTTCCTCCCCGTGATTTAGCCTCAACTTTTTATGGATTTCCTAAAAAGCCAATTCCGTTAGCGGCTGTTAATGATTTTTCTCTTCTTCCAAGTTCTACGAGTTCTGGGATTTTTAATCAATATAAATCTTGTGATATTTTAAGAGTGTATTTATGAGCTTTACAAATGAGTTAATTCGCTCTTTTCAAATTTGTAATAATAATAACAATTTTTTGATATTATATAAATTATTCCCTTCCGAATTGGATTGTAGGCTCAATAATTTAAATTTTTGTATTCCATTTCTAACCGCTTATAAGTATTCATTTGAACTAACTTCACATAAATATTATAGACCCACGTAGACTTAATATATTAATATAATTATTTTATTTTACATTCTAATTTATTTTTTATAACTACTCAAAAACTTTTTAACCCCTACAAAATTGTAAAAACTTATTTTTATTTTCTAATACCAATTTCTTCGTCTTGCCTATTTGATTTTTATTATTATTTGAGCTGCAAAACTTTTCAATTTTTTTTTATTTGTTATCATATGTTTGAATTGCATATTTTTAAATAAATTGTGCTGAATATAAATAAAACTCTCCAATCAATTGAACTCATTTAATCAAAATCATTTTATTCGGAAAAAAAAATTATATATGCATAGTTTTTTCTTTTGTTAACCCATATATATTGAATTTTGTTGAATATTTTATTATTAAAACTGTTTGAATATGACATGTGTAGACCATGGTTTAAAAAATTGGATTGGACTGGCCGATAAGATCGTCAACTGGTCAATGAAGCAGTCTGGTTTTATTAAAAAATCAAAAAACTCAACAAGGCGCTCTATTTTGTTAAAACCATTTAAACATGCCGGTCGAACTGGTGAACCACTCATGGTTCAATTGAACTAGAGCGGTTTTTTTTCCATTTAATTTTTAAAGAAATTAATTTTTTTTTAATTTTTTTGTCTAAGTACAAAGTTTGAAGGCTAAGGTACACCTTACAAACTATTTAAAAGTCAAAAAAAGCTTTGGTTTAGACTTTAAGCTTTAGAATTAACTCACACACTCTCAACTTTAAACTTTAGACTTGAGATATTTAAATTGTTGTGATTATTATAATATGAATTGTAAAATTTAGATTATAATGTTAGACAATATCATTTAAACTCTTTATATTTTATATTTTGACATTTTATTTATTTTTAAATAATATATAATATAAATATATATATATATATATATTTCGTAATTATGACATCACGGTTTAAATGCGATTCAACTACAGACGACCAACGGTTTTTGATTCAATGAACAGTCTGATTTTTTGAATAGGTGTAGACCTAACTTCACACAATGAAATATCTCAATTTTCAAGATCCATTAATATTTAATAACAGAACCTATTAGGAAAATAACTTATGAGGCGAGTCCCTCATGATTATTTCTAACTTCGAAATCTAAAATGAAAAAATAATTACAGATTTTTCATATAAAGAATTTTATGTGAACTATTGCAGCACGCATAAATAATTATGATTAATTAGTTCAGCATATAAAATGAAAAGGCGGGGGCGGGGGGGGGGGGGGGGGGGTGGCGGAACTATAGTAGAATGAAATCTTGCTACAGCATGATTACCTCATTGCCTCACGGATGTTTCTTAATGTTGTAATGGAGCTGTTGTTCTT
The DNA here is from genome assembly GCA_018894105.1 of Jacaranda mimosifolia. Taxonomy (NCBI): domain Eukaryota; kingdom Viridiplantae; phylum Streptophyta; class Magnoliopsida; order Lamiales; family Bignoniaceae; genus Jacaranda; species Jacaranda mimosifolia. The sequence goes on along the minus strand of CM032118.1, from coordinate 18,579,282 downwards.
TTATTTTTAGTCGAATAAGTATGTGCCTATTTGGTTGTAAATTGGGACATTTTGCCAAAAAAAATTGGCAAAATAATTTTTGGGAAGTGAGGTTGGAGAATGTGATAATTGTTTGTTTGTGTTTTGGATGATATAGAATGAATTGGAAGAAAAAAATTTATTTGTTTTTGTTTTGAGAGGGAATAAGATGTCACTTCAATAACTTTTTTGTTGGGTTGGTAGAGTGAAATGAGTATTTTTAAATTATTTATATATATGTATATATAGATTGAATTAGTGGTAGTATGTATATATATTTGTAATGATAAGACAATGATTAGAACTTTGGGAAATAGTTTGAAGTTGTGAATAGTAAGGATATTTTGGAAATAAATTTTGTGTTTTAAGAGTTGAATTGGAGAATATGTAGTATTTATTTGTTTAAATTTTAAGAGTTAAAAAATAAATTAGGAGTTTGCAACCAAACAAGGCCTATGCTTTAAAGATTCAATTTGACTTTCTGGCTCTAGCCCTCCAGCCGTTAAGGTGTCCTTAGAAAATCTCCTTCTGACTGAAATGACCTCGTTGTTTTTGATGCATCATTTTCACATATTCACTTTAGGGCTCATTTGATTTCATTTTCTGGGTCATTTTCATTTTTTAGTGAAAATATATAGTGAAAAGTTAGTTAAAAAAATATTTTTGAAAATAAGTTGTATTTGGATGTTGAGTGTTTTTATAAAAAAAGTTGTATAGTTTTTTTAATTTGAATTGATGATGTGTTGTATAATTATTTGAAAAAATAATATTATAATTTAAATTTGAATAATTTATAATATTTTTATGGTGAATATTGTTTGAGAAGTATTTAGAAGATAAAAAAGTATATATAGGTAATAATAGAGAGGAAATATGTATGAAAATGGAGAGAAATATAAAAAGTAATGTTTTGAAAGTGAAAATATCTGAAAAAATGATGTAAATAGTGATGAGTTTTATTTTTTATTTTAAGAAGAAAATGAAAATGAGAATTGAAAATGAAACCAAATGGATCCTCAGAGTTCAGACAATAAATTTTGAGTTATCGGAATTTTCGAAGGGTTATCACAAAATTTTACAGCTAACTATGCCGCTGGTTGACCAGTGTCTAACCTCATTGGTTGGATCCCACCGAACTACAAAATTTGATGTTTACATATATTCTTTTTTATTTATTATATATTTGTTTTTTCTTTTAATAATTAAATGTTAAAAATTTTATTGCTGGCATGCACTATCCACATAATATGAGATGGTGCAGACGTCACATCTCTTTCACTTTTTTCATTTGATTTCTGCTCTTAGCTTATATATTATATTGTATAACAAATTGAATGTAAATGTAAAATGGCTTGAAATGAGGATGTACTTCTATGCAAATAAATTTACACTATGTTTGGTTTAAAGATTTCGATAAGGAAAAGAAAATATTAATTAAAAAATAAAAAATATATAAAATTTTAAATTTATTTGGTTGTCAAAGAAAATAATGAAAAAAGGAAAAAGAAGTGTGACAAAAGTGTAGGAAAATGAAAGAAAATACTTCAATATGAGAAAATTTCATTTTTCTTGTCATTTTATGAGAAAAATTCCTTTTTTTTTAATTACACTATATTTTCTCTTAAGTTTTCATGTCTATAGTGTTTTTCTTACCAATCAAAAAACCAAAGATATTTTCCTTAATATTTTTTTTTCTCATCAAAATTCATGAATCAAACATAATTTACAATCCTCACAAAAATAAAATTAAAATATGCCCTGTTTATTTTGCAAGAAATGCAATCATATATATATATATATATGATGAAGTGAATTTGATCATATCAAATTTTAGTAACAATTTTTCTGGCACGCAATCAAGTGGAAGCAATGAAGGCTGAAGAGTGGTGGTTGGAGAAGAAACCAAAAGCATCTATCCTCACTAAATGATCAAATGAAAATCCTGTTAAAGGATAGGCATCTTAAAAATGAAAACAACATTATGGCAAGAGAAAGCTATGGGAATGTTTCCTTGTATTTTTTGTATGATTTTATTATGTGTTTATTATGTATTTTGCGAGAATTAATTATTGGAGAATGTAAAAGTTATTTTTTGGTATATTTATTTATGTTTTAAGGGAGACGTTTTTTTTACTGTAATAGTTAAATCAATATTTTTTTGTTGAGTTTTTGGGTATAAATAAAATTGAGTGATTTTTTAATGTTAGAATAATTATAAATATATATAATTTATATATATATAATATATGTATATATTGAAAATTGTGTGTTTTTGAGAAAAAATGAGGATATGTTTGGTTGTGTTTCCCCAAAATAATGTTGTTTTGGGAAAATATAACCAAACATTCCCTAATGGTCCGTTTGGTTTCATTTTTTAGTGAAAATGCATAGTAAAAAATTAGTTAGAAAAAGTGTTTTTGAAAACAAGTTGTGTTTGGATGTGTTGTTTAAAATTATAGTTTTATATAGTTATGAAAATGAGATATATTTGGATATTGAGTGTTTTTTGTATTAAAAGGAAGAACATTTTTGAATTTGAATTGATGATGTGATATGTAATTATTTAAAAAAAGAATATTATAATTTGAATTTGAATGTATAACATTCTTGTGGTGAATGTTATTTGAAAAGCATTGGGAATATAAAAATTAAATATAAGCAATAATAGGGGTTGAAAAATGTATACAAATAGAAAGAGAATATAAAAAGTAATATTTTGAGAATAAAAATGTATGAAAAAATGGTATAAAAGTTGATAATTTTTTATTTTTATTTTAAAAAAAAAATAAAAATGAGGTTTGAAAATAAAAACAACCGGCCGTAATTGATTCTTATATGTATATTTGTATTCTTTTGACCATAAATATCACATATCCCAAAATCTTGCACAAAAACAAAATGCATCTCATCAACCGCTACAATTGATCTATGGGTCCCTACCATGCAAAATAATTGAAATCCCAAATCAAAATCACATCCAAATTCCAAAGGGGGGCAACTTAGTAAAACAACCACTCAACCCTCCTTTTTAAACAGAGTCTTTCTACTTTCCAAGCTCCCTCCATATTTACCCCTAAACAAATCCTTAAAGCCCTCAAATCTCTGCTGATTTTCTTTCCTTTCCACATCATTCTATGATGGCGTTCATACAAAATAGCCACTCTTTATATCTCCTCTCCTTTTTCTTCTTCCTTTGGTTTCCACTATCTAATTCCTCCTCCATCCACGACCTCCTCAAATCCATGGGCCTGCCGGCGGGCCTGCTCCCCAAGGAGGTGAAGTCCTACAATTTCTCGGATTCGGGGGTTCTCGAAGTGTTTCTTGACGGCCCGTGTTTGACCAAGTTTGACACCATGGCTTTCTATGACAGCGAGCTGCGTGCTAATCTCACCTACGGCAGTCTCACCGGAGTAGAAGGGCTGTCGCAGGAAGAGCTTTTCCTTTGGCTGCCTGTCAAAGATATAATCGTCGATGATCCCACCTCAGGGCTCATACTTATTGACATTGGGGTGGCTCACAAACAACTATCCCTATCCCTCTTTGAAGATCCACCGGATTGCAGCACCAAAAGTGAGCGGTTTCTTTATTTCTTTCTTTTTGTTTAATTTTAGAGCTACGTTAATATATGTCACTTGTAGAGTTTAGACAGACATGGTACTAGAGAGTTTACCGGGATTGTTGGCTTTGAGAAAAGAAACCCTTTTGCTTTCTGGTCTTTGTTGTTGTCCGTGTCTCAGAGTTCCAAACCCTTTCTTCTGAGTTATTAAATCTTCTTTATACTGTCCTTTTAACTTCCATATAATCAACAGTAAGTGGCTTTTTTGAATAACAGAAAATTTGAATTTATATATTTTGTTTTGTTTCAGTGGGTTTATTTTTTTCTCTTTATAGTTTCCGAGTGACAAGAAAAAAGAACATTAATCTTGATGTTGCCCTAGCCCCTAAATCAATCAACTTATGTCGTCCGGAAATAACGCAGGTGTACTGAAGGAGAATGCCAGAACAGTCAAGGACTTGGCAGCACAAAGATAAAGGGCCTCACCTCGCAAGAAAATTAATTACCACTTGGGTTTTTGTAATTTATCGTTGTTCAGCAGTATATTACAATTATATATTATCAGGAGTCAGGAGTCAGGAGTCAGGAGTGTTGTTAATTAACAAGGAATTAGTATATGTTTGGTAGCTAGTAGTGTAAGTATAGTTTTTGGGAATCAGATCTCCATCTCCTGATTATTAGTGTAGGAATGCTAATCTTCTAACTTTTATTGGTTCCTTTTTGTTTGTCTTTCTTTTCAAATTAGGTTAGGTAACTCCAAAGCAAAGCATCTCTACTCCTAAGTAACTCCTTTAATTTCAAAAAGAATCACATATCACATATAACAGGTAACCATTATCATTCTTATGTTTAAGTTTTTGATAGCTTGTTTATTGGCTATTGCCACAAGAAAATTGCTCTAATTAATTATGCTATCAGTATAATCAATAAAAACCATAGTGGGGGTTAATTTTAAAAGTCGGGATTTTATTGCTAGTAACTCCGAGAGTAAGAGAGACATTTACAATGCGCTCATAAGTTAGAAGATTTATTAAAATGATATGCACGTACGTATTTTAAAATAAATCTTTAAGAAATTATAGTGGTTACAATTCATATCTTGTTTCTACATCATGGCTTGGGTTTATTTGTTAAATGACAATTATTTATAAATATTTTATATTTTGACACACACACACACACACACATACATATATATATATATATATATACATATGCCATCATAATTATTATTTTAAATTTTTTCCAATTCTTTTATAACTTTATTTTCAAATACTAATTTGAACCCCAAAAGTTTCTTGTTGGATCAACCCCAATAAATTTCAACCTTTTTGTGAACTTCAAGACAAGAGTTTGGTTTGACTTGGTCTAGAACGGTAGAACCTATTCGACCCGACCGACCTGAGATTAAAGGATCCTTCCCCAAATTTACATTAAAATTTTAGTGCATTTGTTCGATAAACTTTTTAAAAAATGAGCCTTTAAAGTCCAAAATGAGATATGATGATCTTACATATATAAATAATTAAAAATCATATTAATTAAAAAATTAAAAATATTAATATTTTATAAACTCTATACTTAATGTGTTTTATTCAAACATTTCAAAATTTTATTATAAAATAAAATTTAGTATGTTGTAAAATACAAAAAATTATAAAAAAATCCTTCAGTAAATTTAACAAAGACCCTCGAGGTTAAGATCCAATAACTTGGAATTGAAATAGTGTGCTACAGTGGGTAGTGGGTCACCAGCTGCAGAGGGAGTTTCATACAATGTTTTTAAAATTCAACTGCACAAACAACCGACAACATAATTCATTATTAATTTTATGGGTTCAATCGATTGGACAACGATTCGATTAATATAACATTATAATAATTTAATAATTATATTTAATTTTATAAATATATATATAATATTTTAATATTAACAAAAAAATAAAATTTTTAATAATCTAAAAAAATATTATTTAAAAAAAATTTCAATTCTTGCTCATTTTTAAATATATTCTTAAAAAAAAAAAACTTCACAATTAGTCAATTATAAATAAATAATATTTAATATTAATTTAAGTAATCATTCATTTTATAATTTGAAATCAAATAAAATAAATTTTTATACACTAAATATTCAACACAATCCAAAAGAGATCAAACAAAATAAAGCAAGAAAATAAACATAAATATTCACATATAACTACTACTTCATTAAAATTTAAGGAAATAAATCATGTTTCAAAAAAATTACATGTTCAAAATTTTTAGTCATCATCTTCAACTCATAACTCTTTTTTCTCTTTTATATTTTTTATTTTTTTTAAAAAAATTATTTTTAAAATGTAAAAAATTAGAAAAATAAGTGAATCTGTGATCAATCGATCAAACCACCATTAGTTGAACCGATTTTTGGCCGATTTTGATCTATTCAAAAGGCTACTGATTTTTAGGCTTCAATTGGACTGCAATCCGATTTTCAAAATAATAGTTTCATGTGTAAATCAGTAAATGGAAAAGAAGCTAAATAAGGGCCCCACTCTTCACGGGTTTCATTTCATTTGTTCATTGGACCCATTTTGGGTACGCTCCAATAAAGTCCAAAAATAAGAACCATGTGCACAATTATACATGATCTAAACAAATTATTGTTCCACAATAATTAGTACTAAAAAAAAGTGAAAAAAAAAAAAAAGAGTTTAGCTCGTCGCAATCATAAAGTTGTATAGCACCATGTGCATAATTATACTCGATAATGTCGCATTCATATGGGTCCCGCACGTGCCATCAGACAGCGGCATCTACGGCTGATTGGTCGCCACCGTGGTCCTCGTCAGTGGATCATTATATTGTCCACGACCATATGAATCACGAGTAATATACCCTAAAGAAGAATATTACTGCTCCTATGAATATTTGAGGGGAACAAAATAGAATGAGTCTTTTCTTATAGTTGATTCAACTTGAAGTTATTATTGATATTGAACAAAATTAATTTTATTTATTTGTATTATTATTCCTACTTATAGAGTAATCAATAGTACATAATAAGAAATAAAATTTCTATTTTGCTCTTTTTCATGTTATTGGCACTTTCTGCATAACAGATTTCTTCTCAAGGACTTATTTATTTGGATTGATTGTGCATGCCCATAATTAAGCCTAATTTATTGTTTACTGTGATAAGTGAAGGCCTATGAAAAAGCGAGAAATCAATGTGGTATTAACATCAGTTTCGATTATGAATTAAGGTTTTAGGATTTGATCTACTTTTTGAAAAAAAAAATTAAATAAATTGAGTTTTAGGATTAAGTTGCTCTTGTTTTGCTCCTAATTACTATAGAAATTGCTTTCTTTCTTTTTTTTTCCCCCTCTGACTATTGAGATGTTTTAGTCTATCATGTTGTCTTTTATTTGTCTATAAATTAAGTAGCAATTCAAAAGGTTGTCAGATTCGAAAATTCTTACACCTATGTTTATTTTCAACTCTCTTAAGTATTTCATTGATTGCGACGTCATTCTTCATCTCTCGGTGCTTGGGTATCCACCATAAGTGAGTAAATTGTATTTTTGGTCCCATAAGTCAGATCCATTTGGATTTCGATCCCATTCTTTATAACTCATGTGGCCGTTAAATTATTGCTTTTTTGGTCCCATAAGTTATATTTGTTTGGATTTTAGTCTCAACAAAGTGAAGAACCATCAATTAAAAAACCACCAACAAATAAAGCAAAATAGTTTGTTTTTCTTAAAGTTTTAACGACTTTTCTTCATTACATTCAACATTCTAAACAATCCAAATATCACTTGTCTTATTCTTTCACACATTTGAGGGTCTTTCCAAGCAATGAAATCACACCTATTATTCATGGAAACACAACTAAGAAACCTCTTATTTGGATTTTCATTTGTCCATAAGGTTTTCAATGAAGATAGTGCCACAAAAATAAATAGCACATTCACTTGCCCAACCCACATGATTTTGGATTGAGTTGGACTCAACATTTTAGAAATGAGTTTGAATAGGTTGAGTTTTAAATGAGTTATATTAAATTTGGATTCAAAATGGGTTTTAAGTGGGTTCAAAATGGGTCCACTCAAAAAAATTAACTAATTTAATAAATCGTCTCATTATGTTGTAAAATTATTATTAAATAGAGTGTAGAATGCATAATAATATTACTATGGTCTTTTAAATTACTTTTTTGAACTAGGTAAATTAAATCGATTTTTTTATTTTCTATTGGAACCCTTTCAAATCCAATCCAACCTACAACTCAATCCATTTTGAGCCCAACCCAATTTCAACTCATCTATTTTAACTATATAGAATCCAACCCAACCCACCCATTTGCTACTACTACTTGCAACTATTTTTCTTTCTTCTTCTGCAAAAATCTATTGGAGCACTCGTTGGGACCAAAAATACAAAAGGCCCAACTTATGAGACCAAAAAATCTCAATTTAACAACCATGTGAGTGGCACAATCGCCACTCTATTAATTTCTAGATGGAAGCCCTTTTGAGTCTCAAATTGAAAAAAAAAAAAAAAAATCACTTATTGGATGCAATATGCGAAATTAATAAAAAATGGGATCAAAATTAAAACAAGCCTAACTTATGGGACTAAAAACACAATTTACCCACCATAAGCCTTTTCTTATTTGAACCAATCCCTTACTATTCTTATAAAACTATGCCATCCTACAATATACATAGATTTTTTGCCCTTGAATCTAAAAAGCAACTTCTAAGTGCTAATTGTTGGAATTATTTAATTTTGACTCCAACCAACTAATTTATTTAAATTTGACTCCAATCAACTGATTAATTAATGCTATTCAACTGGTATATCTTTTTAATACGTTATGACTATAGTTGTGATTTTTCATAAAAAATATTAGTTGGTGCCTAATAGTTACAATCTTTTGGACGAATTGACACATCAATTAAAGATTACAAATCATTGACGAGTTAAAATCAATAGAATCATTGTCTACAAATAATAATTCCTTGTTCCAGATTATCTTTAAGAAAAAACAAGCAATCACTCTCTCTCTCTCTCTCAATTTAACTTATGTTCGAATTATAATTCTGCGCATTTAATTGATGTGCCTGTTTTATATTGGAGACCAATTTGTTGTAAACAACCTAGTGTAGCAAGAGGGGCAAACTTTGTCTTACGGATAGAATGATCTTATTCGACTTAAGCTACTAAATTCTCCTAATTCCAGTTTTTTCCAACAAGCTTAAGACAAAATTTCACTAATAGGGTGTGCAGTAGCAAACTTAACCACTATTAACAATGGTCTAAAGATGGACAAGTTTGATGGCTAGTTTTTTGGGCATTGAAGGAGCAAGATGTACTTGTTCCTATCTACCTTAAAGATAGCATACATGCTTATGCAAGAAAAATCAAGAGTGTTGGATGAAACTCCAATTCCTACTGTTGCAGTGCCGCCAGCATCCGCCAAAGCAGCACCTTCAACTGTTAGAACGCCATCTACTTCCACCGCCACTCCACTTTCTGCCACAGTGACACAATAGTTCCTGCCCTTCAACATTTGCAAACTTTGCAATTAGGTAGATGATACTTGAGGAAAGATAGAAATAGGAGCAAGATGATTTTATCGGCAAGGGATACATTCTGAATGGACTGACCAACTTGCTATACGATGTGCATGAGGCAAAATTTGCAGATAAAATAGCAAAGTAGCTTTAGATGAAGTCGACCATAATTACCAAACTAAAGGTGCTATAAATAAAATAATCCTAGTAGGTGAGGTACTTTGTTTTAAAATGGAGTCAGACAAACCTATTATGCCTCAATTGTATTTTTCATAAGTATTGATAAACCAAATTACCTCTAAGGGCCACTCACTAAATAAGTCTTTCCAAGTATCAACTATAATTTCAAAGTTACCAATCACTTGGAAAGATTGTTGGAAAGGGTTAAAACAGAGCCGGGGAACTATGACTATGTAAGAACTTATATAATATAATTCAAGTTGAGGAAAATTCCAGGAACATGGACAAACGTGAATTGGAAGACAAATCCGAGAGAGCTCTTGTCATAACAGGTGCGCCTTCTATTGGTAAAAGAGAAAGTCTAGTAGTGCGGCATCAGAGCACTTCGATAAGAAAAAAGTATAAAAAGGGTCCCAAGTGTGAACGCTGGATATGTGGTAAGATTGGGTGTCACGTCTTGGGCCTGCGAGCCATTGGATGTGAGAATTATGTCCAAAATCATTGAGTGCATCCTGAAATTGTGTTGTGATCAACTTGACTAAAAGGGATATCCAATGGATGCACATGAGTTCTTGGGCCAAAGCTTATATGATAGTCATGTTTTAGTATTTAGTCTATGTGGGATAAGGCATTACAATCATCCCTCATTCAGAATACGACGTCCTCATTGCAATGCGATACAAATCTAAGATCAGTCATTAGGCATTGGGACTCTAGAGATAGCTCTTACAAGATCAAAAGGTGGCTCCCATGTGTGTAGCACTTTATTCCGCAGGTTCAAGAAGTGGCCCCCCCACACGTAACAGTTTGCCCCATGTAGCACTTAGTTTCCAATATCCTAGCTAGTGATGGCTTTAATACCATTTGTCATGCCTTGACCTGTGAGCCCATTGAACATAAGAATTATCTCTAAATCCATCGAGTGCATCCTGAAATTGGGTTGTGATCACTTTGTCCAAATAGAACATCCAATGAATGCACATAAACTCATTGACCAAAACTTATATGATAATCATTCTTTTAGTGCTTAGTCCATATGGGATAAGACATTACATTAGGCACTTCAAGAAGCAGTGTTGAGAGTATCTCAAGAGGAAACAATAAAGACACCAGATTAATATGGCTAGTGGTGAGAATGATTTCATCACTATGGTTTTTTAAGTGCTAATGGTAGGAGATGACAAGGAATAGTGGATAGCCTCCTTTGTAGTGAGATATATTGCCATGAATAAGAGTTTATTCAAACACTATAACCCTCCTATGAATGAGCAAGATTTCTTCATGGAAAATTCCTCAATAGCAAGGGTCATAGGGAAAGGTACTGTGGTTTTGAATCGCTTATCTAGAAAGAGGCTGACTCTGAATGATGTTTTACATGTTCTCGAGACTAGAAAGAATTTGATTTCTATTAGCCTACTAAACAAATATGGTTTTAAGTTTTTTGAATTTGATAGTTTCATTGTTTCTAAGGGAAGAAATTATGCAGGAAAAAGCTATGTTGTAATTGAAATGTATAAGTTTAATATAATGAATGAAGTACCTGGTTCTACTTACTCCATTTCTTTGTTTAATGTTTGGCATTCTAGATTAGGACATATTAACTACAAAAGCATGCAAAGTATGCCAAAATTGGAAAGGTTCCTGTTATATCGTCTGATGTTGATATATGTTACAATCTGCATTAAGTGAAAAATTGCTAGGGGACCATTTAAGAAGGTTGAAAGAAATTCACAATTGTTAGAATTAGTACATTCAGACATGTGTGAATTGGAAGGTCACTTAACTAAAGGTAGCAAAAGGTACTTTCTAACCTTTATAGATGATTACCAAAAATATTGGTAACGAATTTTTCGTTACTTAAGTTTAGTGCCCTAAAGCCCATTGCAAAAAGTCTTAGTAACAAAATTTATGGTTCGTTACAAATGATAGATTTATGGCGACGAAATGTATATTTACCAAAAAATATGATATTAGTAATAAAAAAGTGTATTAGTTACAATAAATTTTTATAGCGTAACGAAATATTTAGTTACTAAAATATTGGCAATTTTATTGCATTTTATTTTTTCTTTACCAATTCATAATATAATGATATTATTTATTTAATTAAGTATAGTTACTAATTGTTTATGTAATAAAATATTTTGTTACAGATAGTTAAATAATATTTTAATTCAAAAATAAGCATTTCGTTACTAATAGAATAGATAACTAAGAGTTTCGTTACGAAAGAGTGTAATACATTAATTTTTCGGGCCCAATATAGCTTGGGCCAGCTTTCAAGCCATTAATTTTTCAGGCTTGGTACAGCTTTCAGGCCTTTAGCTTGCAGACTAGGCCTCAGGCCATGCATTGCATCGAGGGCTAGCTTGGTGTTCCAGGCTTGGGCCAGCTTTCAGGCCATCGGGCCCTCGACTTGCGGACTGGGCCTCAGGCTTTGCATTGGACCGAGGGTGGCTTGGCGTTCCAGGCTTAGGCGAGCTTTTAGGCGATCGGGCTTCGATTTGGGCCGCTGCATAAGGGCTGCCATGTATATGGATGGGCCATTTCACATAGGTGAACACTGGGCCTTCGGCTTGCAGATTGGGCATCAGGCTATGCACTAGATCGAAGGTGGCTTGGCGTTCCAGGCTTGGGCCAGCCTTCAGGAGATCGAGCTCCGATTTGGACTAAGGCTGTTAACGAATCGAATCGAACCGAATATCTGAGGATTCAGATTCGATTCGATATATTTCACTCATATTCGAATTCGACTCGAATCCTAAATTGGGCTCGAATTTGATTTGAGTAACTATTCGATATATTCGGATTCGAGTCGAATGTTCGATTAACTCATTTTTTATTTAAATTTTGAATTATTTATTGATTTTCACATTTTTATTATGCTCACAAAATGAAAAATATATGATTTATCTAAAAAGCAAATATCAAATACATGTAATAGTTGACATAATATTCAATGATTTCATTACTATAAATCATCAAAAATTTAAATTTTGAGAAATAAAAATATTAATATATAATAATATATATTTGAATATTTTATCGAATATCGAAGTCGAATATTATTGGATTCAATTCGATTATATATCGAATATTATACTAGACTCGAATTCGAATTGTTTGATAAAGGTTTGATTCATTAATAGCCCTATTTTGGACTGCTGCAGAAGGGCCGCCATGCTGAACTTTGGGAAGCAAATCCTCCAAAACTGCTGGAAGCAGGGTTCGATCCCGTGCCAGGCGCCAACCGCAGCAAGCACCTAACCATCTTGGCTGCATCCTCCAAAAGTTAATATAAGCATTTGCTGAAACACTTATTCATCTCTTCCATATATAGAGCTCTCAAGCAATTTAACATGTTATTAAGCAAACATTATTTTATTTTTAAAAATAAAATAATAATTTTCATTTGAATAAATAAAATAAGAGTATCAAATAGTGAACTAAAAGAAATAAACAGAAAGTATGGGATAATTATATAATATAGCTGCATGAAGTAAATAAATTTTATTACATATATGTATATATAATTGTTAGGTAAAGGAGTAATATTTTTGCATTGTGAGTTTTGCGTATAGAAAATACTATAATAATTCATTTAATTAATCAAAATATATAATATTAACAGACAAGTAGAAATATAGACCAAGTACGTGTTTGGCTAAGTTTTTAATGAAAATATATTATAAGAATTTTTTAAGCTTATAAAAATATCAGATTTTATCTTTTCAAATAAGCCTTGCAATGTATGAATAAAATAAAAACTTAAAATTCATATGGTCTAAATTATTATAGGAATATATTCAAATTTTAAAATAACTGAATACCTCTTTACATTTTGTAGAAGAGCTTATAATATAAAACACTTTATTTTAGAAATTAATAAAAAATAATTGGCATTACATATAAACATATATATATTAAAAAATTATGGATAAAACTCTTTAAAGTAAAAAATAAAAGGCAAACTAATAAGCAAAAGAAACAATATTATTAATTATGGCGGCCGACCAATGGGTAGATTTGGCTAGGCCTGGCCAAATCGGTCACTGGCGCTAGGCCCAGCCAAATCTAGTCACTGGTTGGTCGTGGCCAGGCGGCTGGCCTGGCCAAAATCGGCGGCGGCCAATGGCCGGCCATGGTCAGGTCGCCGCTGACCATGGTCGGCCACGGTGGGGGTTGGGGCAGGGGTAAGGGTTGGGGTAGGTGTTGCATGTATGTGTGTGTGTGTGTGTATACATATTTATATTTATATGATACTTATTTACATATATTTATACATACATAATATTTTGAAGTGTTTTTTTTTATAGAAAGTTTTGTGGTATTTTTTTTAGAATTTTTTATAAAAAAATTTAGTGAGGGAGAGTGTTATTATGATATTTTATATTTTGTGGGGTTTTATATAAATAGATTAAAATTTGAGTTTGTAGGGTAATTTTTTTTTTTTTTTTTTTTAACTTGACGATTTTTGTTAAAAAACTAACGGATGTTAGGCAATGTCCCCAAAGTGTTAAAAAAAAATAAACTTTTGGTCCTATAAATGTTGACCTTGGAATAATTAGAAAGAAAAAAGATAAAAATAAAAATTATTTAAAATTTTATATATAAATATATATATATATATGTATATGTATGTTTGAAATGAGAATATACGAAATAATGAGAAATGAGAAATAATGATAAATTTATATATATGTATAAAATGAGAAATATATGTAATAATGGAAAAAAAAGAGAGAAATGAGAAAAAAAGAAAAGAAAAGAATGAAAAAAAAATAAAAAAATAAAAAATGATAATAAAAATTTATTTAAATTGAATTATATATGTGAAATGATTAAGGGAAAATTGATCTTTTTATATTAAAATTATATTAAATGGGCAACAAATGTGGAGGGGGAGGCGGTGTGCGTGGTTTTATAAAACATAAGGAACTTGTTTTATATATATATATATATATATATTCATAGAAGGGTTTAATGCTTATTTATTTGTTGTTAATTAATAAATTTTAATCAAATTAACTTAAATTAATTTTTTTACTTATCTTATTTATTTAAAATCATTACATTATTTTGTTCAAAATAATTAAAAATATTTATTTAAAATTATTAAAATTATATTGTTAGGATAAAATTTTAGATCTTATTTTTATTTAAATTATATATTTTGATTAATAAATAAATTTAATTTTATTTATTTATATATACACACATCAAGTCCACAGGGTTCAAACTCTATATCTCACATATTTTGACTTATTTATTTTTTATTAATTAATAAATTTAATGAAATTAGTTTAAATTATAGCTTGTTTGTTTCTGAATTGAAAAAAATATTATTTATTTATTTATGTTTTAGGAGGGAACAATATATCATATCAATAACTTTTTTATTGGGTTGGTAGGGTGAAATTGACATTTTAAAATTACTATTGTTAGTATGATATTTTTAGATCTTATTTTTATTTGTAAATTATTTATTGTAGTTAATAAATATTTTTTTATATTTAATAAATATATTCAACTTAATCTAATTAAATTATTTTAGATATGATTATTTTTTAATATTATTGAGATGTAATTTAAAAATAAAATCATATTTAATTAAGAGATGGATTTGATTGTTTTTTTTTATTTTATAATTAATAAATATGTTTAATTAAATTTGATTAAATTACTTTATATATGTTGATGATTTTAAAATTTTATTTTTTTAATCCAACTTCAATTAAAAGATTATTTAATATTTAAAAAACTTATTAATAAAATTATTTAAATTCATTCCGAGTAATTTAAATAATATTAAAGTTAAACTCCTATGTTAAAGTTACAAATAAGTCCAATGGTACTTTTGTCTAAAAAATAATCAAAACAGCTTTTGAAGGATATTTTTGAATTTTAATATAAATTTTCAACCGACATCTACAAATTTGTTAGGGATGCTAACATTTCTTCAAATATTTAATTAAATATATGGGGATAAAAAATAATTTTATTAAACCTATAACTATATTACTAAGCTTATATTACAATGTCATAAGTATTTCAAAATAATTTCAAAATTTCCAACTATATTAAAGTTGTACAAGTTGATCAATTTCAAAACAATTTGCAGTAATTAAGTGTAGAAAATTTTCAATAAATGCATGTTCAAATCAATATATTATTAGTATAGAATATTTTAATTTTTAAAATAAAATTAATTACACATAAAGATTAAAGTTTTTAGAATTTATAAACAAATTTTCTAAAACCTCTTTGTTCAAAAACAATGTCCTAATAAATAATAACAAATAATATAATTAAATTTTTAACCCCCATAATAATATGTTATAATTCATCTTATAATATAAGATAAAACAAATATTTTTTGTTTATATTATTTATACACAAAATGGAGGGAGGAGCAAAATTTGGAGGGAATAAAAAAATATTAGGGGAATTCATTTTTGAAGGGAAACTTAGTTTTTGAAGGAAATATAATATGTAGATCAAGTAATTCTTAAGAACAATTTGTTCAGGTCTATGAAAGTTAATAATCATTACATTTAATAATATACTTTAAGTTAATTTTTTTTATACTATATTAAACCACGAAAGTTATCTTCATTTTAGCAATTTATATAGTAAAACATACACACAATTAATATATAGATATCTATAAATTATAAAAATCTTTAATAGGCCAATACAACGATTAAAAAACGAAATGTAACATTAACAGGCCTAACTTCAGAGATAGTTTTCTTTTCATTAAGTATTATGGTAAACTAGATTTCTTTCTTTTGTTTTGCCATTTAGGTATGTAACCTTTAACTATTTATTTTAAAGAGTTTTTAGAATTTCTCTAAAAGAATATTGTGATAAATTATAATAAAAAATTAAATTCTTAAGCACCAAATTTATAAGTCCAAATTATATTTTATTTAACTATTTTAACTATAATAGAAAGTCATTTAATAATTTAAAAAATTATATGTCAATTCATCATATAATCTAAGATAAAAGAAATTAAATTTGCTACAAATTATTTATACCACAAAAAAATGGAGGATCTAAAATTTAGAGGAATCAATAAAATGAAGAGAATTCATTATTATTAGAGGGAATCAAATTTTTGGAAGAAATCAAGTTAAATTATTATGTCAAACTAATAATAAAAACAATTATTAACATTTTTTATGGGCCAAATTTTGGAGGGAATACAAAGTTGGAGGGAAACAAAATTGCGTTGCCATCCAAATTCGTTAAATAAATTTATACATATGTATAAAATAAGAATATATGAAATAATGAGAAATGAGAACTAATGATAAATTTATATATGTATAAAATGAGAAATATATGATGAATCTTCCTTAAATTTTATTAAAATTTTTATATATGTGTATATATATATACTCTATATGTATATAAGTATGAATAAGAAATTATATTATATATATATTTATAAATATTAAATATTATTTAATTTGGAATGAATAAATAGAAAAAAATAGACAAAATAAAAGTAATTTAAATTTTATTGATAAATTTATATATATATATATGTATATTATATAAAATGAGAATATATTAAATAATGAGAAATGAGAAATAATGATAAATTTATATATATGTATAAAATGAGAAATATATGAAATAATGGAAGAAGAGAAAATTGAGAATAAAAAGAAAAAAAAATACGCTAATAAAAAGTTATCTAAATTGAATTGTAAATATGTGAAATGATTAAGGATAAATTGGTCTTTTATATTAAAATTATATTAAATGGGCAATTGTAGCACCCCCTCTCGGGACAGCACCCAAGCTGAGGCACTACCAATTCAATCTTAAATACAGTACAAATAATAATTAGAAAACCTGCAATTTAACCATCTCAAAGGTAAAACAGTCACACTAATCCAAAAGATCATTCCATAGAGCATAATATATACAACCCAAGTCTCAGAATCCAACTCATTGAAAATTAATTCATTTATCCCAAAAGATCACTTCATAACATAAAATATGTACATATCTAGTATCTTAAGTTTCATACAACATTCTCATAACACTTTTCAAGTAGTTGTCTTGTTCAGGTGACTTATATGAACAACAACAGCACCCTATCTAATACAAAATCACTCTTGTCCAAAAGATGTCTCTGCTTCTCAATTTGACTTGTCTGAAGACAATTAATATCAAGGGGGTAAGTCCTAAGGACTTAGTGAGGGAAAAGAAAATAACAGGACTTAAAATGAAAGTTAACGGGGTACCACTATCGATGAACAACTTAATAACCACGAGAAGGAAAATAATAGACAACAATCAAAGACAGTTTGATAACAATAAAAGCTTCAACGTAAATCAACATTTTTCAAAGTACACATGATATCAACTATTTTAGATTGTTGGTCATTCCATCCTTATTACTCCCGGATCAATGTATAGTTGCTAGTACCGAACGTCGGTACAACATAAATAAGATTTTTCCTTATCGCTCCATTGCTCGAGCACTCAGCTCAGCAGGTAATAACTTTCTTTTATGGCATGGTCGGTCGACCGCATGCCAAATCCCGCCACTCACAGTTCGCTACCTCCAGCTCCCTGTTGAGTCAGGATCGTAGATGGGTACTAGCCGGGAGATCTGTCATCGTCGATCTGTACCGCCTAGCCGTCTTTCCGAACCTAGCCCCGGGCCCAACTTCCCGTGGCATCCCTCCGGGTTGAACTTCCTAAGGGCGTCCCCATGGGTTGCACGATACAATGCCAACAGATATCAAATCAACTTTTCAAGCAATAACATGAACATTTCGGAACTTTACATGACTTGCCATATACGAGGCAAAACATTTTTCAATAACGGCCAGCAAGGCCTATTCTAGTAAACAAGGTACATGAACAATTTAAGGGAACTTTTGACACAAATAGGTCTACCCAACCATTTCAAATGTCATTTTCATAAATATTAGGATCATTTTCACAAAACTTCACAGAAGCCGATCTAAACAGTTATTTTCAATAAAACGAACCAAATATCAAACAATTTCAAATCAAGAGAACCTCACAAGGTTCGAGCATCAATAACAAATCATGACAGATATCAAATTAGCAGAACCTAATGGGTTCAACGAAGACTATAGATTAGGCTCAACAAATTAAGAACCAATTGGTAGAACCCTCACAGGGGTAACAATAACCAACGGAGTACGATAAACAAAACAATCATAACCCTCACAGGGGTTTATTAAGGAATAGAAAGGTACAATGGTTGCCAAATTGGCAGATCCTCACCTCTTGTAGTTTCAGCAAAACAAATCTCAGCTAGCAATCTACTAATCGCCTGGACCCAATTCTTCTTCACCTAATCAGAGGAATAATCCCATAGTCAAAATTCATATTCAACACTAAGCCTTCTAGAATTGCATCAAGCATTCTAACATTATTAATTTATAAATCAACATGATGATATAAGTTCAATAGGTGCTATCTACACAATCATCCCAATATCACTATTCTTGAATTAGTCACGATAGTCTATATCAGTTCCAAAATAGCATGGTCTCAATCTAAATTACAAGGTCATAATATCATAATTTTATTCCATACAAAATAGTCCAATCCGGCATAATTAATTCTAGTCAAATGCTACTTAGTCTCACATTACTAAATCCTTAGTCAATTTTTATTAATTCCCAATTTTGGCATTCAACATGATATGTTCGGTCCAAAAATTTAATATTTCTCCTTGCATGGGAATTACTGACATATATATATATATTTCAATCATCCCAACATTCTCATTCTTATCATCATACATGGCTTAAAATGGAAGGTACAACATATGCATATATCAAGGTACAACCAACAAAAGCTTAATCCATAACTCTTTATTACCCAAAATGCTTATCTAGGCCTCGGAACCACAAACCAAGAACACCACTGCGATTGTCGGAACGAGGAGAAGAAACTGGAGCACCGCCGTCATCTGCCGCTGCCGTAAAATTTCATGGTCACCACCAGAATGTTCCCCTCTAGCTCCTGAATCCAACTCCCTAATCAGATTTCAACTTCTCAACCTCTAACACCCTCAATCGAGCTCTTCAACCACCAAATGGGTTTCTCACCACCGTCGGTTTCTCTCCGATTTTCGCCGCTGCCACCGTGATCCCCTCTCTCAGCTCTTCCCAACCATAGCCTTAAAATTGGATTTGGTTGCCGAAAAGTCACAAACCCACTTCCCACCGTGACACTTTCTTTCACGGTCTCTCTCTCGCCGGAGCTTCAACCGGATATGATGGTGTTTCTGTGGAGCTGGTGAGGAGGAGAGGAAGATGGTTGGTTTACTTTGGTTGGTAGCCGTAGTTGGTGAAGAAGAGAGCTGGCACGGTTGGAGAAAAAAAAGGAGGAAGAAGATGATGAATAGTAACAAAATAAGAAGAATGAAGAAATAAGTTGTTCTTCTTAAATCCAACTTTTTCAAATTGCAATTGAGTCCTTAGCCTCATTAAGTTAATCAATTAAGTCATCAAAAATTACAATTTATCCCCAACAAAATTTAAATAAAATAATAATATGTAAAAAATAATTAAATTTCATCAAATATTGAGAATAATAAAAAATTGTAATTCAAACCCCCAAACTTTATAAACTAATTAAATTAAATAAAATTTCATAAATCAACAATAAATAAAATAATAATTTAACATAATTCCCCAATTAATAATTAATAGAATTAATAAAATAATTAGGGGTGTTACAGCAACAAATGTGGAGGGGAGGCGGTCTGCGTGATTTTGTGTGTATATATATATATATTTCATTGTAGGGTTTGAAATGAAAATAAATATTTGAAATAATTATTTTAAATCAAATTGACAGGTTAGATTGAGTGAATTTGAGTTGGTGAGTTGACTAAATAAAAATCAGGTCGACCTGAACCTGAACTGATAGAATTTAGGTTGGGTTAGTGTTGAGCATTTTCAGGTTGTCATCAGGTTGGATTGGGTTAGAGTTGAGAAAATTAATGTTATACCCCTACTTCAACCCAACCCGAACCCGCACGACCCACCCAAATTGCCACCCCTATTGACACCAATTCATTATAAAATTAGTGAAGCCTAAGTAATAAAAAAGGAGTTGCTAAAGCCCAATTAATCAATTCTGCAATTTGATGTCAAACCTAATTCTTTACCATATGACATCAATTTACTAAAAAATCGGTGAACTTATATTAATAAAAGAAAAGTTGCAAAAACACAATTAATCAGTTCTTTAAGTTAATGTTAGATCCAATTCATTTTGAAATTCAATTCACTAATTTACTAGGAGAATTATTGAAGCTCAAGTAATGGAAAGGAAGTTGGTAAAGCCCAATTAACGAATTCTTCAAATTAGTATGAAACCTAATTTGCCAATTTACTAAAATATTAATTAAGCCCAATTAGTTAAAATAAAATAAAATAAACTAGTCAACTCAAAGTAATCAATTATTTGAACTACTGTGAAGCCCAATTAATAAAAAATAAGCTCAGTTCCTTGAAGAAAGCCTGATTCATCATTTATCTCACTTTAAATTTATTCAAGACCAACTCTTAAAATGAAGCCTAATTTACTACTTAATTTACTATAAATTTGGTCAAATCTATTTCATAAATAAAAACTCCCAATTCATTGAATAGTTCACAAACAAGTTATAAAGCCCAATATTTTAAAGAAATTGGCCCAACTAATGGATTATTCATTTCAAATTTCTTCAAACTCAATCTTTAAAATAAAACCCAGTTTAGTAATAATTCACTAACAAATTGATTAAGCCCAATTAACAAATTCTTTACATTATTGTGAAGTCCATTTTTTGAACAAAAGCTCAACCCACAAGTATTAGTAAAAATTTAATTTAATATTCATTTATAATTAGTAAGGAAAATCATTGTTATAATATGTGTACAATTGATATTTGGAGGCAATGAATTTTGGAGGGAAGTTAATTAAAGTATAGTAACTAAAAACTTTGTTACAATATATTTTATTTGTAACAAATATTTTGTTGTTGCAAAAGGTACCAAATTTTGTTACATATATATCTTCTTATATAACGGAAAATGTTATATGTAACAAAATAATATTTTTCGTAACAAATTATTATTTAGTTATGAACACAAAAAATTTAAGGTAACAAATTTGAGTTAAAGGTAACAAGATTTTTACTTTGTTACTCAAGAAAATGTTATTTGTAACAAAAAATCAATTTCATTACAATAAATATAACATATGTAATGAATTTTACCTTTGTTACCAAAAATTTTGTTACGTGAAGTGCAATTTGTTGTAGTGTTATTCACAATATGCTCATGTGTATCTTTTAAGAGCAAAAGATGATACTTTAGATAAATTTAAATTTTTTTAAACTGAAGTGGAAAACCAACTTGATAGAAAGATTAAAATCCTAAGGATTTATAGATGAGGTGAACATGTCTTTATGAATGATTTTTGTGAAAATGGAATTATCCATAAAGCTACAGCTCCCTACAATCCTCAGCAAAATGTAGTGGCTAAAAGGAAAAATAGGACTTCAGTAGAAATGGTAA
Source organism: Jacaranda mimosifolia (assembly GCA_018894105.1). Classification (NCBI taxonomy): domain Eukaryota; kingdom Viridiplantae; phylum Streptophyta; class Magnoliopsida; order Lamiales; family Bignoniaceae; genus Jacaranda; species Jacaranda mimosifolia. The sequence goes on along the minus strand of CM032118.1, from coordinate 18,557,385 downwards.
ATATTCTCTTGTTCACTTTTGGTTTGCCAAGAATTTTTCCCCTTTTTTTATTAGTGGGGGAAGGGGGAAGCCTTAATCATGGCCTACTATATACTTGATCAAATATCCCATAAGAAGACTAACATATCCCACTATAAGATGTGGAAAAAGAGAAAACCTTCACTTAATCATCTTAGAGTATGGGGCTGAAGGGTGTTAGTAAGGTTAATTGATTCTAAAAAGCCCAAATTAGGGAAAGAGGCTATAGAGTGTGTCTTTGTTGGCTATGCACAACATACCAAAGCATATAGGTTTCTAATGATGGATTCAATCGACTCGGTCAGTTAAGATATAATATTCCAATCTAAAGATATCGAATTTGTTGAAAATTCATTCTCTAGGAGTCAAAAAAATGAAGACATAAACATCAATAAAGGAAATATTGATCGTGATGTATTTCAATCTAACTCTGGTAATAAGAGTGACATTAAAGTTAGAAGAAGCAAAAGAACTAAGAAAGAAAAATCATTCAATCCTGATTTTTATCAATATATAGTAAAAGGGGATATAAGTAATATAATCACTTCTAGTGTCTTTACCGTGGTGCATGATCCTTTAACTTTTAAAGGAGATAGTGAGTTCTGGAGATTCTACACTATGGCATAAATGATGAAATGAACTCAATCTTAGTCAATGAAATGTGGGTACTCATAGATTTACCTCCGGGTTTTAAAGCAATAGACTACAAATGGATATTTAAGCGTTAGCCTAAAATTAATAAAAGTGTGGATAAATACAAAGCCATATTGGTTGCAAGGGTTTTAAGCAAAAGGTATAGACCATTTTGATACATATAATCATGTTGCTAGAATTAGTAATATAAGATTGTTACAAACTAAATATAAATCAAATGGATGTAAAAATGACTTTTCTATGTAGTACTTCATAAAAGGAAGTGTACATAGATCAACCAAAAGGTTTTGTACTAAAGGGTCAAGAAAATAAAGTTTGCAAGTTTGTTAAGTTTCTATAGGGCCTTAAACAAACTCCTAAATAGTGGCATAAAAAGTTTGACCAAGTTGTTCTATCTCACGGCTTCAAGACTAATGAATTTGATAAGTGTGTATACTCTAAGTTCAAAAAGGTGATAGAAGTCATTATATGTTTATATGTAAATGACATGTTAATCTTTGGTACTAACTTAAATCTTGTTTAGGAAACAAAATATTTTCTGTCTTCATGCTTTGAAATGAAGAATATAGGGAAGTCAGTGTAATTTTAGGCATTAAAACTATAAGGTCCGATGATTTTATTTCTTTATCACAGTCTCATATGATGTGATTAAAATTGGACCTTAGGACATTTGGTAATTTGACTAAAAATAATGAATCAACAACCTTAAAAAAATTAACTACATAGATGGACCAGAGATCTCAAAGGACAAGTCGAGCCTATAAAGATAGTATAAAAACCTTAACGGGCCTAAGTCCACCAAGAATAAAATCTATAAATACTAAGTTCCATAGATAAATGGGACATAAGAAATCATTTACCAAATTTCTCATAGTAGATAAACTCTAAAAAAGAGCAGATCTCTCCACGTGTATTCTTGAGAAGACAAATCGACACTCTGCTATTTTCTAGAAAGGACCTTACTCTACTTTCGAGAGCATCATTTTACCGCCATCTGTAGGAAACTCAAATGAAGAAGAAGGAACAATAAGGATAAAGAAGGGATTTGGCTTTCACACTTTCAACATCTAGGTGGCATCGACATTCGAGGATGAAGAGAGCTACCACCTAGAGGCACCTTCACAAGAAATGTCAGAGCCACTGATGCATTCATACCTCTAAGGGAAACAACTGAGAACTAGGCATCATTCGCCGTAAACCTCATGATGTTGTTGGCTCCGAAAATATTGATAAGTTTGATGGAAAGTATTACTGATTGAATCTTAGCCAACTTAACTACTTAGTGCATGGAAAATATCTACAACCTTATGGGACTGAGAGGCTTCACCCTCCCTAAAGTTGACCACCCAAAGATCGCTTGAGCTAAGCTTTACTCCTTTTCTTCATCCTAACACAGGATTTTCCAATTCTTATCCTAATGAAGCCCTCTCAATTTGATACTTGCAATGGTCGGATCATGGACTCAGGCGTCAGCAGTGCAACTCCCAAATAACATAAAAAATCTACACTTACCCCCAATAGTCGCTCAGATGAAGGAGCATGAACCAACTAATAGAGAGCGTAACCAAAGCAAAGTGCCCAAGGCACGTGGGTGAAACCGGTCCTAGGCATTCGCTGCCTACACCTTACTCACCATTCCAAGAGAAGAAGTTCTATGCGAGGCCCTACAATATGGAGATAGAAAAACAGAAGATGGATAAATGGTGTGATTTCCATTAGTGTTGTAGGCACACCACCGAGTGGTGTAGACATTTGAAGGATGAAATCGAAATGTGGATCCAGTTAGGCTTTTTTAAAGAGTACTAAATACAGGAGATGAATGATCCCGCATATACTACTAAGGTGGAGAAGTATAAGAATAGCTACTCGCAACTCGGTAAGCACTGAAAGCTTGCCAACTAGTACTGTGCAGGTGAGGCAAATGACTTTCTCACAATTAGGAGGCGCCCTACAATAACCCAAGCACCGGGTGCCTAGTAGGTGTTTAGATCTCCCACAATAGGGTACCCTATGGGCCTGCAACTAGTTGTGATTTAATTTGTGAATAATAATTAGAATATTATTCCAATCAATTGAACTCATTTAGTTGACTACTCGTGAATTAATCCTCATTAATTCAAGAATACCTAATCTCCATGGTCAGTGTTTAACTACAAGCCCATGAAGCTCAATCAATGAGTGGAATTAATTCATGTGAACTCTCCAACTCACGAGTACCATGCAAATACAGTTCTTCCATTTTTTATCTCCTGTTTGAAACCTAAGATCAAGATATTTATCGAAATTCCAATAGCCTCAATAACTATGCATTCATCCTTAATGATTGATTCTTTTGTGATCTTAACTTTGAAAAATCATTTTCAAATTGTCACAATGCCTTGCGCAAGGGCTTCTTGAATCAGGCATTGTGAAAAATATAGGAGATCTACTCATTAAACAAGATGACCAAATGGTAGGGCTGTAAACGAGCCGAGCTCAGTAAAAATTTCAAGCTCAAGCTCGAACTTGAACTCCAAAATTTAGTCTCAAGCTTAAGCTCATTGATAAATATCAAGCTTAAGCTTGATGTCAATGAACTCATAAGACATTGAGCCACAATCAAGCTCGAGCAAACTACACACCCTGCAATATCACAATTTCCAAATAAAATACCCATAGCCACAATGTTACAACTACCACCACACAATACAAGTCAAGAAACCAATAAAATCAACATATGTTTAAACTTCAAAAGAAGGCAAAATTAACAAGCAACTAACACACTCAAAACTATATCCATGCACATCAATGTAGTAGGAAGCTACACAATAACCTTCAAAAGAACCCAAGAGCAACCATTTTTTACTTCAATTACGTATAAGGACATTCCAAAGAAAACTAAAAGCATAAGATAATAACATGTTAAAATTCATGCACATCTATATAGTAGCACGACTGCAAAATGACCAAAATTATGTCCAAATTTTTAAAAAGATAAAAAATAAGCAACATTCAATATCATCCTTAGTTCTCTCTTCTTAGCATTTAGACCTATAATATAAGAAAAAGGGAAAAAAAATTAGAAATATTATTAACTCGAATATCATATATCTATTAAGAAAATGCATTGATTGAATGCTGAAAATATAAAAAATATAAAATTTCATTAATTTACCATATCTTCATCATCAATGCTAAACACCTACAATGACAGAATAGAAAAATCATTTAAAAATGTCCAACAACCAAAAGTAAAAGAATATACAATAGAATATAACTTAAAGTAATTAACTAATTACCAAGAATAAATCATCCAATTTTAGTATCATCAATGGGGAGATTGACTTCTACGACATTCCTTTCACTCTGCAATTTAATATAAATATTAAGCAAGTATTAACAACAACAAGGGTAAAAACAAAATTACATAAAAATAAATAGTTTAACCTTATTCTTTTCCTTCACTCCAAAGCGGTTCTGCCATTCTCCTCCAAACATTAATATTTGAACTGTATCTATAGATAATGAGGCACGGTAATCATCAATCACTCTACTCCCCACACTAAAAGTGGCTTCTAAAGCAACTATACTAACTGCAATGGCCAAGATATCTTTTGCCATGGCTGATATTATTTTATACTTTAAAGCATGAACTCTCCACCATTTTAAAACATCGAAGTCACTTCCATCGGTTGCACTGTAAACATGCTCTTCAAGATATTCATCTAGTTCAGGCTTTTGAGATCGAATAGATTCAATCTTGTTCACATACTCTGCATACTCAAACCAACCAGATATTCCAATAGTGCTTATATTGTGACAAAGCCGCTTATGAAGAATGGCCGCTTGAGTATCCTCGCTTGATTCACTTCCATCATTATGGATAGCCTCATATTCTAAGTAAAGTAAAGACAAAGTTGATCGAATTTTGTCAATTTCATTGATAGCCTTGGTTGGTGAATAAATTCTACTAAATGCAAACTCAAGTGCTTTTAACTTGCATCTGGGATCTAGAACAGCTACTATAGACATCAACAAATTGTACTCCCCCTAATACTGATCAAACTTATCTTTCATTTTCTTCACCATGATTTGAATAAATTCTTCAACCTCAAGAGACTTCTTATCTAGCATCATTTTGACTCTATATACCTCATTGAGGAATAAGTTTGATGTTGGATAGTCAATTCCAGAAATGGTATGTGTGGTTGCCCAGAAAAGCTCCAAAATTGAGCATACATTTTCAACTTTTCCCAATCTTCTTAAGTCGGACAAATAGTGTAGTTAACATCCTGTTCAACATACATTGGAAAGACATCCTTTAGTTTAAGTGCAATAGTTATCATCTCATAAGTGGAGTTCCATCTAGTTCGACAGTTGTCAATCAATTTTCTTTCAGGTAAGTTCAATTGCTTTATAATTCTTGAGAACACTAAAAGCCTAGCATCTAACCGCCTGATATATTCCACACTATCACAAATGACGTCAACAATATCTCTAATATGATCAATCCCATCTTAAGCTATGAGATTTAAGATATGTGCACAACACCTAACATGGAATAGTTTTCCATTGCAGATCAACTTCTTTTTGTTTTTAGCAAAAGTCTTCAAATTGGTAATAGTAACACCATTGGCAGAAGCATTATCCATAGAAATGCTGTAAAGCTTACTCTGAAGTCCCCATTCATCTAAGCACTCCCAAATTTCTTTAGCAATCTCAATGCCTGGACGAGGAGGCGGAACGTGAACAAAACTGAGTACTCTTTTTTGCAATTTCCAATTCTAAACAATCTAGTAGCCAGTGATAACTATGTACTCAATTTTATGACTTTTAGATTTCCACAAATCTGTTGTCATAGGGATTTTGTTCACATTCTTTAACATTCCCTTTAATTTCTTCTTCTCATTTTCATAGACCTTGAAGCACCAAGTTTTGGCTATTATTCTAGAAAAACTTTTCCATTTAGGCATTCATCTTTTTTTGCAGCAAATTGAAGCCTTCTTCTTCCACAATTGTGAATGGATGTTCATTCATCATTATCCAATAGGTAGTAGATTCCTTCATCTTGTCCATGTCAAATTTTCCATCTCGCAAAGCAGAGCATGATGATGGATCAATATTCATTGGAGCAAAACCAATATGTGTTTGAGTCATTCCCTCTTTTTTTCGTGCAGCTCTAGTTGCAGCACAATTTGCCAAGTGTCTTTTCAAATGAGTCGTTGCCATTGTCTTCTGATGTTTGAAAAACTGCTTGTAATGAATGCAATAAAGCTTTATGGTGCCATCAGTCTTCTTAACTTCTAAAATATCTTTCCAAACATTAGATGTTTTCTTCCTTGTGGGCTTTTTTAACTCAGAATCTTCATCAAAATTTTCAGGAACTCCAATTGCATCAGGCTCTGCACTAAGCTCTGTTTTCTCTGTGGCCATGGTGGTTTGAGTGTCATTCTCTTCATTAGTGGCCATAGGTGTTTGAATATCTTCATGATTAATGCTTCCATATATATTCTTAGAGTTCATATTTGTAAGGATTTCAATTTTCATAATCAGTAATTAAGCATTTCACAATCTCAAAAAAGAAAACTCAAAATTTCTAATTGATATTTTGAAAACTCAAAAACTAGTTAGTGCCAAAAGTTCAAGAGGAACATTTCACAAAATTACGGATTCGATGCTGAATGTTAGAACTTATTATGAAAAATATAATCATTCATTTTCAACATAACTGATAATCCACATTAGCAATTTATCCGTCCCACATAATCTAGCGATATTTGATAGTCTTTAAGGGTTGTGACACCTACCTACTAGTGAGATGTTCATATCTATTTGTGTTCTTACTCTTACATCTACAATTCATATGATTTATAATTATGATTGTTTAAGATATACACATTTCAAGATGTACCCATCAAGAAAATCATAGAAAATTAAGGAAAAGGCTCTCGATTCATATTTTCAAAGTGGAGTTAAATTACAAGAATTTCATACAAAAGAAACACACATATTAAATTAAAAGTGAAACAAATAAAAAAGAGAATACCTGCAGAACAAAACAAACAATGGAGATTTAGTAGGAATTGGACTGGAATGAAATTGTGATGATTGATGGGCAGAGGTGGTCTTAGCACATGGCTATTGGGGGCGCCAATCATTAGGAATTTAGGATCAATCAAAATTTGAGGATTGGAAAGTGGTATCAATCAAAGATTGAATTTTCAATTTGCAAAGTGCAATGCATGTGGGTGGGTTAACTTAGTAAAATTTCCTTCTTTCTAATTTATCTTTTGGTTGTTTTATAGATTTTTTTTAATAAATCTATTTTAATTATATTATTTTTAGCTTTATAAAAGTAATAATATTTGACTCTTAATGATTTATATTCAAGAATTTTCTCTTGGATTAGATATGCGGTTATTTAACATTTAAAACAATTATAATTTTTATTCTCTTAAAATCTATCATGAGTTTTTATAAATTTTATGTGAAATTATTTTGCAATTTGCATGTTACATATAAAATTTCTTCATATGTATTAATTAAGGTAAATTACATATTTATACTATATATTATACTATCATGTAGTATACTTATACATGACAATATAATGCATATTATTGTACTTTACAACATAAAAATGAATTTGTAAGTACATGATGAATTTTGAGTTAAAACTATTAAACTTGAAAAATATGTATTAATCTATTTAAGTTGTATATATTATATTGTCACACTCTATATTATATACATAAAGTCATAAACAATAATAATGAATTTGGAATTAAAATTTAATACTAATAATATGGATATTGCTTCTATGTATACATATTAAGTTCGTATTATTACACATAAACAAAATAATTAATGAATTAGTCAATTGTTATTATAGTCATTTTTTATGAAATAATCATATGTTTTATAGTCATAGGATTTACTAAAAATCAATCAATTTTTTTTATAAATTTTAAGTAAGTTATCGTTTTGACTTTTGAAGTTTGAAATTAAATATAAAAATGGACTTGTCAAGATAATGGTGATTTTTCATTTCATACTTGTACTATTATATTTGAAAAGCATGCATTAATTATATATACTATATTACACAATCAAATTCTATTATATACTTATATATATTAATACAATTATTTGCATAGAAAATTTATATTTTTCTTCAAATCCATTATGCTATTATTTTTTACAAATTATAAATTAGTATAAGTTATTATTTATTATTTAATAAGTAATATATAACTGAATAATTGAATTATAGTTTGAAAATTACCTCGTCATGTAGCACATAATTTTTCTATATATTATTATATATATTTGTATTATTTTACGAAGTAATAAGGCTGCTCGTGAGCCTTTGAGCCACCATATTAAAGCTCAAGCTCGAATTGTTTGGAGCTCGAGCCGAGCTTTTCTAAGTTGAGCCGAGCTGGCTCACAAGCCAGATCGGCTCAACTTACACCCCTACCAAATGGATCCTTTGTTGGTTCTTACAAACTTTCATACAGAAGTAACTCATACCCAAAGCACACACCTTAAGATCCACTAAGTGATCGATGTATCAATCAAGGCACGAAGACTAGTGCACAAGGTTACCATAGAACCTCAAGTTAAAGGATTAATAATATGTACTATCTTGAGCTAAAAGAATCATCCTCTCCAACATGTCATTCCGACTATCTCAAGGATTTCTTTGTAACATACACTGGTGTCTTCTACACCAAATGCCCATGAAATGGCATATCATCTAACCCTTGGATCGTGTATTGCTATTTGAAGTCTATTCAAATCTTTGATGTCGTTATCTCAAAGATTCTATGACTTGAATTATTTTCAAGATCATAGCCATAGAGACATTCAATTTCATGATGTAGCTAACTATTGACTTACGCTATGTCCCGTAGCTGTGTCTGATCTTGCGGGCTTCAACCAAATGCATAACGAAGAAGCACAAGATAAAGATGGCCAATTGATGACTATATTGATTTATAAAAATATAGTACAAAAGTAGATATATGCTAATCTAGTTAGCTTTTTGGTTACTACTGTAACAATTTTTGTATAGAATGCTCACTCATGCCTAGAGAGTTAGACCTTTTGAGACGTTAAGTCATTCTCTTTGTCAAGTTAGAATCTTCAACTAAGTCGGGATTTGAGTTCTTAGGTTCAATACGGAGGTGGCGCTTGCTTGTTGCAAGAAAACAACGCTCTCTTGATCTGGTGATGAATTAGGGCACAAGGAGATGCACTTGGGATACTCGGGAAAGAGTTCGGGCGACTAAAATCACGCTTAGGCATTTGGTAGAAGCTCGGGAAGGCACTCAAGTATAACTTAGAATTTCTCGCAATGCTTGGCATTTTGGAGACGCCTTAAGACTTTTTTGCGAAGCTTTATGTTGTAAGAATAACTTAAAAATTTTATCGGTGGAGCTCTATGCTCTAAATATCTATTGGGTTCTCTTGAAAAGTCAAGTTGTCTTGAGAACACTTTAGGGTGCCTCATAGAGGTATTTCTTTGAGGACCCTTCGTGATCTTGTTAGAAAATGACACTTTGCACTCTGAAGATCTCTCACTTTCCATAGTCACTATACATTTGTCCAGAGTATCTCTTAACGAGTCTCTTTGAGAGGTCTCATAGCGATTATGGTTTGCACGAGCCCCCTTATTTTTCTTTAAATGATTGAGTATTAGCCAAATGCAAGTTAGCTATTACATTCACAATATTTTTAGATTTTGTGTTGTTATTATAGAAATTAGAGTATGCCGTACTCTTTCTAGCACTAAGTCTCTTGAAAGACTCATCTTTCATGGATCTTGTCGCTTTTGCAACATTATTTGCACATTGTTGTGATTTTATATTTACCTCATGGTGATTGCCTACTTAGGGTAGGTTTTGTGGAGTTTGTCAGGTGGGCGTCCAAGTATAGCACTGAATGCCTATATTTTTCTTTGATGCTGGGTGCCTCGTTGTGTCATTGTATGCTACGTACTTGCGGGAAGCCCAACCATACTGTGTGCCTCCCCCATGTTGCGTGCCCTCCCATCCTAAGTGCCCGAGCATGGCACCCATATTGGGATGGGGTGACAAGCACCAGCCATCAAGTCTTTTCTGAGACACTTGAGTGTTTTCAAATGTGGCATTTATTTTTCAGTGGATATGATTGTTTAGGGAATACTTAGGATATTTTTGCTTAAACTTGGCGCTCAATAAATAACTTAGAGAAATTTTTGTCTATTTGCGGGTGCACTTAGTCAATTAGCTGATTTCCAAATGCAGCTATGTTATCAACACAAGCTTAAGGCACAACAAGGGTGCTAAGTGAGGCATGGAGCCTCTTCTTATTGAATTCTACCGCAAGTTCCCTTGAAGAGGCTTTATTAAGTTGCTAGAGTAGCATGTGAATGTACGTGTGAACCTCACTACGGAAGTCTCATCGTGATACTTAGTCTCTTTAATCAAGTTCAAATAGAAGCTTTATGGGTGAGGTTTTTTCACGATGTTTAATTTATTTTGCTAAAGTTAATTGGACAGCCCATGGCTGAGTTTCCGTTGTAGTGCTCAATTATTCATTATGGACATAACTAGGCACCTTTATAGCGAGAGTTTGTAAAAGTTAAGTATTGTGATGTCGTTCTATAGGGGATTTTGTTCAGAGGGGGTAGTCTTGACTCTATTAATAATCATAGTAGTAAAGTTTGATTGTAGGCCTCATTTAGGAGGTGTTTATTATTTATGCTAAGTATAGCAACGACGTAAAAATGCAAGCCTCATTTAAGAGGTTTTATTCCCAAACATTGCATTGTTATAACTAAGAGTGGTGCGTGGGCCACAAATCCTCAGGTGGGTTCAATAATTGATGTAAAGAGTGTGGTCAGGTGCCTCTTGAGAGGCCTCATAGTAGACTCACACTTAATTGATTAAGTATCAGTATGTCTTAATTTTACAATCATTGAAATATTGCAACTTTTCTCCAGGAAGGATTCACGGTGGGCTTTTTTGTTTGGCTACTATGTGCTCTTGGGAAACCTTATAGTGGGATTACACCAAAGAGTTGCCACTCACCTCCAGGGAGCTTTTACTGTGTGCTTCTGAGTGGCAACTATATATCCTTAGAAGAACCAATGGGATTATGTTGAGGAGATTCCACTTTCTCGGAGGAATTATATTTGGCTTTCTAGATGACGACTACATACCTCTTCGTATAGTTGGATTGTGCTTGAGGAGGTCCTACCTACCAAAGGAATTACAATGGGCGACATGTGCCACCAGACAAGCCGTATAGTAGGATTATGCCTGAGTGGTGACCATGTACTCCTAAAGAAGTCTTGTAAGGGAATTATGCCAAGTTGGCAATCGCGTATCCCCATAGGGGCCTTTTAGTGGAATTATGCTAAGATGTTGTTAACGGTGCTCCAGAGAGAGGTGTGCAAGTGCCTCAAATATACTAATTCTATTGACAAGAGATGAAAAATGTGAAAAAGAGAAATTCATTAATATGATTAACAATAGTATTGATGTGTCTTCCGCATGTGAGTTGGATTTATTCAAATCTAGAATACATAATGTAAAATAAGAAGGAATTACTACTTCTTGATAAAAAATAAAAAAAACCTTGCTTTAGTTTGTTTAAGAAAAATTTATAGTAGGTACTCAGAAAGTAGTATAGGCATCCTTGGCAATGTATTTAGGTATTCTTAGGGGGTTGTCCTGCAGCGTTCGTCACTATGACATCAGGGTTTTAGAACATACCTTTACATTCATCTTTTTTCTTGCTCTCGTGTGGCTCCTTCATTTGGTCATCTCTATTAGTAGAACTCTTGGTGTCCTTCAAGATGTTGGCATCACAAGTTGAATCTCCATTTATGCCCTTTTAGTTGCTCTAATGACTCTTCTTAGGGGACTTGTCGTTGTATTCATTGCTAATACACAACCTTGCCTCTGGGTTTGGCTACTTGCTAGGTGGACTCTGACAATTCCCTCCCCTTCTCGCTCCTAGTTTCTTCTTCAAAGTACATTTTTGTTTGGCTATATAATCTCTAAAATATCTTTGCTAGATCAGTGTCTCAATTTCATCTCTTAGGTTTTAACATTTTTCTGTAGTTTGTCCACAACAACAATGAAAGCTACAGTACTTTAGGGCATTTATATCTTCAAATTCTCTGTAACCTTTGTAGGTTGTCCAATTAGACTCTCAGATATAGCAATCTTAAGTATCTCTATCCTAAGGACATTTAAAGGAATGTATCTGAGGGGTGCCCATCTAATGTATTGCTAATAACCAATTGTCTTTGGCTAGAATAGGCTTCCCTCATCTTGTGATCTGTGTTCTTTAACACCCTGGGTGGCCATTACTTCTTTAATTTTGACTCATATTTTTGTGCACGTGCAGAGTCATTTTAAAGCAGCAGGAGTGTTGTTGACTACAAATGCCTGGGACTCCTGATGTATTGGGTATTATTGAGTGATGCTGGGTATTAGGGGCATGCTTCAAAAGCTCCCAGTATAAGATTAACATGTGAGCTTGCGTTTGTGTTGCTACTTGAGCTAGTCCCTTCTTTGCATTGGCAAAGCATCTGCTAGTTGGTCTTCCTAAGACCATTAGGAAAACACTGACTGTAGGAAGGTTCTTCGGATCATATAGGTGCTACTAGTTTTTAGGCATCGAATGTTCGATAGGCTATTGTCAATAATCTTCACTTCATCTAACAGTTAGACCCTCCTTAGGATTGTTTGGCCTTCGCGCCACATATTCTTTAAGGTGTTCATTCTAGACTAATTTTAGATCTCATTCTTCAAGTGTTTCACCACTCAATAGTGTATCCACCATAGCGATGAAAATGGAACCACTTATTCAATTTTTGCTTCTTTGGATCCTTTATTGTCTTCTGAGGAGGGTGTTGGATGAGGCCACATTACAGTACTGCAATCAGAATATTTGCTCTAGGGGCAATAAGTAGTGTATAAGTAGTGAACACTCAGAAGGAAACAACAACAATGAAAGCTACAGTACTTTAGGGCATTTATATCTTCAAATTCTCTGTAACCTTTGTAGGTTGTCCAATTAGACTCTCAGATATAGCAATCTTAAGTATCTCTATCCTAAGGACATTTAAAGGAATGTATCTGAGGGGTGCCCATCTAATGTATTGCTAATAACCAATTGTCTTTGGCTAGAATAGGCTTCCCTCATCTTGTGATCTGTGTTCTTTAACACCCTGGGTGGCCATTACTTCTTTAATTTTGACTCATATTTTTGTGCACGTGCAGAGTCATTTTAAAGCAGCAGGAGTGTTGTTGACTACAAATGCCTGGGACTCCTGATGTATTGGGTATTATTGAGTGATGCTGGGTATTAGGGGCATGCTTCAAAAGCTCCCAGTATAAGATTAACATGTGAGCTTGCGTTTGTGTTGCTACTTGAGCTAGTCCCTTCTTTGCATTGGCAAAGCATCTGCTAGTTGGTCTTCCTAAGACCATTAGGAAAACACTGACTGTAGGAAGGTTCTTCGGATCATATAGGTGCTACTAGTTTTTAGGCATCGAATGTTCGATAGGCCATTGTCAATAATCTTCACTTCATCTAACAGTTAGACCCTCCTTAGGATTGTTTGGCCTTCGCGCCACATATTCTTTAAGGTGTTCATTCTAGACTAATTTTAGATCTCATTCTTCAAGTGTTTCACCACTCAGTGGTGTATCCACCATAGCGATGAAAATGGAACCACTTATTCAATTTTTGCTTCTTTGGATCCTTTATTGTCTTCTGAGGAGGGTGTTGGATGAGGCCACATTACAGTACTGCAATCAGAATATTTGCTCTAGGGGCAATAAGTAGTGTATAAGTAGTGAACACTCAGAAGGGATTGGGTCCGCGATTCTTAGCTCCCATTTACTGTTACTTCATTCCTCGCACGTTCATATGCCTACTGGTTCTTATGTGGTTACGACAAGTGCAAGCTTCCAGTCTCTCTTGCGGGTAGCATCATTAACTAGTCTGTCCATACTCCAGCCATAGTGGGCAATTGCTAAGAGGAATCTCCTTTGAAAGTCTACTTGCGAAGGTAGAAGAAAAGTAACACCTCATTCAAGATTGATTCTCCAGACAGTTATTCTTGAGAGGATGAAGCCTCCTAATTCTAATAATAGGGTTGTTCTGGCTCCTCTGCATAGTAGGCGGCTGTAATTTGAGCAGTGGTATCCTCCAGCAGAATCATCAATATGTCTGGGGTCAATAGTAAGATGGGATTTATCGAAAGTGGTACCTACTACATGGGTGTCTCCCTCGATGCAGGTTGTACTTTCGGAGTTAGCTCCGGCACTGTGTGCAATGGTGCTTAAGGTTAGTGACTCTCCACGTTCTTCGATGTTATGGCCACATGGTTACTAAAGTCTTGAGCTTTATAAACAACACCAAAATGATGCAGCACATAAATGGAGTGAGGTCATTTTCGATAGACAGTAACATCGATTTGTTTTCTTTGAAATGCGGGAAGGAAGATTTTTAGCTCTTGAATTTTCTAGAAGTTCTGCAATTCTTTATGAATGATTTATTATTCCCAATTTCTATTTAGGGCTTCATATTATTGTCGTTGTCGTTGTTGTTGTGTTGTTGCTGCTATTATTATTGTTGTTGTTGTTGTTGTTGTTGTCGTTGTCGTTGTCGTTGTTGTTGTTGTTGTGCTGTTAATAATAATAATAATAATAATAATAATAATAATAATAATAATAATAATAATAATACAGCAACAACAACAACAACAACAACAATAACAATAATAATAATAATGATAATTTCAAGACAATGAGCAAACCCTTGGGGGTGGCAAGTTAATTTGTCATTCATCTTGCACGTATAAATGTAGGTTTAAGGTGTTAATTTGGGTTTGAGTATTTATTATCACTCTAACCAAACGAATATAAAATTGGATAAAAATACTGCATACCACCTTATCATCCCAATCAAACTAGACCATAAAGAAAGAAATAGAAACTGAACCGAAGATCATGATAAATATCAATAGACATTAATTCCGGCAATAGTAGAAACATCTCAAATTTTTTCCTCTTAATAGAAAAATACAATCAGATGAACAACTATGACTAATTCGAGAAATACAATAAATAAATTAATAAAACAAAATGCAAACTAAAACTTTAACAAGTTCCTAAAAAACATACTCTTCAATGAAATACGGGAGAAGAATATCTTAAAAAATCTTAGCTATGGCAGAAAGTACTTGGAAAGGGAGTTATGGAGGGAGTGGGGGGATGAGTGGGAAATAACTTATTGATAATGGCGAGATGAAGAATGAGCAGGGTGTTATATATATATATATATATGTATATATATAAAATAAATAATATAAATGCATTCAGGATTAATTTAGGTAAATCATAATTTGGTATAATATGTAAAAATTGCCACTTAGTAAGAACAAGAGGTCTTTTTTTCCCCCCCCCAAATAGTATAGAATGGAAAACTTGTAGATAAAAAAATAGAACCTGAATTGAAGATTATTATAGATGTAGATGGGCGCTAATTCCGAGGAGATATAGTAGAATTATCTCTCAAATTTTTTCTTAATAGAAAGATATAATCAGATGAACAATTATGACAAATTTATGAAATGCAGTGAATAAACCTATTGGTCGAAATGCAAACTAAAACTTTAAAAAGTTCCAAAAAACATACCTCTTCACTAAAATACGAGGGAACACCTCAAGGAATCTTTGGTATGGAAGAAAGTGCTTGGAAAGAGAGTTATGGATAATGGGAAGTGGAGGAATGAGTGAGAAATGAGTTACTCAGTAATGGGGAGATGAAGAATGAGTGGGGAATTATGTAATTATTTTTTTTTTCAAAAGCAAATAATATAGATACATTCAGTGTTAATTTAAGTAAAACATAATTTGATGTAGCGGTGTAAAAACTATAACTTTGTAAGTATAAAGGAACTTTTCTTGAATTGGAGATCATCATATATGTCAGTGGGCGCTAAGTGCGGCTATAAGAAAATACAATCAAATGAACAATTATGATAAATTTAAGAAACTCAGTAAATAAAGCAATAAATCAAAATGCAAACAAAAATTTTAATAGTACTTGAAAAAGGAGCTATGGATAATATGGGTTGAGGAATGAGTTACTGATATTGGGGAAATGAAAAATGAGCAAGGAGCTATGTACTTTTTTTGAAAAAAAAAAGAAAATAATATAGACACATTCAAGGGTTATTTGAGGTAAAATATAATTTGGTGTAGTGGTGTAAAAAAGCCACTTTGTGAGTATAAGGGGGATTTTTTATTTTTATTTTTTAATTAGTAGTGGTTTGCATGTAATTTCTGCTTGCATAAAATATTTTTGAGTAATGCATATTATTTTTGCATGCTCTCAATTTTATCATTTTAAAAATTAACATGCGTTACACACACACACACACACACACACACACACACACACAATTTTCATAATAATTACGAAATAACAGTAACATAAAATATAATTTTCATAATCCATTATCATATTAAAGAAAAAAAAATCCAAGAATCATTAAATTATAATTTATCTTGTGATATGAGAAGTTTTTGAATATATTAGTGGTTGTGCACGTGGTCCCGTGCACATAAAATCCATTTAAGTAAAACATTTATTTTTTTAAAGCTTTTCATTCGATATAATAAAACTTAATTGATAAATTACATAATAATAAAATTTTTGGCCATTGTGATGCAGTTAAAATGTTACATAAAATTCAATAACAAAGATATTTATTACATTAAAAAATATATCAATATGTAATGAATAAACATAATGATGTAATTTTTCCAATCATAAGAAAATTTTATTATCCAACTAAAAGAACAAATGAAAATGCAATAAGTTAACAATGCAACATTGTTAATGAAATTAATAATAGATAAAAAAAAAAAAAAGTCAAACAATGCGTACAACCCCAAGATAAAACAGTAAAGATGTCAAAAATTAATCTCTATTTATTTATAAATATTATAGAAAAAACTTTGCCAATAAATTCTTTCCTTCCTTCAAAGCAGTTGCGTATACTCATTTGAACTCTACAAAAGCCTAAAATTCCAACACAATCCCAAGTAAATCAATTATCATTCAATAGTTCATTAGAAAATATTATAATACACATCATTCATAATTTGTAGATTCAAATGTAGTATTGTTACTTGTGGCAGAAAATTTTAAGAAAACCCTAGCCTACATATTTGAACCGATTAAAGGAGTTGTAGATAGTGAAAAAAGAGAGAGTTAGTGGGGAGAGAAGTTATACACATTGGAAAGAGGAAAATTTAGTGGAGGGAAGTAGTTATGGTTAGTGAGGAAAGTTACATGTCAATTATGGATAAAATTTGAAAAATTATATGGGTATTTTTTGTAAATAATATTTTGATGTAGTTATGTGAAAAATCACTATATGTGAGAGTAAAAGGTAGTATAGATAGTATAGATAATGAATATTAAATTTTTTTGACATGATATTTTGATGATGTCATATGGAATAAAACCATAAAGTTTGTAAAATTATATTTTCGTTTAATTATTTGAAGTATTTTGAATAAATAATAAGAATATTAATAAAAGATGTTTTTTTCCACATGTTTTAAGTAATAAATTGTGACTAAATAAATGTTCTGGAACGTATATTTAACGACTAAATAAAAAAAAAATTGATATTTAATTCATCAAGTGGTAAAAGTTGGTAATAAATATCACTTGTACAAAAAATTAAAAAAAATATGCTATGTTTCAAAATACAGTTTAAAGGTTATGTGCACTTTTCGGAACTATTTTGACCAAACTAAATATAGGCAACCAAGTTTATATACATTACTTAGTGATTTTCGGAATAGTATAAATGACCATAATATAAAAAAGTCACACATATATTCAATGAAATTTAATATCAATACAAATTAATATCATAAATTTAAAATATACATTAATTTGAAAGTGTACCTAAATTTACAAAACATACATAAAAATGGTGTTATTCATCAACTCTTGTTGAAGCTTTACAACACTTGATAAGAATTCAAAATTACTCTAATTCTTTATCTGTACCTGTATTCATAGTCACATAATCAACTTTGAATTAAATTAACACACATATTATGAAAATTAAAATATAATTTGACAATTCATCAAGTAATTAAAGCATTTTTAATTTTTAATAAATACAGAAAATACAACATTTAATCAAGAATGAACTTACGTTTATCTCCAAATATTCACAAAATTTGGAATATAACTCAAGCAATGCCTCCACTTTCTCCTTTTCTTTCTTCCACCAATAATTTTTCACCTGGTCTCCAATCTTGACGTTGTGTGTGTGTGAGAGAGAGAGAGCAAAAGACTGAGAGAGAGTGTGGCAGAGATTATGGAGATATAATCTTAAAATTTGAAGAAAGGATTTGTTGGCTGGATGCTAGGCTTGATTTACTACGGTTGTTTATCCATAAAGAAAATATTATGAATAATCAAAATAGGATGAATTAGTGAGGGGAGAAGTTACAAATATTGTAGAGAAAGAAATAATTAGTGGAACAAGATGTTAGGATTAGTGGGAAGAGTTGCACATCAGTTATGGATAAAATTTAAGAAAATAAATATGTAGATTTATTTCTATCTTATAAGGGTATTTTGGGTAAAAACCATTTTGGTATAGCCAGGTGAAAAATTGTTGTTTGTGAGAGCAAAAGCCATTTCATTTTTAAATAGTATAGATGACAAAAAGAAGACAAAGAACACCTTGAAAAATTCTAATTATGGCTGGAAGTAGTTGAAAAGAGAGTGCGCAAAGGAGTCACTACAACAAATTACACTTTTAATAACGAATAATTTTGTTACCATAAAGCTGAAATTCGTTACCCAAAATATTGGTAACGAATTTTTCGTTACTTAAGTTTAGTGTCCTAAAGCCCGTCACAAAAGGTTTTAGTAATGAAATTTATGGTTCGTTACGAATGATGGACTTATGGTGACAAAATGTATCGTTACCAAAATATGATATTTGTAACAAAAAAGTGTAGTAGTTACAATAGATTTTTATAGCATAATAAAATATTTAGTTACTAAAACATTGTCAATTTTGTTGCATTTTATTTTTTCGTTACCAATGCATAATATAATGATATTATTTATTTAATTAAGTATAGTTACTAATTGTTTATGTAACAAAATATTTGGTTACAAATAGTTAAATAAAATTTTAATTCAAAAATAAGTATTTCGTTACTAATGGAATAAATAACAAAAAGTTTTGTTACTAAATGTGTGCACATGGGCTCCTGTTTTGGCTGCTTCACATGGATGGGCTATTTGACATCAGGCCTACGCCTGCTGGGCTTCCGAACTCTAGGCTCGACCCGAGCCATCGCCCACTAGCCCACGACCCACCAGCAAGAGCGCCACAGGCTGGCCCACCCGCAAGAAGGCAGTAGGAACCAGCGCCTCGGGCCACCAGAGCTCAGGCTCAACACCCATACCGGCCAACCAGGCCCTGCCCCCTGGCCGCCAGAACCAGCCCACTCGAGCTTAGGTCCAGCTCACACACCGGCACATCAGCCCACACGCAAGGCCTAGCGCTCAACACCAGCCCTCCAGGCCCTGCCCCCCGACCGCCAGCATCGACCCACCTGCAAGGCCCAACGCCTATGCCAGCCCAGCACCTACGCCAGCCCAACCGAATGCCGGCCCACACGAGCGCATGCAGGCCCACCACCTGCGCAGGCCCAGCCGAGTGCCGGCCCATATAAGCGCAGGCAGGCCCGAGCCCACAGGAGCGCAGGCCCAGCGCAAATTCATCCCAACTTGTTGGCAGCAGGATTTGATCCCGCAACCATGCCCACCTCAAGCAAGCACCTAATCATCTTGGCTGCATGTCTAAAAGTTAATATTTGCATTTACTCAGTTACTTATTCATCTCTTCCATATAAAGCTCTCAAACAATTTCACATGTTATCAAGCAGACATTATGTTATTTTTAAAAATAAAATAATAATTGTCATTTGAATAAATAAAATAAGAGTATCAAATATTGAATTAAAATAAATAAATAAAAAGTGTGAGATAATTATATAACATAGCTGCATGAAGCAAAGAAATTTTATTACATATATGTATATATAAATTGTTAGGTAAAGGCTTAATAATTTTGTTGAAGAGCTTATAATATAAAATATTTTATTTTAGAAATTTATAAAAAAAATATTTATAAAAAATAATTGGCATTACATATATATAAATATTAAAAAATTGTGAAAAAAACCCTTTAAAGTAAAAAACAAAGGGCAATCTAACAAGCAAAAGTAACAATATTATTAATTCCAGTGGTTTAGAAAAATCAGCACGAAGTTATTCATTCAGGGAATGTTATACTAACCGCCGCCATTTATTATGAATTCCGCGGGGGTTTCAAAAAACCGCCAATAAATGGCTAATTCAGCGGCGGTTTGGATAAATCGTGCTCAACCATTGTCAAATTAATATTTTGCGGTGGTTGAGACATACCATCACAAAATATATGCCGCGATTAACCTATTTTCTTGTAGTGTGTGTGTGTGTGCGTGTGTATACTACATATGTATATAAGTTTGAATGAAAAATTATATTATATACATAGTTATAAATATTAAATATTATTTAATTCAAAATGAATAGATAGAAAAAATAGATAAAAATAAAAGTAATTTAAATTTTATTGATAAATTTATATATGTGTATATTATATATATGTGAATAAGTATAAATGGAAAAAATAAGTATACATGCATGAATAATTCGAAAGAAAAAGGATAAAAATAAAAATTATTTAAAATTTTATAGATAAATTTATATATATATATATAAAATGAGAATATATGAAATAATGAGAAATTTTGATTTTGATTATTTGAAAGGTTAACAACTTTTTTTGTTATTCACTATTTTTTTGTTATTTGCAAAATATAAAACGAATATCCAATTATATTTATAAAAAAATTTGAGAATAAATACAATAATTTGTTTTTTCTATATTTTATTTTACATTATAATTTCATCTTCATATTTTGTCACTAATTCATATTTTAAAATCAATTTTAAGTTTATAATTATTTTATCAATTTACTATAGTTTTAACTTTATATGACTAATGCCAAACTCTTTTCTTCACTTAATTATTCGATAACTAAGTTATGAGTCAAATTAAAATGTTTCTATTAACTTATATACTAATATTGATTTTAACTTTATAATTATTTTATATATTTATTTTGATTTATTTTACTTTTTTTTTATCTTTACTATCATAGTTTTGTCTTAACTTAATTGATTTTTAATCAAAAATTAAAATTAAATAAGATTGTTTTTAAAAAATAATTGGCATTACATATATATATATATTAAAAAATAGTGGACAAAACCCTTTAAAGTTAAAAACAAAGAGCAATCTAATAAGTAAAAGAAGTAATATTATTAATTGTGGCAATTTAGAAAAACCACCGCAAAGTATATGGTGCAATTAACCTATTTTCTTGTGGCGTATAGATATATACACTATATATGTAAATAAGTACGAATAAAAAATTATATTATACATATTTATAAATATTAAATATTATTTAATTCGGAATGAATAAATAGAAAAATAGATAAAAATAAAAGTAATTTAAATTTTATTGATAAATTTATAAATATGTATATTATCTTTATGTGAATAAGTATAAATAGAAAAAATAAGTATACATGTATGAATAATTAGAAAGAAAAAAGATAAAAATAAAAATTATTTAAAATTTTATAGATAAATTTATATATATATATATGTGTGTGTGTGTGTGTGTGTGTGTAAAATGAGAATATGAAATAATGAGAAATGAGAAACAAGGATAAATTTATATATATGTATAAAATGAGAAATATATGAAATAATAGAAGAGAGAAATGAGAATAAAAAGAAAAGAAAAGAAAAGAAAAGAATGAAAAAAGAGAAAAAATAAATAAAATATGATAATAAAAGTTATTTAAATTGAATTGTATATATGTGAAATGATTAAGGATAAATTGATCTTTTTCTATTACAATTACATTAAATGGGCAATAAATGTGGAGGGGGAGGTAGTGTGCATGGTTTTATAAAACATAAAGAAGTTGTTTTGTGTATATATATATATATATATATTGTTTTTTCACATAAGGGTTTGACACTTATTTCAAAAATCACATTAGGGTAAATTGCAACTAGCCCAGTAAAATTATTACCATTTCAATGGAGCCCTTAGTTTTCTTATTTTCTTTTGCTAATGTAGTGTTTGGTTATATTGGAAAAATTATATTTTGGTCTCATTGGATGGGGGGTTTGCACTTTCGGTAATTAAGTTGACATTTATAGGACCAAAACTCTAAATTTTTTAATACATTTGGAATAGCACCTCAACTTCCATTAGTATTCAGGCAAAACTATTAAATTAAAAAAAATTAGTTAGCCAACAGCTTAAAATTTTGACTTATTTATAAAAATTTCACAAAATTTGAATTGCCCAATCAACCTTCAATAAAAAAAATTTAAAAAATAATAATAAAATTTAAAAATATATAACAAAATCCTCATAAAAAAAATTTATATCTCAATATAAATATCATATAAATATATATATATGTATAATATCAATATAAATATATATAAAATAAATATCATATAGATATATATATAATATCCACCCCCCGCTCCTTGTCGGCCATAGCCAGCGGCCGCTGGGTCTGGCCATGGAAAAATGGCCAGCAGCTAGATCTGGCCGCTGGCTGTAGCCTGCCATGGCTAGGCCTGGGGTGGGGTTGGCGGGGGTGCTGGTTGGAAGAGGCAGGGTGGGTGGGGGGAGGGGGATGTGGAAGAAGGAAGGAAAAAATATATATATTTACTTATTGTTAATTGATAAAATTCAATTAAATTAACTTAAATTAAATTTTTTTACTTATATTATTTATTTAAAATCATTACATTATTTTGTTCAAAATAAATTAAAATATTTATTTATTTAAAATTATTAAAATTATATTGTTAGGATAAAATTTTAGATTTTATTTTTATTTAAATTATTTATTTTGATTAATAAATAAATTTATTTTTTTATTTATATACACACACATCAAGGTCTCACAGGGTTCCAACTCTATATTTCCCACATTTTGACTTTTATTTTTATTAATTAATAAATTTAATGAAATTAGTTTAAAATAGGGCTTGTTTGCTTATGAATTGATGCATTTTGTCAAAATATTTTAGCAATATGGTTTTTTGGAAGTGGGGTTGAAGAATGTGATGCTTGTTTGTTTGTAGTTTGAGTGGTAAGTGAAAAATAAATTGAGAGAAAATTATTTATTTATTTGTGTTTTAGAAGGGAACAAAATATTATATCAATAATTTTTTTACTGGGTTGATAGGGTGAAATAGACATTTTAAAATTACTAGTGTTAGTATGATATTTTTAGATCTTGTTTTTATTTTTAAATTATTTATTTTGGTTAATAAATATTTTTTTATATTTAATAAATATATTTAACTTAACATAAATAAATTATTTAAGATATGATTATTTTTTAATATTATTGAGATGTAATTTAAAAATAAAATCATGTTTAATTAGGAGATGGATTTGATTTTTATTTTTATTTTATAATTAATAAATATGTTTAATTAAATTTGATTAAATTACTTTACATATGTTGATGATTTTAAATTTTTATTTTTTTAATCCAACTTTAATTAAAAGATTATTTAATATTTAAAAAAATTATTAATAAAATTATTTACATTTATTTTGAGTGATTTATTAAACCCTCATGTTAAAGTTACAAATAAGTCCAAGGGTATTTTTGTCTTAAAGATAATCAAAATAGCTTTTGAAGGATATTTTTGAATTTTAATATAAATTTTCAACCGACGTCTACAAATTTGTTAAGGATGCTAACAGTTCTTCAAATATTTAATTAAATATATGGGGATAAAAAATAATTTTATTAAACTTATAACTATATTACTAAGTTTATATTATAATGTCGTGAGTATTTCAAAGTAATTTCAAAATTTCCAACTATATTAAAGTTATACAAGTTGATCAATTTTAAAACAATTTGCGTTGATTAAGTATAAATTTTTTTCAATAAATGCATGTTCAAATTGTCCATATCTATATTATTAGTACAGAATATTTTAATTTTTAAAATAAAATTAATTACACTTAAAGACTAAAGTTTTTAGAATTTATAAACAGTTTTTCTAAAATCTTTTTGTTCAAAAATAATGTCCTAATAAATAATAACAACAAATAGAATTAAAATTTTAACCTCCATAATAATACATCATAATTCATCTTATAATATAAGATAAAATAAATAATGTTTGTACATACTGTTTATACACAAAATGGAGGGAGGAGCAAAAATTTTGAGGGAATAAAAAAATAAAAAGGGAATTCATTTTTGGAGGGAAACTTATTTTTTTAAGGAAATATAATATATAGACCAATTAATTCTTAAGAACCATTTGTTCAGGTCTATAAAAGTTAATAATCATTATATTTAATAATATACTTTAAGATAATACTTTTTTTACACTATATTAAACCACGGAAGTTATCTTCATTTTAGCAATTTATATAGTAAAATATACACACAATTAACATATAGATATCTATAAGTTATAAAAATCTTTAATTGGCCAATACAACAATTAGAATACGAAATATAAAATTAACAGGCCTAACTTCATGGACCATTCTCTTTTCATTAAGTATTATGGCAAACTAGATTTCTTTGTTTTCTTTTGTTATTCAGGTATGTAATCTTTAACTATTTATTTTAAGGAGTTTTTAGAAATTTTCTAAATAAATATTTTAATAAATTATAATAAAAAATTAAATTGTTAAGCACCAAAATTTATAAGTCCAAATTATATGTTATTTATCTATTTTAACTATAATAGAAAATTATTTAATAATTTAAAAAATTATATGTCAATTCATCATATAAAGCTAAGATAAAAGAAATTAATTTTGCTATAGATTATTTATACAAAAAAAATGGAGGAGCTAAAATTTAGAGGAATCGAAAAAATGAAAAAAATTCATTATTGTTAGAGGGAATCAATTTTTTGGAAGAAATCAAGTTAAATTATTATGTCAAACTAATAATAAAAATAATTGTTAATATTTTTTATGGGCCAAATTTTGGAGGGAATACAAAGTTGGAGGGAAACAAAATTGCATTGCCATCCAAATTCATTAAATAAATTTATACATATGTATAAAATAAGAATATTGAAATAATGAGAAATGAGAAGTAATGATAAATTTATATATGTATAAAATGAAAAATATATGATGAATCTTCTTTAAATTTTATTGAAATTTATATATATATTTATATATATACTATATATGCATATAAGTATGAATAAAAAATTATATTATATATATGTTTTTATAAATATTAAATATTATTTAATTTGGAATGAATAAATAAAAAATAGATAAAATAAAAGTAATTTAAATTTTATTGATAAATTTATATATATGTATATTATATATATGTGAATAAGTATAAATAGAAAAAATAAGTATACATGTAGAATAATTAGAAAGAAAAAAGATAAAAATAAAAATTATTTAAAATTTTATAGATAAATTTATATATATGTATGTATAAAATGAGAATATATGAAATAATGAGAAACAATGATAAATTTATACATATATGTATAAAATGAGAAATATATGAAATAATGGAAGAAGAGAGAAATGAGAATAAAAAGAAAAGAAAAGAATGAAGAAAAAAGAAAAGAAATGAGAAATATATGAAGTGCTGGAGGAGAAGGGTAGGGATTCTTCTTCTTCTTCTTCTTCTTATTATTATTATTATTATTGAATTCTTTATTTATATTAATTGAATAATTGAATTGTGACACCCCACTCTAGGTAACCCAAAGCTGAGACATCAAAACGTTCCATTCAATAATTCTGAACCAAAAAATACAATTCAATAGGCCCATTATCAGACATTTCATGTTCATCAGAAATAGCAGCGGATTCAAACTTAAACAAACATGTAATATACAACACATAACTAAATGCATGCCACCAGATTTCCAATTCAACTTATCAAAAGCAGCGGAATTACAACCTTACCAAACTCGATAATCTATAAAACGAAGGCCAAAATTCATGTTCTTATATAACGAAATATTTACAACCTTTAAGTCATCCCTATCATCATAACGTATCATAGATCTCAAATCCATACTTAGCAATTAGACAACTTCCATATATACATACAACATCTGATCTATTACAAAACATACTCTTATCCAACATGGAGTCCAAATCCCTTGCTTAGTCCCTGTCTGAGAGAATCAAAATAAACCGGGGGGGGGGGGGGGGTTAAGTCCAAAGGACTTAGTGAGGAATAACTGTAAGCATAACAGAAGGAATCTTTTGAGGGAGAATCAACTCAACAGACTGTAAATCAACAGTAAGGCAGAACAGATCAGAATACGGTCAGACAATCGATCAGGCAGGCAGTCAGTCAGTCGCATTCAGTCATTCAGTCAAGCATGCAATCATTCAATCAGTCCGGAAACAATCAAAATCAATCAATAAACAGATCAGATCAATCGAATCAATCTAACAGATCATATCAGTCCCTTAACAGCTCGCCCCGCTTTACAGCTGGGAACAACATATCAGCACGTCCCGAACTTAACAGCTGGGAACAACATATCAGCACGTCCGAGCTTAACAGTTGGGAACAACATATCAGCTCGTCCCGCTTTACAGTTGGGAACAACATATCAGCACGTCCCGCTTTACAGCTGGGAACAACATATCAGCACGTCCCGAACTTAACAGCTGGGAACAACATATCAGCACGTCCCGAACTTAACAGCTGGGAACAACATATCAGCACGTCCCTAGCTTAACAGCTGGGAACAACATATCAGCTCGTCCCGAGCTTAACAGCTGGGAACAACATATCAGCTCGTCCCGCTTAACAGCTGGGAACAACATATCAGCTTGGTAACAGATAACAGACAGTCGGATATCAGATCAACAGATAACAGTACAGACAGATAACAGATGTCAATCGAAGGATAACAGTAGATGCCCAAGAATAGCCTTAGCACATCGCTCATACCTAGGAATAACCCTAGCATATGGCTGACAAACTGAATACCCAGGGAATAGCCCCTAGCGTATCAAACGTACAGACAATTCAGAACAGTATAGAAGTGACAACAGGGCAAAGAATAACAATACTGGACAATACAGATATCAGAACAAACAAAAATAGAATCAGAACAGAAATAACCCGCGCAGAGGTGTCCGAATCAGATAACAGAATATCAAAAATCTTAACAGATCACAGATTTCAATAACAGTTCAGTCAGTTCAGAAACAGTAACCCGCACAGGGGTTTATCACAAATATCGATAAATGAAATGAAGTGCCAAATTGGCAGACCCTCACAGGGGTTCCCAACAAATACGAGTAAGCTTATACAAGCAACAACCCAGAGTGGGAGAAACCTCACAAGGGTTCAACAATTCACGAATAGCGGTAATCAAAGCAATAACCCAAAGTGGGAGACCCTCACCTCCGTAATCTCAGAAGTGCTATCACGGTTAGCAGCCTATTGGTCCGCAGGACCCACTTCGTTGTTACCTATCCAAAAAGTAATATTTATAATCAAAATCCATACTTAATTCGATTAATCACAATTATACCATTAACGATCCAGAATCACTAATTTATCAATTAATACAGTATCTCATTCCTATTTCAAGGTCATGAACATAATCCTTACATAATCAATTCCTAATCAAATGCCATTTAATCTTATAATACAATCCTTAATACTATAATAAGTCCAAGTTGGCATTATGCATGAGTCCAGGTCCA
The DNA here is from genome assembly GCA_018894105.1 of Jacaranda mimosifolia. Taxonomy (NCBI): domain Eukaryota; kingdom Viridiplantae; phylum Streptophyta; class Magnoliopsida; order Lamiales; family Bignoniaceae; genus Jacaranda; species Jacaranda mimosifolia. Next base: position 18,529,762 of record CM032118.1, on the reverse strand, counting down.
CTAAATTCATATTCCATAGCATGGGAAACCAACACACACATATATATATATATAACAACTCTCCAATTCTCTACCGCAACTACACAACGAGACCTCGGTTTCATGAACCAACCACGCCACTGCGTTCGCCACGTCGGGATGAAGAAACTGACCTAGAGTCGCCGGAGCACCGCCGGAGCGCCACCACCGGCCGCCGGAGCGCCGCCGTCCGCCGCCGCCGGAAAATTCTCAAACCGAGTAGTCCAACTCCTTTAGAGCTCCTGAGTCCAATGGTACAGTCAGATTTCTGTTTAGACGCCTGTAGCCTCCGAAAACTCAAATTTTCAGACCAATTTATAAACACACCGCCCAACTCCGATCACCATTTTCTCAACTTCTGGCCGTTCTTCAACCACATGAAACCATACAGCCCTCTTCCTCACACCTTAAGATTTCCAAAACACCCCTCAAACGCCTAAATCACCGCCGGAAAATGTTAAACCCATCACCACCAAAAATCGGGTCTTCCTCCACCGTGGGGCTCCGCCGTCCGATGGCTTGCATGGTGGTGGAAATGGACACTAGGCATGTGGGGAAAGAGTTTGGTGGGGTTAGATTGGGGTTTAGGTCGCCGGAGATAGGATCATGGTGGTGGTTGACTCTCGGTTGAAGGAGGAAGAAAATGGGAAGAAGGAAGAAAAGAAAAAGAGAAGGAAAGCTGCCCGATTTCCAAAATTCAATTTTTCATTTTTGTGATTAAGTTCCTAACATTATAAGATTCCTCAATTGAATCCCAATCTTCCAATTTCCTTGCAATTATGTCCTTTTATTATTAATTCTGAGCCCTAAAATCCGATTAATTGAAATCTTAATTTCTAAATCCCAATTTTCTGAAATACTGAATTTTAGGGGTGTTACATGAATAATTTTAGAATATTTTTTATTTTAATTTTATTATGTAATCTACAATTATATACTTAGGATGATAGACTCAAAATTTTATTGTTTAAGTTTTATTTTGTTATATCTGAATTAATAAATAAAATATATTTATATTTAATAGAATTATTTTAGATGTATTTATCATTTTAATGTTATTATGTAATTTTGAATTATATAGATAATAGGATAGACTTAAATTTTTATTGTTTAATTTGTATTTCATTTTTAACTTAACAAATAAAATCAACAAAATTTATTTAAATTATTAGATATTTTACTATTTTAACATTATTAAATATCTAATAATTTAAATAAATTTTGTTGATTTTATAGATATTTTACTATTTTAACATTATTAAATATTTTAACTTAATATTATTAAAATCATATGGCCTAAAGTTATAAGTTAGATTTTTTTTAAAAATTTAGATGATAAATTCGTATGAAACAAAATTGAATAAATTTGAAGGATATTTGATATTTTAAATTCTAATGTTTAGAATATTTTTGATTTTAATATTATTATGTAATTTATAATTATATAGTTAGGATGACAGACTTAAAATTTTATTGTTTAAGTTTTTTTTGGCATATTTGAATTAATAAATAAAATATATTTATATTTAACAGAATTATTTTAGATGTATTTATCATTTTAATATTCTTATGTAATTTTGAATTATATAGATAATAGGATAGACTTAAATTTTTATTGTTTAATTTTTATTTCATTTTTATCTTAATAAATAAAGTCAACAAAATTTATTTAAATTTTTAGATATTTTACTATTTTAACATTATTAGATATTTTAACTTAATATTATTAAAATTATATGGCCTAAAGTGATAAATTAGATTTTAAAAAAATTTAAATGGTAAATTCATAGGAAATAAAATTTTATAAATTTGAAGGATATTTGATATTTTAAATTCTAATGTGCAAATTTTAAATTTTTTTTAGGACTCAATTCATTTAATTTGATAATTTAGCAAGTGGGATACACATGTGTGTGTGTTTATATATGTGAATATATATATATATAAATATATATACGTATATAAATATTTTTCAAGATTTATCTTTTTTTTATCTTTTTACTTTTTTCAATTTTTATATACCTATTTTTAATTTTTTATGCAAATATCCTTTTTTTTTGTCTAGTAAAATACATGGCAAGAAGGGGTTGCCACATCACATGCTACGTATGAGAGAGGATGTGACGTGGCGCCATGTGGATCAGGCCTGCTGCAAATGAATTCGAGCTAGATTTATCCTTAAATTGCCAAAATTCAAAAGTTAGTGTACCAAAAACATAAAGTCAAAATTTGCCAGTAGGGTATAGTTACAGGACCAATTTTGTATTTTTCCTCTAAATGAAAACCCCCAATTCATTGAATAATTCACAAAAAAAGTTACAAAACCCAATATTTTAAAGAAATTGGCTCAACTAATGGATTATTCACTTCATATTTCTTCAAGCTCAATCTTTAAAATAAAACCCAGTTCAATAATAATTCACTAAAAAATTGGTTAAGCCCAATTAACAACTTCTTTACATTATTGTGAAGTTCATTTCTTGAACAAAAGCCCAACCCACAAGTATTAGTAAAAATTTAATTTAATATTCGTGTATAATTAGTAACGAAAATAATTGCTACCATATGTATACAATTGATATTTGGAGGGAATGAATTTTGGAGGGAAGTTAATTAAAATTTAGTAACTAAAAACTTTGTTACGATATATTTTATTTGTAACAAATATTTTGTTGTTACAAAAGGTACCAAATTTTGTTACAAATATATCTTCTTATATGACGGAAAATGTTATATGTAACAAAATAACATTTTTCGTAACGAATAATTATTTAGTTACGAATATAAAAAATTTAAGGTAACAAGACTTGTACTGTGTTACTAAAGAAAATGTTATTTGTAACAAAATATCAATTTTGTTACAATAAATCTAGCATATGTAACGAATTTTACCTTTATTACCAAATTTTTTGTAACGTGAAGTGCAAATTGTTGTAGTGAGTGGAGAAGTTACTTGTGATGGGGAGATGAAGAATGTGGGGAGTTATAGATGCACTCAAGGTTATTTTGGGCAAATCATATTTTGGTGTAGCATGGCAAAAACTTCCACTTTGTAAGTGTAAAGGGCCTTTTTTTCTTATATAATATAGATAATAAGAATATTAATAAAAGATGTTTTTTCCCACATGTTTTAAGTAATAAATTGTGAGTAAATAAATGTTCAGGAATGTATATTTAATGACTAAATAAAAAAATAAATTAGTTGATATTTAATTCATCAAGTGGTAAAAGTTGGTAATATATATCGCTTTTAAAAAAAAAAAAATGCTATGTTTCAAAATACAATTTAAAGGTTACTATGCACTTTTCGGAACTATTTACACCAAACAAAATATAGGCAACCAAGTTTAAATACATTACTAAGTGATTTTAGGAATAGTATAAATGACCATAATATAAAATAATCACACATATATTCAATAAAATTTAATATCAATACAAATTAATACTATAAATTGAAAATATACATTAATTTGAAACTGTACCTGAATTTACAAAATATAAATAAAAATGGTGTTATTCATCAACTCTTGTTGAAGCATTACAACACTTGATGAGAATTCAAAATTACTCTAATTCTTTATATGTACCTGTATTCATAGTCAAGTAATCAACTTAGAATTAAATTAACACATATATTATGAAAATTAAAATATAATCTGACATTTCATCGAGTAATTAAAGCATTTTTAATCTTTAATAAATATAGAAAATACAACATTTAATCAAGAATGGACTTACATTTATCTCCAAATATTCACAAAATTTGGAATAAACCTCAAGCAATGCCTCCACCTTATCCTTTTCTTTCTTCCACCGATAATTTTTCACTTGCTCTCAAATCTTGACATTGTGTGTGTGTGTGTGTGTGTGTGAGAGAGAGAGAGAGAGAGAGAGAGAGAGAGAGAGAGAGTGGCAGAGATTATGGAGATATAATCTTGAAATTTGAAGAAAGGATTTCTCTGCTGGATGTTAGGCTTGATTTACTATGGTTGTTTATTCATAAAGAAAATGTTATGAATAATCAAAATAGGATGAATTAGTGGGGGCAGAAGTTACCAATATTGTAGAGAAAGAACTAATTAGTGGAGAAAGAAGTTAGGATTAGTGGGAAGAGTTACACATCAGTTATGGATAAAATTTAAAAGACAAAATATGTAGATTTATTTCTATCTTATAAAGGTATTTTGCGTAAAAAATATTTTGGTATAGCTAGGTGAAAATTTGTCGTTTGTGACAGTAGAAGCCATTTCATTTTTAAATAGTATAGATGACAAAAAGAAGACGAAAAACACCTTGAAAAATTCTAATTATGGCTGGAAGTAGTTGAAAAGAGAGTGTGCAAAGGAGTGGAGAAGTTACTTATGATGGGGAGATGAAGAATGTGGGAAGTTATAAATAAACTCAAGGTTATTTTGGGCAAATTATATTTGGGTGTGGCATGGCAAAAATTTCCACTTTGTGAGTGTAAAAGACCTTCGTTTTTTATATAGTATAGAATAGATGATGGTTATTTAGGCATATAGATTTTATTTAATGTATAGAATAAGTAAAAGGACAAATTAGATATATTTGAATTTTGATTTTATAACTTCCATTCTAGATACAAAACATATTTTCTTTTAAAATAATATAGATGGTATATATAAAAAAATTGATAATTTCTTTAATCACATAAAGTAAAATAAAATATTTTAATATTAATATTTTCCCCCTGTCAATCAATAATCTCCAAAATCATTTAGGCTATGTTTGGTTACATTTTGGGAAAATAAAATTGTTTCCCCAAGTAATCAAACATACAAAAGTTTTTCCTCCAAAATGCCAAATTAAAAATTTCAAAATACCCTCTTTTATTTTTCATTATCCAAAAAACTTCGCCATTTTCAATATATACATACATATATTATATGTATACATCATACATATTATTTTATTATTATTATAACAATAAAAAAATCACTTAATTCTATTTTCACCCCCCAAAACTCAATATATACATACATCATACATATTTTATTATTGTTATAACAATAAAAAAAATCACTCAATTCCATTTTCACCCTCCAAAATCCAATAAAAGGTATTAATTTAACTGTTATAGTAAAATTTGTCCCCTCTCAAAACATAAACAAACATACTAAAATTTTCCAAAATAATTTTCTTCTTATTCTAAAAACATAAACAAACATACCAAAATTTTCCAAATAATTTTCTTTCTATTCACAAAACATAAACAAACATATTTCACATTCTCCAATCTCACTCCCAAAATTTATTATTTCAAAACACATAATTCAAAATACATAATTCATAGCCAAACATTATCTTAAAGTTTACAAACTTCATAATGACGTCGTACGTAAATAGAATAATTTCCATAAATCTTAATATTTTCTATCCAAAATTATCCACTCACGTCCCGCGATCCGTGTACTCGTTAAAAGTACATGAACAGGGCCCCCGCCTCCTGCTCTTCCCTCGAATCTGAAACTGGCTATTCGCCCGTAAAGACCTTTTCAGTTTTCCCTTCCCTATATTTTATAAATTCCACTTTACCATACATTATCCTAAGCTCGCCGCTGAACTATCGGCTTCCTTCCATAAGCATTTACCGATTGAACACTCTATTGCCAATCAATAACCCTAATTTACGGTTTCATTTGTTAACCAAACTGTGGGAGGTGGAGCAATGAGAGCGGCGGCTAAGGTGGTGGCAGTCACGGTGGCGAATGGCGGTCTCCGCGGCATCAAGTCGGAGCACTGCCCGATTTTCTCCGCGGCCTGCAAGGCGGCCTCTCTCCGTCTTGGTATGACCGTGAAAGAAGTGAACTCGGGGGACGTCTTCAGAGGCAGAGGACCGCGTCTTCACCGCTGCAGACGAGGCGATCTTAATGCCCTTTGATGTGATGTCTGGGGTGTTCTTCGGCGGGCCACCGACTCTTCAGGAAGCCACAGAGGCTACTTCAGAACTTACCGCCGCACTTGAAAAGTATGTTCTTGATTCTTTTGATTTTTGAAAGTTTGAGCCTTGTATTTTTCTTCTAAATGGCTATGTTAAATTTGTATCATTTTTATACCGTGATGAACGATGTATTTACTTTTCATTTTCATATGATTCGCTTTAAGGTTTTATTTTCTTTTTACTGAGATATTTTTTTTTACTGGAGTTGAATTTTATCGTAAATTTTTGGAATTAAGCACTCATTTCAAATATTTTCACACTGAGCTTTTCCATTCTCAGCTCAGATTTTCTATGGGATTGGTGATGATTGATTCATTTTCTATTCTGTAGGCAATGATAATTTCTGTTTTGGAGTATTTTGACATTTTTTTTTTTTGCCAAATTTATAAATTCTTAGGACTTATCCATCAGCTTCGGTTCAGTAGGATATAAGGGTTCATCTGTCTCAGATCAAGAGTGTAGTCTCTCTCTCAAGCTCACAAGTTATAGAAAACAAAGTTCGTGTGAACAGTGAGTTGCGTTTGCACCAGCAGTACCGGCCCATGCAATTAAGGCTTTTAGGCTTCTACATGAAAGCTCAGTAGTTCAGATTTTAAGTTCATTTTACGTCATTGTGAAGATTTTTTTGCTGATCTTGTTTGGAGGGGGTTTAGGGAGATCTCCATGAATTCACACTTCCTGGCACGAAACTTTGAATCTTTCTCCTGCTATAAAAAGATTGTCCTCTGTTTTTAATACTGAATGGATATAATAGAAATTTGACATCTTTAGCTGTAATCTAGATGGATCTGAAACAATCATTGATACACTAGTAGTTTTCCATTGTGAAAATTTTTGACCCATAACTACTGCCCTAACTTCTGTTTTTATCAGAATGTTGTTGCTTCAATTGCTTGCGACCCAAATGTGTGGAATGCTGTATCACATAACCCAGAGCTTCAAGAGTTCCTGCAGTCACAAGGTAAGATTGTTGTTTACCCCTTTTTTTCCATCGTTGGAAAAAAAAAAAATTCGAAGCAAATGTCATAATTATGGTTATAATTGTCTTTGAAGGTTTCGCGTGTTCCAATATGTATCAGTCATCAGTAAAAAGCATTGGTGTTGTATGTGAGTCTGTATCTCCACCTAATAAGAGATTTATGGATATTGTTGAGAAGGTCAAGATTATGGTCAACTGCATGTCTGATTATTTCCGATATTTCTTTGGAGGTCGAGGGACCAATGGAGTTGATAGAACTTCAACAGTTGATGCTGTAATGGAAGCATCCTTTATGGGATTGGCTGTGATGGCCATAATGATGATACTTTTAAAGCGAGTTTAGTCATCATTCTTACTGGCATTCGAAAAATCTGTTGACGAAATGGAAGCCTCTTTTATGGAATTGGGTGTGAAGATCATAATGCTTAATATTTTCTAATGGTGTTTAATCATCACTTGTGTGGGTATTTGTAAAATCTCTCTTAAGTTAAATCAAGATTGGTTTTTACGGGTTTTAATGGTTTCTTCACTGGTTTGATTTACAAATAGGAATTCAAAATGTTGCTTCGCTTATGCTCTACGTGGTTTCTTGCGAATTTAGAGCTCGGAAGGTGAACTTGTTAGTGTTTGTCTCAACTCCCTGGGTACTGGGTAGTTTGGCAATTTACTGATCAGAAGGTGAACTTGTGAATGTTGTTTTCTGAAAGCTACTTTAATCTCTCTATACTTCATTTCTACAATTTAAAATCACCTAACATTAAATGGAAATCTTGAGTCTTGACAGATTCAGACTTTTGCAGGTCATTCCATGCATGCAAAAGAAGGCTTTTAGCCACCCTTGAAATGAAATGGTATCATTGTCCTTGTTTTTCTGTTGGACAATGGTGATCAAGATATTCTAGAATCCTTCTACGATTATGCTTGTTGCCATTTCATGAGTCTTTCATGGTTTCCAAGTTTAAAACAGAAAGGAAGAAAACCGGTAGACAGTCGACGATAATTTACTCCAGCTCGGCAAATTGGTAATAAATAGCCCACAAGTAGTGTTTCTGCGTCTTTCGATTTTTCGGTGAAACGTATTCTAAGTATGATTTACCCACGATTCATGATGCTTGTGCTTGTTTTTGGCCTGGCATTAAAACAAAAAATCTCAATCAATTGAAAAGGAATCTTCTAAATTTGAATCATTTATAAGCGTTTTCTAATTCCACTCTCATACCACTATTACCAGAAGACTACTTTACTATCAATTTATTAAAGTACCCTACTCCTTATTCTCTTAAACTCTTACTCTTATTCTCTTAATAAAAAGACATTATATGTAATAATAATTTAATTAATAATAATCTAAACGCTAACCCAATTTAATTAAAAATTTAACTAGATATATAAATCAAGATTATACTCTTAAGATGATAGATTAGACTTTCTTTTACTAATTGACTTATAATTAATAAATAAATGTGACAAATTTAATAAAATTATTATAAATATGTTTGTTATTTATTTTAAATTTATTAAAATTTATTATCTAAGATGATGATTTGGAATTTTATTTTTTTAATCTTTTTTACTTTGTTTCTCAATTAATAATTAAATTTAATTAAATTATTTTAAATATATTTATTATTGTAACATTATTGAATGATTTAGAATAGTTAAAATTTATATTATCTAATTATATTTATTTTTGTTTAAAGTTTGAATTTAAAAAATTATTCAAAAAATAAAATAAAATTGTGATGAACAAGGTTCCATCATAATTAGAAGGTAACTGTGATAGGATTGTTTACTAATGATTTTTAAAGGAGCATAAACATAAATACAATGATGACATTTGTGTTGAATCTGTTATAGATTTTATTGACACTTTTTTTTAATCTCCAATATAAATCCAATAGAAATATATAAACATAAACATCAATGACGAAAATTTTCATTACTGATTTAGAATTAATTGCAACGCAAACCCATTGTATGAATGTATATATATATATATATATATAAATCAAGAGATTTACTAACATCGATTTAGAATCAATAAAATCAATGATGGAAACATCACTAATTTACAAGTAATTAAAAATTACATCTATGTAGTTTGAAGGATTTAAACTTGTGACTTGAATATGAAGCATTAATTGATAATCACATAGGTAATAAGCAAATATTTATTAGAAATGCACATTTAGTTTTAGTTAAAGTTTGAAATCTGAATCATAGAACCCCAGAATCCCTTTTCTTCCCCCAAATTCTTCATTTTTCTTCTTTTCGTGGTCAAAACCTTTGAGGCACTCCAGGTATCCTCTCGTGGTAAAGGAAGATCACATAGAAACTTCCTTTGTAAAAGATAATGGAATATATTATTATAATATCATGTCTTTTGGTTTAAGGGCATCTTTTAAGAAGGTACTAAATTCCATTTTCTCTTTAGTAGTTAGTCCCCATCCATCGTATTTTTAGTTTAGCTCCTCATTATAATTTTATTTTTTGAGTTCACTCCCCTACCACTTGATTTGACCTAAATAACCCCAAATATCTAAGGGAGTGTTTGGTTATATTTTCCTAAAACAATTTTGTTTTGGGGAAATATAATCAAATATGTACTAATTTTCCTTCTAAAATACTAAAATAAGTTTTTCGAAAATGCACTCTCCCATCCCTCATTATTCCCAAAACTTTTCTATTTTTTAATATATATATCATAAATATATATGATATGGGATAGCCCAACAGGCCTAACCCAAAAATGCTCGAGCGGAACAAGGACACGATGCGTTACAACCCAATTACCTGTGAGGTCCAATTGGCCATGGGTCGACCACGTAATCGACCATATCCGATGTTATTGGGCTTTACCTACTAGCACAAGTATCAACGTTTGCTTCTGTCGACTGGAGTATGGTCGATCGTGACCGAGGAAACCCCTTTCAGTGCTCAATCGGAGAGGCATTTGAGTTTGACAGTTCCATCCTGTCTACCAGAGTCTACACGGATGTCTCGTGGGAAAATGCTAATCTCCACTGGGGAGGTTGATCAGGCACGATAGCTTTTCCGCAGCATTGAATACTCTGACAAGCGGCATGTCTCTGCATTAATGGCGCATGCTGTCACCTGTATCATATTTTCAGCCATGCCAGGCTAGTGCACACCACTAGCATACTACCTTGTCCTAGTTAGCTGGAGGCAGTGCTACTTGGAATAGTACATAAGCTGGAGAAGACTTAAAGGTCCTCAAGCAGGGACAAATGCCCTTTCTATGGAACGAGAGTATCTTAGACATATCAATCACACTAGGAAGGCTATAAATACCTCATTTCCAGCTTCAACATGGTATGCCATTTATCACTCAAAAAGACCTCACTTTGCTGCTCTATTTTTTAGTTGATTATACTGACTTGAGCATCGGAGTGTCTTAGCTGAGGGCTCCTCGGCTAGCCTGACGTTTACTATTAGTTGCAAGACTTGACCCGATCACTTCACCAAGCACCTCTATTGATCTGCTACTCGATCGATTGGACTAGGCCTTAGCCCAATACATCCCCAAACAGTTTTTGCCCTCATAGATATATATATGTATGTGTGTGTGTGTATATATATTATATTTTATTACTATGCTTACGATAAAAAATTACTCAATTCCATTTTCATCCCAAAAATCCAACAGAAAAGTATTGATTTGACTGCCATAGTAAAAAATGTCTCTCTCCAAAATATAAACAAACATACCAATACTCTCCAAAATAAATTTTTAATTATTACCCAAAACATAACCAAAAATCCATTATATTCCCCAATACAAATTTTACATTCTACAATCCTATTTACAACTTTCATTCTGTCAAAATACATATCATAATCAAGCATAAAACACAACTAAACATTCTATGTCTTTCTTCGTTCTTCCTTTTTTTATGCTCAATTGTGACAACATTCTCTGTCCTTCTTCGCTCTTCCTTTCTACTGCTATTTTCCTCTGCCGCGACTCACTCCCACAAGTGTCACGAAGATAGTTCTTTTCTTTTTTAATTTTTCATCATTCTCAAATTGTTTCAGCAGGAAGAAGCCCAAGATTAATACCCGTCTCTTTTGCTTTTTATTGTGAGTTGGAGCTTCTACAATCTTGCGGAATAGGGGGAAGAAAGAGTAAGTCTTTGTCAATTTGAGCTCAAAAAAATGTCTTCGAGCGGCCAAGATGCTAAAACTTAGCTATTAGGAAGTTGTGTCTATGATGGGGAACTCTATGTTTTGTCAATTTATGAAAGAGTGGGTTTGATAGAGTTATTGTTTCATATTGGAAAAAATAATATGGAATTAATTCCGAGTTCAAGACTTTGTAATATTTCGCTCCACATCAAAAAATGTATGTCACTTTGAATATTGATAATGACATTTTCAATGTGATTTGTGCGCATATGTGCCTGAAAATGGCCATTGTTAATATAATGGTTGTCCAAAAAAATGAACTGAATGGACGTGCAAGGAAAATCGGCTATATGTATTGGTAAATTCTTCATATTTTCATATTAGTATTGCATTAATTTTTTGATATATGTCTGAAGTGTTACAATTAGTATGTAATTGTTATATGTTCTATTTCTTTTATAAGATACTCTATTTATACATTATCATTGAACTTAGTTCAATGTGTAATACCAGATTAGTCTAGTTTAGTATTTCCACACTAATACTGCAATACTGCTACTCAATCTGCATATTTATACTTTATTACCTTTTGTCATTAATTATCAAATAATATCTTAATTGATTTTATTTCTCTTCAATTAGAAAAAAGAGGATGCAGAGGAGACAAAGAATTGGAAGAAGTTGGATTAGGAAAAGACCATGTAAACATGCTTATGATAGTTGTTAAAATTGTTCTCATTTGCAGAACATATTAAATTGAAGTATTTGTACTGTACTATATTATGAATTGGAGTTATATAAAATTATTTGTATTGTATGGTTTGTAATATATGGACATGTTGTACTATTATTTTAGTGTGGAAGGAATTATGGATGAGCATTATTTTCAGCCATTGGGAAGATTTATATTTATAGCTATTATCTAGATTTTTTTTCCCTTCGTTTTATCAGAAAGATATCGAATGCCAGCAAAGTAATATTTCATTTCAGCATTTGTACTTGATTTCAATAGTATAATACCTTATATTTAGCATCTAGTTTTGCATTAGAGTGATTCTATATTGGTTGGAAATAGGAACTATTAGAGGTAAAATGCTTCATTTGGTTGTTAACATTGTAAGGGAAATAGATTTTCGTGGCTATACCAAAAAAAAGGTATAAAATACTTTAACTGAACGACATTTAAAATATGTACAATTGATACAAGATAACAAAAGAGTAATACCTAGTTGAAGCAAAATAATATTTAATTTTTGCAGTAGAATATTTGATTTTAGAAGAATAATGCCTTTTCTTTAGCATCTAGTGCTGTATTAAAGTGCTTCTATACTTATTAGTCAGATGGCCTGATCTGCCTCAACTTACTAATGAAACCACATATAGGACCATAAAAATAAAATAAAATCATAATTCATCATTTAATGGTTGGCATACGCACGTGTAAGAAAGTTGGGAATACAAACTACTAGTGTGAAGCACCATCATAGGTGGTAAAATGCTTCATTTGGAAGTCAACATTCCAAGGAGAAATAGGTTTTCATGGCTATACCAATATAAAAAGGTGTAAAATACTTAAATTGAACGACATTTAAAATGTTTACGATCAATACTGGATAACAGAAAAGCAACACTTAGTTTCAGCAACATAATACTTCATTTTTGCAGTGGAATACTTGATTTCAGAAGAATAATACTTCTTATTCAGCATGTAGTACTACATTAAAGTTATTCTATACTTACTAGTCACATGGCTTGATTTGCCTCAGCTTACAAGTGATACTACCTATAAGACCATCCAAAAAAATAACATCATATTTTCTTCATTTAATGATTGGGATATGCATGTTTAAAAATGGTTGGGAATACGAACTACTAGTGTGAAGCACCATCGTAGGTGGTAAAATGCTTTATTAGGAAGTCAACATTGTAAGAAGAAATAGGTTTTCGTCGCTATACTAACATAAAAAGATCTAAAATACTTAAATACCATTTTGTACCAAGAATGATACTGCAAATCAATAATAAAATATTGATTTTGGAAAACATTAAACTTTATCTTTGTAATTTGGTATTGAATTCGCCTTATTTTGTAATTATTTGGTGTATTTTTCCTTTCATTGGATTTACCTCAATTTGATTGGTGAAACAACACATAAGACCATTTAATACACTAAAATCATGTTTTCGTCAAGTAATAATTGTGATATTATGTGTGCAAATGGTTGGGAATACAAATAACTACATCTAACCACTTATGTTCTCATTTATACTAGTATAAACTATTGGTGTATGGGTAAATATATCCTTTCAAAGCCTCCATCGAAAGCCAATGAACCTCTCATGACTATATCGGCCTTAGGACTCAAATCATTGTTTAATACTAATGCAAGAGCCAGATTAAGACAAATTCTACTGAATCTCTTATATACCAAGAATGATATTGCAAATCAATAGAAAAATACCAATTTTGGGGAATATTATACTTTATCTTTGCATTTTTGTATTGAATTCACCTTATTTTGAACTTATTTGGCGTGTTTTTGTACTTGCTTTTCCTTTGGCCATATTTACCTCAATTCGACAGATGAAACAACATATAAGACCCTCTAAACCACAAAAATCATGTATTTGTCAAGTATGTGTGCAAATGGTTGGGAGCACAAATAATCACATCCAACTACTTATATTCTCATTCGTACTAGTATAAACATTAGTGTATAAGGTAAATATATCCTTCCAATGCCACCATCGAAAGCTAATGAACCTCTTATGACTATATCAGTTCTAGGCGTCATAAATCATGATTTGATAATAATCCAATGGAAAAATTAAGAATATTATATATAATTTCTTATGTACAAAGAATGATGTAGCAGATTGATAAAAAAAATACCGATTTTGGGGAATATTATACTTCATCTTTTTTTTTTTCGTTTTTCTTCTGAATTCATTTTGTTTTGTGTTTATTTGGTGTGTTATATTACTTGCTTTTCCTTTGGCCAAATTTACATCAATTCAATAGGTGAAACAACACATAAGGCACACTAATACACTAAAATCATGCTTTCACCAAGTAATGATCGTGATAATATGTGTGCAAATGATTGGGAACATAAATGACTACATCCAACGACTTGTGTTCAGATTCATACTAGTGTAAACCATTAGTGTATGATGTAAATATATCCTTCTGACACCACCATCGAAATCCAATGGACCTCTCATTACTATATCGGTCCTAGGACTCATAAATCCTAGTTTGATAATAATGTAATGACCAAATTAAGACCAATTCTAGTTATTCTCTTGTGTACTAAGAATGATACTACAAATCGATAGAAAAATACTGAATTTGGAGAATATTATATTTTATCTTACATTTTTGTATTGAATTCAACTTGTTTTGTACTTATTTGGCATGCTTTTGTACTTGCATTTCCTTTGGCCAAATTTACTTCAATTCAATGGGTGGAACAACATATAGGACCCTATAATATTCTAAAATCATGTATTTGTCAAGTACATGTGAAAATGGTTGGAAACACAAATAACTACATTCAACCACTTGTATTCTCATTCATACTAGTATAAATCATTGGCATATGAGGTAAATGTATCTTTCTGCCGCCAACCAATGAACCTCTCATGACTATACTCGTCCTATGACTCATAAATCATGGTTTGATAATAATTACTGATTTTGTGGAATATTATACTTTATCTTTGTATTTTTGTTTTGAATTTGCCTTGTTTTATATTTATTTGGCATGTTCTAGTACTTGCTTTTTCTTTGACCGAATTTACATTAATTTGATGGGTGAAATAACACATAAGACCCTATAATACACTAAAACCATATTTTAGTCAAGTAATGGTCGTGATAGTATGTATGCAAATAGTTGGGAACACAAATAACTACATCTAATCACTTTTATTCTCTTTCATACTATATAAACTATTAGTGTATGAGGTAAATATATCCTTCCAATGCCACCATCGAAAGCCAATGAACTTCTTATGACTATATTCATCCTAGGACTCATAAATTATGGTTTGATAATAATACAATGGCCAAATTAACGCAATTTCTACTAAGACTCTTATATACAAAGAATGATACTACAAATGATGGAAAAATGTTGATTTTGATGAATATTATACTTCAACTTTGTATTCTTTTATTGAATCGCCATACTTTCTACTTATTTAACATGTTTTGTACTTGGTTTTCTTTTAGCCAAATTTACCACAATTCGATGGTGAAACAACACATAAAATCCTCTAAAACACTAAAATTACATTTTCATCAAGTAATGATCTAATAGTACGTGTGCAGATGGTTAGGAACACAAGTAACTACATCCAACTACTTGTGTTCTTATTTGTGTAAATCATTCATGTATGAGGTAAATGTATCATTCCGATGCCACCATCGAAAGCCAATGAACTTCTCATGATTATATCAGTCCTAGGACTTATAAATCACGATTTAATAATAATGCAATGGCCAGAATAAAATAAATTCTACTTAATCTCTTATATACTAAGAATGATACTGCACATCAATTGAAAAATATTGATTTTAGGAAATATTATACTTCATATTTGTATGTTTGTATTAGATTCGCTTTGTTTTGTACTTTTTTGGTGTGTTTTTGTACTTGCTTTACCTTTGGCCAAATTTACCTCAATTCAATGGATGAAACAACGCATAAGACCTTCTAAAATACTAAAATCATGTATTTGTCAAGCATGTGTGCAGATGGTTAGGAATACAAATAACCACATCCAATGACTTATGTTCTGATTGGAACTACTGTAGATAATTAGTGTATAAGGTAAATGTATCCTTCCGACGCCACCATCGAAAGCCAATAAAACTCTTATGACTATATCAGTCCTAGGAATCATAAATTATGGTTGGATAATAATGAAATGGCTAAATTAAGATAAATTTTACATAATATGATACTACAAATCGATAGAAAAATATCGATTTTGGGGAATGTTATATTTCATCTTTGCATTATTCTACCGAATTCCCCATACACATACCATGCAAATACGCTCCTTCCGTCTCCTATCTCCCCAAAAAGGCTTAGGGCAAGATATTTGTTGGCTTCTTAATAGCCTCAATAACTATATTACTATTCCCAATGTTATTCCCCTTTATGATCTCATCTTTGAAAAACTCCTTTTCTAAATTGTCATACCTTGTGCAAGGATTTCTTGAAATCGATCATTATAGAATACATAGAAAATGTACTCACCTTTCACAATGACGAGGAGTTGGATCCCGTCTTGGATCTCACAAACCTCCATATCTAAGTAACTCATACCTAATCTCCACCCGAACGACTCGCTACCTGGCCAGGGAAGAGTTAAAGCATGAGGATCTAAACACAAGATTACCATGGATCCTCAGGTTAGGGACTAATTATATGAACTAGTGCAAGCTAGAGAACTTGCCACTATTGACTATCTAGTGGATTCTTCAGGCGGACCTTTAGTGCTTTGTTCTCTAACAAGCACCCATGTCTCATATGACATTGCTCATAAAATAGAGCAATATCCAACACTTGGATTTATGCATCGTTAGTGCAAGTCTATCCAGATCTTATATGTCATGTCTCATAAGATCCTACGACTTGAAAGATTTAAGACCACAACTATGTAATACTTGTTTCATGATCATCACCGAGTGTACTGACCAAGTCTCGTTGTCTTGTGTGATCTAAGAGCTTCAACCAAATGCCAGTGAAATAATAATAAGTATAAGATGAAGATGGCCATTTAAAGAATATCATTCAATTAAGATTGTATCACTAGTGAAATAGTTTACATGCCAATCTAATTGGCTTGTGAGGCACTATTCCAACAAGTAAAATCTCAGTTTGGTTTACAAATTTGATCATTGATGTAAATATAAATTCTTCATTCTTGAATAAACTAATTATAGTTACTTGGGACACCCTGATAACTAATCTCTCCTTATTATTTTGACAACTAAAAGAAGCTCGTTAGTTATTTTCCTTGCCAATAAACAACCCTAAAGAAATTCTCATAGGATTTAATTTACCAACAGTATTATAAACTAGAGAGACTTAGCCTTAGCCAACGAACACACACATGCGGAGTTTATTTAGACTAGATTATTTATCTCTATAACATAAATTATGCATCTTCATACACATAACTATGTTATTTGCCACATGCATTAGAATAATTAAACAATTATAGTTTTAATGTTCTAATTGACTGAACAAATATTCCAAGCTATCAAATTTGCGCCCTAAATTCAATAAACCTAAATATTCGTAATGAAAACAGAAGATAAATAAATACTCAAGAAATAAGAAATACAAATCAAATTGGTTAGATCTCACAAACATCAAAGAACCCAAACTTCAATAATGCCTTAGGCTAGAACAAGAGTTTAGCAACTCATGCTTGAGAGAAAAATGCAGGAAATTAAAATATGTTGAATGAATGATTCAAGGATCAAAGATCCTTGGTTCCATAGATATAGCTAATTACTCTTAATGCAATTGAGAAACTAATTAAAAGTCCTAGCAGAATAGGGAAACCTAAATTCTCCTAATTAAAGAAATAGAAATTGAAATATTCCAAAAATATGCAGTTGCCAAAATAGGTTGAATGCTTCCTAATCAAATTTGCATAGAGTCTTGGGAAGCAAGACATGTCCGCACTCAAATTATTCGATTTTTGCTCCAAGTATGTCGAATACTCAGTTGTCAACTGCATTTAGCTCGAATATTCAATTTGCTTCACAAAATATAAAATGAAAGTTAAAATCCAACAATTAAGGGCTTATTTGGTTACAAACTTCCAATTCATTTTCCAACTCCTAAAACTTAAACAAACAAACACTAAACATTCCCCAATCCCACTCCTAAAATACAAATTTATCCTCCCAAAATTTCTTCTATTCACACTCTAAACACATTCCCCAAAGTTTCAATTAGTTGTCTCATCATTACAAATATATACACATACTACCACTCATTCAATATATATACACATATATAAATAATTTTAAAATACTCATTTCACCCTACAAACCTAACAAAAAAAGTCATTGATGTGATATCTTGTCCCCCCAAAACACAAACAAACAAATCATTTTATCTCAATTCATTCTTTACCTACCTCCCAAAGCACAAACAAACAACCATTATATTCCCCAACCCCACTTCCCAAAATCCATTATCCCAAAAGTTTTTGGGAGAATGCCCCAATTCACATACAAACAAAGCCTAAGCATTTTATGATTAACCGTAATGGGAAATTATTTGAATTAAATGACAAACATACAACTTAACAAAACCATAAAAAGATCAATATGATGCTAAATATGGCTCCAATTTGGAGCATTAAAGAAGTACAAAAGTTGACCAATAAGATGACATTACTAAACAGGTTCATGTCAGTTTAACTCATAAAGGTTTGATGTTTTTTAGGGTTATGCAAATACTCAAAAGGACTGGATGGGCCCACAATATGATGATGCCTTTAAGGTACTGAGGAAATATTTAACCTCTCTCATTTGCTTGTGAAACCTATTGGAAGAGAAACCATGTACTTATATTTGGATATTTTTATTGATATAGTAAGCGTTGTTTTAGTAAGGATGGATGGGAATGACCAAAAATATGTCTATTATATTAATAATATGTTGTGGGGGTCAAGAAGAACTACATTCAAATTAAAACGTTAGTGCTTGCCTTGGTCATAACTACCAGGAACGTAAAGGCCTGTCTGGATATGTTTTCATTTTAATTTTCATTTTCATCATTTTCAAAATGTGAAAAAGTAATTATGGGATGTGACTTGAAAATAAAAATGATCCCACAACAGGTAGAGAAATAAGGAATTTAAAAGTTGCACATCTATGGATCTTCTTCAACGTCAAAAGGTGAAGTAGGTATATTTTGTAGGGACCTCAAGGTGAGGAGGTCGAGGTTGCTATGAAGCTGGAGTCCAATATCATGAAAAATAAGTTGGATATGAAATAGTAATAGTAGGAATGAAGCTAGCATCATAAATGAAAATCTCAAGCAACATAGCTTACACTGATTAGCTTGAAGGCACTTTGAAATAAGAGAGAATAAGATGGATAAGCAATTAACATTGATAAATGATCTTGCGCAGAAATTCTTGGCATTCCAGTTATACTAGGTACCTAGAACTAAAAATGAATGTAGTGATGCTCTCTCTAAATTTGCACGTTATATAGAGGGGATCGAAATCAGAAAGATCACATTTCTAGTCGCATCAAAGGCCGTTACTTAATATGAAAAAGATCGGTCACATCCTTCTAGCAATGCGTTTATGTCAATAGTTGATGCTAAACTTAGATAGAAATATAAGATCATAAAATACTTGAAAGAAGGTGAACTTCCAAATAGTCAAGTTGCAGTATCCTGGTTGAAGATGATATCTTCCAATTTCACTATATTTGATAGAGAATTATATAAAATATCATTTGTTGGCACTTGTCAAAGTGCTTAAGTCCCATCAACCTCATTATGTAATGAAAGGAATGCACCAAAAGAGTAATGAAAGCCATTTGGGAAGAATGTCCTTGGTACTAAAAACACTAAGGTAGTGAATCTTTAGGCCAACCATTGCTAAATATACAGATAACTTTGCCAAAAACTGTAAAGGAATGCCAACTATATGCACATGTGTCGCACTAACCTTCAACCCTAATAACATAAACCTTAGTAGCCTTCTATTTGATTAGTTGGGGGTTGACATTCTAGGACCTTTCACACCTACCTAGGGTTAGAAAAAGTTTATCATTATCAGAGTTAATCATTCACAAAATAGGTTGAGATGAAGGTAGCTGCAAAAATAACTAAAAGAGGGAGTCAAGAAATTCATTCAAAAAAACATCGTTGTTGCTTTTGGGATCCCAAGAGTATTAATGTCAAATAATGAAACTCAGTTTTAGAACAAAAAATAGTAGAATAGTGTAAATAATTCTCAATAAAGCAGAATTTTACATCTATTAGGCATTCGCAAGCCTATAATCAAGCAACGGTTATAAAAAAAACTTCCTTCAGTACCTCAAAGTGAGATAAATGGAGAAAAGGGCAAGTAGGTCAATGATCTCCTCCTAAATGCTTTTGGCATATAGGACAACTCTAAGGTCCTAAGTTCCACAATTTGCAGGACTCATTTTATCTCGTATATGGGTCAGAAGTAGTAATTGGGATAGGGATTGAAATAGTCACTTTTGAGGGTAAATCATTACAACCCTCAAATCAATGAGTAAAATAGAATTTAGAGCTTGATTTGTTCATAAGAACTTATGAAAGAGCACACTTGAATATTCTAAGGCATAAATTAAATATGGAAATGGCATATAATAGAAAGTTTAAACCAAGAAACTTTCAAATAGGCGACTTGGTTTTGAAGAAAAAAGTCTAAGTCTCAAAATATATAGGTTTTTTGACATAAAGTGGGAAGGACCATACAAAGTGGTCAAGGTCACAAAGAAAGGGTCCTACAAACTCGAAATCTTGAGTGGAGTAGATTTGTTGTTACACTAAAACGCATTCGCAAGTTTTATGCTTAATTATTTTAGTCACTCCTTGCTTAAAAAATTTGTTATGGTGGTTGTATGAAAATCTTCCTCTTATTTCTCTTACAAAAGACAATTGGACAACATTTTCGCGATGAAGCATGGATAAATATAAATAAAGTATGAATATGAAAAAGATTCAACCTTCAAGAAAGTTAATCTAGAAAAAATTAATGCAAGCTGAAAAAGACTCGATCTTTAGTACTTAATTTGAAAAAGATTAATAGAAGTTTGAAAAGATTCAATCTTTGATGATTAATTTGGAAAAGATTGATGTAAATTGAAAAAATATTTCAATATTCGATACTTAATTTGAAGAAGATTAATGCAAAGCTCAAATATAAGAATGATTCAACCTTTAATTTGAAAAGACTAGTTTCTCACTTAAATCTAACAAGGATGTAGTGAATATTGATCAGTTGAAGTCTAAAAAAGATCCCATAAAGGGAAGTTCAATGTAAATGCTAGAAGTAACACAAAAACAACCATACAAAAGATTGGGGTTCTGCTGCGTCAATGCTTCAACCACTCAAAGCACAATTTTCTTCTTCAAGAATACAACTTCTAGCAAGGTAAGGACCGAGAGACCCTGAGCATTATTTCATTCTTCATCCATACCATCATTATTATCACCACTACCCTTGACATTCGACTCATATTCATAATCTTGAATAGGATCACTTAAACTTAACATAATAAACTTCACAATAAATGGACCGGGTGTATCCCTAACAAGAGTAGATGGATAAAAATCCTACAAAAGTTATTAGTTTTTAAAGGGGGTAGTAAGTTCATGTCAAAATCAATGTCAAATCACCTAGATGCTTAATTTAATTTTTTCATTTCAAATCCTTCTACTAATAGCTTTAGAAATTTCATCACCAATATCTTTCTTGAAGTGTTTTGAGGCTTTGAAGTTGCGATCACCCACAAAATATTGCTTCTTTCTTAGCTTAGCAAATTCTGCAAATTGCAGAACTGAAGGAGTGTGGAACACAAGGATCCATGAAATAAAGCAAAATAAAATTAAATCAAAACTTGACTACACAACTCCCAAGGATCAAATCATGCTGTTAATAAGGATTTGGAATAGAATAAATACCTAGATTGCTCAAAAATCCAAGGTAGAATCAAGAAAAGCTCAAATACTTCAAAGTTGTCTCTAGTAGAATTCTGACAACTTTTGCCCCATCAAACCACCTCCAATTTGGATGATATTTGGACAAAACCTCTCCAACATCTTGAAGAATGTCCAGTAAAAATTTCAACAAAATCAAAAATCAAAATGTGCTCCAAATGTACCTCCAACCGGACTGCCATGCAGTGGATCTCCAAAGAGCAAAGCATCCAATTGTCTTGCTTCTAATGTGATGATCCACACACCATAGGCAGGCTCCAATCAAACCTTAGTATCTAGAAAACCAAGGTATGAAGAAATGATGAAGGCCAAATTTAGGAGGGAAGATGAAGAAGAAGGTGTGAAACTTCAACACATAAATGAATTACACAATTTGGAGGGAAAAAAGGGAATCTAGCATGAATGCTTGCAATGTGTCCGCCCATTCTCTATTTATAGAGGAGGGAAGGTGTTATTCTGGTTCACACCTCCCATGAGTTGAGGCGCCACCTAAGCAGGGCATGGGGCACGTGAAATCTAAATTTTACTTGCATTTGAATTTCATTTGGAATCTTCATTTCATCTCATGAAATGTCATCCAAATAAATTCTAAATACACCTCAAATGAACTCCTTCATTAGAATTTCCCTCCAAAATTAATTCTTCACATTAATTAAATTAACTCCTTAATTTAATTAATTGGTGTTGACTTGACTCCTTAAGTTATCTAACTTAACTCCTTAAGCTAGAAAGTGTTAACTAAACTCCTTAAGTTAACTAGACCAATTGAGAGTCAAATGGCACCAATTATATTAACTCCTTAATTTAATTGGTCTAATTTAACTCCTTAAATTATTTTGATCAATTTAACAATTAAATCAATCAAGCCAAAATGACAAAAAATTAGCCAACCGCTTTCCTCCACAAAATCGGTCACTTGGAATTTTTCTAACTCTTAGAAAATTTACTTCATTAAATAGAACTTCCTATTGGCTTTGTGTATGATCCATTAGATTCTACCATTCATTGGATATGGGCTTACAACTCTTGTGATATTTAGAATATCAAAATATTCTCATTAGTTTAAAGTCCTTTAAACTAAAAACTCAATTCAATTAATCTCCAATAATTGAAGAATACCCAATCTCTATGGTCGATGTCCAACCTCAAGCCCATGGAGCCTAACTAATTGGCTGAAATGAATATGTTTTTGGAGAATCATTCTAGCTCTACGCCTGCTATGCAAATACAATCCTTCCTTTTCTTATCTCTTGAAAGAAGCCTAGGGAAAGATATTTGCCGGCTTTTTAATAGCCTTGATAACTATATTTCTATTCCCAATGTTCGATTTCCCTTTCTGATCTTATCTTTGGAAAACTCCTTTCCAAATTATCATGCTACTTCGCGTAAGGATTTCGTGGAATCGATCATTATAGAATACATTGGAGATGCATTTGCTCTTCACAAGACAAGGAGATGGATTCCATCTTGGATCTCACAAACCTCCATGTCTAAGTAGCTTATACCCAAACTCAACCTGCATGACCTGTAGAGTGGTTAAGGAAAAGTCAAAGTATGAGAACCTAAACACAAGGTTACCATGGATCCTCAGGTCTAAGGAGTAATTATATGCACTAACATAAGTTGGAGAACTTGCCACCGCTGACTTGCCACTACGGCTATCTAGTGGATTCTCCAGGAGGGCCTTCAATGAATTTATTCTCTAATAAGCACCCATTAACATGCACCCATGTCTAACATGGATTGCTCATGAAGTGGAGAAATATCCCCTTAGATTTATACATCGTTAGTGCAAGTCTATCCGAATCCTATATGCCATATCTCTTAAGATTCTACAACTTGGAATATTTTAAGTTCACGACTGAGTAAGACTTGTTTCATGATCACCACCCAATGCGTGATCAAGTCTTGTAGTCCTGCGTGATCAAGTCTTGTAGTCTTATTTGATCTAAGGTATTTTACCAAATGCTAGTGAAGTAAATTAAGCATAAGATGAAGATGGCTATTTATTATGAATATCATTCAATCAAGATTGTATCACAAATGAAATAGTTTACGTGTCAATCTAATTGGCTGCGGGGCACTATTCCAACAAGAACTTCTTGGCAAAACCCTTTGCTAACCTATCATAGTTGATCATTCGTACTTGCTTTCATTTTTATGAGTTCGCTTTATAGAAATTTACGCTCGGCATGATGTTCCTTTATTTCTTCAGTCAAACGGATTATGGTGGACCTTAATTCTAAAACCTCCAAATCACTCTTTACTTTTTGACTCTCTTAGTGAGAGCATGATAGAACAAATTGATGGGTAAAGACAGAATCCTAAAAATAAGAAAAATATAAAAGATTAGATATATGCTTTGTGAGCACCATGCGAAGGAAAAGGTGAAATCATATTTTCATTGTAACATAAGCATAGGCGTCTTCCGTTGCAACAGGGTCTTCAGCAGGATTAATGGTAGTTTGGTTGGTGTGAGGGAGGTAAGCTTTAAAAAGATCAAATGCCCAGTTAAGAGCCTTAAACCTCAAGAAATAGGGTTTCAGACAAAAACTCAATATAAAGATTTCTTTAAACTTTGTAGCAGGGGGTCCACCCTCAGTTGAGAGCTCATACTTAGAATAAATCATCAATCAACGACAACCTTATTTGGCAGTCTTGAGATGCAAAAACTGAAGGTTAATATGCCACTGGAATCCAATAATAAAACTTCAAAAGCTCATATTAACTAGTGCTTACAACCTACCAATGATCTAATCATGTTAGGAATTCAGATTTGGTTGAAGTGTTACCTCAAAAAGAAAATTTCCAAGGTCACAAGGGTGAACACTTCACCGATCTAGATTTTGGCAGACTCTGGCACAGCAGAGAGACAATAACTTTTATCTCGGTTAGAGTGCTTCAAAAATCATGAAAAAAATCTGGAACTTCTCAACTCCTTGAGGAAAGTGCTATAAATAATTTAGAGCAAAACTCGATCTAGATCACTTGAAAAAAATTTAGCAAATGATTGCTCTGTTCCAATGGATCTCCAAAGCTAGCAAATCAAATGCTTTGCCTCTATTGATATGATCCATACACCAATTGATCCTCCAAATTCCACTCACTTTTAGTTGGAGAAAATGAGCAGAATATCAATGGTGATGGCTGATATTTGAGGTAGGAGAACAAAGCCTCAACACATGAAGCAATGTTTTGAAAGGGAGTTTTGGAGGGGAGTGCAAATGAATCTAATTCTTCACACCTTTTGCAAAAATGGCTAAACTCTTCCTCTCTATATCTATATATAGATGTTGGATGATGTGATGCCAAGGTGGCATCATACCTTCCATGAGGGGGGGGGAGGGGGTGGCCAAGTGGGGTGCCACGATCGCAAATTTGAATTCAAATCTCATTTGAATTTCATGTGCATTTCAGTTGCATTTGAAATCTAATTTCAAATTAATTGAGATGCTAATTCAAATGAATCTTCCCTCCAAAATGTACTCTTCGCTTGAATTAAATTAAACACTTTAATTTAATTAATCTATCCTTGACTTAACTCTTAAGTCAAGAAGCTTAACTCCTTAAGCTTGATTTTTCTTAATTTAACTCTTTAAATTAACTTGACTAATTTATGGTCACTTGGCACCAAATAATTAACTCCTTAATTATTGGTCTAATTTAAATCTTTAAATTAGTTGATTAATTTAACACTTAAATTAATCTAGCAAAAAATTGACCTTGAATTTGGTGCCTCAAAATCGGTCACCAAGGAGGAATTTTCTAACTCTTAGAAAATTGCTCAATTAGTTAGGAAGCTAATTGGATTTTGTGTGTGACCCAGTAGGTTCTACCATTCATTAGATATGGGCTCACAACTCTTTGTGACTTTTGAATATCATATATTCATTTTAATTTAAAACACATTTTAAACTAATTGACTCAATTCAATTAATCTCATTAATTGAAGAGTGCCCAATCTCCATGGTCGATGTCCAACCTCAAGCCCATGGAGCCCAACTAATTGACCGAAATGAATGCTTTTGGAGAACTATTATAGCTGTATGTTTTCCATGCAAATATGGTCTTTTTGTCTCTTATCTCTTGAAAGAGGCTTATGGCAAGATATTTGTCGGTCCCCTAATAGCCTCGGTACTAAGTCTCTATTCTCGATGTTTGATTCCTTTGTATGATCTCACTTTTGAAAAACTCTTTTTCCAAATTGTCATACCACCATGCGCAAGGATTTCTTAGAATCGATCATTACAGAACACACAGGAGATGTACTCACCTTTCACAAAAGTAAGGAGTCATATTCCATCTTGGATCTCACAAACCTCCATACCAAGTAGCTTATACCCTTACCTTAACCCAAAAGATCCGTTAAGTGGTCAAGGGAGAGTTAAAGCATGAGGACCAGAGACTAGGTTACTATGGATTCTCAGGTCAGAGGACTAATAATATGCACTAGCGCAAGCTGGAGAACTCGCCACTACCGACTTGCCATTATGGCTATCTAGTGGATTCTCCGGTGGGTTTTCAGTGCTTTGTTCTCTAACAAGAACCCACTAACATACATGCATATCTCATATTGTTGCTCATGGAACGGAGCAATATCCAACTCTAGGATTTATGCATCGTTAGTGCAAGTCTATCCGTATCTTAGATGCCCCAGTCTCGTAAGATCCTATGAATTGGAAGATTTAAGATCACGACTGTGTAAGACTTATTCCATGGTCACTGAACCAAGTTTTGTAGTCATGCGTGATCTATGGGCTTCATCCAAATGCAAGTGAAGAAATAAAGAGCATAAGATGAAGATGGCCATATAAAGAATATAATTCAATCAAGATTGTTATACAAGGAAATAGCTTTACAAAGCCAATCCTATTAGCTTGTTGGACACTATTCCAACAAAAACTTGCTTACCTTTCTATTTATTGATTAAAGGTTAAGTGGTCCAAATAGAAAGGAATATAGTGAGATTAATAAGGTTGGATTTATGGGTAGGCTCAACCTAAATTTTGACAGTACATTTGGAATATGACGAGCTAGACACATAGGTTTGTGTATTTGCTTTGGCAAACAATCCTCATTCTTTCTTTTCAGCTACTTCATCACGATAGAATCCATAACTAGTTTAGTTGTCAAATAAAAAAAATTAGATAGCACCTAGATAAGGGTCTCCTGTTAGAGCACAAGAGATAAATTTAACCATACGGATAATATTACTAGTGAGAAAAGCCCTGGCATCATTAGAACTTGTAGCAAATGTCTTTTCAATAAAGTCTATATCAAACTCAAGGAGATCTGGATTTGGTTTGGGATTCTTACGATGCTAAGAACAACATAGATTAAAGTGGTATATGAGGGAGGGAGATGTGAATAACTTTTTCGTTGTAGATGCTCAACAAAGATGGAGATGAGCGTCAAAATTTTAAGCCCTTTCAGATCGTGAGGTAGAAGAATCATTCTTCGCTACTACAAGTCCAATAGGAATTTGTTAGAATAAAAGGCCCAAGAGGGGATGAATTGGAATTAAAGAACATATTATTTTAGTAAAATAGAGACCTGGAAGGTCCAAATATAATTAAAAAGTCTGAATACGTAAAAAATAGTAACTAACAAAACAGGCAAATACGAATTTATAGTGGTTCGTCAAGCCTATATCCAAGCTTAAGTTCTTCACTTAGGATTTTAATTTGCATATTCTACTAATAATTTTAAAGAGAATTAGTACAAAATAAGTTCAATAAAATAAACAAGCAAGTTAAACTAATTGCAAATTGATACAGCAATGCGGGAAGAATATTCCAAAATTCTTTACACACATGACTGTACAACTAAGGATAGTAAGGAAACAACACACTGCTTTCTTTTCTCCAACAATATACCTCAATAAAGCTAAAAGTGAAAGTTAAATATTTTCGTAAGCAAAAGCTTGTTCTTTTGAATGCATCTCTTTAGGATTAAATAGTAAGTCTTATTTTTGTGGGAAGTTCCATCAGTAACTTTCTTTCCATAGATAGACTATAACGGTAACTTACCATATTGGAATGTCATTCTTCTATGGAAAGAGATTTTTCAGCCTTCATTAGTAGTTCCAAAATATACTTACCATATAAGAGAATCCAACAATATCTGGTTAAAGTAATTTAGTAGAGTTAACCTGTAAACAAATCATAATTTTCTTGAAACAAGGAAATGAATATTTCACACAAGTTATCATCCATCAAAACATGGAATCGAAAATTCCTAACAATCTCCCCCTTTTTTGATGATGACAACTATTTTAATTAAGGACACCCTCTGTTTTATGCACTTGATGCAAAGAAAGAAAATCAAGCTGCAAATAGATATCAAAGTATGAAAATTATAAAAAGTTTAAATTAGTATGCAAAAATTAATCAAGCTCGCCCTTAATATGTGAGCAATTATCTAATTTTAGCGTAGAAATTCCAAAGCAAACAGTCAGTAATCAAAAAACTTGTCAAGCTCCCCCATAATTTGTAAGCAATTATCTAATTCTAGCATGGAAGTTTTAGTGTGCACAATCGATGTAAATCAGTAATCAAAATCTAATAAAACTCCCCATAAATATG
Organism: Jacaranda mimosifolia; assembly: GCA_018894105.1. NCBI lineage: Eukaryota > Viridiplantae > Streptophyta > Magnoliopsida > Lamiales > Bignoniaceae > Jacaranda > Jacaranda mimosifolia. Next base: position 18,501,322 of record CM032118.1, on the reverse strand, counting down.
AGAAATCTATCAAGTATTCTTTGCAACATTCAACTAGGTTTGGAAGTTTTAGAACATATTTAGTAAGCATAAAGGCCTTATAACATAGCATACTTGTGGTTTTCAACATAACAATGGAAAGTTTAGGATATATTCAATAGACTAATTAAAATGCAAAGTTTATAAATAGTATAGTCGTATGTAATGGAGTTCATGATTCATTCTCCCTTTTTATCATAAAAAATGGGGCTGGCAAAGAACTAAGTAGTTCCTATGAACAATTCCAAGTTTGTTATCAAAGAAATGAAATCTTTACAAAATTGATGCAATTATCTTCTCTGTGAACATGATGTTTAATAAAATGATGTCTAATCTCAATATGCTTGGTGTGCGAGTGAAAAAAAAGATTCTTTGTAATGCTTTTAGCACTAGAATTGTCAAAAAATATGTGACAAAATGCAAGCTATAACCATGCAATGTTTGTTTCATCTATAGAAATTGTGTGCAACAATTATTTAATGTCATATTTTCAACTTTTGTTGTTGAAAGAGCAAAACATTATTTTTAACTGCACCAACTGACCATGCATTTTTCCAGAAGTTGGCAATTTCTAGAGGTATCTTTTTGATTGATTCAATAACCTTTCTTATCAAGTTCATTGTGAAAGATCCACTTTGATTGCATGACTGGTCTATCATTTGGGTGTTCAATAAGAGGCTAAATTTTGTTCTTTTCAAACTATAATATTTCTTCTTTCATCCCGAGTATCCAAGATTTATCTAAAATACTTCATTGATACAAATTAGCTGAAAAAGAGAGAAAAACAAGGATAGAGTCAATCGCATTGAATTCTTTTACCCATGATAGTGTGGTAGTTTTGGCTTGGGATCTTCAATAATCTTATTAATTGGATGGTCTTGAGGCATATTTGATTTTTTTGATTTTTGTTCATCACGTGCCTTAGAGCCTTCTTTGCAAGATGGATTAACTTGTTCTTCTGATACCTTTGAATTTTTGTTTGTTTCTAGTGGAATTTCATTCTGAACGTCTTTAACAACATGAACCACTTTGCAGAACTAATGCTCGAGGATTCCAGATGTCATCAGTGGAAGTTCTAGTTCTCTTTCTAAATTATGCTTTATCTTGACCATTTTGCTTTTGGTATTGTCAACAAAGAAAACACTTCCTTAGTTTTGAATTATTTCATTTTTTAAGAATGTTGATTTGTCTCCTATCATATGTTCAGAACATCCGTGGTTTAGATAACACTTTTCCTTGAGATGTGTTTTCTTGGTTGCATTCTACAAAACAAGGTTAAGTGATCTTTGGTACCCATACTCTGATGGGTCTTTCTCAATTAGTTTTTGGAATCCAAATAAATTTAGTTCCAACGCCTCCTTTTAGACATCTATATGATAAGTTTCCAATTCTACCACAAGTATGAGATATTTTCCCAAATGTGTGTTTTTGATAAATAATTTTTTTTGATGTATTTGAGAGTTGATTAATTTACTGTTTCCTTTAAAATATCTTTTTAGATTTTAGTTTTCTTCTAGAAGAGTAGTGTTTTTATTTTCCAACTCTTGATTTTTCTGGACTAATCTATTCTTATCAACAATGCCCCTTTTAATGATATTGTTATAACTTTGAATAAGTTCAATCTTCTTATTAAAAGTGATTTGTAATGAAACTAATGTTGTTATGTAACTGAAGAATTTTATTATGATATTTTTCATGAAAATTTGATGAACTAGACTTTCACATTCATAGTCAAATTCACTGAAATGAATTTCGAAGTAAAAAGATACATAATTCTTTGCCATCGGGCAGTTGTCTTTATTATCGAATTGCTCAGAGTCCAAGTCATGCTAGGTTATTGTTATTCGCTTTTGCTTTGTTCTTCTTTCTGTTTTGACACTCTTTTTTAGCATTGGACAATCTGGCCTTTTATGCTCAATTTCGTTGCATATGTAGAAGACAATCTATTTTAGCCTTTATTGCTTGAAAGTGTTGCATCTAGTCTACGTCTAAAATAATTTTTTGCCTATGTAAGTTATTTTAACCATTTGGTGAACATTGCAATTTCATCATTTATGGATTATTCCCTAAGATCTTCCTTTTCTTCAGAAGGTTCTATATGATCAGAATAGAAGGCAATCTCATTCTTTCCTTTGTTGGCCGAGCTTTCTTACTTCTAAGATGGTTTGAACGAGATAAGGGAGCCGATCAGCTCTCCTATGGTAAGAGTTTCCACATATATATATATTTTCTTCCTAGATTACAATCACTTTGGGCATCTATTCTTTAGATAGTGAGCGTAAGGTCTTCTGCACTTGCTCGCTTTATGATATCTTCTTTCCAAGTGCAACCATTGAGTTGATGATTTCCGTACCTAGTGTATATTCGTCTTATGGATTCTCCTATTTTTATGGAAAACGATTCGTATTAATAGGTTAGTAATTGAATTTTTCTTGTTTTACCTATGATGTACCTTCATTATTAATTTGAAGCATGTCCACATTTCTTTTGTTGAGGAACATGTGCTAACATGAATGTACTCCTCCTTAACCAAGGCACATTAAAGGATATTTTTTGCCCTGGTGTTCATGGATAGTATTTTCTTATTTGCAATGGTAAGCTCTTTTCTCACTTTTGGAACCATGTTTCATTCATAAGAATTTGTGGCCCATCAATCACAATGCTCCAGAGATTATAGTCTAGTGCGATAAACAACTCTTCAATTTTATTTTTTCAAGTTGCGTGAATCGATAAGTCAAATGTATGCTCGCTTTATGGAAATTATTAACCCAATGTTTGCGTTGGGAAAAATCATCTCGAAGTGAGCAAGTCAGAAAAATCTTGCACTCCTTACCTAAAGAATGGAATCTGAAAGTGATAGCTATTCGTGAAGCAAAGAATCTGGAAAAGATGACTATAGATGAACTCATTAGATCTCTCACCTCACATGAAATGACTCTCTTGAGTAAGGAAGAATGTTCTGAAGGCAAGAACAAGAAAAACATAGCTTTCAATGCTGAAAATGGAGACTGGAATAATGACTTAGGAGACCTTGATGAAGAAAGCATAAATGAAGAAATTGTGATGGTTACTAGTCATTTAAGGCAAATTACTCAAGCAAAAGGGAAATTCAAAAAAAAGGACATAAGATCCAACTACAAGAGAAATGAATATCAGAAACCAGAACAAATCGTATGCTATGAGTGTCATGAAGTGGATCACAAAAGACCAGGCTGTCCAAAGTTGAGAAGAAGTCCCAAACCTGAAAGAAGTTCCAAACCAAGAGCCATGAGAATTACATGGGACGACTCTTACTCAAATCAATTTGATGTTGAAGATAATTGTCTAATGGCGGACAAGCATGTAACTTTCAATTATGTATTCGATTATGAAAGTTTTGAGTTTGATCATGAAAGTACCAATTCACTGAACATACATGCTGAGTGTCACTATCAGTTAACTGAATTGGAAATCGAATTAAACTCTCTTAAGAAATAATTATAGAAGATTGTTAGTGAAAAGGCAGTGATAGTCCATGTCTATAATAATATCATAAAAAGGGGATCGGAAGATAGAAACAAAATAGTTCTAAAGAATAAAGAAATAGAAAAACAAGTAGAGATTATTTTGGAAGAAAATTACTCACTAAAGAAGAAACTGAAAGGGAAAATGCGTCTCATAGAAAGAACTCCTAAAAATCCCAGATGTTGGTCACTTGTCCTATAAATGTCCAATAAAAAGACACATCGGAACCAAGTATGTGTGGGTTAAAAATATTAGCAAAACAGGACCCAGTAATAAGTGGTTACCTAAAAGGTTAAATATCTGTGATGTAGGAGCTGACCAAGAAAACAAGCAAAAAATGGTATCTAGATAGTGGATGTTCTAGACATATGATAGGAGATAAGTTATTCTTCTTAGACCTACAGCAATTCGATGGAGGAAATATTTTATTTGCAGACAACACCAAAGGCAAAATAGTCGAAAAATGTACTGTTGGCAAAAATACTGGACTTGCATAGAAAATGTCTGACTAGTAGAAGGGCTAAAACACAATCTACTAAGCATTAGCCAACTATGTGATAGTAGCTATTAGGTATGTTTTCAACCTTCACTTTGCATTGTGTCAAAAAATGATGTAACTATATTCACTGCCACTAGAGATAGGAACATTTATTGCATTAATTTGAGTGACCTCATAAACTAAAATGTAGAATGTCTCATTGCATTAGAAGACCCTAGTTGGACATAGCACAAATGCTTAGGACATGAAAATATGAATTTGCTGAATTATATTGTTAAAAAGGGTCTTGTAAGAGGTATTCCAAATCTGAACTTTAGCAAAAACAAAGTTTGCGATGCTTGTGTTCGAGGAAAATAGATAAAAACTTCTTTTAAGACTGTAAATGATGTATCTTCCTCAAAAACGCTTGATCTTCTTCATCTAGATCTTTTTGGTCCAACGCAAACTCAAACATTTGGTGGTAGCAAATATGTGCTTGTAATTGTGGATGATTTTTCACGCTTCACTTGGGTGCGATTTTTGTCTCACAAAAATGATGCATTAAAGTCTTTCATTCCACTCACAATGAGAATACAAATGAAAAAGGTCACACCATTAAGTCCATAAGAAGTGATTATGGGCTAGAATTTGAGAATTTGGATTTCAGTAATTTTTTAGATGAATTTGGTTATGCTCATAACTTTTCTGCTCCTAGAATACCCCAACGAAATGGGATAGTTGAAAGAAAAAATAGGGTACTTCAAGAAATGGCGCGATCAATACTAAATGAATATAGTTTTCCAAATACCTTCAGGGGAGAAGCAATCAATACGGCATGCTACGTGATCAATAGAGTTTTCCTCAAAAAGACACCATTGAACTGTGGAATGAAAAAGTTCCAAACATTTCCTATTTTTGGGTCTTTGGATGCGAGTGTCACATTCTCAATGACATAGACCCACGAAGTAAATTTGATTCAAAATCTGACGAGGGTATTTTTGTTGGATACTCAATTCATAGTAAAGCATATAGAGTTTTTAACAAATGAAAACGAGTAATTCAAGAAACTATTCATGCGGTATTTGATGAAACTAACCTCTAGCTGCCAAAGAAGCCTTGAGCATTGAATCTACAGGAGCTGAACAGGTTATTGAAGTTATTCAACAAAGCGAAGACCTTGAGATTTTAGAAAGGAGTAATCCCCCAACAAATGATACGACTGGAAGTTCCAACAACGATGGTGATGAAAAATTGAGAAAATTCAAACACTTTTCCAATCATCCAACCAAAAACATAATTAGGGATCCCCAAGCAGGAATTACCGCAAGATCTCGTGCAAAAGAGGAATATTCTAATGTTACTAATATTGTATTCCTTTCTTTTACAGAACCCGAAAGCATTAAATAAGCTTTAAATGATGAACCCTGGGTCAAAGCTATAAAGGATGAACTGTCACAGTTTGACAAAGATAAAGTTTGGAACTTAGTTGAAAGACCTTCAGAACATCCTGTGATAGAAACTAAGTGGATATTTCGCAACAAACCGGATGGCAAAGATAATGTTATCAAGAACAAACAAGATTAGTTGCCAAGGGATACTCTCAATAGGAAAGTATTGACTATGATGAAACTTATGCTCCTATTGTACGACTTGAATCCATTCACATGCTTTTGGCTTATGCATCTCATAAAAGTTTTACTCTTTTTCAAATGGATGTAAAGATTGCCTTCTTAAATAGATTAATAAAAGAGGAAGTCTTTGTTAAACAACCACTTGGTTTCAAAAATCCCTCTTTTCCAAATCACGTTTTTAAGCTCTCAAAAGCTCTTTATGGTCTAAAGCAAGCCCCTAGAGCCTGGTACGAATGCCTAAGTAACTTTCTTTTATCAAAAGGATTCTGTATGGGGGCTGTTGACACCACTCTTTTTACAAAAAACTCTCAAAATGACATTTTATTAGTGCAAATTTATGTAGATGACATCATTTTTGGGGAAACAAAAATTGAGTTATGTGAAGACTTTGTTACATACATTCCAATTGAATTTGAAATGAGTCTTATGGGACATCTCAATTAATTTCTTGGTCTCCAAATTAAACAAACTCCTCAAGGAATTTTTTTCTGTCAAGAAAAGTACACTAGAAAATTACTAAAAAAGTTCTGAATGGAGGATTGTAAGGAAACATTAGTTCTAATGGCACCTAACACCAAGCTGGAGCTTGATCCATTTGAGAATAGCATAGATGAGACCTTGTACTGAGGGATGATTGGAAGAATGCTATATTTAACCGTGAGCAAACCAGATATACTATTATCCACCAGTCTTTGTGCTCGATTTCAAATAGATCCAAAAGAATCACATCTCAAAGTTGTGTGAAAAATTCTTCAATATCTAAAAGGGTCTCCTCAACTATGTCTCTGGTATCCTTGGTCAAACTCTTTTACTCTTATTGGATTCTCTGATGCTGATTATGCAGGGTGCAAAATTGACCGCAAAAGTATGATTGGAACTTGCCAACTCCTAGATCAATGCTTAGTAAGTTGGTGTAGCAAAAAGCAAAATGTTGTGGCCTTATCCACCATAGAAGTAGAATACATGGCTCTAGGAAACTGCTGCACACAAGTAATATGGATGAAACAAACACTTTATGACTTTGGTCTTAATTTTTCATGTGTTCCTATCAATTGTGATAATACTAGTGCTATTAGCATCACAAAGAATCCTGTATACCACTCACACACCAAGCAATAGAGAGAAGGCATCATTTTATTAAGAATCATGTTGCTGATGGAGATATTTGCATAAACTATGTGGATACCATAAATCAACTTGCTGATATATTTACCAAAGTATTAGCCAAGGAAAGATTCTGCTTTCTTAAAGAGAAATTAGGAATTAAAAAATTTTCTGCATAATTTGGGTATCACCATTAGCCTTTTTGATGATGAAGGGGCAGATTAAATCTCATGATTAAGTCTCATTTGTCTCAACTTTTCAACTGCTGCTTTTGACTATTACCTTGATGTAAACTTTTGATTGTTTGATGTTTTGTCACTTAAGCAATTTATGTGGCCGAATCTGTTGCTCTGAAACTTTTGTGTTGATGTTAATTATATTTACATCTCAAATAGTTAAATCTTTTGTACTCTTGCCCTGTGATAATGTTGATATGATATTGAGATATTGATCTATGGCTGGAATATAGATTTGTACTAGACATGCTATGATTACATTTGACAGGGGGAGACTTATTGCTTGGTCATCATCAAAAGAGGGAGTTTGTTAGGATTCTCTCCAAGAATATTTTGATTATGACCAATTTCTCATATGGAATGATTGACAATAGATTTGAAATGATTTACAAGGAACTAGCCGTTGCATCAATCAAGGAACTTTTCATTTGACTAAAAGATGCAGCTGTCCATGTATAGAAGGAAATATGCAAAATATGAGGCCGTTTTCTGTCATTGTATATGTGATAGTAACTAAGGTTATTTATTGACAAGAAAACTAGTAAAAGAAAAAAGGCTCACAATATACTTGTATAAGCAATATTACTAGCGAAAAGTTGAGTGAGTGCTCTGGAACATCTGGTGTGATTTAGTCAGAGTATTTGTTTCTCTTGATTAGCTTTTGAAGATTGATCCAGTGCTTGGTTCTAGTTGTTTGGTACTTTGTATTTTGTAACTGTTATTACTAATAAAAGTACAGGTTCAAAATCCTAAATCTTCTGGCTTAGGTAGTAGAGTAGGCTTGCCAAACCACTATAAATACCTTTGTCTCTTTCATTTATTTCTCTTTCTATTTTTTGTATCCCTAGAATTTTAGTCTTGTCTGGAAGTTCCAGTCCAGTATATCTATATCTTATCTAACTCATTTGAGTTCTTTATCCCTCTGGGACCCTATAAACTTTCAGCTTGTATAGAAAAATAACAATTAGAAGTAATTTAAAATTGTAATAATCTATCCTATATGTTTATGAAAATAAATAAGACTGAAAAATGCTAAAGTAGTAATTTTGATATTGCTAAAGTTTAATTTAATTTCAAGTATTATTTTGTTATTTTATATTTTTACTCCTAAAAAATTTAAATTTTATTTATTTAATTCTAATTGGGCCGAGTTGGTTTGGGTGGGTTCGTGTTATCGTGTAACCCAAAATCAAATTTCAGGTTGTTCGTGTAACATGAAATTCAACCCAACCCAACTTTATTCATTTTCTTTGGATTCTTATTCGTGTCGACCTTGTTGGACCTGAACATAAATTGGATTAACCCATATCGTGTTAAACTCATGTAGGGTTTCCGTGTCGTATTAGAAATTACCACCTCTATAGATATATAAGCATTAGCAGAATGGCACATAAAGAAGCTGAAGAAATTGAACATCATCGCATAATGAAACAAAAGTTGGATACAAGATAGATGACTCAGCTCGGTACAACTAGTGGTACCAACATTTTAACTGGTCAGAGTTTAAAAAAAATACTTGTATAGCACTATAAAGTAAAATTCGCCATTACAACTCCTTAAATTAGCTATCCAGTAATAATCAAAATCCTATAATAGAATGACATTTAGAATTACAAATTGAATAGTTCCAAAATAGTTTTTGAGTTTAAATTAAGTGAGAGCAGAAGTTCGAACAGCTTAAGATAATGTAAAACCTTCTCTAAGCTTTTTGGTGATAACATTGGCATCTGGCATTGTTCTAATAAAGATGCCTCCTGGCCGAACTAAAGCTAATACATTGGCCAAGGAAAGCCTTGCACGTGCCTCAGGAGACCATGAGTAATGCATGGCGAATTGCACAATATAGGTTTGGATAATGTAAATCATATAAAACTTGAACAATTATTTTAATTTCCACTTATCAATTACAAAAGTTTACTACTTTGAAATTTCACAGAAGCACTACTTTTTGAATAGTTTCTTTTCCTTGTTAATTTTATATGAGATCTGGGTCAAGACGGAAAATTTTGATACATACATGATTTGAGTGGAAGCTCATCACTCGCAAGAATCTAATTCATCTATGTACTTATATTGTAACTTATATAAACTAGCCACCTGAGCAATATGAACTTTTACACAACAAGCTGAAATAGAATAGTCCAAAATTGATAAAAAGAATGAAAACAACGAAAAATGAGCCTTAAATCGATCTCTATGCAGTGAATAATTTACACCTATTAGTTAAGAATTATAATTAGCAGTAAAAGAGACAAGGAAAGATCTAGTTGATAGCCTTATGAGGTTCCAAATTCTGTGAAACATTCACCAATGCTTACACAACATTTTGTGTGTTGAGATATATATTATTCTACCATATCTGATAGTTAAGATAGTTTATCATAAAAGATCCTAGTATATCTCTTTTTTATTTAAATCTACTCTCGTATACTCTATAAATACTAGGTAGGTTCTATTCAATAACATAGAATCATCTTTTCTTTTTTCTTCACATGGTATCGAGCAAGTTTTGCTATTAAAGAGAGAGAGAGAGAGAGAGAGTAGTATATCTCTTTTTTTACTTAAATCTACTCTCGTATACTCTATAAATTCTAGATAGGTTCTATTCAATAACATAGAATCATCTTTTCTTTTCTCTTCACATGGTATCGAGCAAGTTTTGCTATTAAAAGGGAGAGAGAGAGAGAGAGAATTTTTCTTCCTAACCTTACCCGCCACCGTTCCCCACCATGAAACCTTAGCTGATAGTGCACCCTAGTACCTACCCAAACCCTAGTTGCTGCCCCCTATCCCCAACATCAAACCCTAGCGCTACCGTTGACACCATCACACACAACCCAACCCTAGCTGCCGCCATACCCCACCACCATACCTATCTGCACCGTACTCACCAAGCCTACACCAAAAATTGCTGCACCTTACACTAGTATAGATTCCCACCCTCCACCCACATTAGTAACTATTGTGACTTCCACCCTGATATGATGCTTCGTTGCTGTGCTGCGTTCTTTTATTTCCGTCTCGCTACTGGAGCTTTGTTGATGTTATGATTGGCCATGCTAATGCTTGACAAGTTGTTCTTCTAATTTAATTTCTGTCAAACTCTATCTACCCTCTATTTTATTTAATTTTTATTATGGCCTAATTCCATGAAACTAAGGCTCCATTGGGTATAATAGTTAAATTAAATGGCCAGAATTGTGTGCTGTGGTCCCAAGCTTTCAAATTTTTCCTTATTTCTCGAAATATATTATTTGATATTATTTCTAGCCCACCGAATTCCAATGATGCTACTTATGCCACCTTGACACAAGTTGATTACTTTGTTATGACGTGGCTTCTCAATAGCTTGGAAGATTCCATAAGTGCTAATATTATGTTCTTAACTTTTGCTAAGGAGATATGGGATGCATTACATGATATGTACTCTCAGGATAAAAAAGTTTAGCATGTATTAAAGCTGTATGAGAAACCTTTTTCTCTTAAGCAGGATGGCCATTCTGTAACTGATTATTTTACTTCACTCAAGGGGGCTATTGATGAAATTTTACTATACCATCCCTTGGGTTGTGATGCACAGTTTCGCAAATCTCAATGGGATGAGTTTTTTGTTGCCAAATTTTTATTTGGTCTGGATCCTGCTTTCCGTCCAATTTGTGATCATCCATTAGCAAGTGATAGGTTCCCTATCCTCTCTAATGCTTTGTCTCGTGTTCTATGGGTCACCACAGGTGGTTCCTCTGTGCCTCAATCACCTTATAATACTTAGTTTTCTACTATGGCCATTCGTGGATATGGTCGTGGTTCTTCCCGAGGCCGTGGCATATAAGGTGGCGGAGGTCGTGGTTCAATCGAATCTCAAGGCACACATCATTGCTATCATTGTGGTCAAACTAATCATGTCTGTAAGAAATGTTGGATTAAATTTGGCAAACCGAATTGGGACAATGCTATCGCTAAATCGTCTGTGCCACAGTTTGATATGGTTACACTGAGCTAAGTAGATTGTGAAAAACTTGTTAATGATGATGTTGTTAAATCTACGGCTCTAGCTGCCTCTTCATCTGCAGTTATCTCAACATCTGAGGGTATCTCTATTTCTTTTCATGGTGAGTATTAGCTCTTAGACTTTGGTGCAATCATTCATGTTACTAGTAATAAATTTTCTTTTACCTCTTTATCACTCTCTTCTTCATTATCTCCTATTCGTATTACTGATGGCTATTTTCCCCTGTTTCTAGTTCAGGTATGGTTACACCTAATGCACAACTCATTCTCGATAAAGTTCTTTTTGCTCCTAATTTTCCTATTAGCATTCTATCTATTAGTTAACTTACCAAATCTAAAAATTATTTTGTAACTTTCTTTCATTCATAATGTGTCTTTCAGGATTTGCAAATGAGGAAGATGATTGGTGGCAGGTGTGAGCATAGTGGCCTCTATTATCTGGACATGGTTAATACTCCTATAGAAACTCGTGCTCTCCCTACATCTATTTCACCTCGTCAGTAGCATTGTCATCTTGGTCACCTATCTTTATCTATTTTAAGAAAGCTTCTACCCTTTGAGTCATCTATTTTTATTTTAAAGTGTGAATCTTGTGAGTTAGGAAAGCATCATCGTGCTTCCTTTCTGTCTAGGATTGATAAACGTAGCTTTTATCCCTTTGAACTTGTTCATTAAGATATTTGGGGTCCATGTCATGTTGCGTCTTTTATTGGTTTTAAATACTTTATCACTTTTGTTGATGACTATTCTAGGATGACTTAGGTTTATTTACTTAAAGCTAGAATTGAAGTCCCTCGTGTGTTCACTTCTATCTATAATGAAATAAAAATTCAATTTTCTACTAGTATTTGTATTCTTTGCACTGATAATGCTTTACAATTTATACAAAAAGGGGTTTCTATTTTTTGTGAGAATCATGGCATTTTACATCAAACCTCTTGCCCTCACACTTCTCAACAAAATGGTGTTGTTGAACGAAAACATCGCCATCTCTTAGATGTTTCCCGCACTCTTCTAACTGAGATGAATGTACCTAAATTTTTTCAGGGAGATGTTGTTCTCATTGCATGCTTTCTTATTAGCTGCATGCTTTCTAGTGTTCTTCATGGGGATATTCCATTTTCTTGTCTTTATCCTAATCGTCCTCTATTTAGTGTCACTCCTCGAGTCTTTGGGTGTGTATGTTTTGTTCATGATTTTTCTCCTAGTCGTGATAAATTATACCTTAGGTTAATTAAGTGTATTTTTCTTGGTTGTTCTTGCTCTCAAAAAGGGTATCAATGTTATGACCCTACTTCTCATAGGCAATTTATTTCTGCAGATGTCACCTTTTTTCAATCTACCTTATACTATTCCAATAATAGCTATCCTTCTAGAGTTACATCTCCTCTACCATTGCCTATCCATTCTTCTTCCACCATCCCTTTATCAAACACTCCATCGAAGCCACTACAAGTGTATTCACATCGCCGAATAATCATTACCATGCCTACTACTATTACCAATCTTCTCTTTGTTGTGGATCTCCCATCCTCTATCCTTTCCACATCTAATGATGGCCTCCCTATTACCCTTTGGAAAGGTAAACGTTCATGTACTACATATCCTTTGGCTAAATATCTATCTTTTAATAACTTTTTTGTGAAGTTTCATAGTTTTGCTTTATCTCTTTCATCAAAATCTATTCCTAAGACTTATTATGAGGCGCTGCAACATCTTAAGTGGAAGATGGCCATGGATGAAGAAATGTCTGCCCTTACTTCTCGAGGGACTTGGGATCTTGTGCCAACTCCTTCCAATGTTGATGTTGTTGCATGTTGATGGGTGTTCACCATTAAGTATAGGCCTGATAGGAGTATTGATTGGTATAAAACTCATCTGGTTGCAAAGGGTTTTACTCAAACTTATGGCATTCACTATCTTGAAACCTTTTCTCCAGTCGCCCGTCTGAATTCTATTAGGGTTTTATTTTCCTTGGTCGTTAATCAGGACTGGCCTATATATCGGTTAGATGTGAAGAATGTTTTCTTGTATGGAGATTTGCTTGAGACTGTTTTTATGGAGCAACTGCCAGGCTATGTTGTTCAAGGGAAAAGTCAGTATATAGTGTGCAAATTATAGAAAATAATTACGTTTTGGAACAAAGTCCTTGAGCTTGGTTTGATAAATTAAGTCATGTGATTTGTGATTTTGGCTTTACAAAATGCCAATCTGATCATTAAGTCTTCATGCATAATGGTCATATGGGCATTATTGTTCTCATTGTCCATGTGCATGATATTTTTTTTTCCAGTAGTGATTATGAAGGCATAGAACAAACCAAAGGATACTTGCAACAAACCAATCGATATTCCTATGGACTTGAATCCTACTTTTTGGGATGATTCTAGTTATTTTTTGGAGGATAAGGCAAAGTACAGACGACTTGCAGGGAAATTAATATATTTAACTGTGGCTAAACTAGATATCTCTTTCGCAAGTCGAGTAATTAGTTAATTCATGGACAAGCTGCATACTGTTCATTGGGATGCTGCTATCAGAATCTTAAAATATATTAAGGCCTCTCCTGGAAAAGGTTTGTTATTTAGGAAGTATGGACACTTAAATATAGAAGCCTATCCGATGCAAATTATGCTGGCTCTAGAAATGACAGGAAGTCTACCTCTGGGTACTGCACCTTTGTAGGAGGAAATCTGGTGACTTGGCATTCCAAGAAACAAACTACAAGGGCTAGATCCAGTGCAAAAGCTGAGTATAGAGCTATGGGACATACTATTAGTGAAATATTGTGGCTAATAAATTTATTAGTTGAACTGACTTACTGCCACTTTATCCATGAAACTATGATAAACAAGAAGATCAATACACAATTCACTCCATCTTCAGAACAAATAGCATATATATTTACTAAAGCTTTAGGGGGCAAGCAATTTAATATTTTATGTAACAAGCTGAGCATGATATATATATATATATATATATGCTCCAACTTGAGAGGAAGTGTTGAGATACATATTATTCTACCATATCTGATAGTTAGGATAGTTTATCTTAAAAGATCCTAGTATATCTCTTTTTCACTCAAATCTACTCTCATATACTTTGTAAATACAAGATAGGTTCTATTCAATAATATAGAATCATCTTTTCTTTTCCCTCCACATTGTGAATGTAGATCAGTGTTTAAAGAGATGTCTAAAACTAAATCATTGAGTCACGGGGACAACAGATGCTTTCTTGCCAAAACTGCCAAAGAACGACTCACCTGGCAGCTACAGCAGATACCAAATGGAGCATCATCTGCCAGAACCTTATCCAGCGGGACCTGGAGAAAACAGAGTTGAATCACTTGCGTGTGTAACTTCCATTATTAAATTGTATGACGACAAACTTCAGCAAGTTCAACATTGTATACAACCCAGCTAACAAATCAAAGAAATATAACAATTGAATTTCTCGTGTAGACATCAAAACTCCCATCATTTTATTACTCAGACAATCCAAGAAAATAGGGAATAGCCAGAGCAGACATCTATATTGCTACTTCTATAAATGAGTACCTCAAAGCAGTCTCCACAGAAAAGCCTGGCAGGAAAGGAGAGTTTTTAGCGCGCTGATGATGATCTGCATCACCACTATATCGTGCACGGCAATCTTCTTTCTGTAATCACAGTAGGCGATGTTGTTATAGGTATCAAATAAGATGATAATCCATCTTAGTGTAATACTTTCAGGCATCTCATTAGACAACAGAGAACAGATTTTCCTGAAATGCAACAACAGATAATTTTTAGATTATTCATCATCAGCTAATAGTTTCTGAATCACAAACAAATTCCAAATTCTATAAATGTCAAGACCTGAATAAAATTCTAATTGAAGCTGAAATATAGGAGAATAAAATTAAAGTATCACTAATTACCTAAGCAAATATTCAAAAGAAAAAACTCACGGAAATCTACGTTTGAGTCCGGCTCTAGTAAAATATCATTATATTTCAGCTGCTGTCAAGTTTAGTCTTCATTTATTTCACATTCCTCATACTCAAGGAAGCTAAGCCGAAAAGGTAAAGAAAGACTGGAATCCGACAAGGGTAATCAATGCCCTCAAGCCCAGTAGAAAGTCTTCTTTAGTGCTTAGCCCTTAAAGCATTGAAGTCCACAAAGTCCTGTAAAGTCTCCAATTCAATGTCTCATAACGAATCATGATATGTATGGAAAAGTTCTCCCTTTCTTTCAATTTTAGAATGAGAAATACTGAAAACTAATTATTTTTTGGTGTTTTACAGAGTAGAACGTGTGAAGGTTAAATATGTATTCTAATAATACTACTGTTTTGGCATCGCAAGAAATGAAATTAGTAACAGAGATTTTCTAGAGAAAATGAAGAACAAAGGAAGTTCCCAAAAGTCATGACTTTAGGATTTCTTATATTTGTGGAACTCTGAAAAATCTTATGTATTGATGGCATGAAACTATTTTTCAAAATGTGTAAGCATTTCTTCTATTCATGTAAGGACATCACATGTTAAATATCTGCAATTGCATGTCAACTAAAATTTGGATCATGGAAATTAAGAATTAAATCTGCAAAAGGTCAAGTTGTAAAGCCTCGTAAGAGCACCAATCAACAATTGCTTCAAAACAAAACTTCAGCTATCATCTTCCAGTGAAATGCACTGACTTGGTAAGTCAAGATTATTTAACTAAAAAAGTAAAAGAAAAGAGATGTTAAAGCAGATAATGAGCGAGATTAGGAGGGTGTTTGACTAAATTTATATTTAAAACATCTTATAAGTTCCTATATCTTATAAGATTTTTTAAAACTTATAAGATGTTAGATCTTATTTTTAAAATAAGTTATTAAAGTGTTTGAATAAAATAAGATTTTAGAACTTATAAGATGTTATAATGGCAATTTTGTAATTAAAATGGTTAAAATGAAGGTGTTTGTTAAGAGTTTAAAGAATAAGTTAAGATCTCATTACTTTTTTTAAAAGAGCTTATAAGATCCTAACATCTTATTTTAGGGTCTTATAAGCTCTTTCTTAAAAAAATTTACCAAACACCTTTTATTTGACGAACTTATAAGCTCACCCAAACACCCTCTAAGTATATTGTACGTCTACCAAGTTCAGATTTCTAATGCTAAACAGAATGCTAATTCAGTAACTTTCTAGTTCACATTACGAGTATCTTTTGGTTTACGGATGCTCGGAAACCAAGCTCCTTAATTAGGAGTTTATTAGAAACCAATATGATCTTCAACATCTTTAAAGGGTCAATATAATAATGATCAGGCAAGAACAAGGATTCTGCTGATCGATTCTATTGATTCCCTTTTGCTCATTTCACGCGTGAGTTCTGCATGCACTGAATCTAATATGACTAGCTACTAGCTAATAGGTATTCGTTTTCAAGGCAAATGGGTTGAATGGTTAGAACAACTGAAATGTACTCCAAGAAATACATAGTATCCATTTCCAAAAATGATTGTCAAATGGAGTCAATTAAATATTAGGTATTTTTATTGAAAGTGAAAGTGTGAATCATAACAAGACAGAATGGACTTTATTAGAAATCATGATTTCTTAAAACATCCAATGTTAAGCATCAATAAATTAAAAGCAATTAATTATACGTGTATCTTCCTGTAAAATGTAAATACATGAAGACCACTATATTAAAGGTCCCATTGCTTCTATTTACAGCTCAATCCCCAATGAAGACAAAATTTACAACTGTTAAAAAGGCATTTACGTGGTTTAGCAATTCCACTGTCCATATAATTGTTTACTAGACTGGATATGACTGTCTCGAATGAAATTTACAATTCTATAAGATGTAGTGTGTGGGTATGCAATCACCAGTGATTTCAAAGTAAATTAGTTATGTGAGATTATGATAACAGTGGTACACAAAATGACATTCATTTGGTTTTGATTTAAAAGAACAATGCAATTGGAAATAACCAGTTAATATCCCTTGTGTTCTAAGTCCTCTAAAATTGTTTAAACATCACACCACCTTAGATGACAATGGGCTCTTGCAGGATTTCTTTAGTAAATTAAATGTGGAAGGAGGGAGTATAATTTCACTCATAATGACCCAAGAAAACATTAATAGGATAAATTCTTTATGCGCTGATCAAACTAATATTAGACAATTTACACATCTCCACATGGAGAGGGAGATGAAAGAAAAAGAATAATGTAAACTGCAACTTTACATTAAACGAAACTAATATAACTTGACATCCCAACGATAATACTATTGCCAATAGAAAGAAAGTAAAAGAATTGAAACTTTACCGAGCCATCAGCTATATCAATACCAACATAATAACCAATCTTTGCTTTGTTCCATTTGATATGATTGTAGGTTGTGCAAAACAAATTATACAAATAATTACGCAAGTGCACGTGTTATAACAAGTAATAAAGTGATGAGAAAAGTGTCGATCCCACAAGGAACTAAATTATTTACTACTAATTACTAATTTATCACATGATTGTTTTATTCAAATAAAAATCAATTATGTAAACTAATGAAAATAAGAAAAAAGTGTACTGATTAAGATTTCTACTAGGATATAGAGACCTAGAATTATGATTTCATTAATCAAATGAGTTGATTACATAATTTTCTCCTTATAAAATTAATAACAAGTTATTAGTCTTGAGTCTTGTGCAATTATGGGTTCTTCCGAATTACCCGCAATCAAATCCCTAATTTATTCAATTCACTATATTCCTATGTGAATTACTAAATTATGGATAAGGTTGTACCACTCAACTAACTCCCTAGAGCAAGCAGGTATATTCTCATCCCACTAACAAATTAATTAATTTATTAATTTGATCAATTAATCATAAGGTCTTTTATTGTTAATCAATCCTTGAATTATCTTTTCCAAGACTTCGCTAGGGTTTAAGGATACACTTGATTGTTAATCAGATAATCAAATAGAAAAAGCACACAATAGAATTAAAAAGAAAATCAAAGGAAGAAGAAACTTTATTCATAGACGAATCTGATATTTACTTTGTCCTCATTCGAGTCCTGAATTCTCGCGATACTCCTAATTTTCAAAATAGAAAATCCAAATCTCGTTCTATGACGCTGAACTAAGTATCTGAA
This sequence comes from Jacaranda mimosifolia, assembly GCA_018894105.1. Classification (NCBI taxonomy): domain Eukaryota; kingdom Viridiplantae; phylum Streptophyta; class Magnoliopsida; order Lamiales; family Bignoniaceae; genus Jacaranda; species Jacaranda mimosifolia. Next base: position 18,483,204 of record CM032118.1, on the reverse strand, counting down.
AGGCCTATTTGTAACTGCTTAAAAGAGTCTTTTAATTAGAATATGACTTAAACAAATAAAGACTATTCTGTCCATCTTTGATTAGATAATGAGGTGTCATCCTATCAGCATTTTCACCAAATTGTGTCAATTTGTCCCTTTTTATAATTTCTCCACTTGTATTCTTGCAATTTCAAATTTCATCAATTTCCTTGGAGTTATAGTATTTTAAACAAGAAAATTATTTGTTAAATTCTAAATATGATATTAAAATTAAATATAATAAGGACTTAGCAAAGACATAGCAAAAGTGCAAAAGGACAGATAAGCGCACATCGATGTAAATCCATCTCAAAATATTCCAGTTCAAAAACTAACTTTCCACAAGCCATATCAAGAACTGCATCTCCTCTTTTGGCATATAACTGAATTAAGACACTCTTTATCTGTTGAACAAAACAAGCAGTGTGAAACAACTACAATTTGTTTTCTTGCTTTCAGTTTCAGTTGTACTTTGGATTTCAATAACAGTTTAATTACATTAGCACTTGTCAATTTGATTACTGATATAGTGAGGGAAGAACTCAATAAATATTCAATATGAGCTCAAATAATTTTCAACAATTAGTCAGTTATCTAGTTGCTGAGCTTCTTCAAGTGAATAATAGGGCTTCCTTCTCGCTCTTTAGTGTCTGATTCGTTATTGCGCTGTAATGATCAGCTACTTTTCTAGCAAATATCTTGGTACTCTCATCCTCTAAAAATTTGCATCACCTGTACAAAAGAAAACGAGTTCAATTTTTTTCTAACAAAATTTTAAATTCTGATCTCCAGAAGAAAATGAAGATGGAGCAACCAAGAGATACGCGGTTGATGTCCAATACTAACAAACCAAAAGAAACAAATGACAAGAAACCAACAAAATTTACTGGTTACCCAACTTAGAGCATGTTTGTTTATTTTTTCAAATTCATTTTCACCTATTTTCATTATTTATAAATAAATTATCAATAATTTATCACAATTTTCATCAAAATTCCAACTTATTTTCATCTCAAAAAATGTTTCCCAATAACCTATATATCTTCTCTCTATTTTATTATTGCCATCTCTCGCCGCTAACAACTTACTAAATCCTATATAATCATTACTTTTTCAATAAACTATCCAAATACAAACTCATTTTTAACTTATTTTTTTCTCTAACTAACGTTTCGAATTTTGAAAATACTAAAAAAATAAAATAAAAATGAAAACATAACGAAACAAGTTGTTAGTTTGAATCTCAGCAACCAAATAGTGATAAAGCTCAGAACTTTCACAAAGAATACATCCAAATTAAACACAGATGATGAAACCACTTAAATATTTAGCATCACTAATTTTTTATTTTTTATTTTTTTGAAAGAGACGAAATTCGAGGAGCTTAATGTACTCTATTTCCTTTTTCCAAAAAAGAAAAAGAACAAAAAAGAAATACCTTCAGGGTACTTGAACTTGGATTTGGGGGTCCAAAAGAACCAGAGGATGAAAATTCTTGATACCCTCGCTTCATAGGTACGTACAATGTACACGTATATCTACAGTGTGATTAGAAAAACCAGCAACGATTTGTACCTCAAGAATCCGGGAAGGATTGTCCCAAAAGTTAAATAGAAAATAAATAGATGAATAAAATGTTAATATAGTATAGCATTATATAACAGAATGAATCAGCGAATGGATTGAAGTAACCGACGAAGAGGTGAAAAAGTGAACGAACCCTTTTTCTGTTTTTGCTTTTATATAGCATCCCGCTCCTGGACTTACACTTCCTTGTTTAGATTGTTGATAAATTTTATAACCTTATAATATTAATAAAATAAATTTTAGTCAATTGCTATAACTTTTTAGAAATATTAATCAAACAATAGACCAATCCATGTGGCTTAGTCTTGAGGAGTGAAATTCAATTCTAATAAATGAGTCACCAAATAAAAATCATAACCATTAATAAACTCTTAAACATTCCTAACAGTCCCAATCCTATATCAAATAGAATTTAGACAATATAAACAAGACAAGAACTAAATCCTTAACATGACAATAAAACTAAAATACTACTAATTCCTCATAAGAAGTCTTTCAACTTTGATTCTCATCAAAATCGGGTTCAACATTCTTATTAGGACTAGGGTCTAGGTCTGTCAGAAGGAAATAAAAAAAAAATTGTAAATAAAAGATTCAGTGAATGCATGGTGTCTGTAATGTGAGCTAAAAAATATATCATGATAAAAAAGATGCTTAGTGATAAACATTTGAGAAAATTTTTGATAAAACAATCATGCATTATATAGTTGTAAAGTAGGAATATAATAGTAAACATTTTTTTTTATAGGCCAATAGTTAAACGCGATGATCGAACCAGTATTTGCCGTAGCCAGTCAACCTTATGACTCCCACCGTAACAATCGCTTGTCACTCCTAGCAACGCATGTTCTTACCAAACAGTGCGTGAGCCTAGGTTCTTGGGAAATCATACGACCCACCTCAGCGACAAGCGACTTTCGTTGTGTGTTGGAGGGATTAGGCCATGGGGGCTTGGGGTTCAACCGGCAAACTTGCTGCCGCCCACTGAAGTCCCTTTCACACTCAGGCCAAGTTGTATCAACACATAGGAATTAGAACAATAAATTTAGTCATCAGTTGATCATCGGATTTAATTGCTATTAGAAACATTATTGAATAAAAAAAAAAAGAGACCATAAAAGAACATGTTTTCTTTTATCTAGAAACAAAATAAGAGAATTTTTTTATGCGCTGTGGAGTAATATAGTGCAATGTTAATTGAAGAGAAGTTTCATAAAATGTATTACATTATATAACCCTCTGGATTTTGAAAGGCAATATTATATATTATACATAGGAATAGACACTCATAGTACTTATCGATTGAATCAAAAGCCAATTCTATCGTGTTAAGTCCTTGACCATCTGCTAACATAATTGTAACGTTCAACTTAATCAATATCTTTTATATAGAAATTAAGTTGTACTCTAACTTATACCGTTCACAATATCACGCTTCTTATTATAGGACTGTGAAAATTAAATCCCCTTCTCCTTTCGTTTCATATACTATCTAGGATTTAACTCAAAGTAATTACTAGGATTTAATTGTAAATAAATTCTAAAATTTCTATTAAAATACGTATATACATGTGTATATATATACAACACATACACTTAGTGAACTTATCAAGAAACCAACATATAACAAAGTTTAATAACATCTGATAATCAATAATAATAATAATAATAATAATAATAATAATAATAATAATAATAAAAAATTATGTGGGTGGTGGGTCGTTTAATAGGTTAATCGCCTTTACTTATAATTTTGGGATTTTAAATAGATTTCAAATATAAAAAAACAGAGTGAAAAGACCTGTAATGCTGAAATATAATGGATAGACGTGAATTCATGTGACCAACAAAGTGTTGAATTAGTTTTGATGTTGAAAGTTATTTCTTTTATCTTTCTGTAAAGTTCCTTCTATATGGGTGTAGGTCTTTTGATGGGATAATCTCCTTTACTTATAATTTTGGGATTTTAAATGGATTTCAAATAAAAAAGAGAAGAGAAAAGACCTGTAATGTTCAAATGCAATGGATAGCTATGAATTCATGTGACACACAAAGTGGTGAATTGGTTTTGATGTTAAAAGTTATTTCTTTTATCTTTATGTAAAGTTGCTCCTATTTTATTATTATTATTATTGTTGTTGTCGTCGTCGTCGTCGCCGTCGTTGTTGTTGTTGTTGATAAGATGTTATTAAGCTTTGCTATATGTTGGTCTCTTGATAAGTTTGCTAAGTGTAAATGTTGTATATATATGTATGATATGGGATAGCCCAGTAGGCCCAGCTCAATAACACTCGACTAGGCCATAGATGACCTAATTACCTATTAGGCCTAACCTATTTTAGGCCAGCCACATTATCAATTGGATTTCAACCTCACTGGGCAACATTTGCCCTATTGATTAGGTTATGGTCGATCACAATCGGAGATGCGTCGTTTGGCATTCACCTAGGGAGACTCGAATACAGTAGAGTTACACCTTGCCAACCAGAGTCCGTAGTGATGTCTCACAAGAAGTATTTATCTCAACCAGAGAGGTCAAACTTAAGCGACAGTATCTCAGCCCCATTGAATGTTTTGCCAGGTGGCTTGCCTTCGCATTAATGCCGCATGCCACTACTAGTACTATCTTTTCAGCCGCGCCAGGCTAGTGCACGCCTCCAGTGTACCACCTTGTCCTAAGTAGTTGGAGGTAGCACCACCTGGAATAGTACACAAGCTGGAGAAGACTTAAGGGTCCTCAATCAAAGACAAAAGCCTTTCCTGTGCAACAGGTGCACCATAGATATATAAGCCACATTGGGAAAGCTATAAATACCCTATTGCTAGCCTTCAGTAGGGTATGCTATTTTACCCTTAAAAAGACCTCACTCTGCTGCTCTATCGTTTCGTTGATTATACTAACTTGAGCGCCTAAGTACCTTAGTCAAGGGCTTCTCGGCTAGCCTAATGTTTACTATTGGTTGCAAGACTCGACCCCAATACATCACAAGGCATTGCCATCGACCTCCCACCAGGTTGATTGGGCTGTACTTTAACCTAACCTACACCTAAAAAATTTACACCTCATCATTTAGCGCTGTCTGTGGGAAACTTGGGTCCGTAACTGGAAAAAATCGTTAACACTAAGCGAGTCATTTCTGAAGGGAGGAGAATCAACGATCCCCAACCCCATCTCCTCGGCCTCAACAAGAATCGAACCGGAACAGATGGTCACCTTGACCATTCCCCAGCTCATACAATTGATAAGTGAGCAGATATATGCTCAAATCTTTGCTCAATTAACGGTTGCCCTCAACAAGTACCGAAATCAGCCTAGCCCAGCTGCCAGCGCCACTCCCCAGCCTACTCAACAAGAAGAGAGGCCCTCGAGAGATGAAAGGGGCTGACCAGAAGCTAGACATCTCCCTACACAGCCAGATAATAGCCCGGGATAGTTCCCGAGGGAAGAGCCTCGCCCCAACCAGCGAGAAAAAGTTGTCGATTTAGTCGACCACATTGCTCAGCCCCTTCAAGCCCCGCAGCGCGATAGGGTTGAGCGACCATGATATCAGTCAAACAAGAATTTATCCCAGGCTGATCGGGAAGAGTGGGAAGAAATGTTCTACCAAGTGCAGCAGCTGAACAAGAATTTAGAAGAAATTTCGAGGAGAAACTCTGAGAGGAACCCACATTATGATGGCACTTTTCGATTTTGTCGAGAAAGGGAGTCACCATTCGTACAAAAAATAATCGACTAGTGAATTGCTATCGATGCCAAGGTTCCTACTAGACTGACCAGATACGATGGCTCGTCGGACCTAAATGAGAATCTACTACAGTTTGAGCACATGATGCAGCTACATAGGCATAATGACTATATCTAAGCCAAGATGTTGGTCACCACATTTCAGGGAATCGCGCTTGATTGGTTTGTTAAACTGGTGCCGACGTCGATCCACTCGTATGATTAGCTATGTGATAAGTTCCTCCATCGATTAGCTAGTCAGAAGAAGGCGAAGCTCCTTCATACCAACTTAAACACTATTAAATAGAACGAGGGGGAGTCCTTCGTGATTTCTTTACCAGGTTTGACACGGAAGTCCTGAAGATTGATAGCCCCTGTATTGAGTTTCTGATCGATGTGCACTTCTTGGGCCTTCGCCATAAGGAATGCTCCAACGCCTTAGTCAAGGAACAACCCAGGACGATGGAAGAGTTGCTCGACCTCGCTGAGAGGTACATGACTTAAGAAGATATGAACAAATTGAAGTATGGCAATCTCGAAACAGAGAAGAGAAAGTGGAAAGAGATAGATGTCAGACAATATAAAGATGGTCATCGATCTCTGATTAAGCGTTTTTACAACTACACACCCCTCAACACTGCTAGAAAGGAGGTGTTGTTCATATTCAACACAACAACCTTCTTAAAAAACCCAGAAAGCTTATCAAGACTAAAGCCATGAAAAGATTTAAGAAGTACTGCCACTTCCATAGGCAGAAGGGCAACGACACAGAGGACTGCTTCAATCTTCATAACAAGATCGAAAGACTCATTCAATAGGGGCACTTGAAGAATTTTGTTAATGAGAAAGCCAAATAAGAAGTGTGTGTAACCGACCAAACCTCCCGTAGAGAAAGGTCGGTTAGGACGAGGAAAGAAGACAAGGGAAAGAAAGTTGCCATGATCCCCGCCTACCCTTCAGAGAAGCAATTGACACTATCGCGGGAGGCCCAATTGGGGAGACTCGAAGTCAACCAGAAGGCAGAACTAACGAAGATTGGAGTCAACCAAATATTTCTCGATTGAAATAGTCTTCCAACTTTTTACCAGCACAGAGCCAATCTCTTTCTTCAACATTGACCTCTCCCACATCGAGAATCAAGGGTTTGACAAGAAGCTGGATTGCCCCCTAGTAGTATCTGTCAAAATAGAAAACTTCGAGGTCAGGAAGGTGTTGGTCGACAATGGAAGCTCTACAAACATCATTTTCTTGTCGACCTTGAAGAGAATGAACATGGGCAAGCTGAAATTCGAGCCTGTCCGTACCCCACTGGTCGAATTTGGGGGGTCAGAGATCATTCTCGAAGGATCTATAAACTTGTCAACATCATTTGGGGAGACCCCTCTGTGGAGAACTCCCATGGTTAATTACTTCATCTTCGATGCACCCTTTGCATACAATGCCATCATTGGTTGTCCAGTACTTAACGACTTTTGAGCTATTGTGTCGACCTATCATATAAAGGTCAAGTTTTCGACTGCCGTCGGGATGGATGAACTTTATGCGAAATGAAGGAAACCTGGTGTTGCTATATAATTTCAGTCGAGGCAAATAAACAGAAGGCTCGACCAAAACTAAAACCCTCGAGAGAGGCCCCAGTAGCAGAACACGAGGATGGACAGATGAGCAAGAAGCGAAAGTTGGAAGAGACTAAGGTCCGATGCATTGGAGAGTTCAAAACCATCGAGCTGGAATTCGGGAACCTTAACACGACCACAAGAATTGACATTGATATGGGTAGAAGCATGGAATGCCTCACGGTCGATTTCCTCAAAAGAAATGTTGACGTTTTTTCTTATAAGGCTTCCGACCTCCACGGAATCGATTCGAGTGTCATCGTCCACCGCCTGAACGTGGACCCCTCGTTCAAACCAGTTAAATAGAAGATAAGAACTTTCAAGCTGAACGATGCCAAATCATCAAAGAGGAGGTCAACAAACTTTTAGAGGCTGGATACATTGTAGAAATTCAGTGTTCAAGTTGGCTTTGTAATGTAGTCAGTGTCCCTAAAAATGAGGGAAAGTGACAAATGTGTAACGATTTCACTAATTTAAATAAAGTTTGCCCTAAAGATCCTTATTTACTGTCTAGTGTAGACTTATTAGTAGATTTTACTACTGGTTGTGATCTGTTGAGTATGATGGATGCATTTCAAGGTTATTACCAAATTTCATGGCACTTGAGGACACGAATAAGACCTCTTTCGACATCCCCAATGGGGTATATTATTTTCTGGTCATGCCTTTTGGGCTAAAAAATATAGGTGCAACATACCAAAGACTCATAAACTTCATGTTCAAGAATGAGATCGGGAAGGCCATGGAGGTTTATGTCTACAACATGATCGTCAAGACATAAAAATAAAAAAAAATCACTTAACCAACCTTAACCATACATTTTCAATATTACAAGCATTTAGTATGAAGCTCAACCCTAGCAAGTGTACGTTCAGGGTGAGGGGAGGTAAATTTTTGGGCTACATGGTCCACTAAAGAGATATCAAAGCTAACCCACAAAAAATTCAAGCCATTTTAGACATTACACCTCAAATAGTCAAGGACGCTCAGCGCCTGGTTGGGAAAATCATTGCGCTGCGGCGATTCATTACCCAACTAGCTAATGAAAGCTTATTTTTCTTCAAGATCCTAAGGAAAGCAAAGAAATCAGGCTTCTAATGGACATAACAATGAGATTAAAGCAATACCTTTCAACACCCCCGATGTTAGCAAAACCAGAGATTGGAGAAGTTTTGCACATTTATTTAGCAGACTCGTTGGCAATGATTAGTTCAGTTTTGGTCTCAATCATAAAAGGAACCTATCGACCCGTCTACTACAACAATAAAACATTGCAAGGTCCAGAGCTCAACTACCTGACGATTGAAAAATTTGTTGTCGCTTTAGTCACTACAACCAGGAAACAGAGGCCCTACTTCCAGTCTCACCCCATTATGGTCCTGATAAACCAACATTTAAAATAAGTATTGTTAAAACCAGATACATCGAGAAGGTTGACAAAGTGGGCAATCGAGTTAGGAGAGTTTGACATTACTTTTTAGCCCTAAACTACTGTAAAAGCCCAAGTGTTAGCAGACTTTGTCTCCGAAAGGTTTGACCTCCCTAACCAACTCGACTAGGATTCCCTATTGTGGACATTGCACGTGGATAGTTTAACGAATTCCTCGAAAGAAGGAATTGGCATCTCCCTACGCTCTTCACAAGCTGAGGAATATGACTTCGCAATTAAACTCGACTACCCTGTAAAGAACAATGAAGCAGAATATGAGGCCCTTCTTGCTGGCATGAGGATGGTGGTAGACAAGGAAGTCGAATAGTTGGTGGCCATAACTGATTCCCAGCTGGTCACATAATAGGCCGAAGGAAAATTTGAAGCTAAAGAGACCACAATGAACATGTATTTAGCAAAGGTAAAGAGAATACAACAACAGTTCAAGAAATTCACCCTCAGCAAATCCTTTGATCAGAGAATGAGTGAGTCGACGCGCTGTCAAAATTTGCGAACTCGACAAAGGAAACTAGAGACAGAACAATTATATTTCTCGTCGCCAACAAACCCACCATAGGTGTTCCCGATTAGAACTTGGTGGGGCAGATCTAAGAAGTAGCCCCTTCATAGTGGGATGAAATAAAAGCTTATTTGAGGGAGGGGAAAATTCCCAAGGATAAAGGCCAAGCACACAGGTTCAAAGGTTAAGCGGCCAAGTTCGCCCTCAATGAACACGATCAACTTTATAGGAGATCGATTTTGGACCACTGTTGAGATGTTTGACTTTAAAATAGGCTAACGAGGTCTTACATGAGTCCACTCAAGTATTTGTGGCAATCACTTTGGAGGACTATCCCTAACCTATAAAGTTATTAGAGATGGGTGTTTTTGGCCAACTTTGCTGAAGAATGCCATCGACTTCGCCAAAAAATGCCCATGTTTGTAGGTCCACTCGAACATACCTCATCAATTGGTGGGCACATTGGTGCCCGTTCAGATCACATGGCCATTCGACCGATGGGGGATCAATATAGTCGGTTCTTTCCCAGAAAGCATAAGTCAGCAAAAATTCATAATCGTAGCGGTCGAGTACTTTATAAAGTGGGTCGAGGCAGAAGCAATCCCCAAGATAACTGATGGCCATTAAGAGTTTCATGAGGAAAAATATTGTCTACCATTTCGGTTTGCCCACAGAATTAATCTCTCATAATGGGACCCAGTTCCAAAGTAGGAGCACGAGGAGCTGGTGCGAAAGTTTAGGGATTCGACAACACTTCACCTCAGTTGGAAACCCACAAGCCAATGGTCAAACAAAAGTCACAAACAGAATTGTCTTAGACCACCTCAAGGCTCGACTGGAAGGAGCCAGAGCGAGTTGGGCAGATGATCTCCCAGGGATGCTTTGGGCATATAGAACTACTCCTCAAACAACAACAGGTTACAATCTTTACAGTTTGGTTTATAAGTCAGAAGTAGTCATCCCAACATAACTTATGCAATACTTTGCTCGAGTAATCCACTACAACCCGATTAGAAATGATTCTGAAAGAGAATTCAACCTTGAGTGAATTAACGAGTTGCGTCAGCAAGCATACACAACAATGCAATGATACAAGTCGAAGATGGCATAGCATTACAACAAGGGAGTCCGACTGTGAAGCTTCAAAGTAGGGGACCTTGTACTCAAGAAGTTCGAAGTGTCCAAGAATATGGGGAAACTCGATCTGAAATGGGATAGCCCTTACTCGGTGGTTAAAGTGGAAAAGCACAATGCCTACCAACTTGCAGACATGACTGGAAATGAACTCCCTTGACCATGGAACATAGTGAACTTGAAAAAAATTTATATGTAAAGAGACTAAAATCTCCCTTTGATTGTACTAAAGTATCATTTCAGATCAATAAACCGCTTATGTTCCTATAACCACCTACTCATGCCAGCACATCAAGGCTTTTTAGCCCAAATCAATAAATGAATTAAATGTTTAAAGTCGACCCCGTAGTCGACCTCATGCTGATTTCAAACCGCAACATCAAGGCTTCTTAGCCGAAGTTAATAAACAAATTAATTATTTAAAGTCGACCCTGTAGTCGACCCTACATCGGTTTCAAACTACAAAACCAAGGCCTCTTAGCCCATGTTGAGAAATAAGTCGACCCCACAGTCGATTGTGGCTTCAAGCCCAAACTGATGAACAAATTCTACTAGAACTCAACCGTGTAGTCGAAGATAAAGTCGTGCAAATGACACTAATGTTCCAATTGCAACATTGAGCTTAAAGTTGAAGTTAATTTAGCAAAATCAACCATTAGGTTTGTTTATTAGATCATGAAGAATACAATCTAAATCGAACCAATAGTTGACGACGACCAATATCGCAACGCCTATTTTAAAATAGGTTAACTTGACATGAATATCTTCAATAAGTCATGTTGTTTTTGCATGAATCGATATCCAAATCGACCATGGACTTGCTTAATTCCTTCATTAAAAGAGGATCACATTATATTTTTTATTCGAGATCGAATTATTTATGTTTTCATTTATTAACAATTGGCATTTGACAAAAATAAAAAAATATTTGACAGAAAAGCCAAATCGAGTACACTTTGATTAGCAAAAAGTGTCGTTCATTGAATAAAAGGAAAATATACATATTTGGTTACAAAGTCGATAATACCATTCATAAAAAAAGATACATATTAAGCAAAAAAATGTCATTCATTAAAAGCGCCTCGCAAAGCGACCGAAATAAAGTAAAATACTAGTCTAAGCCCTCAGCTCGACCTGACCCCTTTAGCTCGTGTAGCTCGTGCGCCTTCGTCAACTACTTGATCAAATTCATCACTCGAGGGCGCAACAACAACCTCAGCAAAACCCTCAACTTCCTGCTCGGGCGCTACAACAGGCATTAGCTGGTTTGCAGGGGTTGGTTGAGAAGGCCCACCTTATCGACAAGAAAAGTGCACCCAGCGGGTGGAAAGAAGTCAGCTGCCTTGACCTTGCCATCCGTGATATCGAACGCAATGTTGTTCACAAAGGAACACTCGCTGGTCATCGAGGCGAGCCTCATCTCATAATTAGTAGTAGTCGGCCTTCTATAGGAGTATTCTCGTCGGGGTCAGGATACATCTTGAGCTTCTCGTTGTATATTAGATTAGACACTCCCTATCCTCATGAAGAATTTGATAGCCCAAATATTCTAATTACTTAAGGGCCTTCCTGAAAGTGTCCTTCATATTGTTGATAGAGAAGATGATGCTGGCATCTTAGAACGCAGAGCATAGCATAAACTACTGCACTGCCTCCCATCGAATGATGGGCAATGTCCTAGAGAACTCACCCCGAGCATAATATAGAGCATTGTAACAGCCATGGGCTCAACCAGCATCATAGTAGGTTTGGGCCTCCACTTTAGCCTTCTTTAATAACTTTTCCACCAAGCTCTTCTTGGCCACAGCAATCAGCAACTGCCCATCCTTCACCTTGAGCTGTGAGTTTCTGTCCTGAACTTCCTTGTTTAGCTACTCGATCCTCGTTTGCGCGGACTCGAGCTTAGCTTTGATCACCTCCACTTCGCTATACTTCTCTTGGAGCCTGTAGCAATCATCAAGGGCCAGCTCCGACCTCCTATGTAGATGGTAGCTAAATTGGCTAATCTGCAACAGAAATAATCTTGGTCAAGAACGCGTTTGATCAGTGAGTAGCACTTGACTAGATATTTACCATATTGCAATAGTATGCCATGGCCATTAGCACCCCTCCTTGACTCAGCTCCATTATTTTTCACTAGTTGGACACGAACAACCCGACCATCGTTACCTTTAGAGGCATGGAGTAAGTAAACCCTGCAGTCATCATGGACATCGAATTGTGGACTGCCATGTCAGTCCAGAATCGAGGAGATGGCAAGTCCACTGATTAAAACAGCTCATCGTCCTCTCGATGCTCGAAGACATCATAACCAGTCGGTGCACTGGGCAAGCTAGCTTTACCTTTGCCTTTACCTTTATCAACGGTGGACTTTTTCTGAGCAGGCCCTGCTTGCTCGACCGTCGGCCTTTTTTGTAGAGCAGAGGGGCTGATGGTCACCCCAGAAGTTGGTTAAGCCAGAGGAGCTGTTGCTCGGGCTGGGGAAGTTGCTAGTGTAAGCAGTGTGGCTTGTGGCTGTGGGCATCCTGAGGTGCAGCCTCTCAACAGCAGTCACACTTTGACAGCGCTCTTGATTCTTCTGTGCGTGCTAAAGCTTGGGCTTGTGTCTGATTCATGATTTCTTCTAGATCTACCTAACAACAAGAACAAGATACATTAGCATCGACCAAAAAGTTAAAAGATACAACAATTGAAAAATAGGCAAAGACTATCTACCTAGTCGAGTTTCATTATGAAGGTTTAATTAGGCAGGCAATAAGCTTGCCAGCACTAAGTTTATCTCCTCGATGTACCTTGATACCTCCGTCTGCCCAAACTCAAATAGATCTTGAATAAAGGTGTTTGGCCAGTCGGGGTTTCGTTCCGAGGTATATCGATAAGACCCCTCATCCAGCCCCTGGGTATGTTTAATCCACCCCCCGGAGATTGAACAAAGAAATAATGGGTTTCCTAATTTTGGCTAAACGAGGAAGAGGGGGTCACTAGGAATTTTCTATGAAGACGGGCCGTGAAGTGGTAAAAGCTTGACTCCTTGGTGTTCCCCGACTTTTGAGACATGGGGAGATGAAATAAGTTGCTAAAGTTTGTGAAGGTTCGGGGCTGGTTATGAACATGCATGAGGACAACAAAGCTATATATGGTCGAGAAGCAGTTTGGTAGTAATTGGGTGATGCAAACTTGGAGGCCTATCAGAAGGTTAACTATGGGTTGAGCAATGGGAAACCTAAGCCAACATCTAAAGGCATCTTCAAATACAGTAATACAACCGGCGGGAGGTCAGTGCATTCTATATTCGAGCCTTTGACAATTTACTCCAACTCTCGAAGAATGTGGTATAACTGCCTAATGAAGTCGAGATCCCTTCAGTCACCTTCGATACGATCTCACTATAGTGGTCGAGGTTGAATAGCTGACCACATAATATGGGTGGTTGACTCGGCCTAGCATCACCACCAACGGCAACCTGATCATCACTAGAGCTACTAGAGGTCGAGCTGTCATTAGAGGAACTATTAAACTCACTAGTTGAATCACCCTCTTCCCTGGTCAGAACCTCATTTGACCTAGTTACTTTAATATCACTCCCATGACTATTATTATCATGGAATTCACTCAACATTTTTGCAATACTAAGTGCTCGGGATTCAACAATAAAGTAAAACTCGCTCGAAGGGTTTCAGAAGACTTACGCATTTTAGGAGTCTAAAGCAAAATCAATTGGATGGAAGCATGAAAATGATTGATTTGACCTCACAAAATGCTGTAAAAGTAAATATGAACATTTTCACCGCGCCTATTTATAGGCATCAACGGATGCAATAATTACACAGCCGTCGCTAGACGCTTTGCGTAACCTAATGTAACAGACGCATTAAATGCGCCAAAACCCTAGTCAACACTCTAAAGCCCTCGTCGAGCCTACTCAGTTTCCACAAATTAGCTACTCCTAATTCCTTCTTGTCGATAATCTTGATAAGGACTTGAAAGTAGAAGGACTTATGATATAGGATAGCCCAGTGGGCCCAGACCAATAATACTCGACTAGGCCAGAGACGGCCTAATTACCTATTAGGCCCAACCTGTTCTGGGCCAACCATATTATTGATCGAATTTCGACCTCACTGGGTAGCATTTGCCTTGTCAACTAGGTTATGGTCGATCACCTTCGGGGATGCATCTTTCAGCATTCAACTAGGGAGACTCGAATACAAAAGAGTTACACCTTGTCGACCAGAGTGCGTAGTGATGTCTCGTAAGAAGTATTTGTCTCGACATCGAACCTAGGCGACAGCCTTTTAGCCACATTAAATGCTCTGTCAGGCAGTATGCCTCTGCATTAATGGCGATACCACTACCAGTACTACCTTTTCAGCCACGCAGGCTAGTGCATGCCTCCAGTGTACCACCTTATCCTAGGTAGTTAGAGATAGCGCCACCTGAAATAGTACACAAGTTGGAAAAGACTTAAGGGTCCTCAAACAAGGACAAAAGCCTTTCATGTGTAATAACTACACCATAAGCATAACAACCATATTGGGAAGGCTATAAATACTCCATTTCTGGCCTTCAACAAGGTCTCGTCGATTATGCTAACTTGAGTGTTAGAGTTCCTTAACGATGGCTCTTTGGCTAACCAAATGTTTGCTATTAGTTGCAGGACTCGACCTCTATACATCACAAAGCACTTCCATCAACTTCCCACCAGGTTGATTGGGCTGGACTTTAACTCAACCTATACCTAAACAATTTACACCCTCATCAATGTATATATATATATATTTAAATAGAAATTTTAAGATTTATTTACAATTAAATCCTAGTAATTATTTGAGTTAAATCCTATATAGTATATAAAACAAAAGGAGAGGAATATTTAGTTTTCATAGTCCTATAAAAAGCATGATGTTGTGAATTGTTTAAGTTAGAGGACAATTGAAGTTCCATATAAAAGATATTAATTAAGTTGAATGTTACAATTGCATTAGTATGTGGTTAAGGACTTGACATGATAAAATCGACTTTTGATTTGATCGAGAAATACTGTGAATACCTATTCCTATGTATAACATATAATATTACCTTTGAAAATCCAGAAAGTTATATACTATAATGTATTCTACGAAACTTCTCTTCAATTTACACTACACTATATTTATATTCCACTGGGCACAAAAAAATTCTCTTATTTCGTTTCCAGATAAAAGAAAATATGTTCTTTTATTATCTCTTTTTTTTATTCAATAATATTTCTAGACTATTAGTTAAATTTAATGATCAACGGCTGACTAAATTTACTATTCTAATTCCCGTACATTGGATCCAACTTGGTTTGGGTGTGCAATTGACTTTACCAGGCGACATCGAGCTTGCCGGTTAAACCTTAAGTCCCCATGGCATAATCCCCTCAGCGCATAACTGAAGTCGTTTGTGGCTGAGGTGGGTCGTAGGATTTCCTGAAGACCTACGCTCGGGCACTGTTTGGTAAGATCGTGCCTTGCCTAGAAAGATAAAGGACTATTACAGTGGGAATCATAAGGTTGACTGGCTACAACAAACACTAGTTTGATTATCGCATTTAATTGTTGGCCTATACAAAAAAAATATTTACTGTTATATTCCTACTTTACTACTATATAATGCATGACTATTTATCATCATTTTTCTCAAATATTTATCAATGTGCATCATTTTGATCATTATATATTCTTGAACTCACACTGCAAACATTAGACATCCACTGAGTCCTTTACTCACACTCTATTTTTTTTAATTTCCTTTTGGCAGAGCTAGACCCTAGTTCTGATGAGGATGTTGAGCCCAATTTTAACCAAAATCAGAGTTGAAGGACTTCTATTGAGGAATTAATAGCATTTTACTTTCATTGTCATGTTGAGGATTGAAAGACGGTGTAAGCCAAGGATTCAATTTAAAACATTTAAAAACAGAAATCTAACTTGAATTACACCTCCACAAGGATCTAAATTCATGCCTATAAAATAGATCAATGTCAGATAATTACCTCTCAAGAAAAATCCAACCAAAACTTGAAGATGTGGTTCCTTTCCCGAAAGCAGACTCCTTCTGGCGCAGCAAGGTGTGATCGACTTTTGACTAGACAAATCACCTCCAATTTGAGCCAAATTTGGACCAAATTTTTTTCAACTCCTTGGAGAATGTCCAGTAAAGAAATCAGCTCCAAATAATTCCGGCACAGCAGCAAACAAAGTCCAGAAAGTCACTGCTGGAATAGAGGATCACCAAAAACAAGCAATCCGAATGCCTTGCCTCTAGTGTGAAAGTCCACACCCCAATGAACAATCCTATTCTTCCTAGTTCATATGGAAAAACTAAGGAGAAATCAAGAGGATCATGAAGGCCAAAAAGTGAGGGAGGGAGGTGAAGAAGGTATGAAGCCTCAACTCATGAGAGAATCACAAAATCGGAGGAAAATTTGGATCTAACAATTAGATCTTAATGCTTGCAAAATGCATGTGTTGGCCACCCCTCTCTATATCTATATATAGAGGGAGGCTGGTGTGATGCCTTCCTCAAGGAGGGGGGCTCCACATTCCATGCCAACTTGCAAGCAAGTTGCAAGTTGCATGTGAGATTTTTGTGAATTTGAGTTTCATTTGGAATCTTTATTTCATTGTATGAAATGTCATCCAAATAAATTCTAGTTTCACACAAAATAAACTCTTCATTTGAATTTTGCCTCCAAATTATTTTTTCACTTTAATTTAATTAAACTTTGACTTAACTTTTAAGTCAACTAACTTAACTCTTTAAGCTAATAATTATTAACTTAACTCTTTAAGTTAACTTGACCAATTGATAGTCATGCGGCACCAAATCAAATTAACATTTAAAATTTAATTAGTCTTAATTTAACTCCTTAAATAAATTAGATCAATTTAACAATTAAATTGGTTAAGCCAAAATGACTAAAAATTGTAGCAACTGTAACCCTCAATTTTTAGTCACAAGGAATCTTTCTAACACTTAGAAAATTCCCTTTATCAAGTAGGATTTTCAATTGGTTTTTGTATGTGACCTATTAGGTTCTACTGTTCATTAGACATGGGCTCACAACTCTTGTGACTTTGGAATATCAAATATTCACATTAGTTTAAACTCTTTTAAACTAATCGACTTAATTCAATTAATTTCTATTAGTTGAAGATTACCCAATTTCCATGTTGATGTCCAATCTCAAGCCCATGGAGCCAAACAATTGGCCAAATGAATGCTTTTGGTGAACCATTCTAGCTCTATGCGTACTATGCAAATACGGTCCTTTCGTCTTCTATCTCCATGAAAGAGGCCTAGGGAAAGATATTTGACAGCTCCCTAATAGCCTCGATTCTATGTATATATTCTTAATATTCGATTCTGATTTATGACCTCATCTTTGGAAAACTCTTTTATGAAATTGTCATACTACCTTAGCCAAGGACTCCTTGGAATCGATCACATTGAACACATAGGAGATGTGCTCTCCCTTCACAATGAAAAGGAGTTGGATCTCATCTTGGATCTCATAAACCTCCATGTCTATGTAGCTCATAACCAATCACAACCTAAACAGCACGCTTGGTGACCAGGGATGAGTCAATGTATGAAGACCTAAGCACAAGGTTACAATGGATCCTTAGATCAAATGACTGATTATATGAGCTAGCGTAAGCTAGAGAACTTGCTACTACCGACTTGCCACTATGGCTATCTTGTGGATTCTCCGAGTGGACCTCAAGTGCATTGTTCTCTAACAAGCACCCACTAATATGCACCTATATCTCATATGGTTTGCTCATGGAATGGAACAACATCTAACCCTTAGATTAATGCATTGTTAGTACAAGTCTATTCGAATCTTAGATGCCCCATCTTATAAGATTCTATGACTTAAGATATTTAAGATCACGACTCTATAAGACTTATTCTATGATCACCACCTAGTGTGTGACTAAGTTTGTAGTCTTGTGTGATCTAAGGCTTTCAACCAAATGCTAGTGAAGAAATATAAGCATAAGATAAAGATAACCATTTATAAAGAATATCATTCAATCAAGATTATATCACCAATGAAATAGTTTACATGCCAATTTTATCGGCTGCGGGGCACTATTCCAACAGAGGATTTAGTTCTTGTCTTTTTTTTTTATATTGTTTAATGAACTTCTAGTTGATATAGGATTGGTCAGTTTGAGTTTTTCTGATATTTGAGATTTATTTTTACTACTAGAATGTTTAAGAGTTTATTAATGGTTATGATTTTTATTTAGCAACTCATTTATTAGGATTGAATTTCACTCCTTGAGACTAAGCCACATGGTTTGGTTTCAGGGCATGACATATATTATTTGATTAATATTTTAAAAGGTTATAGCAGTATTAATATTTGATTAACTAAAAATTTTAATCCTTGAATAATAGGCGGCATGGCAAACCCTCCAAATTCGTCAACCAACCACGTATTCTTCAATGCTATGACTAGACCCTTTTTCTATTTTTATCGCTTTGGCCCTGTTCATAGATTTCCATACATCAATAGCATAATCAATCCTCAATGAACGATTGCTTTTTGATTCTTGGAAGTATTTTGTTTAGCATAGGGATTAGAGTTGGGTAGTTGTGTCACATTTTGAGCTCTCTCACTCGAGCCTTCAACATTTTGTAGGGATGGAATGTATTTAGTGGCATTTTCATGTTAATCTCTTTCATTATTTGGGACAACCAAATCTAGCTCATCATCAGATTCATAGGATGTTGAGAAAAGGATCTTGCTCCACTACCAGTAGCCATCAAGTTCACAAACATCTCGATGCAAAGGCAGTAGTGTGAAAGTCCTTTTGTATAGAGTTTAGCACATTTGAATTTTCATAATAAGAGGAGCACATGACACAAAATTGTTAGTGTCAATAATTAGTACCACTACACTAAATAGACATATATGGTAAGATGCAGTTACCATTATCCACTCCGCTCAGCGCTTTTCCATTTCTGTGCATCTACCTGTGGTACTATTCCAACGCAACCATGTTCTTTTAGTTATTAAATCATGAAACTTTCTGCACGAGACCCTCACCCTATAGAGTTACCCCTTAAGTTGTTCTACCCTAAAATATTTATTCGTATGCTTGTGAAGATCCCCTTGAATTTCTAGCCAAAGAAAGTTGGTAAAAGTAACTGACAAGAGTTGTCCTTTAATAAATTGTTGATACATGAGCTCTATGAGGACAACTAGGGTTAGTAAGTCCCATTTTGCATCACCAGCCCTACTGTGAAATTTTTTCTGACCCCTTGCCATCTAATGATAAAATTATGAGTTAAATATTGGGCGTACATTAATGGAGTACTGAATATTGATGATTAAAAATTTCACATCATGTGATAGAATCATAGGAAGTATTATTGTTTTGTATATATTGACAAAATACTTTCTTTTGTGCTTTAGATTTTTTTTCATATGTTTTTTGTGGCAAAATTATTTTACATCTGATGAAACTTTATATATTTTAAAAGTAAATCATAAGATTGGTTGCCAAATTTTAATCGACTGTGTATAGTAGGTCAATGCCACAAGATATTAATTAGAAACATTCTTTATCAGACCTATGCTTCTGCTTTTCCTTTTAACTTATACAATTTGACATGTACTCAGTGGTAGAGTTCCCATCATGTGTACATGTGGCTAAAACTATTTTATTTTTAAGTGTTTATATCTAACAAGGGTCTACTATATAGAGAAATATTGGTGGTCACTTGATTACCTATATAAAACTAGATTCATGCATTTGTAGATCCAAAGCATACTAGCAAATGGAGAGAAGTAAACCATGCCATACAAAAAAACATACTTAGTTAACTCAAGTTTGTACAAATTAAGCTAATAATGATCGAAGGACATTATTAAGAATAGCCTAAACAATGAACTACTTGAATGATACAACCTAAATCATGAATGTTACTCATTTTTGCTGCAAGTGGGAGGGAATTTACTACTACTCAGCCCTACCACAAACCATACTCAAATCACACCCACATTAGACACAAATCAAACCCAAATTGTTGAACTAACAAAAGAGACACCAATCAATCACAAATCAAACACACTTTTAAAAAAAATACGAGCCATGTAGCAATCACAAATTTTATCAACCAATATACCATTGTAGCTAAACTCAGTATCACAATCAACACAAACCATCCAAAAATATTAGCAAACCCTAATCTAATCACCATTTTCACATCCAAACCTACGTTCACTTATCAATCTACAACAAAAGGAAAAATGTATGTCAAAATACATTAAATAAAAAAGTGTAGGTGAAAAAATCATGCATATTTGTCAATTTTTTCAACAAAAAGCACAAGCCATAGTAAAAAGCAAATAAACATGAGGAAAAATTATGTAGAAAGAGGATTTTTTTTGATTAATTTTTCACTAGGTTTGAAGGAAGAGCACAAAATAGATTTTTGTGTCCATTTTCTACCAGTATACCCTAACCTCGATAAAAGGCCAAAAAAACTTGCTACCTTGATATACCTTCAAGCATTTCGTCGACCTCCTTGATGGACTGCACTTGCTGAATGAAGATTATATCTATTGGGACTCTGTTGTGCTTATTGGTGGTGAAGAGGGATAGCTTTTAATTTTTTTCTGCTTTGAGAACAAATGTGGAGTGATGTGGTTCTATAGGATAGAAGAGTAAATGGGGTACATTGAATGATAATACATTGATAGGGATGAAATGGTTGGGAAATGATTAGACGAGATAAGTTCAGTAGGTGTAAGAATAGGTTTGGCAATGATATTTTTGTAGTGAAAATGGATTCTGAGAAGAAAATGAGTATTAGTTCCAAAAAAATTGTGAAAAAGTGATAGTTTCATTTTTGAAATAATAATGAAAATGGAAATAACCCACGAAAATAAAACCAAACACTCTCTTATACTCCAACAAAAGTAATAAGCATTTTCTTTATTTCCTTGCTATGATTTGGATAATTGTAATTTTTGCTTAGTGTGTTAAGTATTGGAAATTGTTCATCAAATAGATTCAATGGATATATTATATTTCATATAGAGTCGTATTTATCAATAGGTGGTTTTTATTCAAAAAGAGTTTGAATTTTATGTTGCTTGGAAATTTAGAACGCATCTTTAGCATTGTTTGTTGGACAGTCAAGCATGAAAACTGACATTATACTGAGATTGATTGTGAAAAGTGATGGTTTCATTTTTGAAATAGTAATGAGATAATTGTAATTTTTGCTTAGTGTGTTAAGTATTGGAAATTGTTCATCGAATAGATTCAACGGATATAATATATTTCTTATAGAGTCTTATTTATCAATAGGTGGTTTTCATTCAAAAAGAGTTTGAATTTTATGCTGCTTGGAAATTTAGAACGCATCTTTAGCATTGTTTGTTGGATAGTCAAGCATGAAAACTAACATTATACTGAGATTGATTGTTCACACCAAATTTTATTGTTTGCAAAAATTAGATTGTAAGACAAGAAAAATAATGAACAAATTAAACTTATATAATGGAATAAAAGAATTTACAACTTCTGGGAAAAAGATCTCTTAAAGAAAATTAATCTCCGAATTCTTTTACCCCAATTTATGATCCAAGGGTTTGAAGCCTATTCTTGGATATGTTGTGTAGTCTTCCTTGTCTTGACAAAATAATACTACATATTTTCTTGAAATAGAACATTAATTTCAAAATTAAAGGGATTTAATGATTTGTCGCCTTGAAGAGACACAGGACCTTTGCGGTAGTAATACTTCACGGAAAGAACTTGAAGTTTTAAAGACTTGAGTCTTAGACTTGAAGCTTCTGAAGATTAGAGTCTTGGATTTGAAGTGTCGAAGACTTAAGTCTAGAACTTAGAGACTTGGAGACTTGAGTCTTGAATTTGGAGACTTCAAGACTTGAGTCTTGGATTTGGAGAATTGGCGACTTGATTCTTTGATTTGGAGAACTTGGAAACTTGAGTCATAGATTTGGACACTTGGAGGATTAAGTTTTGGGTTTGGAGACTTGAGTCTTGGATTTAGAGATTTGAAAACTTGATTCTAAGACTTGGAGACTTGAGTATATATGTATGTATATATATATCTCAAATGAGACTCGATCACCAATTTATATAGGTGCTTAGCAACAAACTTTCAGATAGCTCAAACTTCTTTGATAGTTATCTCTTCGATGCGCATATTAAAAGATAATATCAAATATCTTTTACTTAATTGGTTCATGCACATAAGTATGCCACGTGTCACAACTATGTTAGCCCGAGATTGCTAGGCTCCATGACTTGATTTGATTGGCTGTAACACTTCACTTTGACATTCATTGATACTTAAATTGACCACAAACTAAATACTTAGTTATTAGTGAAAATTAACTATTTATCTTTTGGAATTAAATTTAATGAATTCTAAGATATAAATAGAAAATTTTAAATTAATAACTAGCATATTATTACACATGTGACTTTTTGATTGGCCAAAATTAATTCGTCTATAAATGCTTCCACTTCAAGGCATGGTGAAGAATGTGTCGATCATTCATGAAAAAGGCAAGACTTGAAGTATTTAATTCTCATTACTTTACACACACACACACACACACACACACATTTGAGGCGAAATAAATAATTAGAAGAAAATCCATTTTAATAAATTGTTGGCCACTTGACTAAAGGAAACATTTTAATCTAAAATGGACAAATTATTTTTAACTCTTGCACATAGAAGGCAATGGTACCTCTATTCTTGTTTAAAATACCTGCCTTCATTTCCTATATTTACACGGACTCTATACTCCTTTTTATGCATGTAAAACTAAAAATTCTCAAGAATTTCTCAAGCATTTATGTCAACTGAAGTATGGAAGAAAAGTGTACATTATGTGGCTAAGAAATCTCAGAAGTCTTTGAGTGTAAGGTTACTCTAATAGAAATGAATTATGATAACCATCAAATATCATTCGGGCTCTAAATTTTCCTTCTCCCTCAAAATGTATATCGCCTTTCCAATTCTCTTTGTATCCCCATAAAATTCTTCATCTAATATATTCAGAACGATTTCTTATTTCTCCCTTAATCCCTCATTCCCGCTTCCCTTGTTACGTATGTGTAAATCATGATCGTAAAGAGGGAATGAGAGAAAATTATATCAAATTAAAACCTTTCAGAGGTTTTGTTGGAATAGTGCCTGGCAAGCCAATTAGATTGGCCTTGTAAAAGCTATTTCCTTGTAAAACAATCTTGATTGAATGATATTCTTTATATGGCCACCTTAATCTTATGCTTTATATTACTTCACTTGCATTTGGATGAAGCCTTTAGATCACACATGATTACGGGACTTGGTCAGTTCACTGGGTGGTGATCATGGAATAAGTTTTACACAGTCGTGATTTTAAATCTTTCAAATCATAGAATCTTATGAAACAGGGCATCTAAGATCCGAATAGACTTACACTAACGATGCATAAATCTAAGGTTGGATATTACTCCATTCCATGAGCAACTATATGAGATACGGGTGCATGTTATTGGGTGCTTGTTAGAGAACAAGGCATTGAAGACCCTCCGGAGAATCCACTAGATAGCTATAGTGGCAAGTCGGTAGTGGTTAATTATTCCGCTTATGCTAGTGCATATTATTAGTCCTCTAACTTGAGGATCCATTGTAACCTTGTGTCTGGTCCTCATGCTTTGACTCTTCCTTGACCATAGGGGTCTTTAGGGTTGAGGTTGGGAATGAGCTACTTGGCATGGAGGTTTGTGACATCCAAGATGGAATCTAACTTCTTGCTTTTGTGAAGGGCGAGTGCATCTCCTATGTCTTGTATAATGGTCGATTCTAAGAAATCCTTGCGCAAGGTGGTGTGACAACTTGGAAAAGGAGTTTTCCAAAGGTGAGGTGACACAAGGGAATCAAACATTAAGAGTAGAGATATAATATCGAGGCAATTAGGGAGCCAGCAAATATCTTGCCCTAGGCCTATTTCGGGAGATAGGAGACGAAAAGATTGTATTTGCATGGTACGCGTAGAGCTATGATGGTTCTCCATAATTTTTATTTCATCTAATTAGTTGGGTTCCATGGGCTTGAGGTTGGACATCGATCATGGAGATTGTGTACTCTTCAATTAATGAGATTAATTGAATTAAGTCAATTAGTTTAAAAAGGAATTTTAAACTAAAATGAATATAAGATATTCAAAAGTCACAAAGAGTTGTGAGCCCATATCCGATGAATGGTAGAACCTATTGGGTCACATACAAAAGCCAATTAACTTCCAAAAATGGTAGAGCAATTTTCTAAGTCTAAGAAAAATCACCCTTTGGTGATCGATTTTCAAGGATCTAATTTAACGATCAATTTTGGTTTGATTAATTTAAGTGTTAAATTAATCAACTAATTTAAAGAGTTAAATTAGATCAATAATTAAGGAGTTAATTATCGGTACCATATTGACCATCAATTGGTCAAGTTGACTTAAAGAGTTAAGTTAACTAATTTAAGCTTAAGAGTTAAGCTTGTTTGATTTAAGAGTTAAATCAAAGGTTAATTAATTAAATTAAAGTGTTTGATTTAATTAATGGAAATAATTCTTTTTGGAGGGAAAATTTAAATAAAATGTTCATTTAAATTAGAATTTTAATTAATTTAGAATTAGATTCTAAATATAATTGAAATGCACATGGAATTCAAGTAAGACTTGAATTTAAATTTGCCAACTTGGCAGCCACCTTAAGGAAGGTGTGATGCCAACTAGCATCACACCTTCCACCCTCTATATATAGATATAGAGAGTAAGCAAATTCAAAAAATCACATTGCTGAAAAGTGTGAAGTAAAGATTATTTGCATTCCTTCCAAAACTCTATCTCTCTCTCTCTCTCTCTCCTCCATGCATTGCATCATATGTTGAAGCTTTGCATTCCTTCTTCTTCCCAACCTGAAAATCAGCCTTCTCTACCTCATTTTCTCCTCTCTAAGTCTAGATTCTAGTGAGGGAAAATTGGAAGATTGATTGGTGTGTGGATCGTATCAATAGAGGCAAGGCACTTGACTTGCTCGATTTTGGAGATCCTCCTACAGCAACTTATGATTGGCGAATTTTTCTAGAGTGATACAAAAGGATTTTTGCTCCAATTTGTTCATCCAGATTTAATTTGGTGATATTTGGAGCAGTATAACCAAGGCAAAGGTTTCCGCCTTTTCATTGTGTTGATTCCAGATAGTTGATCTTCTCGTTGTTTTGAGCTACAAGAGATAATTCTTCTTCCTAATCCAGATCTATAGCATGATTAGATCCTTGGTCGCTTGATTAGCTTAGTTATTTTTAAGCTTATGAAGTTTTAATTTATGGATCCTAACGCTACTCTTGCTTTTAAGTGGTATCGGAGCCTTTTTCATGCTATGTTTTAGATTATTGTTTGATTGATGTATGTAATGAATTGATCAATATCACCAAATACTTGATCCAAGTGATGGGTTGGAGTGTTTGGTTGATGATGCTTGTGGCTCTATTGCTTGATGAATTGAAAGCATGCTTTCAGTTGATTTAAGTGTTGATTCATGTTTTAGTATGTTTCAATTTATAGTGATAAATGTTGAATGTTGATTTAGCATTTATTGATGTTATATGGTGATATAGCATGTTGATATTTGATCAAAAGAGTTTTGGTCATTTTTAGATCCAATTTGATTGGAGTTGTATTGGAGATTTTGAAGAATATGATTCTTGCTTTTTCTAATTTTTGAAGGCCTGATTGAGCACTTGAATTTCCTTTTTTAATAAAGGTTTTAACTATGAAAATCCATCTATAATGTGTGTTTTAATGTTGGGAACATGTGCTAAAACTATTAGTGCATGAAAGTTGAGTGAAAAATGACTTGACACACTTTGAAACCCCAAAATAGGGGGCTGCCAAGCACTGCCGCGCTCTGTGGGCACGCCGTATGCGCGGCCTGCCTAGCCGTGCGCTTAGGCTGGGCGGCAGCCCCTGTTTTGAGTTTTGGTGAGTCTTGAGCCCCCTTTTCCAACGTATTTTGTGCTTGAAATGTTTTTGCACCACACATAGTAGATGGACAAATGTTGTGCAAATTCTCAAAATTATGTTTGACATTTTTTTTAATGCCTTTGAAAATTGATTAAAGTTTATCTTCCAATTAAGGCATAAATGTTATGCTTATTCAATTACTTGTTTATGAGATAAGCATTTAATTGTTAGAATTAATTGTTAATTGTAGATTTATTTATTATTCATTTAATTGTTGAATGGATGATGAATGAATGGGGATGATCATGAGCCATTAATATTGATTTTAATTGTTTCAAGTTGTTGAAATGGGTTGTATTAAATTGAGGTTTGCATGCCTCTTTATTTCTACCTTGTAAATGTTATGAGAGTAGAATAACTAGGAGTGAGGTTTTCATATTCATGTAAATGTTGCATGGAGCAATGGAGACAAATGGAGGCATGGAGACTTTTGAAGACCCATGAATGTATGGGATACAATCATGTGATAGCTCGATTTAATCAACCCACCTAAAATCAACTAGGTGGTGCACCTATGGCTCTAAGTGCACTACTTGGTTAGGCTTATGCTCATCCCACCTTAGGAGCATGCTTGGCGCATTTACTTATTTATGCTTTTCATATCCTATTGATGTATAAGATGCATGTTTAGGATATAAAAAACCCAAATAAGAAGATAAAATGATGAGATCTTTGTAAGCAAAAACCCTCCACTTAGAATGTCTAAGTGCTTTTCAAATATTAAGTCAAAATGGATACAAATTAAAAGATTTTTAATTAATCCAAGCCTTTTACCAATAGTATATGTCATGACGATGCTACCACCTTTGTGTGATATACATCTGGTCATATGGGTCATACTTAGGTGGAAAACTGTGACAATACACTTTGCATAAGATACACCTTTGATTTGGGAATGCCCGCACATTATACACTCGATCATGGGGGATGTTGTGGTGTTCATCTCGAATAAAAGTTTGATTGGTAGGTTTGACTTAACACCGAGTAATGTAGAGGCCATCCATCAAAGGATCTACATGAAATGGTGAGGCAAAATATATCAAGAATTGCATGAGATGCAATTAGCAAAAGTTGCTTACCTTTGGATTGCTCGTGGATATACATCCGGTCATAAGGGTCCACTTGCAAGTCTTTAGGATCTTGATTCTCACTAGGGAACATGATTTCCCAAATTCTTCTTGGGGGTGAAGGATTTGATAAAATGGTGGGAGGAAAACATGCTTGAAAGACCATAAACATGTTTTTAATATCAAACTCAATCACATGCTTATATTCTTTTTTTGCCTCTGTAGATTTTCAAAATCTTCAAACAAAATGGCTAAAAATCCACTTGCAAGCATTTTGAAAACCAATAAACTAATCGGGCCGAACTTCCAAGATTGGTTAAGAAACCTTAAAATCATTCTTGACTCTGAAAAATGGACTTACGTCCTTGATCAAAGTCCTGTGGACACACTTGGTGATAATGCCACCGACGCACAACGTGAAATGTTCACAAAATTTATAGATGATGATCTACAAGTTAGGTGTGTCGTGATGGCATCTATGTCCAACGAGCTCCAAAAGACTCATGAGCACATGAAACATGCTTGAGAGATCTATGTACACTTGCAAGAGTTGTATGGTGTACAAAGTAGACACGAAATGTTCGCTTTATCTAAAGAGCACCTTAGGGCAAAGATGAGTGAAGGGTCCAATGTCCGTGATCACGGCCTCAAGATGATAGGACTCATCGAGAAGCTTGGACAGTTAGATATGGTCATGGACAATGACCTTTACGTGGATTTGATCCTATAGTCATTACCACCATCATATGATCAATTCGTTATGAACTTCAATATGTCCAAGTAAGATGTTACGATTAATGGATTGATCAATTTGCTTGTGACCACGGAGGCGACTATGAGAAATGAAAAGCCCTTTATGCTTGCATCCTCCTCCAAGTCGAAGGGCCCTAGGGGTCCTAGATAGGGTGGTAAGAAGAAGAAAAGTTCTTCCTCGAAAGGGAAGCAACCCGAGAAGAGTTCCAGGAGGGTTAAGAAGAAGGTTAGAACCAAAGCTAGTTGTTTCCACTATGGCCAAAAAAGACAATGGAAAAGAAATTGCAAAGCTTACCTTGCAACTCTTGAGAAGGGTATGTACTTTATTGAAGTGCACATGACGACCAATTCTTCCACATGGGTATTTGATACCACATGTGGTTCTCACCTTTGTAATTCATTACAGGGGATGGAAAGAAGAAAAAGTATTCGTGAAGGGGATATGATCCTCTGCTTAGGAAATGGAGCAAGAGTTGCGGCCACTTTCCAAGTCGTTATTAAGTTGGACTTGGGGAATGCTTGCATTGTACTTGATCTAGTTTATTATGTACCCCATCTTGTAAAGAATATTATTTGAATTCCCATTCTTGATAATGAAGGATTTGATTTTTCTGTATCGAATGGAAAGACGAAGGCATTAAAGAATGGTTCTTTGATTGCTCAAGGTACATTAATAAATGGATTGTACATACTTGATTCTCAACTTTCACTAATGCATATTCAATCAAGTAAAAGAAAATTAGATATCCAAGAAGATGCCATTCTTCGGCATGCAAGACTTAGCCATATCTCCAAGAATAGGATGAGCAAGTTAGAAGCTCTCAAAGCACTAAATGTTAGTGGCATTGAGGATTTTCCTCCTTGTGAATCTTATTTAAAGGAAAAAATGACCGAAGCTCCTTTTGTAGGACAAACGGGGCGCTCCATAAGTTTATTGGATTTGATTCATACGGATGTTTTTGGACTACTAAGAGTTAGTGGGAGATGAGGCTATTCTTACTTCATCACCTTTACCGATGACTTTAGTCAGTTTGAACACGTGTTTCTTATGAAAAAAAAGTCCAAAACCTTTGAAAAATTCAAAGAGTATAGGAGTGAAGTGGAAAAGCAATTGGGGCTAAGTATTAATGTTCTTTGATCGGATTGAGGAGGAGAATACTTGAGCACTGAATTGTTAGATTATTTAAAGGAAAATAAGATTCTCTCTTAATGGACTCCACCTGGAACACCCCAACACAATGGGGTAGCCGAGAGGAGAAATCGTACCTTATTGGACATGGTACGTTCCATAATGAGCTTTTTCGACGTGCCCATATCCTTTTGGGAATACGCCCTACTCACAGTAGCGAAGCTACTAAATATAGTACCTTCAAAGTCAGTTCCCAAAACACCATATGAGATATGGTATAGCAAAGCACCCTCTTACTAATATCTCAAAGTTTGGGGATCTCCCGCCTATGTGAGACGGACAGTGGAAGATAAGTTGGATAGTAGATCCACCTTGTGCAAGTTTGTAGGATACCCCAGAGAGTCTATAGGTTACTACTTCTATGATCCCTCAGAACATGAGGTATTTATCTTGAGGAACGCCTACTTTTTGGAAAAGCAATTTCTATTAGATAGAAATGGCATTGTTGTTGAACTTGATAAAGTTCAAGATGATCATGAAATCCCACAAGCAGTGGAAACAAGCGAGCAAGTAGAGCCTAGTACACAACCTCTGCGTAGTTCAGATCAAACAAGAAGTAACCTGAAAGGTTTGGATTTCTTCACGAGACAGGCCAATCGGATAATGATTCAAAGACCTATGAGGAAGCTATGTTGGACATAGATTCGGGATGTTGACTTGAAGCCATGAGATCCGAAATGGACTCCATGTATCTAAACAAAGTATGGACTTTGGTAGATCCACCAAAAGGAATAGTTCGCATTGTTTGCAAGTGGATCTATAAGTGAAAGCTTGGAGTAGATGGAGAAGTGATGACTTTTAAGGCACAACAAGTGGCAAAGGGTTACACTCAAAGATCCCGTATCGATTTCGAGGAAACCTTTTCATCAGCCGCTATGCTTAAGTCCATTCGAATTCTACCCGCGGCTTATGACTATAAGATATGGAACATGGATGTGAAAAATGCTTTCCTCAATGGAGACATTGAAGAAGAAATCTATATGGAGTAACCACAAGGTCTCACATTCAAGGGGAGTAAGCAAAATGTTTGCAAACTCCAGGGATCCATTTATGGACTCAAACAAGTGTCCCAAAGTTAGAACTTATGTTTTGACAAAACGGTCAAATCATTTGGCTTTGTCAAAAATGTGTATGAACTATATATGTACAAGAAGTCTAGTGGGAGTTCAATACAATTTATTGTGCTTTATGTCGATGAAATTCTTCTAATTGGGAATGAGGTAGGAATGTTAGAGTGTACTAAAGCGTGGTTATCTACACAATTCTCCATGAAGGATTTGAAAAAAGCATCATACGTATTGGGAATGCGTATCTATAGAGATAAATCTAAGAGGATGTTGGGGTTATCCCAAACCCCGTACATTGATAAGATACTAAAGATGTTAAGTATGGAAGAATTCAATAAGGGATTTCTTACCATGGGATATGGCATTCGTCTCTCAAAGTATATGGCCCGAGAAATGAAGGATGTTTCGCATATCTTATGCCTTTGCTATTTGTAGCATAATGTATATAGTTCAACGTACAAGATCGGATGTGGCACACTCACTAAGTATTACGAGTAGGTTCCAATCCAATCACAGTAAGAGTCACTAGATAGCCGTGAAAGCAATTCTTAAGTACTTGACAAAGACTAAGGACTTGGTTTTAGTATACGACAATGGAGAATTGAAACTAGAAGGGTTTTTGGATTCGAGTTTCTAATTCGATAGATGACCTCAAATCTACTTATGGATTTATATTTTACCTCAATAGCAGCGCGATGAGTTGGAAGAGTTCCAAATAAGACACCACGGCTGATTCCACCACTGAAGCAGAATATATTGCGGCTTTAGAAGCTGCAAAGAGAGGTATTTGAATGAAAAACTTCATTCAAGAGTTGAATGTAGTGCCTAGCATTGTTGAGCTAGTGGTTGTCTATTGTGACAACACCGGGGAAGTGGAGCAAGCCAAAGAGCGAAGATCTCATAAAAAATCCAAGCACATTTTGAGGCGATATCATTTGATCCGGGAGATCATTGATAGAGGCGACATCCGAGTGGAAAGAGTTGCCTCAGAAGAGAATATTGTAGATCCACTAACTAAACCTCTAACGTAAAAGGTCTTTAAAGAACATCTTGAAAAGATGGGTCTCAAGGCCATGGCGTATTGGCTTTAGGGCAAGCGGGAGATTGTTGGAATAGTACCCAGCAAGCCAATTAGATTGGCCTTGTAAAATAATCATGATTGACCGATATTCTTTATATGGCCACCTTTATCTTATGCTTCATATAGGTCTCACTTGTATTTAGATGAAGCCTTTAAATCACACATGATTGCGGGACTTGGTTAGTTCACTGCGTGGTGATCATAGAATAAGTCTTACACGGTCATGATCTTAAATCTTCTAAATCGTAGGATCTTATGAAATGGGCATCTAAGATCCAGATAGACTTGCACTAACGATGCATAAATCCAAGAGTTGGATATTGCTCCATTCCATGAGCGACTGTATGAGATACGGGTGCATATTAGTGGGTGTTTTTTAGAGAACAAGGCACTAAAGACCCTCCAAAGAATCCACTAGATAGCCGTAGTGGCAAGTCGGTAGTGGTTAATTCTCCCGCTTATGCTAATGTATAGTATTAGTCCTCTGACTTGAGGATCCATGGTAACCTTGTGTCCGGTCCTCATGCTTTGGCTCTTCCGTGACCACTTCACGGGTCTTTCATGTTAAGGTTGAGTATAAGCTACTTGGCATGGAGGTTTGCAAGATCCAAGATGGAATCCGACTTCTCGCTTTTGTGAAGGGCGAGTGCATCTCCTATGTGTTCTATAATGATCGATTCCAAGAAATCCTTGCGCAAAGTGGTGTGATAATTTGGAAAAAGAGTTTTCTAAAAGTGAGGTCACACAAGGGAATCGAACATTAAGAATAGAAACATAGTATCGAAGCTATTAGGGAGCCGGCAAATATCTTGCCCTAAGCCTCTTTCGGGAGATATGAAAGTGCTATAGCTGAGATAAGCCAAACAAATTCAAAATTAAATAGAAAATATCGATCCAAAGCAACATCCCCAGGCATATATCATACACCATAAATGGATTAATCAGAGGATACCAACCTGAATCGCTCAAAATCCAAGGAGATGATGGATGATTCTTCCTATCACAGATTTCCGGCAGTTTCTGGCACAGCGGAGAAAAAGGAGAATATCTTCCAATTCAGACCTCCAAATGAAATGAGAAAAAATTCTCCAGAAATATAACTCGAATTCAGTTATTCTGTGAAAAAATTGGCTCAAATATCCATTGGATCGATCCAGGAGAAAATCGTGAAGTGGACTGTTCTGCAGAAATTGAGTGGCCTCACTTGTGGTCACCTCCAATGCAAGTCCACACACCTTAAAGCAATCCTAGAACGTCCAGATCTTTAGCTGGAGCAGATCTGGAGTTTTTTGGTGAAGAAGGAGGTTTTTGAGTGAGAGAGAGAATGGATGGAAGTTAGATCTCTACTAACTTTTGAGAGAATTTTGGAGGAAGAATTTAGCTTGCAAAATTCAGAATTTTAGCTAATGAATCTGGACTGATTTTCGGCCACTCCACCTCCTCTTATATAGAGGTGTGAGATGTGTGATGCCAAGGTGGCATCACACCTCCCATGCTAAGGGGGGGACCGAAAATTCCAAGGGCATAATTGTAAGTTGGTAATTCCACTATCATGTGGTCTTGCCAACTTGCTTAATTGGAATCCAATTCCAATTAATTCAAATCATATTTGAATTCTTTCCTCCAATAATATATTCTCATATTAATTAAATTAATCCAATTAATTTAATTAATTCAACTTCATTTAACAATTAAATCAAGCAAACTTAACTCTTTAAGTTTTCTTTAGTTAACTTAACTCTTTAAGTCAACTTCAATTATTCAACTATCAATGTGGCTCAAATACTCAACTCCTTAATTATTTTCCTAATTTAACTCCTTAAATTAGTTGATCAATTTAACACTTAAATCAATCAAGCCATAATTGATCTTGAAATCTCTCTCTCAAAATCGGTCCCTTAAGAGGGACGTATTTTTCTAACACTTGGAAATTCTTCTTTCACCACTTAGAAAAGTTCAAGGCTTTTGTGTGTGACCCATTGGGTTCAACCATTCATCGGACATAGGCTCACAACTCCTTGTGACTTTTGAATATCAAATATTCATTCTAGTTTAAAACTCCTTTTAAACTAGTCGACTCGATTCAATCGATCTCTATCAATTGAAGAGCACCTAATCTCCATGGTCGATGTCCAACCTCAAGCCCATGGAGCCCAACTAATTGGTCGAAATGAATGTCTCTGTATGAACCTTTTAAAGCCCATGCAAATACGGTCCTTCCGTCTCCTATCTCCATGAAAGAGGCTTAGGGCAAGATATTTGTCGGCTCCCTAATAGCCTCAATACTATTCTTCTATTCTAAATGTTCAATTCCGATGTATGACCTTATCTTTTGGAAAACTCTTTTCCCAAACTGTCATACCACCTTGCGCAAGGATTTCTGGAATATGATCATTATAGAATGCATAGGAGATGTACTCGCCCTTCACAAAAGCGAGGAGTCAGATTCCATCTTGGATCTCATAAACCTCCATGCCAAGTAGCTCATACCCAATCATACCCCGAACGGCCCGTTGGGTGACCAGGGATAAGTCAAAGCATGAGGACCGGACACAAGGTTACAATAGATCTACAGGTGAAAGGACTAATTTATATGCACTAGCGTAAGCAATAGAGCTTGCCACTATCGACTTGCCACTACGGCTTCCTAGTGGAGCCTCTGGTGGGTCTTCAGTGCCTTGTTCTCTAACAAGCACCCACTAATATGCACCCGTATCATATATAGTTGCTCATGGAACGGAGTAATATCCAACTCTTTGGATTTATGCATCGTTAGTGCAAGTCTATCCGGATCTTAGATGTCCCATCTCGTAAGATCCTATAGCTTGGAATATTTAAGATCACGACCGTGTAAGACTGATTCCATGATCACCACCCAGTGAACTTACCAAGTCCCGTAGTCATGTGTGATCTAAGGACTTCATCCAAATTCCAGTGAAGTAATATAATGCATAAGATGAATGTGGCCATATGTAAGATATCATTCAATCAAGATTGTCTCTTTAGAAAATAGTTTTACAAAGCCAAAATCATTGGCTTGCCGGGCACTATTTCTAACAAGGAGACGGAAGGACCCTATTGGCATAGTACGCGTAGAGCTATGATGGTTCTCCAGAATATTCATTTCGGCCAATTACTTGGGCTTCATGGGCTTGAGGTTGGACATCGGCCATGGAGATTGGGTACTCTTCAATTAATGAGATTAATTGAATTGAATCGATTAATTTAAAATGAGTTTTAAACTAAAATGAATATAAGATATTCAAAAGTCACAAAGAGTTGTGAGCCAATGTCCAATGAATGGTAGAACCTATTGGGTTACACACAAAAGCCAATTAGCTTCCAAAAATGGTAGAGCAATTTTCTAAATATTAGAAAAATCACCCTTTGGTGATCGATTTTCAAGGATCCAATTTAACTATCAATTTTGATTTGATTAATTTAAGTGTTAAATTAATCAACTAATTTAAAGAGTTAAATTAGACCAATAATTAAGGAGTTAATTATTTGGTACCATGTTGACCATTAATTGGTCAAGTTGACTTAAAGAGTTAAGTTAACTAATTTAAGCTTAACAATTAAGCTTGTTTGATTTAAGAGTGAAATCAAAGGTTAATTAATTAAATTAAAGTGTTTGATTTAATTAATGGGAAGAATTCTTTTTGGAGGAAAATTTAAATGAAACGTTCATTTAAATTAGCATCTTAGTTAATTTGGAATTAGGTTTCAAATATAATTGAAATGCACATGAAATTCAAGTAAGACTTGAATTTAAACTTGCCAACTTGGCATGCCACTGGGGAGGTCACCTTGAAGAAGGTGTGATGCCAAGTAGCATCACACCTTCCACCCTCTATATATAGATATAGAGGGTAAGCGAATTCAAAAAATCACATTGCTGAAAAGTGTGAAGATAAGATTCTTTGCATTCCCTCCAAAACTCTCTCTCTCTCTCTCTCTCTCTCTCTCTCTCCATGCATTGCATCATGTGTTGAAGCTTCTTCCCAACCTGAAAATCGGCCTCATCTATCTCATTTTCTCCTCTCTAACTTTAGCTTCTAGTGAGGGGAAATTGGAAGATTGGTTGGTGTGTGGACCGTATCAATAGAGGCAAGGCACTTGACTTGCTCGGTTTTGGAGATCCACCTGCAGTAGTTTCCGATTGGCAAATTTTTCTGGAGCAATCTAGAAGGCTTTTTGCCCCAATTTCTTCATAGTAGCTTTCTCAATGTGTGCAAGTGTTCCACATTTAATTTGGTAATTTTTGGAGCAATATAACTAGGGCAAAGGTTGCCGCCTTTCAGCCATGCTAATTCCAGATTGCTTCTAGATCCGAGAGAGAGTTGATCTTCTCCTTGTTTTGAGCTACAAGAGGTAATTCTGCTTCCTAATCTAGATCTATTGCATGATTAGATCCTTGATCGCTTGAGTAGCTTAGTTATTTTCAAGCCTATAAAGTTTTGATTTATGGATCCTAACGCTAACTTTCAGGTTTTTGTCTCTTCAACAGCATCTTGTTACTTTTTCACTTGCAAGTTGGATTTGCATGCCATCAACTTGGAAACAATTTTAATACAAGTTGATTTCTTTCTTATGTAGAGTTTGGCTTCAACTATGAACTGGACTCTTGATCATTTTTTAAGATTAAGCATCCTTTGGTTGAGGTAGTCTAACAAATTTGAATAAAGAGTTAACTCATAATTTACTTGCACTCAAAAACACTTGAAAAGAAATTATAGAAATGACCAATCATAGAACTTAACCTACTCAAAATTCAAGCAGAGCTATAATAATCAAGTTGTGAATTTTTTTAGGCCTTTTGTCTATTCAATTAGGTGTACTGTTTTCCTTTTAGTTTTCCACATGCTAAATATTCAAAGAAAAGAAACTCATAAAGTTCACACAACTATTAACCCCATTGACTCAAGGGCTAATTTCTGCAATTGAAAGAAGATTTATTTGCCATCATTTGGCATCCATAGGCAGAAAAAGACGAGTTCCACAAGGACATCAATTCTCAAGACATATAGCAAGTACATAAATTTTGAAGATTTTAGGTAACTTACCAAACTAAGGACTTTTGTTCATCATCCCTAATTGGTTTCTTTTATGAATATCAATCAAATGATATCTTCTTTGAACATCTACTTTTCTTATATTTTCTTTTATTTTATTTTATTTTTCAACACTTCCTTAAGTTTTCTCATTTTTTCTCTTTTTGTTTTAGGCTCTGCAAAGAGCTTCAAATGAATAACTACACTTCTGTTTGTAAATTTAAAAGAAGTTGTCACATCACATAGGGCGATCTCTATGGTTTTTTATTGGAAGTGACAAAGACATCCTCAAAATTAAAGCCACGACCTCGATCATCCACAATTCAGCCAATGATGTTCTTTTGTTCCGTATTTGGACCTCCCATCAGATCTATGTATATCCAAGAGTGGCCAAAAAAGGCAACCAAGGAAATTACTTATCCATGTTTTGGCATTACATCTTGTTCCAAGATCTTTCATTTGAAATCTTCACTTCGTAATGCCAAAGCCACAAGCTTAGAGCTTTCAATTTCAAGTCATCACCTCAGCATCAATGGACGCCCATGGAGGATGCCAACATCAAAGTTTTGAAGTATCTGTTCTTACAGGCCATTGGGAATGGATAGAGGACTTACTAGGCCATCATGTAGATGCTCTCCATCGAGTTAGGATCTATGCAGTGGTTCATGCCTTGCTTTTCACATATGTTTGCAACAAAAACATTTTCCAAGCCTTTCTCGAGCTATGGCATCCCATCACGAACACTCGGTACCCTACCATTAGCAAATTTTAAATCTCTTTATGAGATCTCTATGGACTTAGCGGATTGCCTATACATGGAAATTTTTATGATGAAGTTGTCCCTACTATAAAAGAGCTACTCGCTGATGGCAAATACCCTCATCTAATGTGAAGCTGCAAGTATTTGTTCTTCGCATACCATATGTTCTTGAAGGAATTTGATGGAATACCTATCTCTAATTAGATTAACTTTTGGTTTAAACGACCAACAAGATACGTAGATCCCCGTTTAATGCCTTCTTAGGAGATATTTACAAAGCTAAAGCTCCCTTACAATCCATGTGGAAGAATTAATGCATTATTGTTGTTCCATACCAAGGAATATGATGAGCCATTTATATATTAGAGGTTGAAGAGGACATTAAAGCGGAGACCTATTTGGATGCCTTCCTTTCATGTTGGCCATGTAATTTCGTTCTGTCACATTATAAAGAAAATTGGGTCTGCATCTCTGCCTTCAGTGTTTCCAGTAGGATAGCATATGGTGATTTCTTTTCTCCTATAGTTTATGAATTGGCAAGCATCTATCTATCAGAATAGTGCCCCGTAGCCAATTAGATTAGCATGTAAACTATTTCACTTGTAATATAATCCTGATTGAATGATATTCATAATAAATGGCCATTTTCATCTTATTCTTATTTTTCTTCACTAGTGTTTGGTTGAAGCCCCCTAAATCACATAAGACTAACGGACTTGGTTGCACACTGGGTGGTGATCATGAAATAACTCTCTACGGTCGTAATTTTAAATATTTCAAGTCATAGAATCTTATGAGACAGGGCATCTAAGATTCGGATAGGTTTGCACTAACGATACATAAATCCAAGGAGTTGGATATTGCTCCATTTCATGAGTAATCTATGTTAGACATGACAACATGTTAGTGGGTGCTTGTTATAGAGAACAAGTTCACTGAAGACTCGCCTATAGAATCCATTAGATAGCCAGAGTGGGAAGTCGGTAGTGGCAAGTTCTCCAGCTTACGCTAGTGCATATAATTAGTCCTCTGATATGAGGATCCATGGTAAT
Source organism: Jacaranda mimosifolia (assembly GCA_018894105.1). Classification (NCBI taxonomy): domain Eukaryota; kingdom Viridiplantae; phylum Streptophyta; class Magnoliopsida; order Lamiales; family Bignoniaceae; genus Jacaranda; species Jacaranda mimosifolia. The sequence continues at coordinate 18,445,060 of CM032118.1, read as the reverse complement.
CTTGTGTTTAGGTCCTCATACTTTGACTTTTCACCAACTACGTAGATGGTCATCGGGGTTGAGAATGGGTATGAGCTATTTAGACATAGAGGTTTGTAAGATCCATCTCCTCGTCGTTGTGAAGGGCGAGTGCATCTCCAATGTATTCTATAATGATCGATTCCCAGAAATCCTTGCGCAAGGTAGTATGACAGTTTGGAAAATGTGTTTTCCAAAGATGAGGTCATAAAGGGGAATCAAACATTAAAACTAGAAACATAGTTAACGAGGCTATTAGAGAGCCAACAAATATCTTGCCCTGGGCCTTTTTTGAGAAATAGGAGATGGAAGGACCGTATTTACATGGTAAACACAGAGCTAGAATGGTTCAATCGGAAATATTCATTCATCCAATTAGTTGGGTTACATGGGCTTATTACTAGACATCGACTATGGAGATTGGATACTCTTCGATTAATGGAGATTAATTGAAAGAGTTATTATTTTAAAAAAGTTTAAACTAATGTGAATATTTTAATATTCAAAATATCACAATGAGTTGTGCGCCCATGTCCAACGAATGAAGGAACCAAATGGATCACACACAAGAGCTTAAAGGAAGTTCTTACTTGATGGGAGGAATTTTCTAAGGAGTTAGAAAATTCATTATAGGCGTTTTGGAGAGAAATCGGTTGACTAAATTTTTGGTCATCTTAGCTTGATTAATTTAATTGTTAAATTAATCAAAATAATTTAAGAAGTTAAATTAGACCAATTAAATTAAAGAGTTAATTTAATTGGTGCAATGTGACTATTAATTAGTCAAGTTAAATTAAAGGTTTAAGTTAACACCCATTAACTTAAAGAGTTAAATTAATTGACTTAATGAGTTAAATCAAATCACTTAATTAATTTAAAGAGTTAATTTAATTAAACTAAGTATTTTGGATTTTGGAGGAAAATTCAAATGAAGAGTTCATTTGAAATGAACTTAGAGTTCATTTGCATTATATTTTATAAGATGTAATGTAGATGCTAATTAAATGCAAATACATGTGAAATTCATATTCACATGCAAGTTGGCAAGTTGCCAACAAGCATGGGAGGTGTGATTCCAACTTGCATCACACCATCCATTCTATAAATACCATGTGGTCGGCCATTAGATGGCTAATCTAAGATATTCTCTTTTTCCCTCCAAAAATGTGATATTTCATGTGTTGAAGGTTCACACTCTTCAAACACTCCCCCTCTTTAATTCCTCTCCAAGAGCCACTTCCTCACCTTCATCCTCAGGTTGTCTAGCAGATTTTAAGCTGGTTTAGGAATCTCCTTAGGTCTGCTGATTTAGGACCCTCATTGGGTGTGTGGACTAATTCATTAGAGGTCTAACAATTGGGGGACTTGGTGCTCCTTGGTGAACCGTTGCTGTCTAGTGATTTGTGTGGCAGATTTGAAGTATAGATCCACTTGCAACCAACGGGTACTATACCCTCTGGTGGATCTACCAAAGTCCATACTTTGTTGGAGTACATATAGTCTATTTTGGATTTCATGGCCTCAAGCCAATGACTCAAATCTATGCTCAACATAGTTTCCTTACACGTCCTTGGATCACTATCCATTTAACCTATCTCATAAAGGAATCCAAACCTTTTGGGTTACTTCTTGATCCGGTCTAACCTTCTAGGAAGTTGTGTACTAGGCTTGGGATGCTTCTTTGTTTCTATCTCATGTGGATAGGTTGATCATCTTAAATTTCATCAAATTCAACAATAATGTCTTTTCTATCTAATAGAAACTCTTTTTCAAAAAAAGTGTTGTTCCTTGAAACAAACACCTTTTGTTCCAAGGGATTATAGAAATAATAACCCAAATAATCTTTTGGATATCCCACAAACTTGCACAGGGTGGATCTTGCATCCAACTTATCTCCACTAGTCCCTTGACATAGGCAGGAGACCTCCAAACTCTTAGATAAGAGTAAGAATATGCTTTTCCATATCCCATGTCATGTGGAGTCTTTGGCACCGAATTTGAGGGTACTATGTTTAGTAACTTTATTATCGTATCTAAAGTGAATCCTAAAAAATAGATAGGAACATTGGTGAAGCTCATCATGGATCGTACCATGTCCAACAAGTTATGATTTCTTCTCTTGAGTACTCCGTTATGTTGTGGTGTGTTAGGGGAATCCATTATGAGAGAATCCCATTCTCTTTAAGATAATCTAAGAATTCAATACTTAAGTATTCTCCCCTTCAATCCGATTGAAGAGCCTTGATACGAAGTCCAAGTTGCTTTCCTACTCCGTTCTTATACTCTTTGAACCTTTCAAAGGCATTGTCTAAACTGAGTATAATCATTGGTAAAGGCAATGAAGTAAGAATAGCCTCATCTTGTACTAATGTTTAGTGGCCGACATATGTCCGTATGGATCAAATTCAAAGGATTAGTGTAGCACTGCATTAGTCTAACAAAAGGAGCCTTGGTTATTTTTTCCTTTAAACAAGACTCACAAGTAGGTAAGTCCTATAATCCACTAACACCTAGTGATTTAAGGGCTACTAACTTGTTCATCCTATTCTTGGAAATATGCCCAAGTCTAGCATGCCAAAAATAGGTACTTTCTTGGTTATCTTACCTTTTTTTTTTTTTTGGTTTTATTGAATTTGCATTAGTGATGATTGGGAATTTAGAATGAGCATAATCCTTCATACATTATAATAATAGTACTAAGGTACATAGTAATAATAATTTAGCACAAAACTTAGAATCTCTTAAGTCCAACCTAACTTATACCTTCAGCTTGGCCACAACTCTTGCTTCATTGCCATGGTAGAAGATCAAATTCCCATCACTTAGATTCATTCTTTTTCTATCCTTTGCAAAAAAATTACAAAAGAGAGAACCACATGCGGTGTCAAATACACATGAGGAAAAATTAGCCGAAAGGTGTACTTCAATAAACAACCTTCCCTTTTCTAAGGTAACAAGGTATTCCCTACAATTGAGCTTCTAATGGCCCGATTTGCCACAATAAAAACAAGTTGCATCCTTTTATCCTCTATTATCTTCTTAACTGCATTAGACGCCTTAACTGATTGTTTCCTCTTAGCAAAAGAATCTTTCTTCTTCTTTGCTTCTATTCTATTTCCATTTTTAGGCTTTTAGAGTAGGAGGATGAAGCAATAAATTGAGTTTACCCTTTTCATGGTTGTCTCCGTCTTGACCAACACTTTGGTCAAATAAACCTGGTAAGAAGTAGAGGATCAAATGATTCAAATCCCTGTAGAGAACATTGTCCATCACTACATCCAAGTTGAAGAGCTTGTATCAAGCCTAATCATCTTTAGACTGTAGTTGAGGACACATGACCCCTCAACTATCCTAGCTTTTAGAAAAAGAAAAAAAAAAACTCCTTTGACTACATTAACCTTTCATACCTCGTTTGCTATACAACTCTTGCAAGCAATTGATTGAGGCATGTTTCATGTGTTCGTAGGACTTTTGAAGTTCGTAGATGCCATCATGAGGCTATGAGCTAGAAAGTGATCCTCAACTCATTTCATGAACATTTCACGTGTCTCTTGATCCATATAAATCCCTATGGGATTTAGAGTATCTTGACATACAACATATGTATGTTTCTCATAATCTTGAAGGACTTTGAGGTTTAATCAATAGCGGTAGTTCGGCCTGATTAATTTATTAGTTTCCAAAAATAATACTTAGTGGATTTTAGCCATTCTTGAGATTTCACAAATCTACATGAACAAGGAAGATAATATAAGCATTTGATTCAATTTTGATATTGAAAACATGATTATGGGCTTGCAAACATGTTTTGCTTCCACTATTTTATCAAATTTCTCACCCTCATGAGAAATTCGAAAAATATTTCCTAGTGAGAATTAATGTTCGAAGGTATCACTCATGAACCCATGACTCTGAGACATCCATTTGTAGCCCTAAGGTAGGTAACTTTTACCAATTGCATCTCTATGCATAACATGGTTTACCTCACTTTTTATATAGACCCACGACTCATATGACATCTATATTACTAAGTGTTAAGTCGGACCTACCAATCCTTTTTAATTGTGCAACTGATTATGAACATTCTACGACTCATTGTCGACATTCTACGACTCATTAGACAATGTCATAGCATGTCACATTAAGTGTATCTCATGCTAAGATAGTGATCGTAGCTTTCCATCAAGAATGTGTTCCAAGACTCGTGAGAAAACACATAATTGTGGCAGCATCTCATGTCACACACTTATTGGTTGAAGGTATGGATTATTAAACTCCATTTAATTTTATCCATTTTGACTTAATATTAATTTGAACTTAAACTCCTCTAAGTGAGGGATTTTTCTTGTTTGGAAGATCTCATCATTTTATCTTTGCTTATTTAGGTTCTCTACCCTAAGCATGCATCACCATACATTAATAGGATAAAGAAAGTGTAAATAAGCAAAGAAGCCTGGCATGCATCTAATAATTTGGGACATGAGCCTTGACCAAGCGATGCACTTAGAGCCATAGGTGCACCACTTGGTTGATTTAGGTAGGTTTAATTAGATTAATAGATCCTATCTATTACATGAATGAATTCCATGCATTCATAGGTCTTCAAACCTTCTTGATCTTGATGGCCTCATTTGCCTCCTTGCAACAATTACAAGAAAGAAAACCCTTACCACCTAAATGCTCTACTCTCAAAATATAATTACATGGTGAAAAATAAGAGATGCAAGCCTCATTTAATTACAACACATCCAATTAAAATGAGTTTTATTAAATCAAATTAAAGGTTAATGTTCATCCCCATCCATCCATAATATCATTCATCTAACAATTAAATTAACAATAAATAGATGAAACAACAATTAGAAGCTTATCACATAAATAATTAATTATAAGTGAAAGTATTTTAATCTTGCACTAACTTGAAGAGCCTCTTAAAATTGACTTTAAAAACATGCAAAAATGTCTAACATTAGTTTGAGAAGTTGCATAATACTTATGCATCAAAATAGAATGGAAAAAAGGAATTTAGTAAGCGAAAATGCACCAAAATGGCAAGATGGTGCCCCATTGTCAGTTTGTGGCCAGGCCGCTGTCTTGCCGACCACCCAAACACGCTGTTGGGGTATGTATAGTGCCCTTGCTGCTGAGCCAGCGGCTGGGCAGTGGGCGGTAGCTTGACCGACAGCTCTAACAAGCACTGTTATGCCCGTTTTATGCACTTTTCCATGCCTAAACTCTTGGACACCTCCAAAACACAATTCCACACCTATTTTGTCAAATTTTTAAATCTTAAACACTTTAAAAACTAAAAATTAAAGTCCTCAATGTGCTTCAAGTAACAAATTCAATGAAGAATCACTATTCTTCACACTCCTTCAAGTAAATCCAATCCAATTGAATCAAAAAATTGCCAAAACTATTTTAAGCAATTAACAACATTCTAAATCACAATTTAACATCATCTCATACCAAATCAACATCTAGCATATGAACCAAATCTCATGCCAATATATCTAAATCACAATTTAGCACATATTGACATAATTCAATTCATCACATAGAGAGACACATTCATCAACTCTAAAATCTTAAATTTATTAATTGAATCAATTCATCACACTGAATTAATTTAAACAAATCCAAAATTAGACATACAATTGGCTCTGATACCACTTGAAGGTCTTAGTGAAGCAAGGATAATGCACCATAGGAAATTAAAATTTCAAAAGCAACTTGCAACACTACGCCTAAGGATCTAGATTATGCCATAATTATGGATTTAAGGTGAAGAAGAAATACCTTGGTTTATTTTCACAAAATCAACTTGAAGATCCTCCAATTGACGTCTCTCTAGTGAAGATCTCCAACGCCGTTTTGTTTAGACTCTTCTACCCACTCCTAAGACTTCAAGTCCAGAAATATTTGGCCTCAAAAGCTCTTCTAAAAGCTGGAAAAATGGCAGCAAAGACGTGCTCCAAAGCACCAAAGCTGGTGGCTTCAAATCTCCTCGAATTGCTTCTTCAATCCTTGAACAACACTTCTCCAATGGATCTTCTTTTGTTCATCAACAAACAACACTCCAAATATAATGTCACTAAAAGTATCCACACACCTCAAGATCTAAATCTCTATTCAAAGGCTAGAAGAAGAATAGAGAAGAAGGAGCAAGAAGGTGGAGATGGTGTGAGCGAGTTTGAAAGAGAGAGAAGGTTGGAAAGAATTTAGGAGAATAGTTATTTTGTGCTCAAGGTGTGTGAAGGAGGTATTTATAATGCGTGTTGGATGCTTCTAGAAGCATCTTTCCTTCACACCTTGCCAACTTGCACGCTTAGTTGGATTTAATTTCCACCTATTAAAATTCAATTTTAATTAGAAAATTAAAATGCCACATAATTTCAAAACGGACTCTTCCATTTTAATTTTTCCTCCAAAACTAGATTCTCCAATTAATTAAAGTAACCCCTTAATTTAATTAGGGGTAAAAATACTTTGCCATCCAAACCATATGCGTTTTTACACTTTGGTAATTAAACTTTTTTTCGTGATATTTTAGCATCTGAACTATACTTTTTTTTTCACCTTGCCGTCTATGAACTAGTTTTGTTAAATTATTTCATGGTATTTCATTATAGGAGCAGCCAAAGTCTTTTCTAAAGGTATTTTTTATCACTTTATTAAAAGACTACCTATTTAAACTTAAATTATCACAAGACATGCACCTAAAAATACACTGAAAAAAGTTTGTTGCATTTTGTGATTTAACAAGGCTAGACCAATGATATGACTATTATATCCATAAAATTAGAAGATTTGACTATAATACCTAAAAAATGGAGGCTCCTGGCGTTGATGTAACGAAGTATTTTCATAATATTCCACTAGAATTTGTTTGTATATGGTAAGGTGAAAAAATGTAGTTTGGATAGTAAGGTGTCACAAAAAAAGTTTAGTTAGCAAAGTGTAAAAACACGTATAGTTTGGATGGCAATATATTTTTATCCCATTTAATTAAATCAACTTAACTCCTTAAGTTGACTAGACTAATTAAATTGTCACATGACACCAATTAAATTAATTTTTAAATTAATTAGCCTAATTTAACTTCTTAAATTATTTGACTAATTTAACACTTTAAATTAATCAAGCCATTGTGACCAACTCTTAATTAGTCAATTTGGCCTCTTCCAAACTTGACCAATCTAATTATCTAACTCCTTAGATAATTTCTCCAATTCCAATTAGAGTGTTCAAGGCTTTTGTATGTGACCATTTAGGTTCACCAATTAATTAGATATGGGCTCACAACTTTTTGTTATTTGGTGAATATTAAATATTCCAATTAGTCTAAACTCTTTTAAACTGATCACTCTATCAATTAATCTTTATTAATCGAAGAATACCCATTCTCCATGGTTGATGTCTAGATATTTTGGATGAACCTTTTCTACTCACGATTTCTCAACAAGATATTTGTCGGTTCCCTATTAGCTTTGATAACTATGTATCTAGATGTTCGATTCCTAATTATGACCTCAACTTTGAAAAACTCCTTTTCTAAATTGTCATATCTCCTTGTGCAAGAATTTCTTAGAATCGATCATCATAGAATACATAGGAAATCAACCCATTCTTCATGGACCAGTGAAATGGATCCAATCTTCGAACACACCAACCTCTATACCCAACATAAGCCCTAGGTGACCCATTACTTAGTCGGGAGAAATCAAACCACAAGGACTTAAATACAAGGTTATTGTGGAACCTTATGTCGAAGGACTAATTATATGTACTATCGTAAGTTAACGAATTTCCCACTACCGACATGCCATTTTGGCTACCTCGTGGATTCTCTAGGTAAATCTTCAGTGAACTTGTTTTCTAACAAACACCTACTAACATGCATCCATGTCTTACATAGATTGCCCATGAAAACAGGCCAATATCCAACTTCTTGGAGATGCATTGTCAGTACAAGTCTATCTGAATTTTGGATGCCCCATCTCATAAGATTCTATGATTTGCAATATTTAAAATTATGACCATAGAAACTTATTTCATGATCACCATTATATGCATGACAAAGTCCCTTAATCTTGTATGATTTAAGGGCTTCAACTAAATGTATGTCAAGAATATCATAAATGCATAAGATGAAGATAGCCATTTTATTAAATATCATTCAATCAAGATTGCATCACAAAAGAAGTAGTGATACACGCCAATTTAATTGGTTGTGGCACACTATTCCAGCGACTGTCTTTCTTAATTTAGTCCGATGGCCTAACTTTCCAAGTGTGTCCCCAAAGGTAACAGGTTTAGATAACAGATTGCCAACACATTATTTTCACATCACATTCATCATGTATAAATCTAACTAATATGACACTACAACAAATTAATATAAGTAGAGGCAAATAAATTGAGGTAAACTTCAAAACAACCCCTAAAAATTATTTAACAGGGCTAAGTCCTATTTACTGTATATCTTTGTTGGTCTATGTATAGAAGCCCAATTCAAAATTGTCTTTAAAAATAATAGTTAAAAATAAAATAGCCCGTCGTGCCACCTCTTATATTTTTATCTAAATAAGCCCAGTTCTCTGTTTTCATTTAAAAATGCCCAAGTATCTTATACTTTTATCTAATAAGGCCCACTTGATATATAAAAATTATAATATCCCATATATTTTTATTTTATTATTTAATTTTTGTAAGTGTTTTTATTAATTTTTCATTATTTAATTTTTATTTCAACAAAAGTGAATTAAAATTGGGATTCTACATTCGAAAGCTTTCAGTTTCACCATGCCTCACTTGAAAGCTCTTAGTTCACAGACCTCCATTGACTATCACTTGAAATTTATCAATCCCACACACTTTCATTTTCCGTCTCCATCTTTTGCAACTAATTTCACCAAAAAGAATTTCAATTTCCCTATCATGACATTGATTGTAGCAAACTTCAACAAAATCACAAGTCAAGGTATTTTATCCTTCACTCAAAATTTTGTTTAGGTTCTGCATACCTTGCAAATGATACTAAAATTCGCAATTAAGTTAGTACTTGATTCCTGGTAATGCTAGAAGAATTTCTATGACTATTGTTGGTTTTCTTGGATTTTTTTTTCGTAAAACCTATATGCTACTTAGAGAGTGTTCTGAAGATAGCAGTAGCAGTCTCTACTAAAATTTTATATTTGTTAATTAGAGACGAATTGATCCAGTATCAGGTGATAAGGTTTTCACAGAATGTTTGTGTTAATGAATTTAATGCATGTGCTTCAGTACACACATTTGTGGTAGTTTTAGATGATTTTGTAACATGCATTTAGTGATTTTTTAATATGTTTAGTGGCTCTTGATTTGCAACTTTTGTGGCTAAAATTAAGGCTAGAAGAACAGTTAAGACTCAAAAGGTAAACTAAGCTTTATATTAGTTTCCACCTGAGTTTAATGTGCTAATGGTTTTTTTATTTTACTCTACTAAGTTGATTCAATTGAACTCTAGAAAAGTTGTTGCTATTAGTCCTGGCTTCTATTATGTGCAAGAGAATCTTGTTCCTATGAGTGTGAATGAAGGATATCCTTTTTTGATGCATACAGATGAACTTTTTGATTTTTAAATGAAATTCAGGTTAGCTCTCTTTCTGCTTCACACATCTGCAATACAATTGCTTATTGGCATTTATGTATGTGTGTGTGTGTTGCTTAAAATGTGAAAAACTTAGAAGAACTTTCTATGAACATTTTTACTTTTGCAATTTAGAGTCTAAGAAACAGAAGATTTTTGGAAGCTCTATGCTGTAAATTTATGTTAATTGTGTGATGTATACTTCTTTTTATATAGCATATATTGGTGTGTTTATGAACTCGTAGAAACAATGGCCTAGTGGGTTTGAGGTGTGTTTTTGTGTGATGTTTGAAAATGCAATCTTATTGTTGGCTTATGGTATGTTTATTGGATATCTAAGATCTTTCTAAAGTTGATGTCATCACAACTAGACTTGGATATTATGTATAAGAATCTATAGCCTCACCCAGTGAAAAAAGAAAGGGACATTAGGTATATTGTTGACTTCGTTAATTGCAAATGGGTACCAGATATACCTTTGTAAGAAAGCCTTGGAAAGTTCTTGGAAAGTCTTTATATATCAAAGTAAATGCTGGACTATGGCCTTCCATATTATATTATCTTAAATGCAGGACTAGGTAATGAAAAAATCAAGCATAAAGCACTTTTTTCCACACTAAGACAAAAAAAGGATCTGTTGGTTTTTGGAACAAAGAATAGAAGAAGCAATTGCTTTATTCATTAGTATAAACAATTACATATATAGACAGAACAAGATAACAACTTTTCTTAAATCAACTCTCAAATGTTTTCTAAATCAGCGTAATCCTTAAATTAAGAACAAGCATAAGACAACTTTCTCTAACCATGTTCCTCTAACCATAAAAAAATTTCTTTTCTTTTATAACTAACGTGGTTGCAACTATATGGCTTGATTGAATTCACTTTCTACTTGCAGTCTATCCAGGAAAAAAGGACATAATAAAGAGACATTTGTTTTGATATGACAAACATAAATTGAGAATGGATTGAATGCAACTTTCATGATCTCCTTCACTAAGCCATCCTACGAATACATGATTTCCCATAAAGCATGATTATTTTCACTATATCAGAAAATAAACACATTTAGCTCATGACCTGATTATGACAAAATTAGAATAGGAGATTTTATAATTGTAATATTATAATAGTGGAAAAAAGAATACTTAATCATTTTTATGAGATATTTCTTTAACTGATCATTTGGAAGGTGACAGAGTAAAGTATGTGGTTCTTTACCATGAGGGTTTTCTCTTACTCAAGCTCCACTTAGGGAAAGTATGCTAAAAATTTAAGTTTAATTTTCCATATGATGTATTTCTTGATACAATATTCTATTACCTTGCACTTGTAAGCTTCAACGAATGTTGGATGCATGAAACTACCACCAATTGTCTGGAGTCACTAAATGCTTCACAGCTCGCCCTATTAATTATTTGAACTAAAACTGTTATTTCTTATTTTTATGCACCTTAGGTCCACCACCTTTTGCCTTGGAGCCGTTTTTATTTCTAGTGTGATGATTGTGAACTTGTTATAGATTCTGTGAAACTATTTTTAATTCAATATATGTGATGCCATTAAATAGGAGAATTGACATATATACTTAGAGCTCGTTTACTTTTAGATATGGGATGTGGGGTGAAAGGATGAAATGATGGATGAAGAGTGAGATTATGATAATTTAATATTTGATGAAGTATATTTACTTTGTGGGATAAAAGGCAGGATGATGATGGATAATATTATTATTTGTTTACTTAGATGGATGATAAAATGTGAATAAATATTATATTGATGTTTATACCCTTTCCTTATTATTATTATTATTATTATTATTATTATTGTTTGACTAACGACAACGACAACAACAACAACAACAACAATGACGACGACGACAACAACAACAACAACAATAATTGTTATTACAACAACAATGACGACGACGATGACAACAACAACAACATCTACAACAACAACAACAACAACAACAACAACAACAACAACAACAACAATAATAATAATAATAATAATAAATTGCAAAAAGAACCCCTGTGTTACTTCTAATTATTAGAAACCCCCCTGGGATATGAATTTAAGCCAAAAACCCCTCATGTTACAATATTAATTGCTCACTGCCCCCCACATCCATTTATTTGTTGACCAGGTGCATCATGACGAAAATACCCTAATGCAAAAAGCCCATCCTGATATTGAAATTAGCAAAAAAAAAAAAAAAAAAAAAAAAAAAAAAAACCTTGTGTTAGTGTTTTCTTTATTCACCGCACCCAATTATATGTTACTCATTGACTAGGTGTAACTTGACGTAAATACCCCTTGTATACTTATCAAATGTAAATGCATGCAACAGAAAATTACTTCATGGTCAACTAATAATTCTTTGGTGGAATCAATCATCTCATAATAGATTTTTCTGCATTTGTCTCCAATCTCCATATTTCTAAGCAATATATTTTTGTGTTTGTCTCTCCATATTGAAATTGCAAACAAAATAAAAAATCAAAAATTGCCAATAGAATGGCAAAATGTCAGGTAGGAATACAAATCCTTCCAATAGTAATATCAATTCAATACTTCATTGTACACTCATCACTGGAAACTCATTTTATTAGGGGTATTCAAATACAATCCAATCCAAAAAAAACCAATGAATCGATCCAAAAAATTGAAAACCGAACAAAGCCAAACTTTTTTGGATTGAAATGGATTTGTTTTCTAAAAATCGATCGAATTGGATCGATTTTCAGTTTTAATCTCAAAAATCGATCCAATCCAAACCAAACTGAAATTTATATATTAATAATATAAAAAATATATATCTTAATTGTAAAATACACAAATAAATTAAAATAAACTAAACTTAGAATTTTATCACTTTCAAAAATTAAATACATATGAATAATTATTGTGGACTTATAACTTTATTGTTGCGTGTTACTTACATAATTTAACTTAATTCCACAAGATTAGTGTGATATGATAGTTAGATGAAATTTACAAATTGATTGATTAAATTAATTTAATTATCAATAGTAACATGTCAAATATTTCAATTGCAATTTTAAATTAAAAAATCAAATTAACCAATCCAATTCAAACCGATTTAAAATGGATTGGATTTGATCGAATTTACAATAAAAATTTAACCGATCCAGACCGATTCAATATACATTATATAGTTTGGATTGGTTAGCGTTTTATCCCAAAATCGATCCAAACCAAACTGTGAACACCCCTATATTTTATGCAATGCCTCATTGAGATCAAGATATCTAATTGTTAGTTGTTTCCTATCAGAAAATTTCATCTTTAAGTATCAAACATGAGTTTAATTTGAAAAAAAATCCATAACATAGAAAAAAATAATTCATCGCAAAATATTATTATAACTTCTAGCATAGATGAAGTGAGCTTGAGCTATCAGATTCCACTTGGCTTTGCAAGCTTAAATTGCTTGAGGATAGCTTTTGCTTAAATTCATAACTCATGGGGGGTTTGGCAATTCGAAATAACACAAGGGGCTTTTTGCAAAGAATAAAAATGACTTTTTGGTTGACAAATACAACTACCAGTCGCATATCAAGCGCGTGTATAACACCAATGGCCAAGAAGGGCATAAATGCCTTTGACTATGTAACACAAGGGGTTTTTTGATAATTAAAATTACATATGGGGGTAATTGCATAAGAGACATTTCACAAGGGGAGTTTTTGCAATTTACTCATAATAATAATAATAATAATAATAATAATAATAATAATAATAATAATAATAATAATAATAATGTTGTTGTTATTATTATTGTTATTGTTGTTGTTTTTGTTGTTGTTATTATTATTAATAATAATAATACAATTACAACAACAACAAAAACAACAACAATAACAATAATAACAACAACATTATTATTATTATTATTATTATTATTATTATTATTATTAATAATAATAATAATAATAATAATAATAATAATAATGATGATGATGATGATGATGATGATGATGATGATAATGTTGTTATTATTATTATTGTTGTTGTTGTTAATCAAAAAATTAATAATTGTATTAATTATTATAATTAATAGTTAATAATTAATAATTAATAATTATTATATTAATATAATAATTATTAATTATTTGAATAATAATAATAATAATAATAATAATAATAATAATATAACTATTAATTATTGTAGTCGTGGCGATGGTAATTATCATAGTCGTGGCGTTCATTCTTAAATTGAAGCTTGGACATTGACTAGTTAAATAGTAAGGCTAGTTTGATAAATTTGCAGCTCATCCTCAATAGTTGTCTTCACAAGTTTAAAACGTCACAACCCAAAGGTCGAATGCCACATCCTATTTTTTGTCCCAACAGTGACGGGCCTCACTTCAAATATAGGGCCCAACACTCCCCAAGTAAACTTGGGATGATGTGGGATGTGGCCCAACATCCCTAAAAGTAAATGGGCTGTTAGAGATTGGAGTAGTGGAATTATATAAGTTAGATAAGAGTTAGATTGATAAACCAAGGTATTCCTTTTTTACTGTCTTTTCTTCTTCTTCTTATTCTTCTTCTTCTTCTTCTTCTTTTGACACCTTGAAATATATATATATGATTTAATATTTTTGAATTTATTAGGAATACTCTTGTTTATGAGGATGGTGTTTTGAAGTTTCTTGATTATGCATTTTGTAATGTGGGGAAAAATAAAGATTTTATGTCCATGCAAGTAGTGTGCTAATTGCTATTGGAAAACATGGAATGAAATCTATTAACATTTATTATGTGAGGGTTTTCTCAAAAGCTATATCCATTGGCTCTACATAGGGAGGCAACATCATCATCATCCTTATCTTATATGTCAAATGATATTGGTAGTTCTGATATGGAAGACGATGATGATATGCATGATTTACTTGAGGCATTTTGTGGCATTGCAAGTTTAGATTGTGAAATTAGTGATAAAGAAATTCAGTTTCTGGAAGGGCTAGATCTTAATGCTGAAAAGTTTTACGAACTCCTTAAAGACGCAAAAAATGAGTTGTACCTAGGATGTAAGAAATTTAGTAGGCTCTCTTTTATTGTGAAATTATTTCACATAAAATATTTTGGGAAGTCGAGTAACAGCTGCTTTATTATGCTTCTCAAGTTGTTAAAGCAAGTATTGCCAGAGGGTGAAACATTACCTAGTACTTTCTATGAGACTAAGAAATTCATCAAAGACTTAGGTCTCCACTATAACAAGATACATACTTGTCCAAATGAAGATATGTGGTGCGTCCAATGGAAGAATCAGAGAGCCATGTTGATGAAACTTATGCAAGTGATAATGTTGATGAATGGACTAGTCATAAAATTCTTGCTAAGGTTCTCTGAACATTTCCATTAGCACCAATGTTGCAAAGGTATACATGGTATTAGAGACAACCTCTAACATGATATGGCATGGCGAGGGTCGATCCAAAGATGGGAAGTTAAGACATCTAAGAGATTCTCATGCTTGGAAAACTTTATATTAGAAATATCCATTTTTTGATGATGATTCACGTAATATTAGGCTAGGGCTTGAAACTGATGGCTTCAACCCCTTCAAGACAAACAATACAACATGTAGCACCCAGCTTGTTGCTCTATTCTTCTTATGCCTTACAACTTACCTCCATCATTGTGCATGAAAAAATATTTTATGATTATGTCTTTACTCATTAAGGCCGCTTTTCACCAAGGAATAACATTGATGTGTACCTACAACCATTAATAGAGGAGTTGAAAGAATTATAGAAAATTGGTGTGCAAACCTTTGATGCCTCAAGTAATTAAGCTTTTCAAATAAGGGCTGCATTATTATGGACTATCAATGACTTTCCAGTATATGGAAATTTGTCTGGGTGGAAAACTAAGGGACAGGTGGTATGTCTTTATTGTAAAATGTGGACACAGTCATGTTGGTTGAAGCATAGTTGAAAATTTTTCTATGTGGAGCATCATCAATAATTGCCAATAGATCATAAGTATCGGAATGATTCAAGGCATTTTGATGGAACAGTAGAAATAGATATCCCACTTCCTCTATTAAGTGGATCTGACTTGTGGAATCAAGTACAATGTATTAAAAATATATTTGGAAAAACTACTCATCCTAGAAATAAGAGAAGTAGGCTAAATGATTCAATATGTACAAGTTCAGATGGAAGGAGATGAGTATCTTCTTTGAGTTGCCATATTGAGAACATCTTTTGTTGCATCATATTCTTGATTTGATGCACATTGAAAAGAATGTTTGCAATAGTATAATCCAAATTGAAGGAAAATAAAAGGATAGTGTAAAGACTAGACTTCATTTGCAAGGACTAGGGATAAGAAAACGACTTCATCCACTACAACATCAAAACTACATAAAACAGATGCCCTCATCACACTATACAATGTCATTATGGAAGGAGAAAACATTTTGTAGTTTCCTTAAAATAATAAAACTTCCTGATGGATATGCATCAAACTTTTTACATTGTGTGAATAAGATAGAACACAAGCTTCAAGTGATTAAAAATCATGATTTTCATGTGCTTAAGCAGCAGTTGTTGTCAATAGCTCTTAGAAAAACATGGCCTAAAAATGCGAGATCTATATTGCTTGATTTATGTACCTTAACTTGAAGCGTGCCTTTACAAATCTCCAATGGGTAAAATCATATTGGATAGTTTAGACAGACTTTCATCATTTTTTTCTTTATCATTACATATTTTTCAATGTAATATCTTATATTTTATTTATAGGTAGTTAGTTTATTCTTTTGCATATAGGTTCTACTTGTGCACCATGGACTCAAGGTCCAACTTTAGGGTTGAAGACATGGAACAAAGATGGTGAGCCAATAAGTATTGAAAGCATTGAATGAGTTCAACTAATTGGCAATAATTATGTTGAACTTGAACTTGTGACATTTTTTTTCGCTTAAAAATATAGTTTTTAATTATTCTAAGTAGATTTATAATTTTTTTTTAATTTTTTGGTATAGAAAAATTTTAATGTTGATCGAAATAAGAAGAGGCACATCTTCAAGTCCATTGGCAAGAAGTGGAAGGATTATAAATCTAGATTAAAAATTGCTTATTATCATCTAAAGTTAAGTTTCAATGCCCTGAATGTTCCTAGTTATGTTGAAAGTTCTTCATGCTAGCATAACATGTCTTCTAGCTTTAGATTCTACTTATAGATGATATTTGCTTGATAATCCTCTTCTGCTTATGTGAACTTAAGAGTGAGAAGTTCAAGATTAAAAGTGTTAGCAGAAAAAATACTTTCAAGTAATATTTGGCCCCTGGGCTCCATTAGTTTCAACTTCTAGTTTCTTGTAATGTTTTTTCTAGTCATTTTGATAGAAATTGTAACTTGCCATTTAAATATCTTTTTAGTCTCCACTTGATATTATCCTTTGTTCAATTTGATAGCTAAAATTACTTGCTTGAATTTTTTTCTACTACAATGGAATTATAACCTAAGTCTATAAATTACTTGTGGTATATAATATTTAGTTCTTTTTCTGTAGAATCTCCTTTTATATTAAATGTCATAGATATAGAATTAGAAGTACATAATTGAATGGCTGAGTAGAGCTTCAGTGATTAAGTATATTATCTCTTTGAAGGATCAGTACTATTGCAAGTACTGATCATTTAAATAACGAATAAAAATACTTTGCCATCCGAACTATGCATGTCTTTATACTTTGCTAACTAAACCTTTTTTCGTGACATTTTAGCATCTAGATTATACTTTTTCTTTCACCTTGCCATACATGAACTAGTTTTAGTCAAATATTTCATGGTATTCCATTACATGAGTGGCCGAAGTCTTTTCTAAAGGTATTTTTTTATCACTTTATTTAAATATAACCTATTTAAACTTGAATTATCACAAACTATGTACCTGAAAGTGCATTGAAAAAAGTTCGTTGCATTTTGCAATTTAACAATGCTACACCAAGGAGATGACTATTATATCCATAAAATTAAAAGATTTGACTATATTACCTAAAAAAGAGGCTTCTAGTATTGATGTGACAAATATTTTCCATAATATTCCACCAGAATTTGCTCATATATGATACGGTGAGAAAAAAAAAGGTGTAGTTTGGATAGTAAAGTGTCACAGAAAAAAGTTTGGTTAGCAAAGTGTAAAAACATGCATAGTTCGGATGGCAATCTATGTTTATCCCTTTAAATAATAACATCAATTGTAAATGTTCACATTACATGTTTGATGAATTTGGTTCTTTACTCTTCATGTTATGAATATTTATAATTGAGTTTTGTGTTGATATTTGTTCTACATATGTGCATGAGGTACAATGATGGAGCTTGAGAGATTTCCTGCTAAGAGAAATGAAGTAGCTATATATTTTCTTCAGATAAAACTATTCTTAAATACAATTTGTTATGAAGATTTGAAATGGTACAGATAAAAGAATATAAGTTCCTTTTTCAAGTTGGAAATGAAATTGTCATTTCTTTACTAAATGCAGATAAACTGTAAGATCGTTCTTTGAAAATGGATATTGTAAGTTGAAATAAATGTTGATTGAATTTTTTAGGAGATATTTCAACTATTAGGTTTTATTGGTTGACAAAAGTAACAGTTGTATGGTTATTAGCTATATGTGATTGTAATGCTTGTAGAATATGGTTCAATACATATCTATTTTTCCTTTCGAGGCACATAATGGATTAGTGCCCTTCTTGATATAGTATTTGGAGGCTTTTTCTATTTAGTGCCTTCAAAAATAAGGAATGGACTATGAAGACTTTAATAACAGCCCTTAAATGGTGAAAATTTACATCCATTAATTCATATAGAGGTAATCCATATAACTGCCTCCATATTTTTTGCAACCGCAGCTATGGGGGCTTTTATATCCAATTGCCTCTACATGTATTAGAGGTATTTTCTCGAGGCCAAAAAAATTGCCCACACATCTTGATATTGTAACAGTGTGAAGTGCAACCAAAAGCACGTGTGACTGAATTTCCAGGCAGTCTTTCATAATATCATGAACATAGTGATATGCTCATTCTACATATTACGTCATACTTTCATGCGTTCACTATCCATGAAAATCATTTTTAGAAAAGACACTTCTCAAACACAGAGGTGCAAACTTTAATACTAAAAAATGATCCAACATAATTACCAAATTAAAATACCATGAAATCATACATTAGGAACTATGCAAGGAAGTCATAAATACGTCATATAGATTCCTTCCGTTGCAAGATCTCATACTAATTAATCAGTATAAAATTCACCTAACAGAAGCCTTGCTTCCTTAGCAATTCAAGTCGCCCATGTCCTCATTTTCTAATTAATCTAGAACTTAATGAAAGATGATTTGAATAAATTTTATTAATTCTTTAAATCGTAAGCGTAGTTGTACTCAATTTTCTTGTTAATAGTTTAACATTTAATTTATTTCATTCTTTCATATCACTGCAATTATTTGTAGCCAACTATTAAGACATGAAGCTTTACCAGCCTTATAATATTATGATCAAAACTTCAATAGTTGGCTAGTTGAGTTATTTTAAATCTGTTTCTCCATAATTTCCTTAAATTCTTGAACTCAGAAATCAAAGCAAATAGTGTCAAATTTTTAATTCCTCTAGACTTACGCATATGTTATGTAATCTGTTATGAAATATTTTTTTATTTATAATTTAAGTGAAATTCAATCATTCATTTAAGTAATTATCTCGATATGTGTGAGCACTTAACTTAATTGATTTAATTTAGATTATCAGTAGTAATTAGTTGCATACTTTGTTGAGTTAAATCAATTAGTCCAAATTGCACTTATGCAGCATCATGAAATCTTACGTCAATGAAATTTCATTTAACATTTAACGCATATCCAAAGGCTCTCCAGATTATAATGTCCAATTTAATAATAATAATAATAATAATAATAATATTAATAACAACAACAACAACATTCTTCTTCTGGGCTCTATTTTCTAATTAAACCATATTTTTATTTAAAGCTTCAAACAAATTAATCTATAATTTATAATTTACTAAAACCCATTTATGAATAATAGTGGTCCAATTGTACTTAATTTACAAATCGAATTTTTAGCAACTTTGAATCCTCTATTCCATTTCGTGTTTCATCTCCTATTTCAATATGTTATATATATGTCAAGTGTATCTGATTCTCAATCAATTATTTTTATAACGAAACATCTAATATACGTGTCATATATCCATACAATAGAACAGATGATGAAACATAAATTGGAATAGATAATCTAATTGAATTTCATTATGATATCTTGAGTTAATTGAGTTTAGGGCCAATCTTTATGGCACACTTAAATGGTCCCCGAATGAATGAAGTCCAATTTTATGGACAAATGGTTATGTCCAAGTTACAAGTCCAATTGGTAAATAAGTCATAATCCTTTCTTTTATCATTTTTTTTTTTATTTGTGGTATTTTACTAGTCCAATTTCTAAGGCTTTGTTTGGTTATGTTTTCCTAGAACAACATTGTTTTGGAGAAACATAATCAAACATATCTTCATTTCCCCTCCAAAACTCACATTCTCCAATATATACATACATATATTATATATATCATATATTTTTTTATTATTTTAATGTTAAAACAATCATTCAATTCTATTTTTACCCCAAAAATCCAACAAAAAAGTATTAATTTGACTATTACAGTAAAAAATATCTCCCCCAAAATATAAACAAATATACCAAAAAATAACTTTTACATTCTCCAATAATTCATTCTCCCAAAACACATAATAAACATATAACAAAATCAAACAAAAAACATAATCAAACATAACCTAAGTTATTATGTCCTATTTAAATTAATCTACGATCAGCACTTTAGCCCAATTAAAGAAATAATCCAAGAAATTTGGCCGAAAATGTTTTACCTAAATTGTATCATGGTAGAATCCAATACTAAGCCAAAGTGTGAAACCAAATCCAAAGCGTGAAATTGATATGAGTGAGCCATAGCAAAGCCAAAGCCAAAGCCAAAGCCAAAGCCAGGTCAACTTTTTAAGCTGAATATTTTATACAAATTCACTCTCTAAAATTTCAAATTAACCCTAAAGATCTGCCTTTGGATTAACCCTACAGCATTTGACCGCCTTCAATTTAGCCCCACTATTTTCAGCTCTACCTTGTAAAAATTTTAATTTCTCTTGGTGCCCCCCAACATTTTAAAATCCTTTTCAATTGGGTCTGTATTTTATAAAATTTTCAATCCCTCAATTTTGAATAGTTTCACATGCACCTTGATTAATTTACTTCAAGTTTAATCAAGGTTTAATTATTTAACTCATTTTTTATTTCGTCAAAATAGGCATTTTAGATGTTAATTTGGAGTTTGGAAACTGGGTATTATATATGTACATACGCTTTGTTAAAATTTAAATTTCAAACCTCACATATAAATACGAAGACAATATTATTGGACAAATTAACTATTTGATTGCGTCTGTAAACTAAAGTAGAGTGACATTAAAACCTAAAAGTCACATACAATAAATTCATTGAAATAAAATGAGTTGAATCAGACAGACAATCTAGTGACATTCTACTCATCTACGGGCGAGGCAAAAGTTTAATTCAATGAAATGTGGGCTTATCATTCTAGGCCTAGTATTTATTTATAGTTTTGGATGCATTTTTTTGTTAGTGAAGAACAGTATGCTATTAAAATATCAAACTATTTAATGAATAAAGTATACGGATTCTGTTGCCTGAAGACTGCATTATAATAGAGACAAGATTGCGTATTATTGTTTGTCATTTTATTTGTGAAGGTTAATAAAAGCTGTATTTTTGGGGAAAAAGAGAAAGGGAACTCCATTTCTCTAACTAATGCAAAGACATTGTTTCAAAATTTCAATTTATTAAACAAAGGATTGCAAGGAACTGTGCTCGTAGGTGTAGTTTTTTTCCTTGACGTTTGGAATAAATGCTAGATCAGCTAAATCACCACAGCAACTCTAAATCTCAGCAGGAGTAGATATTCTATGTTAGTACAACTTTTTTGGCACTAATATTTATCTTCTTGAAATAAACACAAGTAAAAAGTACACAGAAAAATTACTACATCAATATCCGCTTTAGTACATTTTGTAGCCAACAAACTGACGACTCCAGAGAGAGCATGAAGAACTCTGATACATTTTTCCATCATTGATTACAAGTTCATCTGTCTACATTGAACACCATGTATACATAGTTTTTGCCCGATTGATAACAAGAGAATTACTGTGGGAAGACGTATATGGAACACAAAATGTATTGGATATATGACTTAAGAATTGTGTAATGCGCCTTGTTCTATGGCACAACATGTACAGATGTGATCTTTAATCAAAAGAGATTCTATTGCAATTCAGAACGTGACTCTCTTCTTGATGTTAGCATGCTTTTAAACCATTTGACAGAGGATTTTGGTATCCTGGTGAGGTTGTTCTTGAAGTCCACATAATAAAGGCCAAACCGGACAGTATACCCCATGTTCCATTCCCAGTTGTCAAGCAAGGACCAAACGAAATAACCACGAATGTCACAATTGTCTTGCCTGCACCAGCTTAAAATAGTTTTAGAGAACAAATAATGAAAATCTAGCAAAATATGACAGCTTACTCTCCGTACCTTATAGCAGCAGACAGATTTGAAAGATAGTCTCTGTGATAATGTATTCTCTTGTCATCCTGCAAAGCCTTATCCAATGCTGCATGAGATCTATTGGGATCATCCATCCCTGAAGCCATGAAATCAATGCATGAGCAGTATCACTGGCATTTGACATTTTTTGCTTTGTCAGCAGCAATAAAACTCACCATTTTCAGTTATAATTACTGGGGGATTCCCATACTTGTCTTTAATGTGGTTTGCCAACTTCCGGATCCCCCATGGGACGATGTGCAGCCAACTAGATGCAGCCTGGAAAGAGGGAACACTATAAAAGAATACATACATAATATGACTCAAGACCCTTTTACCTTGATAATTTAGAAGCTGAGGCTTACTCTTTCTCCAATGGCAACTCCATGCTTTGAAGCTAGAGCGAAATATATTGAGAGCATTAATGCCGATATTGATGAACTTTTTCTCAAGAAAAGTAAAAGACCATGCTCTATTGTATCTTACAGGTGGTAATTACAGCAGAGTCAGATGACGCGTCCTGCAGTATGAGCTTACGAATTCGAGTTCTATCGTTGCGGGCATATAATGTAGTGTAATGATTTATGCCAATGAAGTCAAGGGATCCCTTCAGGAGCCAGGACACCTCCAGAGTGATTTCAGGGAGTCTTTCAGCCACCAACTTCTGCATTGAAACAGGGTAATTTCCAAGGAGAAGTGGATCAAGGAACCTGATTTAGATTTCCAATTCAGCGGTTTGTCACACAACTTTATTTTCTAAAATTTCACCAAATTTGATTCTTTTTCTTTTTTCTTCATAAAGTAGCCTTCATGGGGCATTACCATCCAAGTCCAAAGTCCAAGGCTCTCCCTGCTGCATCTATATCCTCGTCATTGTTGGATATTGGTTCATACCACTTAGCATCTAATACTATCCCAACTAGGCCTTGTTGGCTTTCCTGGAACATCAAATCTTTCAAAAATAAGTTTCCAAATACTTTCTTCACTTTTTCCTGCAATGTTTTGTAATAATGTCGAGAGCATAATCATAAGTACTTTTCAACATTTTGCAGAAAAACCTTGAAATTTTTCTGATAGTTGTGATAAGCAGCAGCATGAGACAAGAGAATGTTATGAGCTACAATATAAGGTTCAACAGAAGATTTTCCTGTTTTGCAGAATAAATGTCCAAGGATAGAGCATCTCCCTGGAGCTTGAATCCCTAAATCATAACCTTGGATAGCAATACCATGTGGCTCATTGAAAGTCATCCAATGTTTCACTCTATCCCCAAAAGCTTTGAAACAGATATAAGCATAATTTTCAAAATCCTTTCTGCAGTAAGTAGAAGTTTTTTGAATTATACTTCATTATTTAGCTTCTAAATCACAATATCACCATGATGCAAACAAAGGACTTACACTACTTGATTGCCCAACAGTCCTCCATATTTATCTTCAAGCATCTGCGGAAGATCCCAATGGTACAAAGTTGCATAGGGCTTGATTCCTTAAAGAAATAAGAGTAAAGATGCTGAATAGATGGGAATGCAGTTGTCCATATCAATTTCAGACATTGTTATTTTCATCAAACCTTTTTCTAGTAAAGCATCTATGAGATTGTTGTAGTATTCTATCCCTTCCGGGTTTGGTTCCCCAGTTCCATCTGTCAATTTTGACATAGTTAAGACATAAGCACCTCATGTTAGGTGGGAAATATGTCAAAAGAATTATCCAAGTATCTTCTTTAAAATTTCTTCAAAAGAGAAATTAAAATGAATTTTTGTTTAAGTTTCTTACTTGGCAAGATTCTTGACCATGATATGGAGAATCTATAAGCATCCACACCCAAGTCCTTCATCAAGTCTATGTCACTCTGTCATATGAGGTTGATACATCCATTTCAGTTGGGAAAACATAAAACCTTAAATGGACTAGACTAATGTTGTTGTTTACTCAACCTGCTGATAATCTACCATGGAATATATTATTTTTCTTATCTTATAATTTTTTTTTGGTGTGTTTCTTATCTTAATTGTACAAGCGTGACATAATACATGTGCGTGATAATTTATATAACTTGAGAATGTGGGCATTCTTATCCTCTACAAATATTTTTCTACTCAAAATTTTGGCTCTACTATTTTTCCGAATCAGATATTCCTTTCTATAATTTTTGGTTTCCAGCCTATGCGTCGACTTTAAAAAGCAAAAGAACGGTACAAGGCGAAAAAGGTAATGCACTCTTCTTTATTATGGAATACAAAATAACTCTTTTCAACAAAAAAAAAAAAAAAAAAAAAAAAAAAAAGGAAGAAAGAAAGAAAAGAAAAAGCAATAAATACTGGGAACTTTGAAGTCAAAGAATGCATCTTCTTGAAATATATATTCACCTTGAAACGATGATATTGATCAACCGCGATATTTGCATTGCTGAAATCCAATATTCTTCCTATTTTTAGGAGAAAAGAAAAAAAAAATTGTAAACTTATAAAATTTGCACATTTTGGGGGTACTGTTTGAAAGAAGAGATTGATGGGCTAGGTAGCAAGTACCAGCTGGTTGTTTGGTGAAAGTATCCCATATGCTGTCTCCTTTATTTCCTTCATTTACAGCTCCTTCAAACTGATGAACACCAATTATCCCAATATAACTACTTCACTCCTAATTGTGACTACATATATATTACAAGAAACTAACATATGTGAACCAAGAAATTAAGTTAAGACAACAGTTGATCATGTATGGAACCCAACCTGGTAAGCTGAAGAAGCAGTTCCAAAAGTGAACCCATCTGGAAAATCAGCCCGGCTAATATTGGATTCGGATTTCACGATGAAGAATGCCACCACACATGAGAAGAGCACTAAAAGGGCTGCTGCCATTGGTTGAGTTGTAATTTGATCATGAAGAAATGTAATTTTGAAGAGCTCACTAAATGCGCGGTGTTTATATATATATATATATATATATATATATAAATAGAAGAATATCGGTGCCTGGATTGTCTCTAATTAACGATGAAAGACGAATTGTGGAAGCCAAGAAAATTGGACAAATAGAGACTCAAGGCCTTCTCTTGTGGTAAAAGGCGAAGTGGGATAGGCTTTCTGGGAGAGAGGGAGGTTGGCGCCCCGTTAAGCAATCTCTGTCTTTTGCTTACACGTCATCGTCCCATATAAATGCCGGAAGCTGCCGAATGGACTCTTAAGCCGTTTGCAAAAAGAATTTTACATCCATAACAAATGAAAAACTATAAGAAAAAATCTGTAGAAGTGAATCAAAAATACTAGTAAAAAAGTGGGGGAAAATATGTTAACGTGTTGATTTTTGCATGAACTTAAAGGATTTTAAGTATGACAATGCTTGTTGCATGATTAATATAAATGATTTTTATTGATTTGCTAGAACAAATCTCCCCTTATTTATCAAAGATTA
The DNA here is from genome assembly GCA_018894105.1 of Jacaranda mimosifolia. NCBI lineage: Eukaryota > Viridiplantae > Streptophyta > Magnoliopsida > Lamiales > Bignoniaceae > Jacaranda > Jacaranda mimosifolia. The sequence goes on along the minus strand of CM032118.1, from coordinate 18,419,285 downwards.
TCTTAAATATGAACTATTAACAAGATATATATATATATATATATTTTATTTTGGTTAGTCACATCATATTTCTTACTCATGGAAAAATTATCATACTATTAAATCTTTTATTTAAGTATGTGCACATCATGGTTAGATCTAATGTACTTAATTTATGGAATAATTGTTAACGACTTCTTTCCTTTCCTAATATCTTCTTGCCATTAATGATAGCCTTCTTAAAGATTTAAAACAAGGATATTTTCTGCATTATTTTACTAAATTATTTTCAAGTAATTTGCAATGAATTTAAACTCTTGTCTGGATCTGCCTTTCCAGAAATAACAGGAATTTTTCTTTTCTTTTTCATGGAAATCACCTAAATTGATTCACATATCCTTCATATTAGAAAGTTCAGCTCATCTGGCAGCTTTTGTAGAATATATCTATGTGGTTTAGATACCTAATTTGTGGAATCATCAAGCAGATCCTTCCTTATTTATACCAACGGATACTTACCATACTGGTTCTTTTATAGTTGTTAGTGGTTTCTCTGTAAAAGAAAAGAAATCAATTGCATTTAAAGCAATCTTCAAAAACAGGAAAAATTATTGTTAAGTGTATCTGTGAAATTGTGTTTACTATCTTATACATCTTGACGTAGCTAAATTGTTTCGTTCCTTGATTTTCTATTGTTGTTTTGAGGGACCTTGTGGTGAAAATGGACAAGAGGTGTGCTTGCTTTTGAAAGACCTTATGGTGAAGAGGTTAGTGACATGTTTGTATTTCATGACCTAATGGTGAAGAAGGACAACAGATGTACTTGCCTTAGAGGGACCCTATGAAGAGAACAAATCGAAGGGACCGGATGTTCAATGGACCTTTAGATGAAGGAAAGCAATAGAGATGGTGTTGTTGGAATTACATTTGGTGTTCTAAGTTCCAGTTTGAAAAGCGAGTCCAAGGCTTGTCATACAAAGTGGCAACAACTTATCCATCAATTCACATAGGGTGTGCAAGTGAGACTGACAAAATTCCTTTGGACTTGATTAAAAAGCAGCTGGTTCCACAACATTCTAGAATTAATTCGATCCCATTTGGGATTCAATTTTTGCTCTCTATTGAGAATCAGTTTATCACCTTCTTGGGCATTTCTGATTTTATTATCCTTACTATCAAATTGTGTTTGTCCTGTACAGACATTATTATCACGTATTGATTTGATAAGTTTCAAATCCTAAGTGAAAGTTTAGGTAGTGGATGTATGTTTTATCAAACCAATATAAATACTAATGTTTATTTACTTGTGCTTTCTTGTTTATATCTTTAATATTCTAATTAATTGTTTAGCTGATTTTACAAGTTTGAGTCGGTAACTCAAAATACTTATGTATTAGACTCAAAGCATTATTTAAAGGCAAAAGTTTTTGAGTGATCGTGCTTTCATTACATAAAATTTGAAAAATGTCTATTTCACCTCCTCCTTATGCATATAATCAATCTAACAATAAAAATTTGAGCTTTTTTTCCCCCCTTTTTGAAAATAAAATTTTTATTTCATCACAAGTCATTACATAAGGCTTCAGCAATAAAAGGGGGTAGATTGTGATCCCAAACCCCTTAACCAGACATAGAACCGGGGCCTTTACTATGGCATATATAGGACTACTGAATTCGCTTATCTTCTAACAAAAAAGAGTTGAAGATGAGCTAAAAATCTTCTTTAATTTTCCTATAATCGTCAATAACAATGCCAATTTTCCTAAAACCAATACATGTGCATCTATGTAGTATGATTCAATACACTTTTGGTCACAAAATGAACACAAAAACAAGCCTTAACTCGAGCAAAACTGAAAACAGCCATTGCCTGCCCGGCTTGAGCGCACAGCCATGCGGTAGGCGCGCCCGCTGCCTAGCCAACACCCGGCCTGAGCGGGCAGTCCCCTATTTTCAAGGTCACCTTCGAGTCATCTCATTTTTTACTCAATTTTGTGCACCAAAAAATTTAGGACACTTTCTAAACATCAAATCACACATTATAGATGAAATTCTAGATTTAAAACACCTTTCAAAAATAGAATTTCAAGTGCTCAAACATGCTTCAAACTTCAAGTTCAAGTAAGAATCACATTCTTCAAAAATCTCCAATTAACTCCAATCCAATTAGTTCCAAAAATGACCAAAACTCTTTAAGGCCATTAATAACAAGTTATATCAACATATAACATCAACTAATGCTAAATAAAAATTCAACATTAGCAACTATGAATTAAAATATACTAATCATATGAATTAACACTTAAAACACATATTAACATGCTTTCAATTCATCAAGTAAAGGAGCCACACACAGCATCATCCAAACACTACAATCCATAACTTGGATCAAGTATTTGCAGATTTAGATCAATCCATCACAGGAATCAATCATCAAAAAATCCAAATTAAAGCATGAATTTAGGCTATGATGCCACTTGAAAGAAGGTGTGAGCTAAGGATTCAATTATAAAATATTTAAAAATTGAAACCAAACTTGATCACACCTCCCAAAGGATCTAATTCGTGACATTAAAGTGAATTTAGGTAAGAAAATTACCTTAAATGCAAAATCCAACAAAAAAGAAGAAAACTAGCTTGAACTCCTTCAATGCAGTTTCCCCTAGCGTAGCAAATTATGGACAACTTTTGCCCAACCAAAACTTATCAGAATCAGCTAAAATTTGGAAAATAGATCACCAACAACTTGATGAATCTACAATAGAAAAATCAACCAAATCAAAATTTTTGAAGTGCTTCCAAAAATGGCTCCAAGTTACTACCTGAACAAAGGATATCCAAAAGGATAGCAATCCAATTGTTTTGCCTCTAATGATAAGATCCACACATCAAAGGACAATCCAATTCTCTCCAATGTCAGCTAGAAAACAAAGGATAGAAGATCAAGGATGAAGGTTAATTTTAGAGGTAAGAGATGAAAAAAAATGTGAAGCTTCAACACATGAGACAACACATGCAAAATTGCAGGGAAAAGGGATAATCTAACAATTAGTCTAAAATGCTTGTCTTTCACATGTGATGGCTGCCGCAACCTCTATATCTATATATAGATGGAAGGAAGGTGTGAGACCAAGGTGGAATCCCACCAACCTCAAGGTTGGCGCCACTAGCTTACCAACTTGCAAGCAAGTTGCACGTGAATTTAAGTTGCATTTGAATTTCATTTGGAATCTTCATTTCATCTAATGAAATGTCATCCAAATAAATTCTAATGCATTCCAAATGAGCATTTCATTTGAATTATTCCTTCAAAGTTGATTCTTCATTTTAGTTAAATTAAACGTTTTAATTTAATTAATTAACCTTTGACTTAACTTTAGTCAATTAGCTTAACTCTTTAAACTATTTATTGCTAAATTAACTCCTTAACTTGACCAATTGATAGTCATGTGGCCCTAATTATATTAACTCCTTAATTTAATTGGTCTAATTTAACTCCTTAAATTATTTAGACCAATTTAATAATTAAATTGATCAAGCCAAAATGACCAAAAACTAGTTAACCGACTACCTCCTCAAAATCTGTCATGATGGAATTTCTAACTCTTAGAAAATTCCCTTCATCAAGTAGGATTTCCAATTGACTTTTTCATGTGACCCATTAGGTTCTAACATTTATTGGACATGGGCTCACAACTCTTGTGATTTATTAAATATCATATATTCACATTAGTCCAAACTCCTTTTAACTAATGACTAAATTCAACTAATCTTATTAATGAAGAGTACCCAATCTCCATGGTTTATGTCCAACCTCAAGCCCATGGAATCCAACTAATTGTCCGAAATGAATGCTTCTGGAGAACCATTATAGTCTATGCTTATCATGCAAATACGGTTCTTTCGTCTCCTATCTCACGAAAGAGACCTAGGGCAAGATATTTGCGAACTCCCTAATAGTCTTGATTCTATATTTCTATTCCAATGTTTGATTCTCCTTTATGACCTTATCTTTGGAAAACTCCTTTTCCAAATTGTCATACTACCTTGCACAAAGATTTCATGGAATCGATCATTATAGAATATATATACGAGATACACTCGCCCTTCACAATGAAGGACTTGTGGTTTGCCTTGTTTGTCCTACAAAAGGAGCTTTGGTCTTTTTTTCCTTTAAACAAGATTCACAAATAAGAAGGTTCTCAATGCCAATAACATTTAGTGCTTTTAGGGCTTCTAAGTTATTCATCCTATTTTTAGAAATATGACCAAGTCTTGCATGCCAAAGAATGGCATCTTTTTGGTTATCTAATTTTTATTTACTTGATTGAATGTGCATTAGTGAAAGTTGAGAATCTAGTATGTATAATCCGTTATTCAAGATACCTCATGCAATTAAAGAATCGTTCTTTAGTGCTTTCAATACCCCATTGATATAGAAAAATCAAATCCATCATTATCAAGAATGGGAATTGAAACAATGTTCTTAAAAAGTTAGGGTACACAGTAACAAGGATCTAACACAATAAAAGCATTCCCAAGTCTAACTTTACTACGCCATAGTCCGTGGTGGCAACTTTTGCTCCATTTCCGAGGTGGGGGATGGATCATATCCCCTTCACGTAGACTCTTTCTTCTTTTCATCCCTTGTAATGAATTACAAAGGTAAGAACCACATCCGGTATCAAATAACCATGAGGAAGAATTAGTCATTAAGTGCACTTCAATGAAGTACATACCCTTCCAAAGGGTGCCAAGGTATTCCTTGCCATTTCTTTTCTAGTACCTCTTTTCGCCACAATAAAAACAAGTTTGTGAGTGATTATATGCCTAAGAGGAGGGTGAATTAGGCTGAGAGATTTTAATGTAGCGAAATATTATCACTTAATAATCTTTTTGGCCTTTCAAAAACTGTTTGAGTTTTTTGCAGTAAAACAATTTTAGTTACTGACTAGAATTTGCAAATACCAATTAAGATACCTATCAGACTACTGATAAGAAAAGCAGTAAAAACAAAAGTAAAAGGTACTGATATTTATAGAGGTTCGGCAAGCCTACGTCTTCTACCTAAGCTTTCACTTAGGATTTTAAACATGTCAAATTAACAACTGTATGAGAATGTTTTTACAACTAAACAGTAATTTGATAGTAATGAAGGTGCAAAGAGCATAAACACCCTAGCAGGGTAAAAATCAGCTCTTCACAAAGAGTTACACTAGAATCACAAATGGGGTGAGGCAAGTTCCAGAGCACTATTGAAACTAGCTGCTTGTGAACAAGTTTAGGGAAACTTCTGCTAGATTCACTTGCACAATCTCTGTGGACTGATGAACGTGTTGCTGTCATTCCATACGGTAAGATTTGTCTCTTCTTCTAGACCGAAACCAGGAACACTTCAGAAAGTTCTAGGCAGTACTGCCCTACTAGTTTCTTCACCTAGAGGTACTTAGAACAACCAAGCACCGATTTGTTCTCTTCATGGAGTCCCTCGAGAGCAGGTACAACTCTCGTCTCTCTTCATCATTAAGTCCTTCAAGACACAAGGTGCCTTGTCCTCATCTCCCTAAGGTCCGTCAAAGGCAAGACCCACTTGACCTTCTTTACCACAAGGTCCCTCGAAAATATAAGGAAAGCAAGGATTAATCAACAAGTAAGTGCAAGAGCGTGTTAGAGAGTATCACACAACTTCTCAAAAACACTCAACAAAAACTCTCCCAACTTAGTAATTCACTCTTAGAATGCTGCATATTTTTCAATATATATATGTACTACCAATATATATATGTTCTAGCTTGGTAAGTGACCGTTAGATACAAATGAAGAAACAACCCATAAGGCAAGAAGTCGTTAGAGTCATGATTGCGGACTTAATTAATGATGCAGCAAAACTGATCTTTTTTGTTTCTAAATGAAATATGAATTGTAAGCTAGAATCCTTAAGTGATCATATTAAATAAGGAAAGTTAATTCTAACATATTCTGACAGATTCCAGCAAATAAATAACGAAAGAATAGTTTAAAATAACTATGGCATCTAAATTAGATAAATATATTTTAGTATGCCAGAGATGCAAAATTTAGAGCAAAGAAGAATAAACTTTCCTAGTATGAAAGATATGATAATCAATCTAAATGATCTCCATGAAAAAGATAAGTCAAAATCCAGTTATTTATGGAAAACAGATTCCAGATGGGATTTATAAAATCTCTGCAAATTTTTTGAAGATAATTTAATAGTCCATGCAGAAAAATGCTATTTCCTTAAAGTATTAAAAGGTTATCAAAAAAAGGAAAGAAGCCATTAATCAATCATTCCATATATTACATTCATTGAATCTAGTTATAATGAGCACATGTTTAAATTGAATATCAGCAACATGATTTTCGTTCCATAAATAAAAGATGTGATGTGCTAAATCAAATATAAAGATATGCTATTAAAATCAATATAAGAGAAGATAAGTTCCAGTCAGCACAGGATAATTTTCGAATAGCATAAAGTAGGTTCCAGTAGATTTTTGAGAATAATTCACATTAATAATACAACAAATATTATCATAATCAAAACTCTAAAATTATACAATATCATCAAAGGGTTAACAATCTCCCCCTTTTTTGATGATGACAATAAAATTTGATGCATGAAAGTACAAAGATATCACCTAATCTCCCCATGTTTGTATGCCTCGGTAGATCTTCATGCTCCCCTATCTCAATGCAGGATTTTCATCCAAAAACCAAGATAAAATAGACCATAATAGAGAAGTAGATACCACCAGTCAAAAATACCAGTTGAGAGGAGTTATACTCATAGACACAAGTTAACCTTACGTAGGTCAAATGCATAAACATGTGGAGCAAGTCAAATTTAGAATGTTCTGAATGCGTATGAAATGCACATGTAGCAATGATATTTTTTCTCCCCCTTCATCAACAAAAATTGTCAAACTTGTGCAACAATAAACTTTCTTTGTGAACATTCCAAAGACATAAGAGCAACGTCCACTTTTGAAAGCCAAATTGCTGCCTAAATTGAAATTTTAGACACAATCCTGAATATATCTCTAATTCCAATGAACTTGCTTTCTTTCAGTGCTTTTGTGAAAAGATACGCAAGTTGGTCCTTAGTTGGAACAAATTCAATAGAAATATCACCCTTATGCACATGATCACACAAGAAATGATGTTTAATTTCAATGTGCTTAGTGGATGAGTATAATACTGGACTTTTGGAAATACTTATAGCACTAGTACTATCACAGAAGATAGGCACACAAGCCACATTCATACCAAAGTCTTGCAAGATACGCTTCATCTATAGTACTTGGGTGCAACAATTCCCCAAGGCCATGTATTCTGCCTCGGTTGTGGATAATGCAACTACGCTCTGCTTTTTACTGCACCATGAAACTGGACAGTTTTCCAGTAGTTGACAACCACCACTAGTACTTTTTTTGTCTATCTTACAACCAGCATAATCAACATCAGAATAGCTTATGAAGTTAAAAGATTTAGAATGTGGATACCACAAGCTATAGTTAGGCGTTCCCTTAAGATATCTCAATATTCTTTTAACAGCATTCAAATGGGATTCCTTGGATTAGATTGGAATCTAGCACATAAGCATGTTGAAACATAATATCTAGACGGCTTGCAGTTAAATAAAGTAAACTACCAATTATACTTTTGTAGACTTTCTCGTCTACACTTTTACCATCCTCATCAAGTTCTAGTATGGTATTTACACGTATAGGAGTGGTTGCAGGGTTGCATTCGCTCATTCCGAACTTCTTTAGAAGCTTCATTGTATACTTTTCTTACAAGATGAATGTCCCTTTCTAAGTTTGCTTCACTTGAAATCCCAAGAAGAAGTTGAGATTTCCCATTAAGCTCATTACAAATTCCTGTGTCATTTTCTTGGCAAACTCTCGACAAAGTAGATTATTAGTAGCACCAAAGATAATTTCATCGCCATAAATTTGAACAATGAGAGAACCATTTTCTTGGTGCTTAGTGAACAATGTGGTGTCTAAGATTCCAATAGAAAAGCCGTTGTTTATGAAAAATTGCTCAAATGGTCATATCAAGCCCTAGGGGCTTGTTTTAATCCATATAAAGCCTTTGTTAATTTAAAAACATGATGAGGAAAACTTTAATTTTTTAAACCGGGCGATTGCTCTACATAAACTTCTTCTTTTATGAATACATTTAGAAAAGCACTTTTTACATCCATTTGATAGAGCATAACCTTTTTATGAGATGCAAAGCCAAGAAGCATTCTAATTAATTCTAAGCTTGCAACTGCAACAAATGTTTCATCGTAGTCAATGCCCTTTTGCTGACTATAGCTTTTTGCTACAATTATGGCTTTGTTCTTGGTAACTTTATAGATTTCATCTAGCTTATTTCTGAATATCTACTTGGTACCAACGACTGGACGGTTTTATGGTCGTTCTACTATGTTCCAGACTTCGTTCTTTTCAAATTGAGCTAGTTGTTCCTTCATTGCTTCAATCCAGAATGAATCTTTTAGTGTCTCTTTAATACCCTTAGGTTCAATCATTGAAATAAGGGCACGCTTGGATTTATCTAGTGGAACTTGTCTGGTTTTGGATCTGGTAGTTGTTCCAACTTGTGGATCTTCAATGATTTTGTCAGTAGGGTGACTAGAAACATGTTTGAACTTTTTGGTTCTTTGTTTATCCCTTTTTACTGACTCGTTGAAATCAGTTTCATCAATGGGATTTATTTCTTCAAATGATTCCGATTTCTCTTGATTTGGTGTTGATGGCTCAGCGTCCAGAATCTTGACTAGTTCTTCTAATCCTGCAACTTCTTGCTTAAGGTTTCCTTGGCACAACATGGATTAGTTTCATCAAATGTAACATAAGTGGATTCTTGAACCGTTCTTTTTTTTTTTTTTTTGTTAAAGACACGATAGGCTTTACTATGCATTGAGTAACCAACAAAGATAGCCTCATTAACTTTAGAATCAAACTTTGTTAAATAATCTCCATAATTGGGAATAAAACATTTGCAACCAAAAACACGAAAATAGAAAATGTTGGAATTTTACCGTGCCACAATTCATATGGGGTTTTCTCAAAAGTGGTCTAAAGAAAACACGATTTACCACATAACAAGCTTTATTCACGACTTCACCCCAAAAGGATTTTAGAAGATCATACTCGTTAAGCATGGTTCTAGCAGCTTCTTGCAAAATTCGATTTTTCCTTTCAACTACCCCATTTTCTTAGGGAATCTTAGGAGCAGAAAAGTCTTGAATGTAACCATATTCTTCACAAAACAAACTAAAGTTTATTTCATCAAACTCAGTTCCATGGTCACTACGAATTTTCTTAATGAAATAACATTTTTCATTTTGAAGCCTTTTAGTGAGTGGAACAAAGGCACTTAAAGCGTCATTTTTATGAGTAAGGAATAAAATTCATGTAAAATGAGTATAATCATCTACTGTGACAAACACGTATCTTTTACCTCCAAGGGAAGTGGTCTTCATTTCGAATACATTAATGTGTAGAAGTTCCAGTGGCTTGGATGTTGTGACCTCATTCTGTGGTTTGAAAGATGTTCGGATTTGCTTTCCCTTTTAGCATGCATCACACATCATGTCATTGGAGAAATTTAAATTGGGTACCCTTTTGACAAGATCTTTCTTTGTGAGATGAGATATAAGTTCCATGTTTACGTGGCCCATTTTTTTATGCTATTTTCAGCTTTTTTCATCTGAAACAACTAAACACTCCATATTTTGACAATTAAATCATCAAGGGTTATACATTCAATATTTCATCCCTGGTAATAGTAAAAATTAGTTTCTCATTTTGCTTGATAACATGGTGAGAAGGATGTAACTTAACCTCATAACCTTCATCGTGCAGTTGACTGATACTACGTAAGTTATGCTTAAGGCCTTCTACAAGCTATACATTATCAATGGATGTACTAGTCTGCTTACCAATAGTACATTTACCTATATGAGTCTTTTTGCATTATCTGCATAGAGAACATTTCTTGCAGAACAATCGTTAAGCTTAAGAAATATGGGCGTATCCCTCATCATATGTGTGGAACATCCACTATCCAAGTACCACTTCTATTTTCGAGAATATTCCTTCGTCTGTATCTGTAAGAGATCAGTTTTTTTTTAGGTCTCCAAACTAAGTTGGGTCCTTCATGGTTAGCAGTAGATGACTTTCTTACCCAAACAAACTTAGTACCAATAAGTTTCTCAATCCGACATCTTTAATTGACATGACCAAATTTATCACAAGTAAAGCATGTTTTTCGAACATGTTTGAAATTCATTCTAGAAGCAGTAGAAACAGGGTTTGGTTTTTCTCTGGTTCATGCGATTTTTGAAATTTCTATCTTTCTTAACATTATGTCTAGGTGGAACATGCATATGTGTGTGTTTGACACTTGTGGAACATTCACCTAGATCATCCTTAACATGTAAGCATTCCTCAACAATCATTTTTCCTTTGATTTCACGGCTCATTTTTTCAACTTGCTTTTTTAAGGAATTGTTCTCTTTAGTGAGCCAATCATTCATTTTCTTCTTGCATTCAGCATCGAGGGTCTCTCTGTTTTTAGCCATTTGCATTTCAAATTAATCTTTATGAGTCATATCCAATTCTTCTTACAAATAATCCATTTTTTCTTGCAAAGCATTATTTTTATCAACAAGCATTTTCACATGAATTTCATAGAGCTTAAGCAATTTTTGGACATCATCATCAATGTCAAATTCATCACTAGAATCACAATCAGAATATGAAGAGGTACTTACTTAGTTTACCATGAAGCAATTCTCTTCATTGTCAAATTTCTCACTATCGGATTCGTCCCATGTGGTTGCCATCACCTTAGCTTTAACTTGTTTTGCATATTTCTTCAATCGGGGATAGTCCGATTTCATTGCATTCGTAGTAGTGAGGTGGCTCGGTATTTGTAGTTTTCAAACTAATTATTTTCAATTTTGACCTACTGTTCCAGAATCTTTTTTTGAGGTTCACCAGTTACTTTAACCTTCGGGAAATCAGAACAATTTCATCCTCAACTTGGTCCTCATTAAGATCTTCTTGAAGTTTTGAGTCGGAATCATGATTGGTATTAAAAGCAATATTCTTTTTCACCTTTATTTTCGAACCTTCAACTTTATTTAGCATTATTATCTCATGAGATGTGAGTGATTCAATCAGTTCACCCATGGTCATTTTGTTAAGATCACGAGCTTCCTGAATAACAGTAACTTTTGGGGTCCATTCCTTTGGAAGCGATCTAAGAATCTTCCAGACTTGTTCATCCTTATTTATAGTTCTACCGAGTGCAAGCATGGGATTTATAATTTCCATGAAGTACGCGTGCATCTAGTTTATGGTTTCATCAGATTTCATCTAGAACATTTCATACTTATGAATGAGAAGAGCAATCCTCTTTCATCGAACCTGACTAGTATCTTTATAGGTCACTTGCAACATTTTTCACATTTGCTTTGTTGTAGCATATGTACTGACTCAGTTGTATTCCTCTTTAGTAAGAACGCATGACAGATATTTTGGCCTTCGCACTCATTGAGAAGGCCTTTTATCATCATTGGTAAATTCACATCTCTTCTTTAGAACCATTTGTCTGTCAACTAATTTCATTGGAACTGTCAGCCTTTCACTGACCACGTCCCATAAATCAAAATCTAGGGGAATTATGTATTCCTGCATCCAATTTTTCCACATAGCATAGTTGGAACCATCAAATAGTAGAGTCTAGTTGTGTGATTACCCTTCTGCAAAAACATCAAAAATGTTAGTGGCCATATGATCTTTTACTCTAATAGTTACACCACAATATAGAGAACCAATGCTCTGATGCCAGTTGTGAGTGATTATATGTCTAAGAGGGGGGTAAATTAGGCTGAGAGATTTTAATGTAGTGGAATATTATCATTCAATAATCTTTTTGGCCTGTCAAAAACTGTTTGAGTCTTTTGAAGTAAAACAGTTTTAGTTACTGACTAGAATTCGCGAATACCAATTAAGATACCAGTTAGACCAGTGATAAGAAAAGCAGTACAAACAGAAGTAAAAGATACTGGTATTTATAGAGATTCGACAAACCTACGTCCTCTACCTAAACTTTCACTTAGAATTTTAAACCTGTCAAATTAATAAGTGTATGAGAATGTTTTTACAACTAAATAGTAATTTGACAGTAACAAAAGTGTAAGGAACAGAAACACACTAGCGGGGTGAAAAACAAGCTCATCGCAAAGAGCTACACTAGAATCCCAGATGGGATGAAGCAAGTTCCAGAGCACTGTTGAAACTAGCTACTTGTGAATAGGTTCAGGGGAACTTCTGCTAGATTCACTTGCACAACCTCTATGGACTGATGTACAAGTTGCTGCCACTCCATATGGCAAGCTCCAGTCTCTTCTTCCAGACCGAAACCAAGAACACTTTAGAAAATTTCAAGCAGCACCGCCCTACTGGTTTCTTCACCTAGAGAGCCTTAGAGCAACCAAGCGCTGATTTATTCTCTTCACAAGGTCCATCGAGAGCAGGTACAACTCCCGCCCCTCTTCACCACTAGGTCTTTCGAGACACAAACTACCTTATCCTCGTCTCCCTAATGTCTATCGAAGGCAAGACCCACTTGACCTTCTTCACCACAAGGTCCCTCAAAAATACAAGAAGAGCAAGGATTAATCAACAAGTAAGCACAAAAGCATGTTAGAGAGTATCACACAACTTCTCAAAAACACTCAACAAAAGCTCTTCTAACTTAGTGATTCACTCTTAGAATGCTGCATATTTTTCAATATATAAATTTACTACCAACAACTATAAGTTCTAGTTTAGTAAGTGGCCGTTAGATGCAAATAAGGAAACAACACATAAGGCAAGAAGCCGTTAGAGTAATGATTGTGGACTTAATTAATGATGCAACAAAACTGGTCTTATTTCTTACTAAATGAAGATATGAATTGTAAGCTAGAATCCTTAAGTGATCATAATAGATAAGAAACGTTGATTCCAGCACATTCTAACAGATTCCAGTAGATAAATAAGGAAAGGATAGTTTGAAATAATTATGGCATCTAAATTAGATAAATATATTTTAATAAGCTAGAAATGCAAAATTTAGAGCCAAAAGGAATAGACTTTCCTAGTATGAAAGATATGAGAATCAATCTAAATGATCTACATGAAAAAGGTAAGTCAAAATCCAGTTATTTATGAAAAGCATATTCCAGACGGGATTTATAAAATCTCTACAAATTATTTGAAGATAATTTATAGTCCATGCAGAAAAATGATCTTTCCTTAAAGTATTAAAAGGTTATTAAAAAAGGAAAGAAGCCATTGGTTAATCATTCTATATATTACATTCATTGAATCTAGCTATGATGAGCACATGTTTAAATTTAATATTAGCAACATGATTTTCCTTCCATAAATAAAAGATGTGATCTACTAAATCAAATATAAAGATATGCTGTCAAAATCAATATAAGAGAATATAAGTTCCAGTCATCACAGGATAATTTTCAAACAGAATAAAGTAGGTTCCAGTAGCTTTCTGAGAATAATTCACATTAATCATGCAACAAATATTGTCATAATCAAAATCTAAAACTTATACAAAATCATCAAAGTGTTAACAAAGTTGCATGGGTTTTGTCACCTTTCTTCTTCTTAACTCCCCCCGAACCACTCGAGGGTTGCTTCCCTTTCGAGGATGAACTCTTTTTCCTCTTACCTCCCTTTCAAGGACCCCCTAGGGCCATTCAACTTAGAGGCGGAAGCAAGCGTATGAGGCTTTTCCTTTTTCATAGTTGCCTCGGCGGTCGCCATAATGTTCAATAATTCGCTAATCGCCACTTCTTGCTTGGACACATTAAAGTTCATAACGAATTGGTCGAATGAAGGGGGCAATGATTGTAGGATTAAATCCATGTAGAGGTCATTGTCCATTACCATGTCTAGTTGTCCAAGTGTTTCGATGAGTCCAATATCTTAAACAAGTGATCATGGACGCTTGAACCCTCTATCATCTTTAACCTAAAGATCTCTCTTGACAAAGCGAACCTTTCATGTCTTGTTTGTACACTATACAAATCTTGTAGGTGTTTATAGATCTCACTTGCATGTCTCATATGCTCGTGAGTCTTTTGAAGCGCATTAGTCATGGAAGCCATCATGAGGAATCATACTTGTAGATCATCATCCACAAGTTTAATGAACCCTTCACGGGCCTCATTGGTGGCATTATCACCCAAGGTGTCAGGCAGACACTGATCAAGTATATAAGTCCTCTTTTCGGAGTCAAGAATGATTTTAAGGTTCCTTAACCAATCATGGAAGTTAGACCCGGTGAGTTTATTGGTTTCCAAAATGCTTGTGAGTGGAATTCTTAGCCATTTTCTTTGGAAGATTCCAAAAATCTAGAAGAGGCGAAAAACAGAGTTTAAGCATATGATTAAATTTTGATATTGAAAACATATTCATGGTCTTACAAGCATGTTTTTCTCCCACTATTTTATCAGATCCTTCAACCCCTAGAAGAATTCAAGAAATCTCATTTCCTAGTGAGAATCACGATTCTAAGGACTTGCAAGTGGATCCCCATAACCGAGTGCCATCCACAAGCAATCAAATGGTAAGTAACTTTTGCTAATTGCATCTTATGCAACTCTTGATATATTTTACCTCACTTTTCATGAAGACATCGTGCTTTGAGTACATCTACACTACTTAGTGTTAAGTCAAACCTACCAATCAAACTTTGATTTGAGATGGCTCTACAAATCCCACGATTTGTGTGCCAATGCATGGAGGTTCTCAAATCAAAGGTGCATCGTATGCTAAGTATAAGCTCACAGCTTTCCTCCTAAGTGTGGCCCCCGTTTCTAGTGCTATCACACAAATTCGGTAGAGTCATCATGGCGTATACTATTGGTAGAAGGTATGGATTAATTAAAACTCCTTTTAATTTGTATTTATTTTGACTTAATATTTGAAAAGCACATAGACATTCTAAGTGAAGGGTTTTTGCTTGCAAAGATCTCATCATTTTATCTTCTTATTTAGGTTTTCTATATCCTATCCATGCATCTCATCAGCAATAGGATATGGAAAGCATAAATATGGAAATGCACCTAGCATGCTCCTAGGGTGGGATGACCATGAGCCTAACCAGCCATTGGTGCACCACTTACATGATTTTAAATGATTTTAAGTGGGTTGATTAAATCTAGCTATTACATGAGTGTATCCACATACATTTATGGGTCTTCAAAAGTCTCCATGCCACCAATGGTCTTCTTTGCTTCATGCAATATTTACTTGAGAAAGAAATCCTCACTCATGGTGATTCTACTCCCATAACATTTACAAGATAGAATAAAGAGGTATGCAAGTCCCAATTTAATACAACCCTTTTCAACAACTTGAAATAAATAAAATCAATATTAAAGGCCCATGATCATCCATATTCATTCATTATTCATTCAATAATTAAATGAACAATAAATAAATATAGAATTAACAATTAATTCCAACAATCAATTGCTTATCTCATAAACAAATAATTGGCCAAGCAAGAGGCAGCATAACAATTATGCCAAAAATTAAAGATTAACTTTAACAAATTCTTAAAAGCATTCAAAAATGTCAAACATGATTTTTGAGAACTTGCACAACACTAGTGCATCTATCATGTGTGAGTCAAAACACTTTTGGTTACATAAAGGAGCATAAAAACAACAAAAACTTGAGCCAAATGAAAAATGGCCACTGCCCGCCTAGGTTAGGTGCATGGCCGCACGACAAGCCAACTTGGCCTGTTTTCATTTCAGCAATGAGTCATATCCATTTTAGCTCAACTTTTGTGCACCAAAAAATTTAGGACACTTCCTAAACATAAAAACACATATTATAGATGAAATTCCAGATTTAAAACTCCTTTTAAAAATTGAATTTCAAGTGCTCAATCATACTTTCAAAGATAAAGTAAGAATCACATTCTTGAAAAATTTCCAACAAAACTCCAATCATATTGGATTCAAAAATGACCAAAACAACTTATGGCCAATCAACACATGCTATATCAACATATAACATCAATTAATGTCAAATCAACATTCAACATTAATAGCTATGAATTAAAACATACTAATCATATGAACAACACTTAAAACACATATTAGCATGCTTTCAATTCATCAATCAAGGAGCCACAGACAACATCATCCAAATGCTCAAATATATCATATGAATCAAGAATTTGGTAATTTTGATCAATCCATCACATGAATCAATTAATCAAAAAATCCAAATTAAATCATGAATTAGGCTCTGATACCACATGAAAGCAAGTAAAACACTATGATCCAATAATAAAACTTCAAAAGCTTAAATAAACTGTTGCTTTACAAGCAACCAATGATCTAAACATGCTTAGGATTTAGATTTAGATGGAGAGTTATCTTTATTAGCAAAATCCAAAAGAAGAATGAATAACTCTTTCTTCAAAACAGAATCTGCCAAACAGTGGCGCAGTTGGAAGGGTGAAACTTTTGCATGGCCCAAAGTCTCCAAAAAATTCAAAAAAATTCCAATAGATCCTCAACTCTTTAATAAAGTTATCACAAAAATTTCAGATCAAAATTCCTTCTGGATCTCATGGAATAAAATCGCCTAGTTGCTACCCTGACTTGTGGATCTCTAAGGCATAGCAATCCTATTATCTTGCCTCATCAATATGATCCATACACTAATGCTTTTTTCAATTTCTCCTCAATATTAGCTAGAGATAGATATGAGAAATGAGAGCTTGAAGACCAATTTTGGGTTTGGAGAAGAAGAGAGGAGTGAAGCTTAAACTCATGAGGCAACACTTTGGAGGAAGGAAAATGTGAGAATCTAATTCTTCACATGGATTATGTTATGGCCACCCACTCTCACATCTTTCTCTCTCTATATATATATATCTATATATACAGGGAGGATGGTTTAGCATCACACCTTCCTCAAGATGGGGGGACTACCCACTTGTCTTGCAAGTTGGCAAATTCAAATCTAATTTGAATTTTGTGTGCATTTCAATTACATTTGAAATCTAGTTTCAAATTAATTAAATGCCACACCAAAATGATCCTATCATTTGAATTTTCCCTCCAAAATATATTTTTCTCATTAATTAAATTAAAAAATCTAATTTAATTAAATTAATCCTTGAGTTAACTCTTAAGTCAATTAGCTTAACTCTTTAAGTTAACTTAACCTATTGATAGTCATATGGCACTAGATAATTAACTCCTTAATTATTGGTCTAATTTAACTCAAATTATTTGATCAATTTAACAATTAAATTAATCAAGCTAAAATTGATCTCAATTTTTGGTCAACCGAAAATCAGTCATATGGAGTAAGTTTCTAACACTTAGAAAAATTCCTCCATCATTTAGGAAATACAATTGACTTTTGTGTGTGGCCCGATAGGTTCTACCATTCATTGGACATAGGCTCACAACCCCTTGTGACTTTTGAATATTGTATATTCATTTTAGTTTAAACTCCTTTAAACTAATCAACTCTTTTCAATTAATCTTCATTAATTGAAGAGTACCCAATCTCCATGGTCAATGTCTAACCTCACACCCATGGAGCCTAACTAATTAGCCAAAGTGAATGATGTTGGTGAACCATTATAGCTATATACGTACCATGCAAATACAGTCCTTCCGTTTCCTATCCCCTTTAAGAGGCCTAAGGTAAGATATTTGTCGGTTCCATAATAGCCTCGATACTATATCTCTATTCCCAATGTTCAATTCCACTTTATGACCTCATCTTTGAAAAACATTTTTTTCCAAATTATCATACTACCGTGCACAAGAATTTCTTGGAATCAATCATTATATATACATAGGAGATGTACTCACCTTTCACAAAGACGAGGAGTCGGATTCCATCTTGGATCTCACAAACCTCAATGTCTAAGTAGCTCAAGCCCAATCCCCACCTAAACGACCTACTAAGTAACCAAGGAGGAGTCAAAGCATAAGGACCTAAACACAAGGTTACCGTGGATCATCAGATCAAATGACTAATTATATGCACTAGCATAAACTGGAGAATTTTGCCACTACCGACTTGCCACTTCGGCTATCTACTGGATTCTCAAAATGGACCTTCAGTACATTATTCCCTAACAAGCACCTATTAACATACACCTATATCTCATATAGGATTACCCATGGAATGGACCATTATCCAACTCCTTAGATCTATGCATTGTTAGTGCAAGTCTATTTGGATCTTAGATGTCATGTCTCTTAAGATCATATAACTTGGAACATTTAAGATCACGACCATGTAAGATTTATTCCATGATCACCACCCAGTGCGTGACCAAGACTTGTAATCATGTGTGATCTAAGGGCTTCAACCAAATGCCATTAAAGTAAATATAAGCATAAGATGAAGATGGCCATATTATTAATATCATTCAATCAAGATTATATCACAAGTGAAATAGTTTATAACACCAATCTAATTGGCTTGCAAGATACTATTTCAACAATCTCCCACTTGCCCTAAAGCTAATTCCCCTACAGTCTTAAGACCCATGTTCTCAAGATGTCCTTCAAAGACCTTTTGCAATAGGGGTTTAGTCAGTGGATCTGCTATGTTCTCTTCCAAGGCAACTCTCTCCATTTTAATGTCACCTCTATCACTGATCTCCTGGATTAAATGATATCGCCTCGATATATGTTTGAATCACTAATCAGATCTTGGCTTATTAACTTGCGCTACCGCTCCATTGTTGTCATATAAGACAACTACTGTCTCAGCAATGCTAGACATTACATTCAACTCTTGAATGAAGTTTTTCATCCAAACAACTTGTTCTGCAGCTTCCAAAGCCACAATATATTTTGCCTCTGTGGTAGAGTCAGTCGTGGTGTCATGTTTGGAACTCTTCCAACTGACCACACCGCTATTGAGGTAAAATATAAATTCAGAAGTAAATTTTAGGTCATCTATATCAAATTGGAAACTAGAATCTGAAAATCCATCGAGTTTCAATTCTCCACTACCATATACCAAAAATAAGTCCTTAGTCTTTCTCAAGTACTTAAGGATTGCTTTTACCACCATCCAGTGACTTTCATCAAGATTGGATTGGTAACATCCCGTAACACTTAGAGCATGTGCCACATTCGATCTTGTACATTGAATGGCATACTTTATACTCCTAATAGCAAAGGCATAAGGTATGTAGGACATCTTTTGTCTCTCGTCGTCAGTCTTAGGAGCCATAGACTTGGAAAGACGAATGCCATGTCCCATAGGAAGAAATTCTCTCTTGGATTCTTCTATACTAAACCTCTTTAGTATCTTGTCAATATACAGGATTTGGGAAAGCCCCAGTATCCTCTTTGATCTATCTCTATAGATACATATTCTCAATACGTAAGATGCTTCTCCCAAATCATTCATGGAGAATTAAGTAGATAACTATGATTTAGTATATTCTAATATTCTTACCTGATTCCTAATAGCCTCAAAACTTTGTTTATATTCCTAATGTTCAGTTCCTCTTTATAACCTCATCTTTGGAAAACTTTTTTTCCATATTGTCATACTACTTTGTGCAAGGATTTTATGAAATCAATCATTATAGATTACATAGAAGATGTACTCGCCCTTCACAACGATGAGGAGTTGGATCCTATCTTCGATCTCACAAACATCCATGTCTAAGTAGCTCATACCCAACAATAATATGAAAGACCCGCTATGTGGTTAAGGAAGAACTAAAGCATGAAGACCTAAACTTAAGGTTACCATGGATCCTCAAGTCAAATGACTAATTATACGCACTAGCGTAAGTTGGAGAACTTGCCATTACCGACTTGCCACTACGACTATATAGTGGATTCTCCAGGCAGGCTTTCAATAAACTTGTCCTCTAACAAGCACCCACTAACATGCACTCATGTCTCGTATGGATTGTTCATGAAATAGAGTAATATCCATCCTTTGGATTTATGTACCGTTAGGGCAAGTCTATTTGGATCTCAAATGCCATATCTCATAAGATCCTACGACTTCTAAGATTGTAAGATCACGATCGTGTAAGATTTGTTTCATGATTATCACCCGGTACGTGACCAAGTTCCGTAGTCTTCTGTGATCTAAGGACTTCAACTAAATACTAGTGAAGTAATATAAGCTTAAGATGAAGATGACCATGTATAATGAATATCATCCAATCAAAATTATATCATAAATGAAATAGTTTACATGTCAATCATATTGGCTTGTAGGGTATTATTCCAACAAATCCTTCATCCAAACATGAATTTGAAGCATGATTAGATCCTTGGTCTCGAGTGTAGCCTAGTTAATTTAGCTATTTTGTGCTTTATTTTTTGGATCCTAATGCTACATTTGACTTCAATTGGTATTGGAGCCTAATTTCATGCTTTGATTTGGATTTTTGATTAATTGATTCATGTGATGGATTGATCTGGATCTCTAGAGACTTAATCCAATTTATGGATTCGAGTGTTTGGATAATGTTGCTTGTAGTTCCTTAGTTGATGAATTAAAATCATGCTAATATGTGTTTTAAGTGTTAATTCATATTATTAGTATGTTTTAATTCATAGTTGGTAATATTGAATGTTGATTTCGCATTAGTTGATGTCATATGTTGATATAGCATGTCAAATTTGCACTTAAGGTGTTTTGGTAAGTTTTGGATCCAATTTGATTGAAGTATTGGAGATTTTTTTAGAATAGAGATTCTCACTTAAACTTGATTTTTGAAGCATGTTTGAACACTTGAAATTACATGTTTAAAAGGTGTTTTAGATCTAGAATTTTGTATATAATGTGTGATTTGATATTTAAGAAGTGTCTTCAATTTTTTGATGCACAAAAGTTGAGCTAAAATAACATTAACTCAGACCAAACCTTGAAAATAAGCGAGTTGTCAGTGGGCTAGGCAGCGAGCACGCTTGGGCGCACCCGCCATGCAGTTAGGTGCCCAAGCTAGGCGACAATAGGCTATTTTCGGTTCTTAGTGAGTTTTGATGTATTTTTATGTTCCTTAAGTGGCCAAAATTGTTCTAAGTCACACACAATAGATGCATAAGTGTTGTGAAAGTTCTCAAAAAAAAAATTATTACTTTTAAAATCTTTTTAAAGTTAATCTTCAATATTGATGCATAAATGTTATGCTTGTTCCTTCTTGGCCAATTAATTGTTTGTGAGATAAGCATTTAATTGTTGGAATTGAATGTCAATTCTTAATTTATTTATTATTCATTTAAGTGTTGAATGGATGATGAATAAATGGAGATGATCATGAGCCTTTAATATTAATTTTATTTGTTTCAAATAGTTGAAAAGTGTTGTATTAAATTAGGGCTTGCATGCCTCTTAAATTTCTATCTTGTAAATGTTATTAGAGTAGAATCACTAGGAGTGAGGATTTCTTTCTCATGTAAATGTTACAAGGAGCAAAGAAAATCATTGGAGGCATGAAGACCTATGAATATGTGAGAATACACTCATGTAATAGCTAGATTTAATCAACCTGCTTAAAATCAACTAAGTGGTGCACCTATGGCTCTAAGTGCACCACTTGGTTAAGGCTCATGATCATCTCACCCTAGGAGCATGCTAGATATATTTACTTATTTATGCTTTCTATATCATATTGATGTATGAGATGCATGGTTAGGATATAGAAAACCTAAATAAGAAGATAAAATTGATGAGAGCTTTGCAAGCAAGAAAATCCCTCAACTTGGAAAGTCTAAGTGCTTTTAAATATTAAGTCAAAATGATACAAATGAAAAGGATTTTTAATTAATCTATACCTTCTACCAATATTATGTGGCATGACGACACTACCACATTTGTGTGGTGTCTCACGAATCGTAGGTCACACTTTTGGTGGAAAGCTGTGACCACATACTCAGTATATGATACACCTTTGATTTGATGCTTCCAATAAATTGGCCATGAGGGGGGCTGTCATGGAGCGGTCTCAAATTAAAGTTTAATTGGTAGGCCTGACTTAACACCTAGTAGTGTAGATACCGCATGAGTCATGGGTCTATATGAAAAGTGAGGCAAAATACATCAAGGGTTGTATGAGATGCAATTAGCAAAAGTTGCTTATCTTTTGATTGTTTGTAGATGTCTCACGAGTTGTAGGTCCATTACAAGTCTTTAGGGCCTTGATTCTCACTAAGAAATAGGATTTCCCGAATTCTTCTAGTGGGTGAAGAATTTGATAAAATAGTGGGAGAAAAACATGCTTAAAAGACCATGAACATGTTTTCAATATCAATATTCAATCACTTGCTTATACTTTCCTTTTCGCCTTTTGTAGATTTTTGAAATCTCAAACTCAAAATAGCTAAAAATCTACTCAACTTTATTTTGGAAACTAATAAGCTAACGGGGCCAAACTTCCACGATTAGTTGAGAAACCTCAAAATCATTCTAGATTCCGAAAAGAGGACTTATGTGCTTGATCAATGTCCAATGGATACCACTGGCGATGATGCCACCGATGAAGCACGTGAATTATTCACGAAGTTTGTAGATGATGATCTACAAACAAGATGTATCATGATGGCTTCTATAACTAATAAGCTTCAAAAGACTTACGAGCACATAAAACATGCTCAAGAGATCTACCTACATCTACAAGAGTTGTATGGTGTTCAAACTAGACACAAAAGGTTTGCTTTGTCCAGGGAGCTCTTTAGCTCAAGAATGAATGAAGGCACAAATGTCCATAATCACGGCCTAAAGATGATCGGGCTCAATGAGAAGCAAGGTTAATTAGATGTAATCATGGACAATGAGCTCTATGTAGATTTGATCCTTCAATCATTGCCTAGCTCATTCGATCAATTCGTTATGAACTTTAATATGTCCAAGCAAGAAGTGACGATTAACGAAATGATCAATATGTTGGTGATCGCTGAGGTAACTATGTAAAAGAATAAGCCTCTTATGCTTGTTTGCTCCTCCAAGTCTAAGGGCCTTAGGGTTCCCAAAAAGGGAGGTAAAAGGAAGAAAAGCTATTCCTCTAAGGGAAAGCAACCCTTGAAGAGTTCGGGGGGAATCAAGAAGAAGAAAAAGGCTAAAATCGATGCTACTTGTTTCCATTGTGGTAAAAAAGGACATTGGAAAAAAAATTGCAAGGTTTACTTGAGCACCCTTGAAAAGGATATGTACTTTATTGAAGTGAACTTGACGATAAATTCTTCCTCATAGGTATTTGATACCGCATGTAGTTCTCACCTTTGTAATTCCTTATAGGGGTTGGAAAGAAAAAAGAATATCAATGAAAGGGATATGATCCTTCACCTTGGAAATGGAGCAAAGGTTGCGGCCATGGTTGAAGACATAGTCAAGTTAGATTTGGGGAATTCTTGCATTGTACTTGATACTTGTTATTATTATGTACCCCAACTTGTTAAGAATATTGTTTCTATTCCTATTTTGGATAATGAAAGATATGATTTTTCTATATCTAATGGAATGTTGAAAGCATTAAAGAATGGTTCTTTAATTTCACAAGGTACATTAAACAATGGATTGTACATATTGGATTCTCAACCTTCATTGATCCATGTTCAATCAAGTAAAAGGAAATTAGATAACTAAGAATATGCCATCTTGTGGCATGCAAGACTTTGACATATTTCTAAAAATAAGATGAAGAAGTTAGAAGCTTTCAAAGCACTAAATTTTAGTGGCATTGAAAACCTTTCTACTTGTGAGTCTTGTTTAAAGGGGAAAATGACCAAGGCTCATTTTGTGAGACAATCGGAGCGAACCATGAGTCCTTTTGATTTGATCTAGATAGATTTTTTGGCCCACTAAGACTTAGTGCGAAAGAGGGCTCTTTTTTCTTCATCACCTTCACCGATGATCACACTTGGTTCGGTATATGTATCTTATAAAATACAAGTTCAAAACTTTTGAAAATTTCAAAGAGTATAGGATCGAAGTAAAAAAAAAAAAGGAACTTAGTATTAAAGCTCTTCGATCGGATCAAGGGGGAGAACACTTAAGTATCGAATTCTTGAATTATACAAAGGAGAATGAAATTATCTCTTAATGGACTCCACCCAGCACACCCCAACATAATGGAGTAGTCGAGAGAAGAAACCGCACCTTGTTGGACATGGTATGTTCTATGATGAGCTTTTTCAATGTACCTATATCCTTTTGGGGATATGCCTTAGTGACAGCAGCAAAGTCACTAAATGTAGTACCTTCAAAGTTGGTGCCAAAAATACTGCATGAGATGTGGTTTGGCAAAGCACCTTCTTACTCTTTCTTAAAAGTTTGGGAGTTTCCCGCTTACGTCGAGTGGTTAGTGGGAGACAAGTTGGATAGTAGATCTATCTTGTGCAAGTTTTTGGGATAACCAAGAGAGCTTTTGGGTTATTACATTTATGATCCCTCAGAACAAAGGGTGTTTGTTTCAAAGAACACCACCTTTTTGGAAAAGAAATTTCTATTAGGTAGAAATGGCATTGGTGTTGAACTTGATGAAGTTCAAAGTGATCATCAAATCCCACAAGCGGTGGAAACAAATGAGCAACAAGAGCCAGACATAAAACCTCTGAGAAGGTCGAATCGAATAAAGAAGCAACCTGAAAGGTTTGGATTTCTTCATGAGATGAGCCAATTGGATGGTGATCCAAAGACCTATGAGAGAGCTATGTTGGACATAGATTTGGAACATTGGCTTAACGCCGTGAAATCCAAAATAGGCTCCATGTACTCTAATAAAGTATGAACTTTGGTAGATCCAACAAATGAAAGAGTTTTCGTTGGTTGCAATGGGATCTATAAGCGAAAGCTAGGAATTAATGGAGAGGTAACGACCTTTAAGGCGCGACTAGTGGCAAAAGGTTACACCCAAAGACCCGGTATTGATTTTGAGAAAATATTTTCACTGGTCGCTATGCCATAGCCGTATATTTAACTATGAGATATGGCAAATGGATGTGAAAAATGCTTGCCTCAGTGGAAACATTGAAGAAGAAATTTATGTGGAGCAACCACAAGGTTTTACATCCAAATGAAGTGAGCAAAAGGTTTGCAAACTCAAGAGATCTACTTATGTACTCAAACAGACATCCTGTAGTTGGAACATACATTTTGACAAAATAATCAAATCGTTTGGCTTTGTCAAAAATGTGTATGAACCATGTGTGTACAATAAGGCTAGTGGGAGTAGTATATAGTTTACTGTGCTTTATGTCGATGACATTCTTCTTATTGGGAATGAGAGATCAATGTTAGAATATACTAAAGCATGGTTATCTACTCAATTCTCCATAAAGATTTGGGAGAAGCATCCTATGTATTAGGAATACGCATCTATAGAGATAGATCAAGGAGGATACTGGGGCTTTCCCAAACACCGTACATTGACAAGATACTATAGAGGTTTAGTATGGAAGAATCCAAGAAGGGATTCCTCCCGATGGGACACGATCTTCATCTCTCCAAGTTTATGGCCCCCAAGACTGACGACGAAAGACATAGAATGTTCCACATACCTTATTCGTCTACCATAGTAAGCATAATGTACGATGTTCAATGTACAAGGCCAGATGTTGCACATGCTCTAATTGTTATGACCATTTTCAATCCGACCCCAATGAATGTAACTGGATGGCCGTTAAAGCAATCCTTAAGTACTTAAGAAGGACTAAGGATTTATTTTTAGCATATGGCAATGGGGAATTGAAACTCGAGGGATTTTTGGATTCAAGTTTCCAATTCGATGTAGATTACCTAAAATCCACTTTTGGGTTTATATTTTGCTACAATAGCAGGATGGTGAGTTGGAAGAGTTCCAAACAAGACACCATGTTTGATTCAACCACAGAGGCAGAATATATTGCGGCTTCAAAAGCTGCAAAAGAAGGTGTTTGGATGAAAAACTTCATCCAAGAGTTAGATTTAGTGCCTAGTATTGCTGAGCCAATGGTTGTCTTCTGTGACAACAACGGCATGGTAACGCAAGCTAAAGAGCCAAGATCTCATCAACAATCCAAACATATTTTGAGGCAATATCATTTGATCTGGAGATCATTGATAGAAGCAACATTCGAGTGGAGAAGATTGCCTTGGAAGATAATATAGCAGATCCACTGACTAAACCCTTATCGCAGAAGGTCATTAAAGGATAGCTTGACAAGATGGGCCTTAAGGCTATGGGGAATTAGCTTTAGGGCAAGTGGGAGATTGTCGTAATAGTGCCCGGCAGCTAATTAGATTAGCATGTAACCTACTTCACTTGTGATACAATCATGATTGAATGATGTTCATTATAAATGGTCATCTTCATCTAATGCTTATTTTACTTCACTGGCAGTTGGTTGAAGCACTTAGATCACAAAAGACTACGGGATTTGTTCATGTACTGGGTGGTGATCATGAAACAAGTGTTACATGATCGTGATCTTAAATCTTCCAAGTCATAGAACCTTATAAGACAGGGCAACTAAGATTCAGATCGACTTGCACTAACAATGCATAAATCCAAGAGTTAGATATTGCTCCATTTCATGAGCAAATCATGTGAGACATGGGTGTATATTAGTGGGTGCTTGTTAGAGAACAAGTTTACTGAAGACCCATTCGGAGAATCCACTAGATAGCCGTAGTGGCAAGTTCTTTAGCTTACGCTAGTGCATATAATTAGTCTTTTGACCTGAGGATGCATGGTAACCTTATGTTTAGGTTATCATGATTTCACTCTTCCTTGACCACTTAGCAGGTCTTCCGGTTGAGCTTAGGAATGAGCTACTTAGACTTCGACGTTTGTGAGATCCAAGATGGGATCTGACTCCTCGTCGTTGTGAAGGACAAGTGCATCTCCTTTGTGTTCTATAATGATCGATTCCAAGAAGTCCTTGCCAAAGGCAGTATGATAAATTGGAAAAGGAGTTTCTAAAGATGAGTTCATAATTGGAATCGAACATTGGGAATAGAAACATAGTATCGAGGCTATTAGGGAGCCGAAAAATATCTTCGGGAGATATGAGACGAAAGGACTATATTTGCATGGCAAGTGTAGAGCTAGAATGGTTCTCCAAAAGCACATTCACTTCAACCAATTAGTTGGCTCCATGTGCTTGAGGTTGGACAATGACCATGGAGATTGAGTACTTTTCAATTAATGGAAATTAATTGAATTGAATTATTAGTTTAAAGGATTTTTAAACTAATGTGAATATTTTGATATTTTAAAAGTCACAAGAGTTGTGAGTCCATGTCCAATGAATAGTAGAACCTAATGGGTCACACACAAAAGTCAACTGAAGATCCTATTTGATGAAGGAAATTTTCTAAGAGTAAGAAATTCCACTTGACCGATTTTTGGAGGGAAACGGTTGACTAATTTTTGGTCATCTTGGCTTAATCAATTTAATTGTTAAATTGATCTACATAATTTAAGGAGTTAAATTAGACCAATTCAATCAAGGAGTTAATTTAATTGGTTCCACATAACTATCAATTGGTCAGGTTAACTTAAAAGTTAAGTTGACACCTTCTAGCTTAAAGAGTTAAACCTATTGACTTAAAGAGTTAAGTCAAAGTTAATTAATTAAATTAAGGGGTTAATTTAAGAAATGTGAAGAATTAATTTGGAGGGAAATTTCAAATGAAAGAGTTCATTTGGAGTGCATTTGAATTTATTTGGATGACATTTCATGAGATGAAATAAAGATTCCAAATGAAATTCAAATGCAAGTGAAATGTGAATTTCACATACAACTTGCTTGCTTGGGTGGCACCTCATGGGAGGTGTGACGCCAACTAGCATCACACCTTCCCTTGCTCCATATATTAATGTAGTGGCTGGCCATGTGAAGGCTAAGCTTGCAAAATCTAGATCTAAAAGTTAGATTCCATTTTTCCCTCCAATTTTGTGTGATTCCCCCATGTGTTGAGGCTTTACATTTTCTTCACCTCTCCCTTTTCCTAAAATTAGCCTTCATCCTCTTTCATCTCTCCTTGATTTTTCAGCTGATCTAGGAGAGATTTGAATGTTCCATGAGTGTGTGAATCATCACATTAGAGACAATACACTTGGATTGCTTAGCTTTTGGAGATCCATTGCAGTCCAATCTATTTGGAGACATTTCTGGAGTGGCTTTCGATTTTCTATTTTGGCTGAATTTTTTACTGGATCTTCATCAAGGTGTTGGTGATCTTCAACTGTTGCCGAGAACCTATTGCATCGTTGGAAGACAATTTTCAAGTGTTGAAGTGTTCTTCCTCCTTTCCTTGGATTTTGAGCATTCAAGGTAATCCTTTATCTAAATCTAAATTTAAAGCATGATTAGATCCTTGGTCTTGAGTGTAGCCTAGTTAATTTAGCTATTTTTGTGCTTTATTATTGGATCATAGTGCTACACTTGACTTCAATATGTGGTAATGAAAAATTGCCCTTTAAATAGCAATTCCCACCCGTCACCATTTTATTAAATTTCCCGTATACAACCCTGCTTTCCTCTTCGACAAATTCCTTCTAGCAACGGAGAAACCTTGAAACCAAACCAACCACTAGCTTCCTCTTGTCACTGTGAACATAATCATAATACTGCACCCCAGTTTGGCCGGCGGACCACCAAAAAATTGAAGCTGAAAACTGGGCAGCAGTGGTGAGTAGCGGATACGGTGGCAGAAGCTTGCATCTGGAAGGTGGGTTTTGTAGGGCTCAACTTTCAACGACTGTGGTGAGATTCAGGCTCTAATTATTGGCCAATTCGATGGTAAAACTAGAAATTGATTTGGGCATTTTACTGTACGTAGTGAGACGCATTGATTAGTAGTGGTAGTTAGCAACTCCGATGGCAGTGCACGGAAGTCCTGAGATAGAATCTTCGTCTCATCGCAGTAGTCGCGTGCGTGGTGATGTTTTGTGGTGATTGGGCTCCAAAATTAAGTTTTTTGGTAAAATTCATTTGGAATCAAGGTTGCTACCAATTGATTTATGTTGTTCTTATTACCTTATGAATTTTTGTATTTTGAAATGTATTGGGAAGAATATATCTGGAACCAAGACAATGGGATGCATGGTTATATATATAATGTTAGGTGGGCCCAAATTTGTAAAATATATATAACTCTTGATTAATTAAGTTAATTTAGGTAGCTAAAATCCTAATCTTATGTATAATGATGTATGGAACTGAACTATTAAAGATTGGATTATCATTAACTAGATTTAATCGTTGTAATTTTATATTCAACTTTTGTGTAACATTGCAATGACCAAATATCAACAGAAATCTTAGTTGATTATTGCGTTTTGACTAAATTGTTGATATAGAACTTAAATTGCATAATTAAGAAATATTGACATAGGAAATGATTATCGAACGAAACAAATAAGTCCCTCATAAATATTATAGCGTTAATAGCATAATTAGCATGTTACCCTTACGGTATTTTTGGAACCAAGCCCCTAAAATATTATATTAATTGGAAAACAATCGATATTAAAATATAAATGATTTAATTATTATTTAAAGAACGATACAAATATGTTGACATTAAGTATGTTCTTTTGAAATAGGTGATGAGGAGCCGGGACTTACAGGATAGTAGAACGAGGATAGCATTTTTTGTGGGAATTAAGGAGAGGGCAAAGCCTATCTTTCTTCTGGGAAGTGAATGATCTTCAATATTTGAATTCCTTGTGTCTATTTGTTGAATTTGATTGTACTCGTTCTGGTGCCCAAACTCCTATTATATTATCCGTTTCTCTGTCCCATATACCCTATAGCTTTGCCGGCTCCCCTATATATGTTGATCTTTTGGTCTTGCTGACCAATTTAGTTCGTACTCCTAGTTAAATCGTTCTGTATGCTATTTATATGGCCTTATCGACTAATATTTTACCGATTGTACCGTTTTGTTGAGTTTTACATATATATTTTTGATCAGCTATTGTGAAGTACATGTTATCTATTGGCATTATGTTAAGTCACCTTGAGAACGCCCTCGAGGGGTTATTGCACATAAGGACACCACGAGGTGGGTTGGGCTCTAAACTAGGTCTGAAAAGACGACCAAGCAGTATGGACCGGACAGTGGCTAGTCTTCCGGCTAGTACCCACTTAAGATCCTGACTTGCAGATAGTTGGAGGTAGCTGTCTGCGAGTGGCGGGATCTGGCATACGGCCAGCCATGCCACATGCCTACCGAGCCAAGTGCTTGGGTGGCGAAGTAACAAGGGAAATCTGTTATGTTATATTTGTACTATGTGTTATTGGTTATGTTTTGTTCTGGGAGCGATAAGATTGGAATTGCCAACGGTCTGTTGAATTTCTTATCACATGTTATGTTGTATCATTGCTTCATGTTGTAAATCATAACATGCTTGTTATTGAATCCTTGACCATTGATTGTTGCACTTTCAATAGTTTTTCCTTGACTATTTGCCGTACACATCTCTAACTAAATCCTTAAGACTTACCCCTTTCTTTTGTTTCTTATTCTCTTCCTAGATAGGGCTTGATGAAGATTGAGGGTTCGAGGCTTGTCCTCAAGTGTGGACATATTTTGTAATAGATTAGGTGCTATGTGTGATATATATATATACCTACAGACTTGACTATATTACACTTAATCGTGATACTTAGACTTGTAAATGTTTTGTAAATAGCTAAGTTTGATTTAGACTTTTGATTTGTACATATTTACACAATTTGGGTTGATCGTCTGGGCCTATTGTCAAGTTGCTATCTTTTGAGGTTACTTGGTGGATTTTGGCATCTTTAGTTATCTTTTGAATTATGCTTTAAGTTTGAGTTGGTGGCACCTTAGTTTAGGACTCATTCCTGGCCAAGGGTGCCACATATTTGTTATATTCTATATCTATAATTTTATCTAAAAAATTTTACATATCTAAAAAATATTATTGTGGAAATAATTAAATGTTAAAGATTTTGATAAATTGAGCTCTTACATATCAGTTAATTTATAATTATTCATTTCTCAAACTTCTAGCTCTTTAATAAAGTTTATGAAATATTATCAAAATATTTTGAATTTTGGATGAAAGAAAATTAGAGATAAGATATAATTATACCGATTAGAAATAATAATCAACAACTAATGAAAATGTTTTACTTGAATTAAAATGCTCAAAATTATAAGAATTTACCATTTGGCCAAAATTACATAATTGTGAATCCCACACCATTGTGCTATATATACTAGTATAGATTTTTATTAGAATTAATAGATGCACACACACAGATTTGTTTGCTTCATCTATATTTCATTTGAGATTAATTTTATCAAGTAATATCTATCTATGAGATTGAGCTTAAAAAGACTTTTTACTGAGAAAGTTCGAGTTGAGTGTAAGTTAAGAAACAACAAATTTTTACATAAATTGAGTTTGAATTTAAAATCATAAAACTACATATTAGTTGAATTTTAAGCCACTCTAAGGTTAGCCTACAAAAGCTGGATTACCATGGCCACATTTGATTTGAAATTTGGATATTAGTGGAGATTGTAATAGTGGTAGATAAAGTGATATTAGAAAATTTTATAATATGTTTGATAGTGAAGATTGCCATATGAATTAGCCACTATGTCAATCTTCCATAATCTCTATTGAGGTGTTTGATACACATTGTTATCTTTGTGATGTCAAAATTGGCCTTGATGAAAAATTATTGCTGGAGGAGTCATGAAATGCATAAATGGAATAATGCATGAATGTGAGGGGTAATTTTGATATTTCTAGCCCAGTCAAATTTCAAAAAGGTGTGAGATTACATAATCTCTCCCCCAAATCCACTACTTCATTAGCTACTAATCTCATATACAGTGCGGGCTTTGGATAAATTGCAAACCAGCCCATAAATCTCATCTTGCATATCAAACAAAAGATTACCCCACATTAAAAGTCATAGTAGATGCTAATATCCCAAATCAAATGTGCATATATGGAAGATAACAAATTAACAATAGGTAATTCGTAATTTATACTTCTATATCATATAAAAAGAAAAACCTCTTTATCCTGTTACATTAAAATACTAGCATTACTCCCGTACTATGCACGGATTCTTTAAAATTGTTATATGTTAATGTAATTGTTGAATTATAAACATAATTAAAAATAACAATATAAAAATAAAAATATTACAAAAATGATCAAGTGATTAGTAAAACTAAATATTACTTCAAAAAAATGGTCAAGTAAAATTAATTTTAAAGCTTTAAAATTTAGTATTTAAAATCTTAAAACATATAAAGACATCGCATATACATCATGTCATAAAAATAAATTTCATGATTATTCTATGAGAAACTAAAAAAATAAAAACTTTCAAAGACAAAAGTCTGTAAATATGATTATATACTTTATTAAGAAGAAGAAAATATTATGCAACCAAAAACTAACAGATAGTTGCATTAAAAAATAAAAATTTATGAGAAGGATATAGAACATAAGATTGATGGCTTAAAGTTGTTGGAAAAAACATAAAATTACTTTAAACTTAAAAGATGATGAGTATATATTAAGTTAGAACTTATAATAT
The DNA here is from genome assembly GCA_018894105.1 of Jacaranda mimosifolia. Taxonomy (NCBI): domain Eukaryota; kingdom Viridiplantae; phylum Streptophyta; class Magnoliopsida; order Lamiales; family Bignoniaceae; genus Jacaranda; species Jacaranda mimosifolia. The sequence goes on along the minus strand of CM032118.1, from coordinate 18,386,641 downwards.
AAAGAATTATATAATATATTGGCTACTGAGAATTTAAAAAAAATCTTGTTTAATTTTAATTTTTGATTAAAAATCAATGAAGTCAAGACAAGACAATGATAAAAAAAATAAAAATAAATATATAAAATAATTATAAAGTTAGAATCAACATTAGTATATAAATCAATAGAAACCTTAATTTTGACTCATAACTTAGTTATCGAATAATTAAGTAAAGAAAAGAGTTTGGCATTACTAGTATAATGCTAAAATTATAGTAAATTGATAAAGTATTTATAAACTCAAAATTATTTTTAAAAGGAATTAGTGACAGGATGAGGATGAAATTAGAATGCAAATAAAATATAAAAACATAAATTAATATGTTCACTCTCAAATTTTTTGTATAAATATAATTGGGTCTTCGTATTATATTTAGCAAATAGTAGAAAAAAATGAATAATAAAAAAACTTGTTAACCTTTCAAACAATCAAAATTTAAAAAAAAAATAAAAATATATAATTGAATATATATTTTGATGGATTAAATAATGTTTCGTGTTATAACTTATAAGACTAATGAGTGTAATTTCTATTGAAATAAACTCATACTTTTTTCAAATAGAAAAAAAAAATCTAAGAATATATATCAATGAAGTAGTACTATATAAAAATTTTATAAAGAGTTCAAATTGTACATACTTATATATACATAATGACACATATGAATAAAAAATAAAAATTAAATGACGTACTTTTAAAATTATAAATTTCAACAAGTGAAAAAAAATTTAAAAATATTAAAACTAAAAAATAGATCTCATCCTATAAAATTATAAACTTAGATGAACCAAAAAAGAGAGAATTTAAAAATAAATTATAAAATCTAACAAATAAATTAATAATTGGATTCAAAGTATGAGTAAAAGGATACTAAATATATAACAATTTAAATAAAATAAAAATTACATGACAAAGTTTATCAATAATTGAAGAGAAAAGTGTAACTAAAAAAAATAAAAATAAATTAAAAAATATTGAGAACAATTAATATATCTCATCACGTAAAATTATAAAATTAAATGAACAAAAAGACAATTTAAAAATAAATAAACAAATAAATTGATGACTTAAACTAAATAATAATAAAAGAAAAGAAAAGAAACGAAGGTTTACAAATTTAATAATGATAAAAGCTAAGTAATAGACTCTAAACCAAACAATAAACAATTTAAATAATAAAATAAAGAGGCACACAAAGATAGAGTAAAAAAATGCTAGAAACTGAGGATATTAGTGAAATGACTTTCAAAACACTCTATATATAATGGTATAGATATAAATTAATTAATAAAGATAAGAGAAAAATTATCAAAAACTTATCAAATAGTAGAGTTGAAATGATTAAGGAATCACCTATATATTGAGAGTATAGATAAAAGAGATTTTGAAGATAAAATACGATTATTTTTTTATATTAAAGATAAATAAAAAATAATTTGTTCTAATCAAAAAAATAATTTAAAAAATCTAAATATATTTAAAGGGAATAAATAATATGAAGTTTAATAACCAAAAAATTAATTTTTAAATTTAATTGAAAAACTCAAAATTCTAAGAATTCAGAATTTGGTCAAAATTACATAATTATAGAATTATAGGTTCCACAACATTGTCTTATATGTAAATAGTATAGATTATTTATTCAAAATATCCTTATATGATAGAAAATAAATCTATATAAATTTTCAAAATTTTATCCATAACTCAAATGTAATATCTTTACTCATTCCAACTCTCGTAACTCCTTCCTCTTATTAACTCTTCTTATGTCTAATATATGTGAGTCCCTCCTCCAGTAATTATATCTCTTCTCAATACTCATAAATCTTTTTAGCAAAAAATTTTCAAAATAAATATATGTCATACTTAAAAAGTACTTACGCATGTGGGGACCGCCTGTGATGATTATTAATATTTAAAAAGAAAAGGCCTCTTACTCATACTATACCAAACTATTATTTACTTAAAATACTTCTATAAGATTGAAAGTAAAACTACATAAATTTTCAAAATTTTATCCGTAACTAATATGTACAATTTCTTCTCCTTACTAACTCTTATTCTCTCCAATCTATATAAATCCTTCCCCTACTACTAACTCTTCCTTTCTTCAATCTCTATAACTCGTTCTCCCACTAATTTTCCCTGTCTTCTCACTACTCATAACTTCTTCAATAGGTTCCAACTGCATGGTTTGACTTTTTGGTCAAAATAACTAATTTTCATGTATTATTTCAATCAATAAAATTAGACTAACAACTTATTTCATTATTTTCTTATGGTTGGAAAAAATACTTGTTTATGGAAATTTTATAATTTATTATTTTTTTATTTAATGGTGTCTTTCCTATAAAGTCTTATATAACCTTTTAATTGTATTGTGATGACAAAAAAAAAATTCATTATATAATTTATCAATTAATTTTTATTATATCAAATAAAAATATGTTTGCACTCAAAAATTATTTATATGTGCGAGAATCCTGTACGACAGCCACTAGTAGAATGATAAGTATTGATAAAAAGTGGAGTTGCACATTCATGAACCTCTAATGTGTAAGGATGGAAGATAAGCTCGTCAACATATGTACTTTTTCAATTGAGCACTCGATGACCATTTGTTTGGAAATGATGGTGTTGGGGTCAAACTATAAATTTCTCAAGACAATTTTTGATAGGGTATAAAATATCAAAAAAATCTAATAATTTTTTATAAAAAAAAATATAAATTATTAAAATAATATATTAGAATCTTATGAACTCTTTTGAAAAAAAATAAGAAGTCTCTAATTTATTTTTAAAATTTAAAAATAATTTTAATTATATAAATTACAAAGTGTTTTAGTTTTATTTATATGAATACAAAATCATCATTAGTAGCTAATATCTTTTAAATTAATTTTAAAATATTATTTATTTAAATAATTTAGGAGTTTATTTAAAAAAAATTAACATTCTATAAGTTTTAAAAATATCTCATAAAATATATAATTTAATAAGAAATTAAATAAATTTAGTTGCATATTTTATAATTCTCATTTAAAATGAAAAGAATAAATGAAAAATATATGTTTAATGTTTTGTTCATTTTGTCCGAAAGTACAGTGCCGCGTGTGAAATGGCTTACACATGGTAAAAAACATACGTGACAAGGAAAAAAAGACTGATGCATGATAAATAAGGCAAGTTTACTTTTATAGAAAATATGTCGAAAATGATACGAATGTATTTACTCAACGAAATCATTTTATAATATTTCACTTCAAAGGGTCATATTAATTGTACAAAGCAACAAATAGGATGATAGTTGCAAACTCTTTTGTGTGTCACGTATGATATAATGAATTTAATAAGTTTAAACATAATGAAAAAGCATTAGAATTTTTTTGTGTAATTGCCATTTCTAATAATAAATTGAGTGGTACACAAGTAAAGTAAGAGCAAACAAAATGTTATAGACGCTTCAAAGTTGGAGATCACTTTGAATCATACACACGAAGTTTGTGCTTATTCTAAAACAAGACGACATGGTCTAATTGTGTTCATACTCAAAACTCAATTTCAGAATAGCGGATAAGCTATGACGCAGCTCAAAAAATGGTTAATTTTAGAGGCAAAAGGTATTTTATTCCCTATGAAAATGGAAAAGGTATAAACTCCCCATGTAAGGGATTGCGTTCCCTTAAATTTTTAAAATATAGCATTTTAACCCTTTACGTCCTGTTGTGCACGTAGTTGTAGCAATTTTGGATAGGACATAGTAACATGATACGAATCAACATGATATTATTTGGCTTAAGGTGAGCGTTATTGTGTTGGGCCGATATCACGTTGACCTAACAATCCGACCCAAAATCTCAAGAAAAGAAAGAAAAACTTAAAAAAAAAATTGAACTACCAAGTCAAAGTGCTTCCATGGTTGTTAAAAATTAAGTTGTGCATGTAGTTTTGATTTAGCATTGAAATTTCTTTATTCTTGATGTTGTCCAGGAAATTGCATGGAGTCTAATTATCATATTGCTCAATGGTATTGAATTTAGGTTGCAAGACTATAAGATTGACTTTTTTCAAAAAATTTATGTAAATTAACTTTTCCCAAAATCTTGTATAAGTTGATATTTTTATTAAGTTTTTTGTTTAATATAAAATGTTGTAGATTTTTTAGTTGAATTATTAATAAAAATAATCACAAGTTGAAATAGGTTAGGCTGTGGGTTGTTGATGGGTTACTGGACTGGGATGTTTGTTTTGTTTTTGCGTCTGGGTTGCTGATCGATTAGTAGGTTGACCTATTTTGTTTTCGTGTCAACTTATTTTTAGGTTGAGTTCATGTTGAAGCTTACCAGGTTGACGATTGAGTATTTTTTTGATTGAGTAAAATTTTGTAATATTCCTACCTCAACTCGACATGAAATAACTCAACATGTCACTATTGCTACCCCTAAATGCACTAGCCTCGCCCTAATGCAACCACTTCTATATTTTTTGCATATTAAAATGTCAATCTTGCCCTTGCTTAAGTTCTATATAAAACCAACAGTTTATCTCCTTGTGATTTTCTTCTTCTTCCTTCACTATGTTTTTTATTTCCTCGCCACCATCATAAAAGCTCAGTCCAAGGTTAGCATTGGAAAATGTGTTTTCTAGATTCATATATAGGTCGAAGCAGACAAAGCAGTCTCTTAACTTAAGGCATAGAACAACTATGTTGTGAATGCCATAAGAAAGCACAAATTAGGGTTGTGAAATCAGAGAGAAAGCTAATTTAGAGGAAAATTATAGTGCTTTTATCAAATACATTAATGCAATTTTTTCCATTGGTGTAAGCTAGAGAAAGCATTTTGGTCGCCCATTGGCGGCCCAGTTATTTTGCATCAAATAGTGACAGTTGCAATATTATTTTTGAAAATAAAGAAGATTATATGAAGTGGTGGAGAGGTTGTTCCTAGAGTTTTAAGGGTTGTAGGTCATAGGCAAGATTTCGGAGAAAATTATTTTCATTTTCTAGTGTGTTGTGTGCCATTTTATTCATAATGTTGTTGTTTAAGTTTTAGTAGGTTTGTTGTTTAAGTGTTGGTAGCTTTACTATTTTGATGTTATGTAAGATTGTAACTTAATGATTATGATTGAATTAAAAATCAATTTTTATGTTTATCTTGATTGCATAAGTGACTTTAACCATTTTAAACATAAAATTATTCCTAAAAACAAGATGATATATGATAGATTGTAAATAGAGCACCCGTTCAAAATGTGCAAAAAGTTCTACTCATCATTAAGATATCCATCACAGATAATCACCATAATAATGCACACCTACAACAGAAGGATGCAAACTAATAAATAGATCACCTACCTGCTCATACTGTTTTTATAAGGTTGCTCATTATCAAGCCATGCACAATTAATTCATAATCTAAGCTGCACACTGGTAGCTTAAAGAGCACAACTAATTCATCAATAAAATTGCATCCAATAGCTCAAAGATACATACCAAGACAAGATAAGACATTTTATCACAATCAACATAAGATATTTCACACATCCAATAAAGCATAAACATCTAACACATAACAAACCAACACAAAGTAAGACATCCAACACAACACAAAACATCTAGTACATTCCAATCCAATACAATACAAGACAACTAACACATACCAATATCAATATCAAGTCAAGACAACCATGTTATCATAAAAAATCTACTTGTTTCATAAATTACAACCAAATCAAAAGTGGATGAACTAATCGACATGCCAACACAATCAAGTTATCTAACAACTCAAAATATATAGAAAATCTATGAAAATAATAGTTAAAATAGCAAATTAGATGATTTTCCACCAAATTCCACATCATCATTTATGAATTTCTTGGTCTTTTCTGTGGAACTCTATCTCTATTATTCTTCAGTATTTGCGATATGTCAGGCTTCCAAAATATCTAGCTTGGTCTTGTAATTTATTTTGCTCTTGGATTTATATTTGAAGCTCCTATTATTGATCTGGTAGATTAATCTCCACCCTTGGGTGTTGTAACTTCAATCTTGCTTCCACCTTTTCCTACATTTAATGTATAGTTTCTTAGAAACTTAGTAAAGAGAAACACACTAATTAGAAATGAATGGAATAAAAAAAAATTAATAACTACCTTTGCAGCTGGTTGAACAACACCTTAATAAATATTAGGATGAGCGTTGTCTGGTGTTAGCCATTATTGCCGTTCTTGATTTTAGGTTTAAAATAGATTTGGTGGAGTACTTTTACACTAGAATATATCGTTCTAATGCTCATTCATACATTCAAAGAGTTCACAATGTTTTGGTTAGCTTATCCATTACTAATGGAGGTAGAGTTACTCTTTCAATGAATGAAACCACTTTGACAATTACCTCCAATGTTGGAATCTTTGTGTGATTTTGATAGATGGTGTGATGAATCATGAATTTCAATCAATCTGAAATTACAATTGGATAGTTGCTTAAGTGAAATTAGGTTTCCATGGGCACAATCATTTAACATCATGGATTAGTAGAGAACAAGAGGTCCTAAGCTACCCATTTTTAGCAACTATTGCACGTGATATTTTAGCAATTCGAGCTACTACCATGGCATTAGAGGCAACATTTAGTATTATGGGATGTACTATTGATGGATTACATGATGTGGCAGAGACATTAGTAGTAGCTGATGATTGAATCGGACCAATTTCTAAAGATGTTAGGTAAAATTATTTATACGTAGTTCTTTAGTTAATTTCATTAATATATTCTTTTTCCCACTGTATTTTAATTTTTGTAGTTATAAGTGATGCCAAATCATCCAAAATTCAAGTAGAGAGCGCATTAAGATTTTGATAAATAAAAGTTGCAGCTAAATATAAATAATGCTCTTATTACGTTTTTATTTTATTTTAAACAGTGATTTTAGTTAATATTTTCTTCTTTTGAGTTACTAGGTTAAAGATGACATGATTTGAAGTTGATTTTGCAGTTTTGTTTGAAATGGTTTTAATTAGACTAATTTGTTAAAATTTAAATGTGTATTTAGTTGTATCTTAAGTATTGTGTTCTTCTTTTCTATTATCAAATTAGAAATAAAATGACTTGGAGATGATTAGATTGAAAATGGTTCTAATTAGATTGATTTGTTAAAATTGAAATATATATTTATTGTAATTGGACTCGAGAGAAATTTTTTTATAGTTTTCATTTCGCATTTATATTTGTGGTAGTTTAATTTTAAGTCAAATATGTTAAATAAGGTAATTTTTTACCCAAAACAAAAAAAGGGCCAAGTTTGAACTGGACTTAAAAAAACCGAGTCAGAATAGTAGACCCAACACAGAGGCCTAATGAATATTACATATACTTGGGTAAGATAGAGGGTATTAATTTTTGTTATTTTTTGAGTATGGAATTGGTAGGATAAACCCTATTCATTGACAAGCCTAACATAAACAAACTATATATTGAAAAGAAATGGTAGAAAGTTATAATTCCGCATTTGGAATTAGGATTGAGATGGACTACTTAATAGTGTCATAGTTGGACATTTGGGTGATAACAATAATATTTGAAAAGGAACAGACCTACTTCCCAATGGGTTGGGATCAAGAACCACACATATGTGCATGCAGCCTCCCGACTTAATTGGCTTACCCAGGGTTTAGGCTTAAATAAGCCTGAGATTGTATATATCTTTTTAGATTAAACATTAAGAATCTTATTTAATTTTTTTTTTCCAAAATCAATTTTGACAAGTGTCACGTAAACATGTTTATCCTAACAATCATCAACCAATACTAATCGAAAGTGAAAGCATTCAGTTAGAGTATGTTAGATGAAAAAATGTGTTGATCCAACCACCTTTGATTGGACAAAAGGACAAGTCCAATTAACGTCACTTTGAGCTTTCATTTTTTCTTGAAATTTATAGTGTTACTATTTCTCGAAAATAGCTATTTTATTTTGGAAGACAATTTTTGAAACAATCATAAGCATCAAAATAGGGAAAAAAATCATCTTAATGATAAAGGGTTAAACTCTTACATTGAAGTTACACTAATTTAGACCATTGATTTCCAAAAGTGATTGATTGGATTTGATTGAAGCCTGTGATAAGAGTACAAGTTCGTAATAGGAACACTAAAAATTTTTTTGGATATTTAGATTTTAAACTTAGAATTATGCTAATTGTAATTGAATGACGTGCTTTAGTGTTTTAAGTTTGGTAGACTTCTCTCTCAAACTTTCATTTTTTTCCTCTTATTATTGTTTACAACTTTTATATCTCTCTCTTGTATCACATTGTTACTAAATAATCTAATACCTTATAAATTTAATATTCATTAATGTGCATCTCCACACCCATGAAGTAAAACTTATATAATATTAATCCTTTTTTTAGTCTTCTCTAAATAATGAATCAAAAAAGGGTTATACTAACATAAATAAAAATGTATATGCATAAAAAAACAACAACATAGCAACAATTCAAATTCAAATAAGAGTTAATGCCACAAAACTTGATTACTATAAAAAGAGAAATAAAATAATGAACAAAACACAACATTAAAATTACTGAAAATTCACGAGATTCAAGAAATGTGAATAAAATTAACGAAGATCTACTTACATTTGAAACAAATTAGGATGAAGTAATCTTGCAATAAAAATAAAAAGAAGATTAGCAATGGAAAAAATAAAAAAATAAAAACATATTTCACGTATAGCCACTAAACATTGTAAGCATATTTGCAAATTTTGAATAATGACAAGACATGAGAATTTTAGATTTTGTTGGAAGAATAATTTTCAAATATAGAAGAGAACATGGGCAGATGGACAAAAAATAGAAGGACAAGATCATGTTTATCTTGCAGTTGAGATAATTAAGGAGTAAAAGAATCTACATTATTTGATTGAATTTATCAACATAGGGATATTTTGAGCATAGCATAATTTGTTGTAGTGAAAAGTAAAAGGAGGCTTCCTTTTTATATACTATAGATTATGTGCAACTCCAGTTGTTCAAAAATACACAATTGAATATCTCACACTTTCCATTTCCAATAGCAATCAAAGTGAGAAAACAATTAGGAATATCAAAATTACTCATTTTTGTGGATACCCGTGAGGAATTTCCTGCGGTGAGATGGATATGAGGAGAAATTTCTCTCAGTGAGGATGGGAAGGGGATCGATGTTGACCTTCGATTGCTAAACAGGGTGGGAACAAGGAGCATAGACTTCATAGTCCCCGTCCCTGCGGATACCCACTACCCGTTTAAAATTTAATTAAATTATTAATTTAATGTTATAAATTTTTGACGTAATACCAAAATGTATTTGATTGTTAAAATATTTTTTTTACTTCTAATAAATAATATATATTTTTGTAGGAATCATTCTAAATGGAGAACCCTTAACAAGAATTGCGAAGCTTTATTGATATTTATATTGATGTAATTTATATATTTTAATATTTTATTATAATGCATAATTAAGTTTGGTGTCTTAAGTATGATAATTTTTTAACTTTAGAAGTAATTCAAATTATTTAAATATTTTATGATTTTTAGTGTTAATTTTTTTTATAAATCTTTTTATAAATTTTATAAATTCTATCAAACTTGTGGATACTTGTAGAAATCCGCCTTTCAACAGGAAACGAAGGCGGATACCCATCGTAGGGGCAGGGTGGGGGATTGGTGGCACCGCCAGCCCACTCTGTTGACACTCCTAAAAATAATTGATCACTAAAATCAAATTACTATCTGAATTTTATATTTGAGAAATGAGAATTTGATTTTGTAGCACCTGCCACCTGGCTAAAATTTTGTTTGGAATTCATTACCAAACTAAGCCCAATACCAACTTGATCACTCAAAACTCCAAATGATTTCTTGGGCCTATTTAAACACAGAGTTCGGCTAAAGAGAATAGGACTTGTAAAAATTGTTACATCTCGAGTTAGGCCCAGTCGAAGCAGGGCAACCCTAATTTCACCCAGGCAAGAAATTGTCTAAAACCCTATATCTATCTCCAGTCTTCACCCTTTTCTCATTGTTATACTCTGCAGCCATCCCCTCTTCCCCTCCCCCAAAACCACACACATTTTCACGCACACAGAGAACTCCCCCGAAATGGGTCGTGTGATTCGGGCACAGCGTAAGGGAGCGGGATCTGTGTTCAAGTCCCACACACATCATCGCAAGGGTCCTGCCCGATTCCGCTCCCTTGACTTCGGCGAGCGCAATGGCTACCTAAAGGGTGTCGTCACTGAGATCATCCACGACCCCGGTCGTGGCGCGCCGCTCGCACGCGTCACCTTCCGGCACCCCTTCCGCTACCAGCACCAGAAGGAGCTCTTCGTTGCCGCCGAGGGCATGTACACCGGACAGTTTGTCTACTGCGGCAAGAAGGCCAACCTCGTTGTCGGCAACGTATTGCCCCTCAGATCTATTCCAGAGGGTGCCGTCGTTTGCAACGTCGAGCATCATGTTGGGGATCGTGGGGTGTTTGCTCGGGCTTCTGGGGACTACGCAATTGTCATCTCCCACAACCCTGACAATGGAACCACTAGGTATATTTTTGCCCATTACTCCATTTGTTTTGAACTCCGCTCTATAATTTGACATTTATATGTATTTTGAATAGCTGAGGAAAAGCTAATGTGTTGAATGCTTATGCTGATTAGAAACGTTTTCGATGTTTCTGGGCAATTTAATTTTTTTTTCTCTGTTGATTTATCTTCGGGTTACGTTTCGGAATTTGTGGTATGTATCCATGATAGTTTTGTAGCCTTTAGCTGTTGTATGATTTACCAGCACGAACTTGAAGTAAGATTTTAAGTGGCTTCTTCCTTTTTATCTTGCATTTTAATTTCATGCTGATATCGAAATGTTTATAACTTGCTGTGTGTCAGTAGAACTGGGGTTATGATGTTGGACTTGGTAAAATATCTATAAAATTTGTACGGAAGTCATTCTATTTTTCAATTTTCAGTTTCTTGGTACCAGGGCATTCATTTTAATTGATTGACATGTGGATTAGTTTATGGGAAATGAACAGTGTCGATAGTCCTTTTTTTATTTCTATTTTGCTATATGCTGTCATTTTGTGATTATGTGATCAAATGACTGTAGTCTCTTTGAGCTAACGCATAACTTATAATTTCTTTTTGAAATGAGCTTGTGCTTCTAAGAAGAAAGAGTTTAATACCTTAACTGAATTTAGAGTATGATAATATCTCATAATTGTCACTGTTATTTTCTATGCATTGGTTCTGCTGGGGACGATGTTGGGGTACATGATTTTATCCATGTATTGTCACCTCACCTGTCAAATAACGTGGATTATGAGCTTATTATTTCAATTTGTTTTTTAAATTCAATCCATTGCTTTTTTGGTGCTTATTTCATGTTTCACTCTGAAGATCCATACCACAATTTATGGTAAAGGGACCTTTCGCCATTTGGTGTCTTGACAAGTTGTTTTTCGTTGCAGGATTAAGCTCCCTTCAGGAGCCAAGAAGATTGTGCCTAGTGGTTGTCGTGCTATGGTTGGCCAGGTTGCTGGAGGTGGACGAACTGAGAAGCCACTGTTGAAGGCTGGAAATGCCTATCATAAGTTCAGAGTAAAGAGGAACTGCTGGCCCAAGGTTCGTGGTGTTGCTATGAATCCCGTGGAGCATCCTCATGGTGGTGGTAACCATCAACACATTGGTCACGCCAGTACCGTTCGTCGTGATGCTCCACCTGGACAAAAGGTTGGTCTTATTGCTGCCAGAAGAACTGGTCGTCTCCGTGGTCAAGCTGCTGCTACAGCTGCTAAAGCCGACAAGGGTGCTTAGAGTGAAAGGGATGAACAGTTCAATTTTGTTACACCATCTTTTCATCAGTTTAATCTGAATCAGATTTTGCATGTTGAACTGCCACATTGTTATGGTGAAGATATACTAGATTTTGTTGGGATTCTGGATATCAAGTTTTATTTTAGTGTTTGTTTGAATTGGTTTTCAGTTGAGACTATTAACTTTGACTCC